>OY997264.1:36199743-36799743 GCA_963921465.1 Triticum timopheevii | reverse complement strand
ACAAAAAGGAGAAGATAGTCTCACATCAACTAGGCATATCAACGGGCTATGGAGATGCCCATCAATAGATATCAATGTGAGTGAGTAGGGATTGCCATGTAACGGATGCACTAGAGCTATAAGTGTAGGAAAGCTCAAACTGAAAACTAAGTGGGTGTGCATCCAACTTGCTTACTCATGAAGACCTCGGGCATTTGAGGAAGCCCATCATCAGAATATACAAGCCAAGTTCTTTAATGAAAATTCCCACTAGTATATGAAAGTGAAAGCGTATGAGACTCTCTCTATGAAGAACATGGTGCTACTCGGAAGCACAAGTGTGGTAAAAGGATAGTAACATTGCCCCTTCTCTCTTTTTCTCATTTTTTTATTTTCTCTCTTTTTGAATAGGCTTCTTTGGCCTCTCCCTTTTTTTATTAAGGCTTCGTTGGCCTATCTATTTTTTTATTAAGTCCGGAGTCTCATCCCGACTTGTGGGAGAATCATAGTCTCCATCATCCTTTCCTCACTGGGGCAATGCTCTAAAATGACGATCATCACACTTTTATTTACTTACAACTCAATATTACAACTCGATATCTAGAACAAAGATATGACTCTATATGAATGCCTTCGGCGGTGTACCGGGATGTGCAATGATCTAGCATAGCAATGACATCAAAACATCATGCTAGCTATCTTACGATCATGCAAAGCAATATGACAATGAATGCTCAAGTCATGTATATGATGATGATGGAAGTTGCATGGAAATATATCTCGGAAGGGCTATGGAAATGCCATGATAGGTAGGTATGGTGGATGTTTTGAGGAAGGTATATTGTGAGTGAATGGTACCGGCGAAAGTTGCGCGACACAAGAGAGGCTAGCAATGGTGGAAGGGTGAGAGTGTGTATAATCCATGGACTCGACATTAGTCATAAAGAACTCATATACTTATTGGAAAAATCTACAAGCCATTGAAAACAAAGTACTATGTGCATGCTTCTAGGGGGATAGATTGGTAGGAAAAGACCATCGCTCGTCCCCGACCGCCACTCATAAGGAAGACAATCAATAAATAAAATTGTGCTCCAACTTCATCACAAAGCGGTTCACCAAAGGTGCATGCTTCGGGAATCACAAACCTCAACACAAGTATTTCTACTAATCCACAGTCGCCCACTAGCATGACTCTAATATCACCACCTTTATATCGCAAAACAAATGCAGGGAATCAAACATATCATATTCAGCCATCTACAAGTTTATGTAGGATTTTATGACTAACCATGTGAATGACCAGTTCCTGTCATCTCTCTAAATTGATATAAGTGAAGCAAGAGAGTTTAATTCTTTCTACAAAAGATATGCTCACGCTCTAACAAATATAAGTGAAGCAAAAGATCATTCTACAAATGGCGGTTTTCTATGTGAAGAGAAACAGGCAGTCCAAACTTCAAATGATATAAGCAAAGCACATGAAGTGTTCTATAAAGCCATACTCAAAAGATTTAAGTGAAGTGTAGTGAGCATTCTATAAATCAGCCAAGGACTATCTCATACCAGCATGGTGCATACAAGAAAAGTGAAAACTAAATGCAAAAGATGCTCCAAGACTTGCACATATCGCATGAATGAAACGAATACGAAAACATACCGATACATGTTGAAGAAAGAGGGGATGCCTTTCGGGGCATCCTCAATCTTAGATGCTTGAGTCTCCTTGAATATTTAATTGGGGTGCCTTGGTCATCCCCAAGCTTGAGCTCTTGCATCTCTTCATTTTCCTCATATCGAGACCTCCTCGATCAAACACTTCATCCACACAAAACTTCAATAGAAAATTCGGTAAGATCCGTTAGTATAATAAAGCAAATCACTACTATAAGTACTATAGCAAACCAATTCATATTTTCTTTTTGCACTGTGTCTACTGTAATATAACTTTTTCATGGCTTAATCCACTAATATAAATTGATAGTTTCATCAAAACAAGCAAACTATGCATCAAAAACAGAAGCTGTCAAAAACAGAACAGTCTGTAGCAATCTGAACATTCACCGTACTTCTGTTACACCAAAACTTCTACCAAAATTAGCAAAAATAAACAATTTGTACAGAAAGACAGTGCCAAAACAATTTGTACAGCAAGACAGTGCCAAAATAAATAATTTGTACAGCAAGACAGTTTGACTTTCCAGTTAAAAATGAAAAATCGCACACTACAGCCAAAGTTTCTGTCCTGCACCGTACAAACCAACAAGCATTGTAAACATCCTAAAGGAAAACCTTGGCACATTATTTTTATAATACAATGGAATTGTACAAGGGGATAATATTTTTAATGGAAAGTTTCTGTAATTAAGATTCACAAAGTTTCCGTGAGCATGAACAAAGTTCAAGGAGCTCTCCCACTTCAACAATGCTTGTCTTTCTCACTTTCACTTTCCTTTTTGAAAAGTTTTAGGTTCCCCTCTTTTTTTTGTTTTTAGACTATATGAAAGCACTCAACAGAAATAAATGACTCTCTAAAACTTCTGGGTTATCTCCCTGTCAGCGCTTTCATTAAAGCCATTAAGCTAGGCATATAGTGCTCAAGTAATGGATCCACCCGGATCCCAAGGTATAACAAAGCCAATTTTAATTAACAATGATTTGTAATTTAGTAGTGAGCACAAAGTACCATATATCAAGAAATGACGAAGTCTAACTCTCTTCCTATGAATCGGCATGTCATAAAAAAACAATTCATGCACACATAGTAAAGGCCAGTGCATAGTATAAGCAGTTTCTTGCAATTTTATCATATTGGAAACATAGAGAGCTGGAGATATAGTTCCTCTCTCATAATAATTGCAAGTAGGAGAAGCAAGCACATGCATATTATATCTATTAAAATTATCATGTGCAACGGTAAAAGGCAACCCATCAATATAATCCTTAATAATCACAAACTTCTCCGATATAGTGTAGTCCGGAGAATTCAAAAAGATAATAGAACTATCATGCGTGGGTGCAATAGCAACAATTTCATGTTTAACATAAGGAACTATAGCAAGTTCATCTCCATAAGCATAATTTATATTGGCATCTTGGCCACAAGCATAGTAAGCATCATCAAAAAGGGATATTTCAAGAGAATCAATGGGATCATAACAATCATCATAGCAATCATCCTTTGGTAAGCATGAAAGGAAATTAAACAATGTATGAGTTTAAGAGTTACTCTAATTAGAAGGTGGGCACAATAGCTAATCCGCTCTTCCTCCTTTTGTTCTTCGCTCTCCTCATCATCTTTTTCATCCAATGAGCTCACAGTTTCATCAATTTCTTCTTCCATAAACTCCTGCAAAATATTAGTCTCTTCTTGGACAGCGGAGGAGTCCCCAATATACAGTTTAACATAGGCATTAGAAGCATAATTGTCATAATAATATTCAAGTATGGCAAAATTTCAGATTTGTAGAGAGTAGCATCATACTTTTCAATCAAAGAAGCAATTTCATAAGCACCCTTAAAAGCAACAAATTCTTCAATTTGTTGAACATCATAGTATTATAAACACCCTTAGCATATGAAGATACGATACCATTATCACTAAACAAGCATTGGTTGGGAAGGAGTTTCTTAGGGTTTTCAGAACAACAAGTAACATCATATATTTCACATAAAGTCCAAGCATAGCATTGCAAACGATGAATTTGATACAGTAAAAGTTTCCCCTTTTCAGATATACGGTATCGCACATAATAAGCATGCTCATCTAAAGATTTGCCCTCAACTAAGCTAGTGGGGGTTTCAGCACGAGCACAAAGGGATCGAAGATGATCCAAGTAAAAAGCTTCAGGAGTGTGATAGATTTTGAGTGGTTCTTCAACCATTGGTTCAGTAGGTACAACTAATTTTTTGGGTATTTTGTGTTTCCTAACCATAACTAAAGATAGAAAACAACTAAGAACAGCAAATAAAAATTACTTAGTGATAAAGCAAACAAGCACACATGAGAATATTCACCCCACGCTATGACTCCCCGGCAACGGTGCCAGAAAAGGTCTTGATAACCCACAAGTATAGGGGATCGCAACAGTTTTCGATAAGTAAGAGTGTCAAACCAAACAAGGATCTAAAGGTAGAATAAATATTCCCTCAATTCTATCGACCACCAATACAACTCTACACATGCTTGATGTTCGCTTTACCTAGAACAAGTATGAAACTAGAAGTACTTTGTAGGTAATGTTGGATAGGTTTGCAAGATAATAAAGAGCACGTAAATAAAAAGTTGGGACTGTTTAGATAAATATGCAATAAAGTAAATATTAGTAGAGAGCTTTTTGTCATGAGAAAGTTATTTGTCCCTAGGCAATCGATAACTAAACCGGTAATCACTATTGCAATTTTATTTGAGGGAGAGGCATAAGCTAACATACTTTATATTCTTGGATCATATGCACTTATGATTGGAACTCTAGCGAGAATCCACAACTACTAAAGATCATTAAGGTAAATCCCAACCATAGCATTAAAGCATCAAGTCCCCTTTATCCCATACGCAAACAACCTACTTACTCGGGTCTGTGCTTATGTCACTCACGCCACCCACCATAAGCAAATCATAAACATATTGCAAACCCTACAGTGGTGATCCCTCACGCTTGCACGACACGGAGAGCACCATAGGACAACACTAGTAACAAAACATGCAACTCAAACCAATCACGATCATCAATTAACCCATAGGACAAAACAGATCTACTCAAACATCCTAAGAGAGGGGCCATACATCATTGGGAAATAATATATAGAGTTGAGCACCATGTTTAAGTAGAGATTACAGCAGGTAAGAGAGGGGTTACACCGCTGCATAGAGGGGGTAAGAGTTGGTGATGAAGGCGGTGAAGTTGTTGGCGAAGATCGTGGTGATGATGATGGCCCCCGGCAGCGCTCCGGCGCCACCGGAAGAAAGGGGGAGAGAGCCCCACTTCTTATTATTCTTCCTTGACCTCCTCCCTAGATGGGAGAAGGGTTTCCCCTCTGGTCCTTGGCTCCCATGGCGTGGGAGGGGCGAGAGCCCCTCCGAGATTGGATCTATCTCTCTGCCTCTCTCTGTTTCTGCGTTGTCAGACTCTGCCCTTCCATCGTTTCTTTTATATCCGGAGCTCCGTAACTCCGATTGGGGTGAATCTTTCGCCCATATTTTGCTCATAAAATTATCTTTCTTGCGGCAAAAGAAGAGCGTCAACCGCCTTACGGGGTGCCCACGAGCGTCCAGGGCGCGCCTGCCCCCCGGGGCGTGCCCCCTGTCTCGTGGCCCCCTCGGGCACCGTCTCGCGTTGATTGTTCCTCCCAAAAATCACAAATATTCCAAAATAATTCCCCGTCCGTTTTTATCACGTTTGGACTTCGTTTGATATTGGGTTTCTGAGAAACATAAAACATGCAACAAATAGGAACTAGCACTGGGCACTGGATCAATATGGTAGTCCCAAAAATAGTATAAAAAGTTGCCAAAAGTATATGAAAGTTGAATAATATTAGCATGGAACAATCAAAAATTATAGATACGACGGAGACGTATTAGCCTATGTTGGTTATTCTGCAAAAAACAAAATAGTTGGCTAGCCATTTTCAGAAAGGAAAAAAACAAACTGGGTTGGTCATGTGCTAAACATATGAAATAAAAGCCTGGGCTAGACGGGCCATGGGTCCTGCACAACCCAGTTGATACCCTTCTCCGTCCCGAAAAAACAAAACTACTACGCGAGCTGCTGGGTCCCTACTGTCATCCTCACCATGTACAGTCATCTCCTTATTCCTCACGGTTGTTGACCATGTTGACAACACCGGAGGGCGGCGCCGCGGCGAGCGAACCAAGGCGGAGGACGATGGTGAGGCCTTCAACGGGAACAAACAGGAGCCAGAGAAGATGCGCAGAGTTTTAGGGTGCGATGTGGCCACGATGTGTGCACGGCAGCATAGCCAGCCGTGGGAGGCGGGAGCAGGCGGTCCCGCCGGCGCTGGTTTGGCTTTGCTGGCTCGAGGAAAAAGAGACTGAAGAAACACGATATACATTGAATGTCAATCCAACGGTTAAGGTTGGCACAATCGTTTGCTGACTAAGCCGACACCAAGTAGCATACTTTTTATATATAAGAAGAACAGAAACACTGGGCTCGTTGGCCTGATAACATTCCCGAAACTGCGACCGTTCGATATTGTGTCACAACTAAAACTGCAAGGAAAATGTGTTCGTCTGCCGTCCTCCTCCCAGGGAACGTTCGCCACATAAGTGACTAGCACCCTTGGTTTTCAACCAAGAGGTCTTGGGTTCGAGTCCCAGGAACTCTCAATTTTGTCCTCCTTCCTTCCTCGCAAAAAAAGGGAAAGAAAATCAAAGACTTGGGAAGGCGTACAGGACAAGCTAGTGTACCAGTAAAGAGACATTGCCGAGTTTTAGAAAAAATAGAGACGTGCTCCTGTAGCTGGTTCGAATCCAAACCTAGACTATGACTATTTATGGTGCTATGCCACTCTGCAAGTAATGAAACTGACATATCCAACGTTCGCTTCTCCTCTTCTCTACTTACTTTGCCTAGCATCAGAAGCTCTGGCCGCAGCAACCATGTCCGCTGGCTGCTCATCCACCTGCTCTTGAGCAGGCAACAACCAGATATGCGCCAAGTCACCACCCGTACCATTGTCTGTGGGTCTCATCACACCCCCGCCGGCACACGCACCGCAGCTGATTGCTCATCGCAACCCGCTGCTGTTGGTGTGGTGCCACTGCTGCAAATCACACAGAGTCATCCCTCGCGTCTCAACCACAATCCTCAACCCTGGCCGAGTCTTCTACAAATGCCCAAATCATGGGGTAATAATATATTTAAGTGTTGTTCTGCTGCTTTCAGTTGCTGATCTTTTTAATAGTTTGGTTGATGATCTTCCAATTTGATTCGTGCAGAAAAGGGAAGATTCATGTGATTTGTATTTCTGGGAAGTTGCTAATGTGGGGGAATGCAACTACGCTGATTATTTGGTTAGCTGAGGAATCCCAATACCAGCAGGTTGGGGTGTTGGACAAGTAACCTGAAGGAACGACAGAAGAGGAAGATGCAAAGCAGAAGGTTAAAGATGCAGTTCCTCTAATCATGGCCAAGCAACAGCTGCTGAACGGCCTTGATATCAGTGAGGAGATGAAATAGCTTGTGAAGATAATGGGCAAAATTGATGTGCTCTGTAGGATGATTGTCTCTTTATTTGCAGTGTATGTAGCACTCGTGATGTATTCAGGGCTATGACATGAGTACTTTGCTGAAACTAGTAATGAATGAAACTTGTGTAGCAGGCTGGGCGAAGTGTTGTGAACATCTAATGATTTCTATTAACGGAAATCAGAGGGTGTCCCCTTTTGCTCATAAATAAATAAATAGCAGAGGCCCTGTCGGGTCAGCTTTGTTCTCCTTCAAAGACATTGAGAAAATTGCAGTCCAACAACAAAGTATGTCATCAAATTCAAGTTTCATAGCCAAATATGAGTACAACTAAACAACAATGCCATCATGTTTTAGTCGTCATACAATCACCAAACATAAATCAGCATACATAACAAGTGATGTTCTCATAGCAAAATACTAAACAACATGTTCATCAAGTTTCAGTTGTCATAGCAAACACAAATTCACATAGTAGATAAAAAACTTTCTTCTGACAGGCAAATATGACAAAAGCAATGTAATCATCATCCGCAGCAGTAGTGTCAACATCTTCGCCATGTGTATCAGCCTGAATCGTAATTCCCCAAGGTGTCATCTTCTTCTTCGTCCTCAATGTCCTCGAACGTTGGCTTCTTCTTGGTCAACTCTTGTATGTCCACAGCACGATAGGCAATCTTTTCGCCGGCGTCATTGACGTGATGGTTCTCAAAGATATTAGGAACATCTATGTTATCTTGTACATGAGGATCAGTGTAAGCATCATCTTGTTGTGCAACTTCATTAAATGAATTCCTCTACTCAAACCTTTGCAATACTCTCCAATCATCGCTACGTGCAAATGTGTCTTCCAAGAAAAATATCTGTGTTGCTTGATTTGCCAAAATAAAAGGCTCGTTGGTCTGGTACGCCGCCTTGACATTGATGGATTTGAAATAATCATCAGCTCTCGGTTTTGCAATCCTTGAAAACAGGTTATACCAACGACAGCACAATATAACCACACAATGATGATCCTCGAATCTGGAGATATACTGCAACTGAACAATGTCTGTTATGTTAGAATACATTTCAGTTGTCTCTTTGTCATACGTATCCATGCTCATGATGGCACTGTTTTGTCTATTCCTGCCTTCGTCTCGTGCAAGGGTGTTGTAGCGCACATCTTGTCGTGGAATTGTCACGTCAGATGTCCTAGTGAAAGTACTTAGTCGTGGAGCCATTGCAACTAGGAAGCTTGAAGGGGTTTAATCAGGACAAGAGATAGAAGAGGTTTTATACTAGTTCGGCCCCTTACGATGAAGGTAAAAGCCTACGTCTAGTTGTGATTGGGATTATGTATGTCTCGATAACCAGGAATTAGAATCGCTTGACCTAGCTCTCGAGTTGTTGTTTTCGTATCCTGAACTGCCGCCGGGTCATCCCTTTATATACTGAGGTTGACGCCCAGCGGCTCTACAGAGTCCTGGCCGGCTTATAGACTGTATCCAGCTCGGTCTCTTAATACTTTTTGCCTTACATTACAAGTTACATGAATAAGGTTGTTTAACACTACGGGCCTTTTAGTCACCTCTGGGCCTTTGGGCCTTTACTAAACCGCCGTCTTCAAGCTTTGATCTTCAAGAATGCTTATAGGTATGACCCGGATCCTTCTGGCGGGTCATACCTAGTAGTTATATCCCCAACATTAGGCCCCAGACTGATTTGAACTAGTTCATGTCGGTCTTCAATACTTAAGAAAAGTCTTCTGCTCCTTGCTTAAGAAAGTTCATGTAACCCGCCATGACACCACCTTCAGATTTGTGGTAACCCGCCATGATGTTACCTGTCATAAATGCGTGCTTTGTCCAACATATCCTAACGAATCTCTGTCTTAATGACCATCCAAAAATCGAGGCACCCTTGTAACTGGATAAATTTATTTTTTCCATTATCCATTCGCATCTTCTTCCTCTCGCCCATTCACCATTCGCATCTTCTTCCTCTCACCCCATCTGCCACTGGAGCTCCGCCGCCGTCACCACTGCTCCCTTCGTCCTCATCGAGCTTTGGCCGCTGCATCACCCTGACCTTGACCAGGGAACGGCGGCTCTCCTCCTCCGCAGATCCCCCGCAGTAAGTGTTTCCCTTTCCGCGCCGTAGATCTGCATTAGGGTTATTGTGTTCTTCTGCACAGACATAGTTTATCCAAGCTCTTGCTCTTTTTCCTTGCCATGGAGTCGCCTGATCCAAAGAACACCATGAATCTGATGCGGTTCATGCTCCGCATTCTTTTTGATTAGCAATGGACCTCCTATCCCTGTAAGAAAACCTCACCGTAGCATATGAACTTCTCTGCGTCCTGTTTTTAGGTCTAGTAATTTTTCTTTTCTGAACCTTTGTTTGATCCAAAATAATTACTGCAAACTGTGAAACTTGTTTGTCCTACACTTAGGAGAAATCCGTAACTTGTTAGACTTGCCAGTCGCGGCGGCTCTGATTGCCAGCTTAAAGAAGTAATACCATGGCGCCATAAGTAACCCGGATGTACTATCCTTATACCATTAGGCCCCTTCATAAGTCGCCATTCCACTAATATTTATATCCTATCTGGCTTAAATTTGAACCGGCCCTGTTATTTTGTATTTAGGCTTTCAAACATCATGTCGCCCAAGGCACCTACCTCTTACAACTGGGTGAAATCCATTGTCACTAACATCACGTTAGATGACTTCCTGAAAACCGGCTATTTGCCAAAGAAAGAAGTCATTCCTTACCGTGCTCCGAACCCAGATGAAGAAATCCCTCAACCCAAAGACAGAGAGGTGGTTGTCTTTACAGATCATATGAGCCGGGGTTTTACTCCTCCCGGTTCAAAAAATTTCAGAGATGTGCTTAAGTTTTATGACCTTCACCCACAAGACATTGGACCCAATTCCGTGTCTAACATCTGCAACTTCCAAGTGTTCAGCGAATTTATCTTGGTGAAGAACCCAATTTACTGCTTTTTAGAGAGTTGTTCTACTTGAACCGCCAGACAGAGTGTGCCAGTGGTTAGAGCTTGGAACTTGGTGGGGTTTCAATTCAGCACCGCAGGGATGCGATTTTCCCCTACGCCAACCCGCCTAGCCATCCAAACGATTGGAACATGACGTGGTTCTACTGCAAGGATACCTTCCCGGCTGACGAGAATCCTCTGCCCGGCTTTCGTGCCCTTCGTCTTTACACCAATCATCATTTGCCTGGTAATATTATTGCCGCAGAACGCAGATCCCTTTCTCCTACTCTGGCCAAGATCAAAGCTCTATTGGGGAACGGGTTAACAGGCATTGACCTGGTTTGAGTCTGGCTTGCCTGGCGAGTTATCCCATTGAGCCGCCATACCGTCTTAATGTGTGAATATACTGGCGCCAAGAATGACCCCCAGCGCCATAGCCCTGATGACTTACCTGCTCATGTTGTTGATGACATGACCAAATCTCTTCTCAACGAGAGTCTGGCGGATTGTGGCAGAGTGGGTCTAGCCCCGTTCTGCAAAGATAACCCGGCTCCAAGGGTAAAACACCTGTATAAAATGTTTACCTTATTCTCTTAATGCTTCACCCATACTCATAATATACATAATCCTTGCAGGCAGGTGATAAATTTTGGAAAGTTAAATATGATCATGAAGCGGCCAAGAAAGCCAGGAAGGAAAAGAAGGTCGCCAGGAAGGAAGCTGCCAAAAGGAAGGGCAAGAAAGCTACTGCTTCCGACTTGCTTCGGCTAGCGGACTCTTCTGAGTTAGAGGTAGCCCTTGACTCGCTTGGCTTGTTTTTTAATCATCTTATTGATACTGATCATCAGCAAGAGGACACTGGGACAAGCCATAGCAAGGCTGACGAGGTAACTATCCTTTCCTCCGACTCCGAGCCTTTGCCAAGACAGAAAATCCGCAGAGTGACCCGAAAAGTAAAATTTTCTCATCCTCTAGCTCATCACGATCCTCAATTTCTTTTGAAGAGGCAAATTCATGAGAGCCGGAGGCAGACCCGGACCAGCAAGGACGCGGAGCTCTCCTCTGGCTTGCCAAATACTCCAAGGAAACGCTGAAACGAGGTTACCTCTATTTTAACTAAGCTTTACCCCTTGGTGGGTCACTTTCGTCAACCACTTAATCCCTCTGATTCGGATTATCAAGATACTTCCCCTTCCTCCGGCGAGTCATTGCAGTCCAATCTGCCAACTTTTAAGACTGTACCAGGGTACAATAAGCCACTCACTTTTGTAGTTACTGTAATCTTCTTACTTGTGTATTAATTATTTTTATTTGAATGTAGTGGTCAAGCTAAACCCAGCAAGAGGGTTTGAAAGAATAAACCGACTGAAGACAGAGTCGCCGCTGATGAGCCGGTTCTTGAAACAACCGTGCCAAAGTTAAGCACTCATGAACCGCCACCTAAATCAGCACAAGATGTTTCACCTCCTACTGACCTGCCCACTGACCAAGTTTCTATGGATTCAGAAAATCCCAAACCTCCAAGCCCAACCCGGACAGCTGATCCTTCCAATGCTGATGTTGAGATCATCGAAACCGGCCATGCTGACCCAGGGAGGCCAACCGTGCTGGCCAAATGCCCCGCCAAGGAAGAACTGCTGGACCAGCACCGAGTCAAGATGGATGTCACCAATTATGCTCATATGAGTATTGGAGATGTCTTCTCTGGCTATATGAGCCAAGTGCACAACAGCCGGAACCTCGAGATTGACATGGTGAAGAAGATGCACCATAAATTCGAGGTATAACCCGTTTTCTCTTGTTCATTATCCTTCAGTATGTTAGCCCCCAAGTCTGCTGCTTAAGATGCTTATGCTGCAGACTTAGAAACAATTTTGACAACATAAAGAAAGAATAAACTTCCGGCTTACCATGTAGTCCCCAAGGGGCGGCTTAACCAGTATGGTTGAACCGACACTTTATAGAGAAATTCTTATGGGTCTTTGAATAGCAATATACATTAGCCGCCAAGTGCCAACTTTTATTGCTTGCAAAATGCTTGGGACTTACTCATATGAATCACCATATAATGAACCATCATAGAAAAGAAAAAACTCTATGAGACATTAGCCCCCAAGTGCCAGGTATTATTGCGGGCAAAATGCTTGGGACTTTAATACTGCATAAACAACTTACTTGATGTTATACTTACACAGGCCACCACGTGTCAACTCGAGTCTGAGGTGACCAATCTGAAGAGTCGCCTTGAATTCGAAGAGTCAGAACGTGAGAAGGCCAACAGTAAATTCGAATTCAGTGTTTCTGAACAGGAGAAACTAAAGAAAGACTTTGAGACTGAAAAGAAATCTTGGGCGGATGAGAAGACTGCATTGATAAGCCGAGCTGAAAAAGCAGAAACGGCTCTGGAAGAAGTCACTAGAGAATTGTTCGGGTTAAAGCGCCATATTTCACAAACGGTCGCAGCCATCTTCGGTAAGTCGCCTTGCCGTTGTGTACATATCTTAAGTCGTGCAATAGAGTATACGCCAGAAATTAACTTTTCTGAGTATGGTTTGTACAAGCCCCAAAAGCGCAAATTTAAACCACAACATGCTGACAAAGCTGAAAGCTGTGTATACCTTGGTGGAACAATTGTACACCGGGTCACAACGTACACTTGCTTCGGTGGCCTTATCGAATGAGATTCCAACCCTCCTACCATGGGTCTTGAGTAGGCTTTCAGTCCTTCCGCAACGGATCAATGAATTGAGACGGTCAGCTGCAAGAGCTGGAGCAATAAATGCTCTAAGACGGGCTAAGGCCTGGCTACCTGAACTAGATCCAGAGGATATCACCATTGGTTACCCAAATCTTAAGGAAGACGGCACGCCGTTTGAGGATGCGGATTTTCTTGCCTGTGTCAAAGAGATACGCCCCGTGGTGACTCTGATAGCTACTGAAGTATATCTTACCAAGTACCAAGCGGGTTATGATGAACAAAATCAAAGAATTCTGACACCTCAATATGATGTGACCAGGCTGATTTCCCCAATTCGTAAGCATACCTTTGCTCCTGAAGTTGACCCGGCCGGTCTTGTTGATGATAAGGCAGAATTTGAAGCTTTAAACAACATTGACTGGTCATCATCAACCTTCCAGGAAAAGGAGCATAGTCGAAGCGCGGAGAGGGCTAAGCCGGACACGTTCGGCCAATCCTGAAGGTGAATTTGTCATGGCGGCTCATTACCTGGTGTAAAAATCAATGCAAACTATTTGGACTTAATAAGTCCTATAATAGTATAGAGATAACTCTGTTGTGGCCATGCCATCATGCATGTGTTGATGCTTAACATCCTTAAGCCGCCTTGCTGTATTCCTGCACACAGCTGATCATTTTTGAAAAACTATCCTTCAAATAAACTGCTAGGCAAGTGAAAAGGTTATCAATATAATCATAGATTATGTGGTTGATAAAAACACAACTATGATAAAATTTCACAACTTGCACCACCGGTTCCTATGACCCGGCTGGTAAGGATGAAGATCCAATATTTGGATACTCGGAAAGTACAACAATGCTTATGGGTCGGCGACTCATCAGTCGATATTGAACCGGGCTACAGACATCATGTTTATAGTTGTAAGCCTCAGGAAAAAAATCTTAAGTCAAATAATGGGGCTTCCAAAGAGAACTTAAACCAAAAAGAGAAGTAACAATGGCAAGGCTACTGATTCGAATATGATCAGTGACCCGTCCCAGAGGGGTTTAAACTAGGATTCGAATACGATCATGTAGCCCCCAATGGCTTTGGCGTTGCGCCAATCAAGAGGGTACCGACAGCTGTGTTTTCTTTGGTTCGAATACGACCTATGTTTGAACAGGAAGCCCCCTAATGACCTCGAGAGTTTTTTCACGACTCTAATTTGAATACGATCAAAGTCGGTTCCCAACTGGGGTTAAGCTATGATTTGAATACGATCAAGAAGCCCCCAAGTGAGCTCGGAAGTGTGCCAATCAAAAGGGTATCGGCAGCTGTGTTCTCTTTGGTTCGAATACGAACTATGTTTGAACAGGAAGCCCCCTAGTGATCATAATTTTGAACAGCTAGATTCGAATACGATCGTAAGCCGGATCAGAACGGGCTGAGCCGAATCAAATATGGCCCGCCCCCGAGCGATCATACGAGAAAATGATGACAATGATAATAACAAATTTACCTTGTGAAGAGGAAAAAAGGACAGAGGTCCTACTTTATTATTTATCATAATATATACATTGGCAAAATATATACATCAGTGGAGCCTATGGCTCAAGTGTAGTAGGGCCAGAGATGAGCAATATTCCATGGTCTCCGGGTCTCTTCCTCTGACTTACGTGAATCATTGTGCTCTCAAACGTCAATAAGGTAATATGACCCGTTGTTCAAGTTCTTGCTGACCACAAATGGCCCTTCCCAAGGTGGGGATAACTTGTGAGCATTAGTTTGATCCTGGATCAGCCGGAGCACTAAATCCCCTTCCTGAAAGGATCTAGACTTAACTCGGCGGCTGTGATAATGGCGCAATTCCTGTTGATAAATCGCTGAACGAGCTGCTGCCAAGTCCCGATGTTCATCTAACAGATCAAGGGCATCTTGGCGCGCATGTTCATTGTCTCCTCGACATAAGCCGCCACATGAGGTGAATCATGACGGATGTCACTAGGGAGAACCGCCCCAGCTCCGTAGACCATGAAGAAAGGCATATAACCCATAGATCTGTTAGGAGTAGTGTTGATGCTCCATAACATAGAAGGTAACTGCTCAACCCAACAACTCGGCGTCCATTGCAAGGGGACAAAAATCCGGGGCTTAATGCCTTTTAGGATCTCTTGATTGGCTTTCTCGGCATGACCATTCGACTGAGGGTGAGCCACTGATGAAACATCAAGCCGGATATGCTCACGTTGACAGAATTCTATGTTGCGTTGGTATGCTCGTCAATTATGCGTGATACATGATTATACTCGTTGCTCTAGGATGAAGGCTCCACACCTTCCCTTTTCATGCAAATTCAATGATAATGAAACCTTAGCTTCTTATGCTAATGGTATCTTTGATTACTATGATGTGGAACAAATAGAAGAATTTGTTGCTTTTATGGGTGCTTATGAGGTTGAATCTATGTTTAAAGCATTTGATGATTTTGATGATTCAGTTTATAGACCAGAAAATCTTGCTATACTTAGATATTGCTATGAAAATTATGAATACAATTACTATATTAATGCATTTATTGAGAAAGTCTCCGCTGTCCAAGAAGAGACTAACATTTTGCAGGAAGCTATGGAAGAAGAAATTGATGAAACTGTGAGCTCATTGGATGAAAAAGATGATGAGGAGAGCGAAGAACAAAAGGAAGAAGAGCGGATTGATCACCCGTGCCCACCTACTAATGAGAGTAACTCTTCAACTCATACATTGTTTAATTCCGCTTCGTGCTTACCGAAGGATGAGTGCTATGATGATTGCTATAATCCCGTTGATTCTCTTGAAATATCCCTTTTTGATGATGCTTGCCATGCTTTGGCCGAGAAGCCAATATGAATTATGCTTATGGAGCTGAACCTGCTATAGTTCCTTATGTTAAACATGAAATTGTTGCTATTGCACCCACGCATGATAGTCCTATTATCTTTTTGAATTCTCCCGACTACACCATAGCGGAGAAGTTTGCGCTTAGTAAGGATTATATTGATGGGTTGCCTTTTACCATTGCACATGATGATTTTTATGAATGTAATATGCATGTGCTTTCTGCTCCTACTTGCAATTATTATGAGAGAGGAACTATATCTCTGCCTCTCTATGTTTCCAATATGATAAAATTGCAAGAAACTGCTTATACTATGCATTGGCCTTTACTATGTGTGCATGAATTGTTCTTTTATGACATGCCGATGCATAGGAAGGGAGTTAGAGTTCGTTGTTGCTTGATATATGTTACTTTGTGCTCACTAATAAATTACAAATCATTGTTAATTAAAATTGGCTTTGATATACCTTGGGATCCAGGTGGATCCATTACTTGAGCACTATATGCCTAGCTTAATGGCTTTAAAGGAAGCGCTCCCAGGGAGACAACCCGGAAGTTTCAGAGAGTCATTTATTTCTGTTGAGTGATTTCTTATAGTTTAAAACAAAAAAATAAAGAGGGGAACCTAAAAACTTTTCAAAAAAGGAAAGTGAAAGTGAGAAAGACAAGCATTGTTGAAGTGGGAGAGATCCTTGAACTTTGTTCATGCTCACGGAAACTTTGTGAATCTTGATTACAGAAACTTTTCACCAAAAATAATTATCCCCTTGTATAATTCCATTTTATTATAAAAATAATGTGCCAAGGTTTGAATTTAGGATGTTTACAATGCTTGTTGGTTTGTACGGTGCAGGACAAAAACTTTGTCTGTATTGTGAGATTTTATATTTTTAACTAGAACGTCAATTGGTTCTGATTCCTTTCACAATATCTTTCTATACCACTTGTGTATTTTTCCTAATTTTGGTAGAATTTTTGGGGTACCATAAGTATGGTGGATGTTCAGATTGCTACAGACTGTCCTGTTTTTGACAGATTCTGTTTTGATGCATAGTTTGCTTGTTTTGATGAAACTATCAATTTATATTAGTGGATTAAGCCATGGAAAAGCTATATTGCAGTAGACACAATGCAAAAACAAAATATGAATTGGTTTACAACAGTACTTAGAGTGGTGATTTTCTTTATTATACTAACGGATCTTACCGAGTTTTCTGTTGAAGTTTTGTGTGGATATAGTGTCTAATCGAGGATGTCTCGATATGAGGAAAAGGAATAGAGGCAAGAGTTCAAGCTTGGGTATGCCCGAGGGACCCCAAGTAAATATTTAAGGAGACTTAAGCGTCTAAGCTTGGGGATGCCCCGGAAGGCATCCCCTCTTTCTTCAACAAGTATCGGTATGTTTTCAAATTCGTTTCGTTCATGCATTATGTGCAAGTCTTGGAGCATCTTTTGCATTTAGTTTTCTTTTTTCTTTTATGCACCATGCTGGTACGAGATAGTCCTTGGTTGATTTATAGAATGCTCATTGCACTTCACTTAAATCTTTTGAGTATGGCTTTATAGAATGCTTCATGTGCTTCACTTATATTATTTGAAGTTTGGATTCTCTGTTTCTCTTCACATAGACAACCGCCATTTGTATAATGCTCTTTTGCTTCACTTATATTTGTTAAGAGCGTGGGCATATCTTTTGTAGAAAGAATTAAACTCTCTTGCTTCACTTATATCTATTTAGAGAGATGACACGAATTGGTCATTCACATGGTTAGTCATAAAATCCTACATAAACTTGTAGATGTCAGTATATGATATGTTTGATTCCTTGCAATAGTTTTGCGATATAAAGGTGGTGATATTAGAGTCATGATATTGGGTGGTTGTGGATTGTAGAGACACTTGTGTTGAGGTTTGCAAGTCCCGTAGCATGCATGTATGGTAATTGTTGTGTGACAAATTTGAAGCATGGGGTGTTTCTTTGATTGTCTTCCTTATGAGTGGCGGTCGGGGATGAGCGATGGTCTTTTCCTACCAATCTATCCCTAGGGGCATGCGTAGTAGGACTTTGCTTTGAGGGCTAATAAACTTTTGCAATAAGTATATGAGTTCTTTATGACTAATGTGAGTCCATGGATTATACGCACTTTTACCTTTCCATCATTGCTAGCCTCTTCGGTACCATGCATTGCCCTTTCTCACCTTGAGAGTTGGTGCAAACTTCGCTGGTGCATCCAAACCCCGTGATATGATACGCTCTATCACACATAAACCTCCTTATATCTTCCTAAAAACAGCCACCATACCTACCTATCATGGGATTTCCATAGCCATTCCGAGATATATTGCCATGCAACTTTCATCATCATCATATACATGACTTGAGCATTCATTGTCATATTGCTTTGCATGATCGTAAGATAGCTAGTATGATGTTTTCATGGATTGTCCATTTTTGATGTTATTGCTACGCTAGATCATTGCACATCCCGGTACACCGCCGGAAGCATTCATATAGAGTCATATCTTTGTTCTAGTATCGAGTTGTAATATTGAGTTGTAAGTAAATAAAAGTGTGATGATCATCATTATAGAACATTGCCCCATAAAAAAAAGGAAAGGCCAAAGAAGCCTAAATAAAAAAGGGGGCCAAAGAAGCCCACCCAAAAAGAAAAAGAAAAAGAAAAAGAAAAAGAAAAGAAAAGGGGCAATGTTACTATCCTTTTTACACACTTGTGCTTTAAAGTAGCACCATGTTCTTCATATGGAGAGTCTCTTATGGTGTCACTTTCATATACTAGTGGGAATTTTTCATTATAGAACTTGGCTTGTATATTCCAACGATGGGCTTCCTCAAATGCCCTAAATCTTCATGAGCAAGCATGTTGGATGCACACCCACTAGTTTATTTTGTTGAGCTTTCATACATTTATAGCTCTAGTGCATCCGTTGCATGGCAATCCCTACTCCTCGCGTTGACATCAATCGATGGGCATCTCCATAGCCCATTGATTAGCCGCGTCGATGTGAGACTTTCTCCTTTTTTGTATTCTCCACATAACCTCCATCATCATATTCTATTCCGCCCATAGTGCTATATCCATGGCTTGCGCTCATGTATTGCGTGAGGGTTGAAAAGGCTGAAGCGCGTTAAAAAGTATGAACCAATTGCTCGGCTTGTCATCGGGGTTGTGCATGATGGGGGCATTTTGTGTGACGAAAATGAAGCATGGCCAAACTATATGATTTTGTAGGGATAAGCTTGCTTTGGCCTTGTTGTTTCGAAAAGACATGATTGCTTTATTAGTACGCTCGAAGTATTATTGTTTTTTATGTCAAATGATAGACTATTGCTTTCAATCACTCGTGTCTTAATATTCATGCCATGATTAGACATATGATCAAGATTATGCTAGGTAGCATTCCACATCAAAAATTATCTTTTTTATCATTTACCTACTCGAGGACGAGCAGGAATTAAACTTGGGGTTGCTGATACGTCTCCGTCGTATCTATAATTTTTGATTGTTCCATGCCAATATTCTTCAACTTTCATATACTTTTGGTTACTTTTTATACTATTTTTGGGACTAACATATTGATCCAGTGCCCAGTGCCAGTTCCTGTTTGTTGCATGTTTTATGTTTCGCAGAAAACCCATATCAAACGGAGTCCAAACCGGATAAAAACGGACGGAGAATTATTTTGGAATATTTATGATTTTCGGGAAGTAAAATCAATGCGAGACGGTGCCCGAGGGGGCCAGGAGATAGGGGGCGCACCCCAGGGAGGCAGGCGCGCCGTGGACTCTCCTAGGCCCCCCGTAAGGCGGTTGACGCTCTTCTTTTGCCACTAGAAAGCTAATTTTATGAGAAAAATATGGGTGAAACATTCACCCCAATCGGAGTTACGGATCTCCGGATATAAAAGAAACGGTGAAGGAACAGAATCTAAAAACGCAGAAACAGAGAGATAGATCGAATTTAGGAGGGGCTCTCGCCCCTCCCAAGCCATGGGAGCCAAGGACCAGAGGGGAAACCCTTCTCCCATCTAGGGAGGAGGTCAAGAAAGAAGAAGAAGAATAAGGGGGGCTCTCTCCCCCTTGCTTCTGGTGGCGCCGGAGCATTGCCGGAGGCCATCATCATCACCACGTTCTTCACCAACACCTCCGCCATCTTCACCAACATCTCCATCACCTTCCCCCCTCTATCTACAGCGGTCCACTCTCCCGAAACCCGTTGTACCCTCTACTTGAACATGGTGATTTATGCTTCATATTATTATCCAATGATGTGTTGCCATCCTATGATGTCTGAGTAGATTTTTTCGTTGTCCTATCGGTGATTGATGAATTGCTATGATTGGTTTGAGTTGCAACTTTTATTATTGGTGCTATCCTATTGTGCCCTCCGTGTCGCGCAAGCGTGAGGGATTCCCGCTGTAGGGTGTTGCAATGCGTTCATGATTAGCTTATAGTGGGTTGTGTGAGTGACTGAAACT
Organism: Triticum timopheevii; assembly: GCA_963921465.1. Lineage (NCBI taxonomy): Eukaryota > Viridiplantae > Streptophyta > Magnoliopsida > Poales > Poaceae > Triticum > Triticum timopheevii. Next base: position 36,779,523 of record OY997264.1, on the reverse strand, counting down.
CAAACCCAAGTAAGGGGATTGTTGCGTATGGGATAAAGGGGACTTGATACTTTAATGGTATGGTTGGGTTTTACCTTAATGAATCTTTAGTAGTTGCGGATGCTTGCTAGAGTTCCAATCATAAGTGCATATGATCAAAGTAGAGAAAGTATGTTAGCTTATGCCTCTCCCTCAAATAGAATTGCAATAGTGATTAACGGTCTAGTAACATAGTCAATTGCTTAGGGACAATTCCACAACTCCTACCACCACTTTTCCACACTCGCTATATTTACTTTATTGCATCTTTATCTAAACAGCCCCTAGTTTATATTTACGCGTTCTTTATTATCTTGCAAACCTATCCTATCACACCTACAAAGTACTTCTAGTTTCATACTTGTTCTAGGTAAAGCGAACGTCAAGCATGCGTAGAGTCGTATCAGTGGCCGATAGGACTTGAGAGAGTATTTTCTACCTTTAGCTCCTCGTTGGATTCGACACTCTTACTTATCGAAAGAGGCTACAACTATCCCGTATACTTGCGGGTTATCACTAGGCCCCGCATGTCAGTTACTCAATGGGTTCGGCCACGTCAGGGCATCCTCATCCCTAGTATACTCCCTGTGTTTCTATTTACTCTGCATAAAAGGGAAGGGAGTGGTAGTACAATAAATGACGCGGTCAGGGGAGGGGGAGGGACAAGAGCGATGTAGAGTCAAAACCGATTGACCGGTCATCACTTGAACCACTAGTCACACCAGAACCTTCGTTGCTTGGCCTACGCCAGCCACTGCCCTAAAACTGCACCTAATTTCCAGCCCATTCCCCCACCTTTCGATCCCCTAGCCCGCATCAAGCGTCCCCTAGTTCGCCGGAAAGCCATGGTGCGCTGCAAGATCACTTACTACAAGATGCTGATGCCGGAGCGCCGCGTAGAAATCGCGGCGGCGGTCGGCGCCATAGACCTAAGTTCCCAAGCTTGCTTTGCGGCGGGCCAATCCCCGAGTTCTCTGGAGCCAAGCTACGAGGAGGAGGAAGCTGATCCAATGTTCATGGCAGAGGTCACGGCGCAGAAGGCCCCCGATGGGAATGAGACGATGGACGTCGACTTCGTGCCAGCGTCCGCGCCCCCCATGGTGCAGGCGGACCAGCGGTTCAACATGGCGATACTAAAGGAGGACCGGGAGGCAGAGGCTCAACTTGGCGCGGAGCGCGCGCATGCTGCTGCCATCGAAGCTCTCCTGCAGGCGGAACCGGATGTTGTGGATGTGAACCGGGCGGCCGAAGCTCAACTTGAGGCGGAGCATGCGGATGCCGCTGCCATTGAGGCTCTCCTGCAGGCGGAACCGGACGTCCTGGACTTGAACCACGCGGCAGAGGCTCGACTCGACGCAGAGCGCGCAGATGCTGCTCTCATCGACGCCCTCCTGCAGGTGGAACCGGACGTCCTGGATTTGAACCGGGCAGCGGAGGCTCGACTCGACATGGAGCGCGAGGATACCGCTACCATCGAGGCCCTCCTGCAGGCGGAACCGGACGTCCTCGACTTGAACCGGGCTGTGCTCTCGTCCGTGTAGAGCACCCGCACGCTCCGCGTGAACGAGTAGCTGGAGGCCGAGGACAACCACGGTGCGGAAACACACGTCGGTAGTTATGGCTGGTCCGCGCCGGCAGCCAAAGATGAGGAGGTCGTCTCGTTCCGCCAGCAGTGATAGTTTTTCTTTATTTTGTTGTTTTTATGGATCTTTTGTTGTTAAAAACATATATTTGTTATGCAAGTCGGTTGACTTGGGTCAGTTTACCATTTCAGGCGGTTGGATGAATATCCTACGTCTCCCAACCCTTCTTCCTCACCTCTTCTTCTTCCCCAACAGACCATCGCACGGGCTGTACGGATACTCCCCAACATGTGGTTGGATAAACATACTCTATGAACGAAAATTATGTATCAACGGTAGGATCAGTGAGTTTGGTTTGTTCACATGCGACAACACATGTCAATGAGGGTGCATTCCCTTGGTTGGGTTTGCGGCATGCAGGAGCGACTGTGTGAGGGTGCAGTGCGACCGCAGCATGCAGGAGCGACCGTGTGAGGGTGCGGTGCGACCGCGACAGCCGTGCGCAAGTGTACCTCCTTCTCATTTTGAAAACTTTAGGCAAGCTTGGCATAAATGTGTGGCGAAGTATGGCAATGCAAGGCCTAGCCCCAGACAGGATAAGTATGTACGTACTAGGAGTACCAGTGTTAAAAAAGAAAGGTGGGGTTTTCCTTCGCGGGATTTAATCGATACAAATCCTCGTTTCACGTGTCAATTAATGCGTATTTTTTCTCCAAAGACCAAAGAGCTAACCATCTCACTCCTCATCGCTTGATTAATGCAGCGCCATGCAAACCAACCTTCTCACTTCCGCATACATGCAGGGGATATTAATGTCCTTGTTTGCTAGTACGAGGCAAACCCCATCAATTTTGCCTCGATTATTGTTAGTGGCCTTTTGCAAATTGTAATTTTGATATACTGGCCTTGTGTACAAAAAAATGGAGGTAGTAACTATATTTGACTTCCTTCCCCATTGCGGTGACGTCGACGATATCTCAAACGTTGTGGTTTGGCGAAGTGCATTCGACGGAGAACACCATTGAGGCCTTGAGGGAGACCACGGTAAGTTGTTCGTAAGTGCAGCATGCAAGCGAGACAACCGACTTATTTGGATCCAGGAAGTCCGTTGAACCAAAAGACGTGTAAATGTACTAGTACTACTAGTACACAACAGCGTCGTCCATCCAGCTTAGTGCGGTGAGATGGTATCTTGAAGAAGACGATGGAGAAGCGGAGTCACGAAGAGTGAAATGATGGTTGCTTCGTCCATGCTTTTGTGATTTGACGCCTCGCTGCTTTGTGATTTGTGATAGAAGGGACAGGGGAGTAGACTCTATGCTCTATACTGTACTACATGCGTCCAACCATGGGAGAAAGAGGAGAGACGTTGCATTTTTCTATTCCTTCAATCAATCAACCAGGGAGCTTCGATTCCATCTTTTTGGCTTTGGCAACACCGACCACAATGGTTCCCATGATGCCAAAATCTATTTTCACATTTGGCTACACATTGTGGATGCCCTTAACCATACCACTTGGTTTTGCTCCTGTGTGCTATCTGTACAAATCTCAATTATATTGATCTAAAAAACTATACAATCAATATTAGTAAAAAGGAGGTGATTTTGCCGCGCGGATGGAGGGGGAGGTTTCTTATTTTTAGAGGACGTTGTCCTAGCGGTTTGCTAACATGTGGTCCCACGTGTCAGTGCTTCACCAAGCCGATCCGCGTCCCACATGAGGCAGAACAATGGCAGAAGCAACACGTGCTTAAGTTGAAGAAGATGAGGGAGAAGCGGATTTAGCAACGAGTGAAATAATGGTTGCTTCGTCCTTCCAACTTCTTTTGTTTAGCAATATTACTTCGTCCCTCAAACTTAACTACGGGAAAGGTGCAGCTTTGTGATTTGACTCCTCATTGCTCATTACTACGCCGGCGCCATGAATGGGGTGCTTCACCCCGGCTGCTCTGCACTGTATTCCGGTATGGCACGTGGACCCGGTAGCTTGATGTCCCACATGTTGGCGAAAGGGACTAGAATATTTATGAAAGCGAGCGCTCCACTCTTACGCTGGAGGAGTACACGACACGACGGCCCAGTGAACTGTCACTTGTACTGTATAGTACTATAGTTTTACTGTTTCGCACGATCCATCGATACAAACCCCATTAAACAGGAAAGGGCGGGATTTTTCCCGCGCAGTAGATGATACTAGCCATACATTTCAAAGGCAATTTTAATGTATGCAAACTGAATAATTAAGTAACAATATGATATCTAGTAAAACTAAAAACACATATGATTTATTGTGTTAGAGTGTAGTAGTAGTGTTGTATTGCATAGTTGTTAGATGTAGCATGCGATAACGTGTAGAGATGTAGTTTTGGAGGGCCTATAGAGTGAAAAGGGTAATACGGTCACCGAACTTCAGAATAAGCTGATTACGGTCACTATATACATTTTGCGGTGATTATACGGTCACTTGCTCATGGTTCAGCATCGGATTGCACTCTGTTGACCGGCCAAATAGTCTGCGTGGCGCCATGTTGACTAGTTAAATTGACCATGTTCCTTGTGGGTCCCACCTGTCAGTTCGCATAGGGAAAAGGTTAGATAAACACAAATTTACGCAGGCGCGACAAGACTCCAACCCGTGCGCGGGAATCACCTGGTTGTGTATGTGTCTGTCAGGGCTTGATGTGTGCGCATGCACGTGTAGGTTGAGCACTTGAGCGTGAGTGTGTGTGTTGGTCGTGTGGTGTACTATTGTGTGCATGCATGTGTGCTGTGTGCGTGTGAGTGTTGCATGCATGCGTGGCTGCGTGTGTACGTGTGAGTGTTGCGTGCGTGCGTGGGTGCATGTGTTTGTGTGAGTGTTGCGTGCATGCAGTTCATGTGCATGCGTGCGTGTGTCTATAATCACCACACCAGCTCATCTGTGTTAAAACAGACGGCTCAGCATACCAATACAATTCCACCTTGTCCGCTGTGCTCGCGGTCATGACTTCGAACCACCGTCCAAATATTTTTTTGTCGTCTGTTTTCATTCTTACTAGCAAGATGCCCGTGCTTTTCACGTAACATCAAGATGCATTTATATGACTAGTTTATCTTGTCAGAGAAAAAGATGAACGAGGGAAGGCCTTATTTGCAAATGTGGAGAGGTGTGTGGGTACCTTTTTGCAAAATTGCCATAGTTTCTTTCCTATCCGTCAGATATAAATCGGACGGCTTATATTGCAGGATGGCAGGCACACTGTGTTTTTTCTAAGAGTGTTTTTATAAGAGTGTAGATGTAGAGTAGACACAAGCCGACAGGTGGGCACGATGGTAGTGAGATAATGTGATGCAACACTAGAGGTGCCACGTGGAGCGTTTAACTGGTCAACTAGTCATGTCTTGAGCAAATACAGAGTTGTACGGTGAGACCGTGACTGTATAATAACCACTAAACGTAAATGGTGACCCTAAAGAGTGGATTCTGAAGTCCAATGTACGTATCGTGCTTTCGCTTCAAATACAATGATCGTCATTATATATATCACGAGAGAAAGATGGAACATGTGTGAATGTGCTGGGGGCTTACTTTTAGAGGACCTGGAGATAGTTTGTGTGCATACGTGAAAGGGGTGTTGTCGGTGTCAAAACCGGCGGATCTCGGGTAGGGGGTCCCGAACTGTGCGTCTAGGCGGATGGTAACAGGAGACAAGGGACACGATGTTTTTACCCAGGTTCGGGCCCTCTCGATGGAGGTAAAACCCTACTCCTTCTTGATTAATATTGATGATATGGGTAGTACAAGAGTAGATCTACCACGAGATCAAAGAGGCTAAACCCTAGAAGCTAGCCTATGGTATGATTGTTGTTCGTCCTACGGACTAAAAAACTCCGGTTTATATATACACCGGAGAGGGTTAGGGTTACACAGAGTCGATTACAACGGTAGGAGATCTACATATCCGTATCGCGGCGTGAGGTCACACCACGGCCAAGCCTTTATTGGAATCGTTTTTACTATCCCACCTCAGCATGTTTAGCGAGACGGTTTCCTTGGCACGTCTTATCAAAGCGGAGATCATGCCCCCTTATTCCGGGATTCTCATCAATACGGGCGTGGGTAATCCAACCACGCCATTGATTACGGCGCTTGGGAGATAAGCGAGTTTTACCAGGCTGGTGGGGGACGCATAGCTTCATCCGTCCATATAAGGGGATAAGGATCCACCTTTTCACCTACGCCTTCTTCCTCCTTTGCTCATCCATTTCCGCGCACTTGAGCTCCAGCGCCCATGTCCGTACATCCCTCCTCAACCTTCTCCATCCATGTCCGGAGCGGGAGGCAAGTGGATGGTCTCCTCTGTAACGGAGGAACAAGTCAAAAAGCTGCGGAAGGCCGGATACTTGTCCAGCCACATTGCGCATCATCTCCCCGACAAGGTGCAGCTCCTCCCCACCCCCAGGCCCCATAAGAGGGTGGTGTTCCTCACCCACTTCCTCCGCGGACTAGGTTTTCCACTTCACCCATTTTTTCGGCAGCTCATGTTCTACTATGGCCTAGATTTCCACGATCTGGCCCCGAACTTCATCCTCAACATCTCGGCGTTCATCATCGTGTGCGAGGCCTTCCTCTGCATCCAGCCCCACTTCGGCTTATGGATGAAGACTTTTAATGTCAAGCCGAAGGTAGTGGGCGGCCGCCAAGCGGAGTGCGGAGGCGCCATGGTGGGCCAGTTGGCCAACGTCCTATGGCTCGAGGGCTCCTTCGTGGAGACAATAAAGGGGTGCCAATCGGGGTGGTTCTACATCACCGAGCCGCGCGACTCCAAATGGGCGGTGGCCCCCGAATTCCGATCTGGTTTCCCCACATGGCTCACCTCCTGGAAAGAGACGGGCCTAACGAGGGGAGATTTAGAAGAGCTGACCGAACTTCAAACCTGCGTCCAAAATCTGGTGAACAAGAATCTCAAGGTCGTCAACATAGTCCAGGTCATGCTCATCCGTCGGATCCTCCCATGCCAACAACGGGCCTTCAAATTGTGGGATTTTGATCCGGCACAGCACAAAACCTTGCGCAAGCTCTTCAACACTACGTACGAAGATGCCTGGAAGGTGTTGTTTAAGGGCGCCGAGGCCCCCGCATCCGCTACCGAAGATCGCGGATTTAGCTCTCGGCGTCAGGCCAGCGAGGTAAGCTATTCTACCCTTTACGGGACTCTTGTTTTTCATAGTCTGACTCTATGTGGGATATAAACTCCCTTATCTTTGACAGGACTGGCTGAAGACGTCCAGGCAGGTTAACTGTCCAGCTCCTTTGCCAGAAGACCCAGCGGACGCCCGCCTTACGGGGCTGCTGGTTCCGGCACCTCATGTGGTGCTGGAGAAGAAGGACAAGAAGAAGGCCACGGAAACTCGAAGGAGTGCCCGGCGCCAGGTGTTGTCGGACTCATCGTCCGATGATTCCGAGGCGGACTCCTCCCGTGAAGACGAGGAGGAGGAAAAAGAGGCCTCTCCCCTAGTGGGGGGAGAGAAGAAAAGGAAGGCTGCCCCAGCTGGGGGGGCCGGAGGGTCCAAGAAAGGAAGGACCCTTCCTCCGGACTTTTCCACCAACGCCGACGACGGCGAAGGGGCCCTCGAGGGCCAAGCCCCTGGTGAGATTGTAAGTGTCCGGATTCTAGAATAACTCATGATTTTTCATTTGCCGCATAGTGTCTTCTAACGCCAAATACAACCATGTAGCCCGCCCAAGGACGAGCTCCCCACTTCGTCGAGCGGCTCCGTAGATTCTTCGGATGTGAATAGCACTTCACTTCCGACCGCCTCCTCCCCTCGTGACGCAGACGACGCCGCGGTGGATTCCCAAAAGGGGCCCAACCAGGAGGAGGTGGTCCTGGAGGCGCCGCAAGGCGACCTCCCGGACTCTGGGCGCAAAGAGGGCAAAACCCCAGAGGGCTCTAAGTCCGGCCCTGTGTCGGACTCCGTACCGGAACCTACAGTGGTTCCGAAGTCCGGCAGGCAGCCCCTTCGTAAGAAGGGCAAGACTGCGATGCCGGTGGCCTCCGTCCAACCGGAGGTACCAGACAGCTTGCTGGAGGCGCTTAACGGCGCCTCCATCGACGAGGAGCAACGCACTATCATGAGTGCGGTGATCCAGAAAGTTCAGTCCGCCAAGAGCGGGCTGACTGAAGCCTGTACCAGCCTTCTAATAGTCTTTGAGGTAAGTTTTTAAGATATGTAAGAATATTACCGCATAGACAGTAGCCCCTGATGCTTAGTTCGGTGTTCGGAAAGAAAAGCCGAGCTGAGGATCTAAAAAGATATACGCAGGAGTCTAACATAAATATGTCAATATGGGAATGCAGGCTGCGCTGCTGACCTCTGCCGCACTGACTGCGGAGGTCAATGCATTGAAGGAGAGCCTTGAGCGGTCCGAGAACAATCTCGGCCTTGCCAAGAAGCAGCTCGAGGACAAGGAAGGTAAGTAACACCTTATTAAAGTAATACCTTATAGAAAGGATTTGGTTGCAAAAAAATGACAGGAATAACGTGAGTGTTGCAGGGGCCACGAACGAGGTGGCGACCCTGAAGGAAGCGGTGTCCAAGGCCGAAAACAGTGCGGCCGCGGAGCGCACCGAGCGAGAGAAACAGGAGGCGCGGGTGGCGGAGGTGCAGCAAGAGCTCCAGGCTCTCGTGGAAAAACACGAGAGTTTGGAGCATGACTCGAAGACTCGAGAGTCCGAGCTCGCCTTGGCTCTTGAGAGTGCCATAGCTGCTAAGGCCGAAGCCTAGAAGGCCCTCCAGGAGATTGAGGCGATAAAAAAGATAGCGGCGGGTAAGGCATTCTATATGCAAAGCAAGCATGTAAAAGTGAATTATCTATTACTTACCCGAATCCGGAGCTCTCCAGGAGCGTTCGCAGATCTTCCTCGTAGTGTGTCCGATGCTGCCACGTTCTACCGAGCCGAGGAGGGGAGCTCGACGGAAAGGTGTTCTGGTCTCAATATGCTGAGGCCGGACATCCGGTGCCCCTGAGCAACCAGCTGAAGCAGTTGGTCGAGCTCCACAAGGTGGCTGAACAGGCCATGAAGGGACTCATAGTTCGGTTGTGGCCTAAAGAAGCCATGCATGGGAGCTACTTCGGTCTGGTGCGGCGGCTGGTGGACACCTGTCCATGGATTGAAGTCATCAAGCGTTCCTTCTGCATTGAAGGTGCCCGTTGGGCCCTTGCCTGTTGTCGGTGTCAAAACCGGCGGATCTCGGGTAGGGGGTCCTGAACTGTGCATCTAGGCGGATGGTAACAGGAGACAAGGGACACGATGTTTTACCCAGGTTCGGGCCCTCTTGATGGAGGTAAAACCTTACGTCCTGCTTGATTGATATTGATAATGTGGGTATTACAAGAGTAGATCTACCACGAGATCAAGGAGGCTAAACCCTAGAAGCTAGCCTATGGTATGATTGTTGTAATGATTGTTGTGTCCTACGGACTAAAGCCATCCGGTTTATATAGACACCGGAGAGGGCTAGGGTTACATAGAGTCAGTTACAATGGTAGGAGATCTACATATCCGTATCGCCAAGCTTGCCTTCCATGCCAAGGAAAGTCCCATCCGGACACGGGACAAAGTCTTCAATCTTGTATCTTCATAGTCTTGGAGTCTGGCCGACGATGATAGTCCGGCTGTCCGGACACCCCCAAGTCTAGGACTCCCTCAGTAGCCCCTGAACCAGGCTTCAATGATGATGAGTCCGGTGCGCATATTGTTCGGCATTGCAAGGCGGGTTCCTCCTCCGAATAATTCATAGAAGATTGTGAACACCAGGATAGTGTTCGGCTCTGCAAAATAAATTCCACATTCCACCATAGAGAGAATAATATGTACACAAGTTCAATCTGCAGACGCATTTTGTGGCATGACGTCACACCACTACCAAGCCTTTACTTGAATCGTTTTTTACTATACCACCTCAGAGCGTTTAGCGAAGCGGTTTCCTTGGCACGTCTTGTCGAAGCAGAGATCGTGTTCCCCTTATTCCGGGATTCTCATCAATACGGACGTGGGTAACCCAACCGCGCCATTGATGGTGGCGCTTGGGAGATAAGCGAGTTTTACCAGGCCGGTGGGGACGCATAGTTTTCGTCCGCCCATATATAAGGGGATAAGGATCCACCCTTTCACCTACGCCTTCCTCCTCCTTTGCTTATCCATCTCCGCGCACTCGAGCTCCAGCGCCCAAGCCCGCATATCTCGTCTCAACCTTCTCTGGTCATGTCTGGAGTGGGAGGCAAGTGGATGGCCTCCTCCATTACGGAGGGGCACATCGAAAGACTGCGCAGCACCGGATATCTATCCGGCGACATCGCGCACCGGCTGCCCGACGAGGGCCAGCTCATCCCCACCCCCAGGCCCCATGAGAGGGTCGTATTCCTTCCCCACTTCCTCTGCGGACTGGGTTTTCCACTGCATCCCTTTGTCCGGGGGCTCATGTTCTACTACGGCCTAGATTTCCACGATCTGGCGCCAAACTTCATCCTCAACATCTCGGCGTTTATCATCGTGTGCGCGGCCTTCCTCTGCATCCAGCCTCACTTCGGCTAGTGGCTCAAGACCTTCAATGTCAAGCCGAAGGTGGTGAAGGGCACTCAAGCGGAGTGCGGATGCGCCATGTTGGGTAAGATACCCAACGTCGTCTGGCTCGAGGGTGCCTTCATGGAAACCATCAAGGGATGGCAATCGGGGTGGTTCTACATCACCGAGCCGCGTGACCCTAAATGGGTAGCGGCCCCCAAATTTAGATCTGGAATCCCCACGCGGCTCACCTCATGGCAGAAGAGTGGCCTGACCTGGGGTGATTCGGAGGAGCTGACCGGACTCCAAGCCTGTATCCAGAAGCTGGTGAACAAGAAGCTCAAGCTTGTCAACGTGGTCCAGGTCATGCTCATCCGCCGGATTCTCCCGTGCCAAGAACGGGCATTTAAATTCTGGGAGTTCAATCCAGCGCAGCACCAGACCTTGAGCAGGCTCTTCGACACTAGGTACGAAGATGCCTGGAAAGTGCTCTTCAAGGGCGCCGAAGCTCCCGCATCCGCTACCGAAGATCGCGGATTTCGCTCGCAGCATCCAGCTGACGAGGTAAGTGATTCTACCCCTTTACGGGACACTTGTCTTTAATAGTTCGACCATACGCGGGATTTAATCTCCCTTTTCCTTTGACAGGACTGGATGAAGAAGGCCGAGCAGTTCATTTGTCCGGCTCCCATGCCAGAAAACCCGTAGACGCCCGTCTAGCGGGGCTGCTGGTTCCGGCACCGCATGTGGTGCCGGAGAGGAAGGCCAAGAAGGAGGCCACGGGTACTCGAAAGAGTTCCCGTTTTTAGGTGCCCGACGACTCCGAGGCGGACTCCTCCCCCAAAAATGAGGAGGAGAAAGAGGACTCTGTCCCAGAGGAAAGAGAGAGGAAGAGGAAGGCTTCCCCAACAGGGGAGGCCGAAGGGTCCAAGAGGGGAAGGACTATTCCCCCGGACAGCTCCGCCAATGTCAACGTTGGCAACGAAGAGTGGCCCTCAAGGGCCAGGCCTCCGGCAAGATCGTAAGTATCCGGATTCCTGAATGATTTATAATTTCTCTTTTTGTGTCACATAGTGTCCTTCTAATGCCGCACACTGCCTGTAGTCCGGCCGATGATGATCTCCCCGCTTCATCGAGCGGGTCGTTGGCTCCGTCGGATGTAGACTCCATCCCGACTGCCTCCACCCCTCGCGACGCTGAGGACGCCGAGGTGGGATCCCGAGAAGGGACCCATCAGGAGGACGCTCCGGAGGCGCCACAAGGAAGCCTCCCGGACTTTGCGCCGGACTCCATATCGGAACCCGCAGTGGTTCCGGAGTCCGGCCGGCGGCCCCTTCGCAAGGAGGGCAAGACCGTGACGCCGGCGGCCTCCGTCCAACCGGAGGCACCGGACAACTTGCTGGAGGCTCTCAAAGGTGCTTCCATCGAGGAAGAACACCGCACTATTATGAGTGCGGTGATTCAGATGGTTCAGCTCGCCAAGAGCGGGCTGACCGAAGCCTGCAGTAGCCTTCTAACAGGCTTTGAGGTAAGAAGTTAAAAATATGCAATGTAATACCGCATAGACAGTAGCCCCTGATGCTCGGTTCGGTGTTCGGAAAGAAAAGCCGGACTGAGGATCTAAAAAAGATATACGCAGGGTTTCTAAAAATTATGTCAATATGGGTTTGCAGGCTGCACTGCTGACCTTTTCCGCACTGACTGCGGAGGTTGGTGCTTTAAAGCAGGAGCTCGATCGGTTCGAGCAAGAGCTTGGCCGTGCCAAGAAGCAGCTCGAGGACAAAGGTGAGTAACACCACTTTGAATTTTTACCTTACAGAAAAGGATTTAGGTTGCGACAAAACTAACAAGGATAACGTGGGTACTGCAGGGGCCACGAACGAGGTGGCAACCCTGAAGGAGGCTATGTCTGCGGCCGAAAGCAATGCGGCCGCGGAACGAGCAGAGCGAGAGAAGCAGGAGGCACGGGTGGCGGAGGTGCGGCAAGAGCTCCAGGCACTCATGGAAAAGCATGAGAGTTTGGAGCGCGACTCAAAGACTCGAGAGTCTGAGCTTGCATCGGCTCTCGAAAGTGCCAAAGCCGCCAAGGCCGAGGCCCATAAGTCCCTCCAGGAGATTGAGGAGGTGAAGAAGATAGCGGCGAGTAAGGCATTTTTCATGCAAAGCAAGCATGTGAATGTAAATTACCTGTTACTTACCCGAATTCGGAGCTCTCCAGGGGCGTTTGCAGATCTGCCTCACATCGTGTCCGATGCTGCCGCATTCTACCGAGCCGAGGAGGGGAGCTCAACGGAGAAGGTCTTCTGGTCTCAGTACGCTGAGGCCGGCCATCCGGTGCCCCCTAGCGACCAGCTAAAGCAGCTGGTCGAGCTCCACAAGGTAGCCGAGCAGGCCATGAAGGGCCTCATAGTCCGGCTGTGGCCTGGAGAGGCCATGCCTGGGAGCTACTTCGGCCTCGTGCGGCGGCTGGTGGATGCGTGCCCCTGGGTGGAGGTCAACAAGCGCTCCGCCTATATTGAAGGTGCTCGTCGGGCCCTTGCCCGCGCAAAGGTGCACTGGGGCAGGCTGGATGCGGAGAGGCTTATTACTGACGCGCCGCCAACGGGCAAGGAGTATCGTACGCCCGAGATGTACTATAAGACTGTCCTGAAGGGTGCCCGCAAGATTGCGGATGAGTGCTCCAAAGATGTAATTTTTGAGTAGAGTCGCATTTGTTATCCTGTACGCTGAAAACTTTGTTCATATGCGCTAAGCAACGCTTGTTAATTTAAAATATTACCTTATGTGTGGCCATTTATTAAATTTGAGAGATGGCGAGTCGTTGGCTTCAGCGCCCATGCCACGAGTGCTGGGGTGTTCGGAATAAACTTGAGCGCTCTTGTTCCCATTCTTGGGTCCTTCGAGGGAGGCGCTCAACACGACGAACGAGACAACCGGACTATAATGCTTGAACACTCTCACTTAGCCATAGAATTCTATAATTTTAAATTTTGGCGAAGCCCCTGGTATTCGGAAGGCCGAGTTCGGGGCGCTATCCACGCCTTGGCCGGACATTATCCGGTTCTTCGCTCGAAGCGGCATAAGTCTTTAGGGACTCGAAAAGACCTCTCGAACAGCGACCAGTCTCTCACCTTATCATGACAGTCAGTTTTAGCTTTCTCCACTGAGGTGTTAACCCAGCTCAATCGGGGCGCAATCGCAGTGGTTCTCCCAGTGCTACCTTAGCCGATAGAACGGAACGTAAGGTGCCAAACATGGGAGCCGGGCAAACCCAACTATTGACCCAAGACATGATTCGGAGCCGATTCATATAATGCTATAAGTTCAGGGTGCCGCACTTGTGAAAGTGTTCGGACTTATCACACCATAATGCGGGGAACATAAGCCCCTGGTGTATTCGGCCGTACCAAAATATACGGGTGCAAGATATCATAAATGAACGTATATGTAAAGTAATGCAATTATATGCAAAAAGTGCTGCATTATTTATTCAAGAAATTCTGCTATGAGTGCGGAATGATACAAATAGTGCGGTAAGCAAAGGATTGCACTAATTAAAGGTGTCTCCCTCCAGGGGTAGGCTGCGGAATGGTGTATTTAACAGATTTGATGCTCGTAATGGAGACCACCTGAGTGTTCGTCGCAGCCTTTGTCCCTCCCTGGCTGTTGCATCATGAGTTCGGCAGGTTCGCCGCCGGACAGAGCATCTGGTGGACGGAGTCCTGTATATAAAAAGAAGAAAAATAAAAAAATAAAAAGAGTGACACACTTGGGAGCCCCTGGTGTGGCCGAACCGCACTCTAGGTCTGTTGTGGTCGTGCCCCTCCCCCTATGCCCATGGTATCTCCAGAGCGTAATGATGTACGCGGAGAGCTTGTCTTGCAATCATGTGAGGGTTGGGGTTGGGGCCGCATTGCTATGCGTTCTCGGGACGTGCCAGGTGGTCTTGGTTGATGTTGCTCCGGGCGCGTTTGGCCGTGTCTGGTCGTTTAACCGCCGGACTCGAAAATTGCCTTAGAAGGCTGCTCTGTACTTCTGCCGCGAAAGACGTTGTATGTTCCTCCGTTCGGAGGGAGCATTCCGTATTTCCGTTGACCGTGATGACTCCAGAGGGCCTGGCATCTTGAGCTTGAGGTATGCATAATGCGGCATCGCTTTGAACTTTGCGAACGCGGTTCGTCCGAGCAGAGCGTGATAGCCACTGCGGAACGGGACTATGTCGAAGATTAACTCCTCGCTTCGGAAATTATCCGGGGATCCGAAGACCACTTCCAGTGTGACTGAGCCTGTACAATTGGCCTCAACACCTGGTATGACGCCTTTGAAGGTCGTCTTTGTAGCTTTAATCCTTGAAGGGTCTATGCCCATCTTGTGCACTGTATCCTGATAAAGTAGGTTCAGGCTACTGCCGCCGTCCACCAGGACTTTCGTGAGGTGAAATCCATCGACGATTGGGTCTAAAACCAATGCGACGAATCCGCCATGGCGGATACTGGTCGGATGGTCTCTTCGATCGAAAGTGATCGGGCAAGAGGACCATGGATTGAACTTTGGGGCGACTGGCTCCATCGCATATACGTCCCTTAGTGCACGCTTCCGCTCCCTCTTGGGTATATGCATTGTGTATATCATGTTTACCGTCCGCACTTGTGGGGGGAAGCCCTTCTGTCCTCTATTGTTCGGCGGCCGGGTCTCTTCCTCGTCATCGCTGTGCAGCCCCTTGTCATTGTTTTCGGCAATTAATTTGCCTGCCTGCTTGAATACCCAACAATCTCTGTTGGTGTGGTTAGCTGGCTTTTCGGGGGTGCCATGTATCTGGCAAAAGCGGTCGAGTATTCGGTCCAAATTGGACGGGCCCGGAGTTGTTCTTTTAAATGGCTTCTTCCGCTGACCGGGTTTGGAGCCACGGAATCCGGCGTTGACTGCCGTATCCTCATTGCTGTCGCCGTTAATGCGGCGTTTGTTCTTGTTTCGACGCGTCCTGCCATTGTGGTCCTTAGTATCCGGACTGCCAGCATTTTTACTGAGGTTGTTGCTGCGAGCTAGCCAGCTATCCTCTCCCGCACAGAAGCGGGTCATTAGTGATGTGAGGGCTGCCATGGATTTCGGCTTTTCCTGTCCTAGGTGCCGGGCCAGCCACTCGTCGCAGATGTTATGTTTGAAGGCTGCGATGGCCTCTGCATCCGAACAGTCGACGATTTGATTTTTCTTTGTTAAGAACCGTGTCCAGAATTGTCTGGCTGATTCGTCTGGCTGCTGAATTATGTGGCTTAGGTCATCGACGTCTGGTGGTCGCACATATGTGCCCTGGAAGTTGTCGAGGAATGCGGCTTCCAGGTCCTCCCAACACCCAATTGACTCTGCGGGCAGGCTGTTGAGCTAATGCCGAGCTGGTCCTTTAAGCTTGAGCGGGAGATATTTGATGGCATGAAGATCGTCGCCGCGGGCCATATGGATATGAAGGAGATAATCCTCGATCCAAACCGCGGGGTCTGTTGTGCCATCATAGGATTCAATGTTGACGGGTTTAAACCCTTCAGGGATTTGATGATCCATTACTTCGTCAGTGAAGCATAGCGGGTGTGCGGCGCCTTTGTATTGAGCAATATCACGACGTAGCTCAAGAGGGCATTGTCTGCTGTGTTCGGCCCGGCCGGAGTTGTTGTATCCGGTGCGACGGTATTCGTCGTGGGTCCTGGGGCGCCCTCGTGATCCATAGATAGATCTGGATTGTCTTGCCTTGTCCTCCAATATATCCCGCAAGTCCGGCGCATTCCCCGTGGCTTCGTACTTTTTGAGCGGTGCCGGGGTACGGTTCTGGTGGAGGGCCTAGATGCCTCTCTGTCGCGGCCACGAGGTGGTCGGTCTGCCGTATTGTGCGCTGGTGATGAAGGTTTGTATGCTGCCTCCTCTAGTCGGGGGAGCAACTTGCGTTTTGGGTATCTTTTGGAGGGGCGTTCGAGTTCATACTCTTCGGCCGCGAGGACCTCCGTCCATCTGTCGGCCAGCAGGTCTTGGTCAGCTTGAAGCTGTTGCTGCTTTTTCTTTAGGCTATTTGTTGTGAACATTAGCCTGCGTCTGAAATGCTCTTGTTCGACGGGATCCTCAGGCACGACGAATTCATCGTCGTCGAGGCTTGCCTCGTCTCCGGAGGGAGGTATGTAATTATCATCCTCGACCTCTTCGTATGTCGCTCTCTCGTGAGGGCTTGCTTCTGCATCCTCCTGCGCTGAATCTTGCTGGAGGGGGTTGTCTTCGGCACTTTCTGGGGTGTTGTTATCTCCCGTGCCGGAATCTCCATTCTTGCTGTGGCGGGATTTAGAGCGGCACCGCTGATGTCGGTGCTTGGGCTGTTTCTTTAAGGAATCTGCCTCCGCCGCTTCCTCGCCGTCCCCATCTTTTGGGGTGTCCACCATGTATATGTCGTATGACGAGGTGGTCTTCCAGTGCCCTGTAGGCGCTGGTTCTTGACGCATCGTCGTCCATACCGTCGATGTCTTCGGAGTCGTAGTCTAGCACATCGGTTAGATCGTTGATAGTGGCTACAAAGTGGGTGGTGGGTGGGCTTTGAATTTCTTTGTTGTCCGCGTCCCAACCATCCTGGCCGTAGTCCGGCCAGGGCTCTCCGGATAGCGAGAGATGCTTTAGCAATTTCAGGATGTCGCCAAAGGGTGAGTGCTGAAAGATGTCCGCAGCGGTGAACTCCATGATCGGCGCCCAATCAGATTTGATTGGCAGGAGCGCAGGAGGTTCGGAGTCCGGCAGGGAGTCCGGCACCTCAGAGTCACAAGCTTTATAAGGTACGAGGTCAGTGTTCGGCTCCATCGTCGTGGAAGTTGCAGCCCCCGAGGCGGTGTCCAGCCATCCGTCCTCGATCTGCGCGATTGGCTCCGGACTATGGGTCGGAGCGGATTCGTGTGCGGCCTCCAAGGTACTGTCCGGCGGCAGAGTTAGATCATGCCTATCGCGACAGTGCGGCACGCTCGGCTGCGGCTCGGATCCATCGAAGATCAAGTCTCCGCGGATATCGGCCGTGAAGTTTAGGCTTCCAAACCTGACCTGACGGCCAGGGGCGTAGCTTTCAATCTGCTCCAGATGGCCGAGTGAATTGGCCCACAGTGCGAAGCCGCCGAATACGAAGATCTGTCCGGGGAGAATACTCTCACCCAGGACTGCGTCGTTGTTGATTGAAGAAGCCATCAAGCCTATCGGTGATGACACAGAGGAACTCTCAATGAAAGCACCAATGTCGGTGTCAAAACCGGCGGATCTCTGGTAGGGGGTCCCGAACTGTGCATCTAGGCGGATGGTAACAGGAGACAAGGGACATGATGTTTTACCCAGGTTCGGGCCCTCTTGATGGAGGTAAAACCCTACGTCCTGCTTGATTGATATTGATAATGTGGGTATTACAAGAGTAGATCTACCACGAGATCAAGGAGGCTAAACCCTAGAAGCTAGCCTATGGTATGATTGTTGTAATGGTTGTTGTGTCCTACGGACTAAAGCCATCCGGTTTATATAGACACCGGAGAGGGCTAGGGTTACATAGAGTCGGTTACAATGGTAGGAGATATACCTATCCGTATCGCCAAGCTTGCCTTCCACGCCAAGGAAAGTCCCATCCGGACACGGGACGAAGTCTTCAATCTTGTATCTTCATAGTCTTGGAGTCCGGCCGACGATGATAGTCCGGCTATCCGGACACCCCCTAGTCCAGGACTCCCTCACCCGTGCTAAAGTGCACTAGGGCAAGATGGACGCCGAGAAGCTTGTGACGGACGCGCCACCGCCGGGCAAGGAGTATCGCAAGCCCGATATGTACTATGAGGGCGTCCTGAAGGGTGCCCGCCTTATAGAGGGTGAATGCTCCAAAGATATAATTTTTGAGTAGACTCACATTTGTTATCCTGTACCCTGAAAACTTTGTTCATATGCGCTAAGCAACGCTTGTTAATTTAAAATATTACCTTATATGCGGCCGTTTATTAAATTTGAGAGATGGCGAGTCGTTGGCTTCAGCGCCCATGCCACGAGTGCTGGGCTGTTCGGAATAAACTTGAGCGCTCTTGTTCCCATTCTTGGGTCCTTCGAGGGAGGCGTTCAACACGACGAATGAGACAACCGGACTATAATGCTTGAACACTCTCACTTAGCCATAGAATTCTATAATTTTAAATTTCGGCGAAGCCCCTGGTATTCGGAAGGCCGAGTTTGGGGCGCTATCCACGCCTTGGCCGGACAATGCCGACTCCTCGCTCTAAGCGGCATGAGTCTTTAGGGACCCGAAAACCTCTCGAACAGCGACCGGCTCTCGCCCTATCATGATGGTCAGTTTTAGCTTTCTCCACTGAGGTGCTCAACCCAGCTCAACCGGGGCACAATCGCAGTGGTTCTCCCAGCGCTACCTTAGCCGATATAACGGAACGTAGGGTACCAAAACATGGGAGCCGTGCAAACCCAACTATTGACCCAAGACATGATTCGGAGCCGATGCATATAATGCTATAAGTTTGGGGTGCCGCACTTGTGATAGTGTTCAGACTTATGACACCATGTTTTGGGGTACTTAAGCCCCTGGTGTATTGACCGTACTTAAATTCGTCGTCGTCGAGGCTTGCTTCATCTTCGGAGGGAGGCATATAATTATCGTCCTCTACCTCTCCTTCTGCCGCTCTATCATCAGGGCTGGCTTCTCCCTCCTCCTGTGCTGAATCCTGCTGGAGGCGGTTGTCTTCGACACTGTCCGGGGTGTTATTATCTCCCGCGCCGGAATCACCGTTTCTGCTGTGGCGGGATTTAGAGCGGCGCCGCTGACGCCGGCGCTTGGGCTATTTCTTGGAGAGGTCATCCTCCGCTGTTCCAGTGCCATTCCCATCTTTTAGGATGTCCACCATGTATATGTCGTATGACGAGGTGGCCTTCCAGTGCCCTGTAGGCGCTGGTTCTTGGTTGTCTCCTGCATCGTCGTCCATACCGTCGATGTCTTCGGAGTCGAAGTCGAGCATGTCGGTTAAATCATCGACAGTGGCTACAAAGTGGGTGGTGGGTGGGCGTTGAATTTCTTTGTCGTCCGCATCCCAACCTTCCTGACCATAGTCCGGCCAGGGCTCTCCTAATAAAGAGAGAGACTTTAGTGAATTCAGGATGTCGCCAAAGGGCGAGTGCTGAAAGATGTCCGCGGCAGTGAACTCCATAACCGGCGCCCAAATCAGATTTGATTGGCAGGGGCGCGGGAGGTTCGGAGTCCGGAGAGGAGTCCGGCACCTCGGAGTCACGGGCTTTGCAAAGGATAGGGATGGTGTTCGGCTCAATCGCCGTAGAGATCATAGCCCCCGAGGCGGTGTCCAGCCGCTCGTCCTCGATCGGCGAAGTCGGCTCCGAGCTAAGGGTTGGAGCGGACTTTGGTGCGGCCTCCAGGGCACAGTTCGGCGGCAGAGCTAGATCATACCCATTGAGACAGTGCGGTGCACTTGGCTGTGGCTCGAATTCGTCCAAGATCAAGTCTCCGCGGATGTCAGCCGTGTAGTTCAAACTCCCAAATCTGACCTGATGGCCAGGGGCGTAGCTTTCGATCTACTCCAGATGGCCAAGTGAATTGGTCCACAGTGCAAAGCCGCCGAATACGGAGATCTATCCAGGGAGAAAAGTCTCACCCTGGACCGCGTCGTTGTTGATGATCGAAGGAGCCATCGGGCCTAAAGGTGACGACACAGAGGAACTCTCAATGAAAGCACCAATGTCGGTGTCAAAAAACCGGCGGATCTCGGGTAGGGGGTCCCGAACTGTGCGTCTAGCCGGATGGTAACAGGAGACAAGGGACACGATGTTTTTACCCAGGTTCGGGCCCTCTCGATGGAGGTAAAACCCTACTCCTACTTGATTAATATTGATGATATGGGTAGTACAAGTACCACGAGATCAAAGAGGCTAAACCCTAGAAGCTAGCCTATGGTATGATTGTTGTTTGTCCTACGGACTAAAACCCTCCGGTTTATATAGACACCAGAGAGGGTTAGGGTTACACAGAGTCGGTTACAATGGTAGGAGGTCTACATATCCGTATCGCCAAGCTTGCCTTCCACGCCAAGGAAAGTCCATTCCGGACACGGGACGAAGTCTTCAATCTTGTATCTTCATAGTCCAAGAGTCCGGCCAACGGTGATAGTTCGGCAATCCGGACACCCCCTAATCCGGGACTCCCTCAGGTGTAAAGGGGGGGTATGCGATGGAGAGAGAGAGATGCTCTTCGTTTCTCTTTATTATGACTAACTTTGTATATAGTAAAAAAATATACAAATTCACAGTGCTGAATAAATATCATTGTGGGCACCATGCAATGCAAATTAGCGTTCGTACTCCTCCATATAACTTTGTAGTGTTGCATATAAGTAGAAATTCTAAAATAATTTTTTGGCCACACTTTATTCAAAAGGAATGTTGTATGTGAAATAAACGTGAAGAGAGGGCTTTTTATATCAATGGGGTACGTGATGTAACATGTGTGAATGTGTAGTTGATGCATTTGGCGGGGCCTAGAGAGGTATGTGTATATCACGTGTTCAAGAGAGGCATGGATAGAGGGTTCGGCGGGGGGGGGGGGGAGGGGGGCGTGGGAGAGATAGCACGAGAAATGAGAGTGGTCAAGAGAGAGAGACGAATATGACGTCACGACGAGAGATTCCCTTCCCTTGAGTGTGTACATGCAAGGGAGGAGGGGATAGAGGCACCAGGAGAGAAAAAATTGTGTCTCGTGTTTGTGTTGGTTTGTGTGGGTGTGAGAAGATAACGAGATGTAGGGGGCAGAGGGTGTGTCACCGCGTGACATCCGGTGGGTCGAGGTGAGGCCCTTGTTTGGTTCCGTCCTGCGCCACATTGGTTGGTCTGTGACGCATTTAGGAAGACCCATGGATGACTAGTCGTACAAGACAAAGATAGCAGAATTGTGAAGGACTCTGTGTCCACTGACAAAGCCGGCTAGGATTTGTAACCCTAGGTTCTTGGACTAAGATAACCCCTTTATCTCTGATATTACTATTCATCCAACCTAACTTTAAGGGGCATCCTACAAAACGCTCTGCTAGAATCATACTCATCAATTAGGAAGAGAGGCGTGAGATAATGCATGAGAGACAGGCCTAAAGATAATGTGCGTACATGAGACACATAGGCAGGTCCATGTATATAGAAAGGGTCGATGGGGATTGTGCGTGTGTATGCTTGCGAGAGGAAGAGTGCTTGTGATAAATGTTAGTGAAAACAGTTGCAAATGGTTACGCGAGGGAGGGAGGGTTATATCTAGAGCATGTGTGCGAGAAAGACACCTTGGGAGAGAGTGTGTGAGCATGTGTGAGAGACCACCGATGGAGAGTGAAACTACGCGTAAAAGACTGCTGTACACATTGATTAAAGATATAAATTGTATCCAAATATTAGGATGGGATCATGATATTTGCAATTCGCATAAGGAATGGTCATTGATCCATCAGACATCTAGATACTATCGAATTTGAGCATGTCTATGTTATTATTCGACACAATTGATCCACATAGTTAGTATTTTCAACTCCAGACAATGCATCACTTTAGCAATCAAATATAAACGTGAGTATAGTTCATGTTGTGTGTGTAAAGCACATTATACATACGAAAGTTACACAATGAACATTATAAATAGCTACCTATGAACTAGCATATATTTGAATTCAACTTAAGGTGGTTGAAAAAATTGAATTCAACATGAAATCCATTCAATTATTTGAATTTGATATCATGGCATTTGCAAATCATACCTAAATTATGGGGGCACCAATCTTTGCTCTGATTTTGTACATAATAGCATATGTAGTTGTGTACAAAATAGATTCAAATTTAGCTCCTCCATTCCAAAATAATCATAGTTATAGGATTTTCAAGTGTCAAAATTTCAAAAAGAAGCCGATAATTTAATGAGGTTTTCAAACATACAAGGTCAAATATAAAGTTTTCTATTTAGGTCAATCCTCATAGTTCAAGAGTACTCTAAACATGAATGCTTGTGTTTCAAAATTTCGAACGAAGCGCCAAAAGAGCCTCTACTCACCCGAAACCGCGTGAGACCAATGTTTGGTAGTACAAGGCAATTACTTTTCTAATAACTCCGACCCCGGAAACCTACCGGCCCAACGTCCAAAGGTCTAAACCGGGGTAGGTTTGTAGCTTCATCTAGACACCACGCAACCGCCTCCGAAAAACATTCATACACAATGGCCACCTAAGCACACATGCGCGCGACCGAAATTGCTCCTGCCCACTATTTGGGACACTTGGGATTACCATCCTACCCCCGACCCGCAGTAGGTACGAAATTTAAGAGGGGGGCAAAGTTTGTACTTTCCCCAAATTTCAAACAAGCGCGTCCCATCTTCTGTTCAAAAAAGCCAAAAACAAGCGCGTCCCAGACCGAAACATGGTTCCCCCCACCCGTCTGATTCCCCATTCGTACTCTGTGGGCGCCAGAACTACCTCTCCACCAGCCGCGAAACACCGGCGTCCTCCGTCCGCCACCCAATCCCACCCATCCACCGCCGCCCTCCTCCATCTCGCCGGAGCCGATACCCCGACGTCGTCGTCCACCGCAACCTCAACCGCAACACCCTCCACAGCTAGTAGTTGAAGTCGCGGCCGAGCCATCCGTACCCGAGCCAGTTCAACCACATCGTCCTGCGCCTCACCGCTGCCGCTCCAACTTCGCCACCATCCACCGCACCGGAGCTGTTCCTGCTACGCCCTCCTTCGCTGCCTCAGATCTGCTTCCCCTCCGCCGATATACGGCCACGGCAACACAATCAGCAATTTGGCCATGGGTTTGTCCAAGGATCCATGGCTCTCCAAAACATCGGTTCCCTCGGGAAAAACAAGAAGATCGTCGCGACATATCGACACGACACTAGCAACCGATAAAGGTACTCCTCTTCCCTTATTCGTGCAAATCTTACGTGTCTTCTTACACGGTATTCATCCCACAGAAGACACTAGTTGGCCGCTTCTTCTTCATACTAGATGTTCCTAGTAACTCGCGATGCACAAGGTTTCTCCTCATATACTATTTCACCTTAGCTAGAGGTTCGTCGCCCCCCTGAATTTCAATTTCTGGTCAGTTGATTCCCAATTAACAGAAGCATTCCCCGGCCTAACAGGCTCTAGTACGCCTATTACGCCAAGGAAGCAGCGCCTTGGTGTTTATCTTAGGGGGCGTGTGGGGCCTAGAGCTACTGGTGCCCGATCTGGAGGTCGGCCGAGATTAAAGGGATGGCCTGGGGGCGCTGCCAAGAACGGCGGCGGTGTGAGGTCGCGGGGAGGGCGGGGCGGCGGAGGCAGGGGTCTGGGCCGGTGGTCGCTGGCGGTTCGAGAAAGATCATCAATAGTGACTGGCGGGAGGTAGACGAAGGCCATCTGCCCCTTCCTTATAGATCAGATGGTTCATTAAAAAAAGCGACTGACCTATTTATTTTCAGTCGACTGTTATCTTAGATATGACCACATGTGGTGGTGTGCTGGAGGAGCACTTGCATTTCCTGTTCCCATATATTACAAAACCATACGGAGTCGAATCTAATTTTGTTTGCAATGCAATGTTGTAGAGCTATCATATGTCTCCTGTCATTTATTTTTCAGCCACCTGCTATCTGCTACTTTTACAATGCACTAGTTCTGCACACACTTCACCCATACTCTCAATATTGTGTTTTTATGCAAGGGTATTTTAGAGTCTGCCTCGAGAGAAGCAAAAAAGAAAAGAGACAAGTCATGCCAGCTTTCTACGCAGCTAGGCACGATACGTTACAGCGCTATAAAGGGTGCAGTGTCAGCAGATGGAGACGGTAAACGTAGCTCTGGAGTTGATGACCTCACTCGCAATGAACCACCATCCCAGGTGCTTGCTTTAAATTTGCGGTGTCATATGTGGTTGCATGTTCCATATGGTGTCTAGCTTGTATTCGAAAGACCGAAGTCGGTCTTTATTAAGATAAGGAAAGATATTTTTTACATGAACCACCATCCCATGAGCACCAGAAGACAAATAGCTAGTCAGGGCACTGGCCGAGCCAGTGACAAGCCCAGCAAAGACAGGCATCACCTGGAAGCCAACTAAAAAGCCGCGATGGTGGCGAAGCAACCTGCCTCCCACCAGGCTCTCAGGTCCTAGATGATCATGCTCACCACTCCAGCCTGATGTCTAGCTTGTATTGCTTCCAATTGAGAAAATTTTGTTTTTGCCACTCTAGATTTTGCCAATTTTCCTTATGCCACTCTAGATTTTGACATTTCACTTTTGCCACTCTTTGTTTTTGACAATTATCACAATTTCCATTTTGTGGCAAAAGAAAAATAATTTAATTTCATTATTGCCACTCTTAGCTTTTGATAATTATCACAATTGCCACTCTGAAAATTTTGCTTTTGCCAGCGGAATGACAATTGTGATAATTGTCAAAAACTAAGCGTGGCAAAAGTGAAATGTCAAAATCTAGAGTGGCATAATGAAAATTGGCAAAATCTAGAGTGGCAAAAACAAAATTTTCCCCTTCCAATTTGGTTAAATTGCATTTTCTTAGCTTACACATTATACCTTTGAATATGACATGCCTTTCTGTTTTTGGTTCATACTAGTACATCTGTGTATTAACCATGTTCTTACATCAAACTAATGTTCTTGTGTATCCCTCATCAATCACTTATGATGAGGCAGGCAGGAAAGTGGACTACTCCTCATTTAAAGAATGCAGCGTCAGCCTCCCGACATGATTCTCAAGAAATAGCAAGGCTAGATGAAGGTAGTGAACGTAGCTCTGTAGTTGATTACAGCATTTCCCCTACACTAGCATCGCAGGTGCTTGCTCTAACTTGGCAGCGTGATATGTGGTTGCATGTTGCATATGGTGTCTAGATTGTAATTCTTCCAATCTGGTTAAACTGCATGTGCGAGTCTGCTTAGCTTATACATTATACCTATTAATGTGACATGCCTTCCTGTATTTAGTATGTAGTACATCTGTCTATTAAGCATGTCCTTACATAAAACTGTTTTTTTGTATCCCGCATCAATCAATATGACGAGACACCTTTAGTATATGCAGTGAGATATTAGTTGCATCTTTCATATGATTTATAGCATGCGCTGTTTCTAATTTGTTGAAATTCCATTTATGATGGGACACTTTTAACTTGGCAGAGTCATATTGGCTGCATCTTTCATGTGGTGTCTATCTTGCATTGCTTCTTATTTGTTGGAATGGTTTCTGCTTTGTTTACACAAACAGTTCTGAACATGCCATGCCATCCTGTTTTTCGTAGATATTCCATCCTGATATCATGTGTTTGCCTTACATCAAAGTAGTGATTGTCAGTATCATGCATGAATGAGTTCTGAAGAGAGAATTTTATTGCTTTTTCTTGTCGGTTTTACTTGTCAATTCAAAATCAATAAAGCGGAAGGAAGTTAGCAAGGCAACGGATAAAGGTGCTCCTTCTGAACGGAGGACCTCTACAGTTTCTACTCCTCCACACCCCCAAGATGATTTTCAAGACAACACATGCATAGACACTCAACAAAGCTGTGTTTATGATGAGCACGTCTCCCCTAGTGCACCATCACCGGTGCTCCCTCTAACTTGGCACTGTTATATGTGGTTTCATGTTATGTGTGATATCTAGCTTGTATTGCTTCTAATTTTGTTGAATTCCATCTGCTTACTTTACACATTATACTTGAATAAGACATGTGTTCCTGTTTCTAAAACATACAATATCTGTCTATCACACCATGTTCTTACATCAAATTACTACTGTTGTGTAACTTGCAATAATCACTTATCATAAGACGCGTTTGACTACGGAGTGTGATATAGGTTACATCTCACATTCTTTTCTAGCTTGTACTACTAATTTGTTGAAATGGCACTTATGACAAGACAGTTTTAACATGGTAGAGTGATATTCGTTGCATCCTTCATATGGTGTCTAGCTTTCATTGATTCTAATTTGTTGAAATGCCTTCTCCTTAGTTTACACATCATAAGTTGTGAATATGCAATGGCACTAATGACGAGAGACCTCTAACATGGTAGTGTGATGTTGTTTGCATCTTGCATATGATTTATTTCTTGTACTGCTTCACATTTGTTTAAACGCCATTTATGATGAGACACTATTAACTTGGCAGAGCGATATTTGTAGCATCTTTCATATGGTGTCTACCTTCCATTGCATTGCTTCTAATTTGGTGAAATGTCTTCTGCTTAGTTTACACATCATAGTTCCGGTTATCTCTTCCGTCCTGTCTTTCGTACATATTACATCCTCCTATCATGTGGTTGTCTAACATCAAAGTTCAGTTCATCTGCATCACGCATTAGTTTGTTCTGAAGAACTAAATTGTTATTCTTTTTTCTTGTCGGCTTGACTTAACATGGCACAGAGAAAGAGAAAGAAACACAGAATTGCAGGGAATGAGAAGCGGATGAATCCTACAGGTTCTGCTGGTACTTATGGTGAAATAGAAGGTCAAAGTCCAGTGGAAAATTCTACAAACAAGGCATCCCATGCTACATGAGCTGCCAAAAAAGCCAAACAGAAACAAATAGCTGCCACCAAACAAGCAGAGACAACCCTAGTTCTTGCAACACCTAGCACAGTACTACCAGCTGCACGAGTTACTCGTGCGTCAACTGAGCTAGCAGCACGTTCCCAAGCTCCCTTGCCACCTGACACTACTTCCCAAGCACTCTTGACACAAGACGAGTTGACAATGTTAGATGAACCTTGTGAGCTTCAACAGTAAGAAGGTAGTTGTTGGAGTCAAGTTACAGTTGCATGCTTCTTTTTATGTAGTCTGACAGTTTGATGTACACTAACACTTCCTATGTTCGTTGTTGGACTAACACCTAGGCGCAAGAGGAAACAAACATCAGGGATAATGTTCGATAGGTTAACTAAATCTAAAGGAGGAAGAATGGAGATCCGTTTTGAGGCAGGTTTAAAAAGGCCACGTGATGCTATAGAGTCAGCCAAGTTAGTATCAGAGGCATCGGTTGCCGTTAGGTGTCATGTACGTATCCTCCCAACATGGATCCAGTACAGGAATGACAAAGACAAAACCCAGTTCAACACCTTCCTCGACCATTTATCTGTAAGTATGGTTATGTATGGAAACTAGTAATATCATCTTGCTCTGTCCCATACTTTCTAGGTTTCTGATAATGAGACTCCCATAATTTTCAATAGATTAGGGTCAAGTTGGATAGCCAAGATGATGCGACCTGACAAGCTTGCACCCATTTTTTCAAGTCTGCTTTGCGATAGTATCGGTATAACTTGAGGAAAACTCACTTTGAAGGCAAGGCTAACAGTGAACTTTCCCAAACATCTCAAGTGGAAAATATATCGGATGAAGACTGGAGGGGCCTCATTAAACACTGGTCTGATCCGAAGTATTAGGTATATTATATATATATGTGATCAGATCACATGTTGAAGTCCTATTTACGCATGTGCCACACAAATCTATCTTCTTGTAGGTGAACTGTTCAAAGAACAAGGCCAACCGTATGAAAGTGAAATTCCAACAGACGACAGGATATCGTAGCTACATTGCACACTGCGAGGCTCTTGTAATTAGCCGCTATTTCACTCTTTTCGCTGTACCATATTATTAGATCTATATTGACTTGTTCCAAATGCAGAGGAAAGCCCGCAAGGACCAAAAAGTACCTAAACCAAATGTTGTGGAAATCTTCAAGGACTGTCACACCAGCAAGAAGAAGGGCATGACTACACCAGTCAAAGCCGCTGTTGTAAGTCCTTAATCCTCATGCCTTTTAACTACTACTTACTCTGACTTGTGCCTTGAACTGCATGGTTTGCTGCCGATGTCTATTACTGTTTTCAATTTTATACACAATTGTCTTAGTGTATCATTGCACCTTACAAGGTTTAAAAGAGAGGAGTGATGTTCCTTTGATCTTGACCCGTAATCTAGTTCCGTGCTGGACTTGCCCACACAACGTTACAATTTCCTCTTTGTCTGTTCTCAGCTGTTTTGTGATATGAATGATGTCATACTATGCTTACCGTATTATAAACTTCGCCTCTTTATCCTTAGCCCTCAATACAATGTGAAGAAATAGACAATAAATTAGTGATGGTACATGGTCATATGTTTGGAACCTGGTTTTATTATGTACTTTGCAATAAAATACCACTAATATTTTACATGGGTTCACCAGAATAAGTTCTGTATATAGACCAAAGCTATTTTGTTTGGTTTTGCTGCCTCCTTAATATCTTCTGTTCTGGTACTACTAATGTAAAAACTCAACTTTTCAGCGAGCTATGGAAAAAATGGTGGAACCGCCACCTTCTGAAGGTGGTGAAGCAACTATAACCGCAATGTCAGCTCTTGCTGCAGTGGGTCATTTCCTGTCCGCTAATAGTGCCAAAAGCACGTTCCTGCGTAATACTGGGTTGGTTGTTAAGGCAATCTCGTCCAAACTGCCTCATGATCAAGATATGCAAGCTCAAAGCAATGTTGTATCTGCGCTCCAGACACAAGTCCATTCCCTAACAGAGACCCTTTGTGAAACAAGGAGAGACATTGTTCGATGTCGTCAAGATATGCATGGTTTTGAAACCAGACTATCAGGCATTTTCTATGTTGTTCGGGAGCCTAGGAGAAATGAAGGCAAGGGTTATGGTGCTCCGTCAGACAATACAGCATGAAAACGTAACACTCAGGTCAAATGAACTGAGCTTCTAAACTTCTGGTGGTGCATTTATCTGCTAGACTGTTAAGTTTTATGCCAACCTTCCTTTTGTTATATAGTTGTAATTTGTCTTGATGCGATACAAAATTTATTCTTAACATGCAGCCACCGGCTGAAGAAAACAGCAAGCCATTTTTGTGTGGTGTAGGGTGTTCCCTACATTTGCACTGGTGGCGATCTTTGATGTCGAGTGGATGTAATCTGTGCAATTGCCTTAATAGCCTAGCATTAGTTTCGGCCTTATTTATTTCCTAGTCTTCTTTTCCCCTAGTTTGCTAGTGGCCACAACAACCATGGGCCATATACAGGCCGTAGGATCCATGGGTCTCCTACGGGCCGTCGATAAATGGGCCTCCAACAGGGCCGTAGAATCGGTGGGCCTCGGGCCATCGGATAAATGGGTCTACATGGGCCTTAAACGGGCGTAATTGGTATCGGCCCAGCATGGTAACAGGTCATTAACAGGCCGGAGGACAACAAAGGCTTAATTCTGTCACAGCCATAACGGGTCATTAATGGGCCAGAATATAAGACGGGCTGGAAACGGCACAACGGGTTAACAGGCCAGAAATGGGCCGACTCTTGCCATGGGCTGAATTTGGCCCATTAGGGGAACAGGCCAGTAACGGGCCGGAAGTAATTGAGGGCCGAAAAGGAGCCCAAGAACGTATGGGCCGTCAATAGGACGAAAGCTAACATGGGCTGGAAACGGCCCATGTGAATCACTTGCCGTTAACGGGTACAAAGAAAATTACTGTTCATTATGGGCTAGAGTCACTGTGGGCCTCTAAAGGGCCTAAAGATACGAAGGCCTCATATGGGTCGAAAGCTGTCATGGGCCATACATGGGTCAAAAGTGAAATGGGATGGTGTTATATTCTACAGCCCACATGACGTTGTTGGGCCGATTTCCTGTAGGGCCTAACGGGCCATGAGTTACCTGGTCGTAAAATGGGCTATTTGCAAAGACACCGTTAACAGGCTTTTCATGGGCCAGCCCATTAACTTTTGACCAAGTCAAACGGGTCGACTTTGTAAGCTAAATGGGCTAGTGGTGGGCCGTGGCACGTGTCGACATATCATGGGCGCCTATCTGACCCACTGACGAGCTGACACGTGTTTCATCCGGCCAATAAGAATTTTACACGTGGAAATTTCCCATTGGTCGGGGCAGTTAACGGGTTATCAGATCCAAAACCCGACCCGATAGCTTAACGGCATTCCATTACGGTGGATGCCACGTGTCGGTCACCCTTGAGAAAAGAACTTCTGTGAAGCGCGATTTATCGTCATGGAAGTGGACACTTCCGTGATGATAATTTTGGTAATGTCATGGAACACTTCTACGACAACACAAGTATGACTCTATTGATTCTGTCATAAAATCGTCATGGATGTACATGCATGACAAAAAACGCGACCTACTATGAAGAACATGTATCATCACGGAAGTGTATTTTTTTGTAGTGAAGAGAGGAGGAGAATAAGAGAGAAAGAGGATCGAATGGAAGGCATAATATCTCGCATCGGCCTCGACGCCTTTTATGAGACTGATTCCGAGTGGCTGATCGGTGGGCCCAAGCAATCAAATCACATCTCGTCGCAGGCGCTTGCTCGATACGTGGCAAAAAAGGTGGCACAAAAATTGAGGAGTCCCTATCCGATTCATTCTGTTTACTACGCTGCACCCCATCCGGTGCGCTTCTCTGAAATTTCGAATCCCGCAAGATCCGGAAACCGCAGGGCAGTCAATCGCGTCTAAGATTTTGCATTCTGATTCACTCGAAGACTTATCACATTAATTCACTCGGCGATTTCAAGCAACTGGAATCGATCGAGGCGACTGAAGCAGGGTTAAAATACCAGTGTGCTTTCCAAACTTCTAGGAAATGCCTCCGAAGCATTGAATCAAATCAGAACCAACTTCAACCCTTCTTCACTCAGACCTCAATCCATTCAAGGGCTAATGACGAGGACTTGTACCTAGGGTAGGGTCTTAGGCCTGACCTAGACACCCTACCCAAGGATACTGCCCTATAATCAAAGACATTTAAAGACCAAAATTTAAAGACCAACAGAAAGTACCGACTGGAATCACCTTGAAGTGCAATCCACTTGACAGAAGATTCCACTCTGATATCCCAATTCCACTCGACCAGTCACTAGACCATATGAAGAACCACTCGGAGTATAGAAGATCTAAAGTAACCCTAGGGTGGCAATGGTCCAGCATTCACTTTGTAGTCTTAAAGATCATAAATGGCTGGCGTTACCAGTAACGCCCCTATATTAACTCACATTGAACTCTGTGTAACTGAGGGCTTCAAGGGTCCTAGCGTACTCTATATAAGCCACCCCCTCATCAGGCACAAGGGTTCGCACCCCTTGTAACATCCACACATAATCCAGTCGACAAAGCCTCAGGGCACCGAGACGTAGGGTTATTACCTCCTCCGAGAGGGGCTGAGCTCGTAAACTTACGTGTACAACCTCACCATAGCTAGGACCTTGCCTCCTCCTACGTAGCCCCTACTCTTACTGTCATACTTACTCCCACGACACTGCGTGAAACCTAGATGGCAGCTGTGTCGGTGGGGGTGTGCGGCTATGCGACAAACCTCATATTGCATGCCGCCGGGCCCCACCTCTTTATATTGCACAGGTGACAGGGGCCCATCAACCATTGTGTGTTGGGCGCTCCTGATCAAGGCACGGATCTAAGGGCCCGGTGGGCCGTTGGGCCTACATGGGAGGAGATCAACCTAACATTCTCTCCCTTGATCTCAACTTTACTTTTAACCATGTACTTTTACTTTAATCGCTTCATCACAACTGAATACATAGAACATGTTTCATCGTCACAACTCAATTGCCGATAGAATCAGACAGCTACAACATACCTCTTTGTTTTGAAACAAATTCTATTCCTTTGGGGCCTCTCATGACCCAGGAATCATAGGCTTTCCCTTAAAACCATGTCGGCTAAGTGTTCCTTGAACACACTGGGTGGTAAGCCTTTCATAAGCGGATCCGCAAGCATATCCTTTGTCCTTATATGCTCGAGACTAACAGTGTGATCCTAGATTTTATCTTTCACAACATAATACCTTATTTCTATTCTTTTGGCAGCATTACTCGACTTGTTGTTCTGAGCATAGAATATTGCGGGCTGGTTGTCACAGTACATCTTTAGTGGTTTGTGAATGCAATCTACCACTTTCAAGTCGGGTATAAATTTCTTTAACCATATCGGCTACCCCGTGGCCTCATAACATGCTATGAATTTTGCATACATCATTGACGATGCAACTATTGACTATTTGGAGCTTCTCCACGAAATAGACCCTCCAGCGAGAATGAACACTTATCCTGACGTGGATTTTCTATCAACTCTATCCCCTGCAAAATCTGCGTCTCAATACCCTCTTCTCTCTAGGGAATCAGATCTTCTGTATGTTAGCATGAGGTCCTTCGTGCCTTGCGCATAACGCGATGCTTTCTTTACCATCTTCCAGTGCTCAATGCCTGGATTGTCTTTATATCTACCGAGTACCCCAGTGATAAAAGCTATGTTAGGGCGAGTGCACACTTGTGCATACTATAAGCTTTCAACAACTGAAGCATATGGTACTGCTTTCATTTGATTGATCTTGTACTGGTTCTTGGGACATTGGAATTTTCCAAAACTATCGCCCTTGACTATAGGAGCATGTGTGGCTTTACTCGCATGGATATTATACTTTTTAAGAACCTTTTCTAAATATGCCTTCTACAATAGTCCTAAAACTCCATTTTTCCTATCTCAATGAATTTCTATGACCAAAACATATGATGCTTCACCAAGATCTGTTATATAAAAATTTGAAGACAAGAACTTCTTTGTTTCTTGTAGTAGACTAACATCACTGCTAGCAAGCAAGATATCATCCACATACTAGATTAGGAAAATATATTTCCCATTTTTAAACTTTGCATAAATGCATTTGTCCTCGACATTCTCTTTAAATCCAAAACTTTTAATTGTTTCATTAAACTTTAGATACCAATCTCTAGAGGCTTGCCTTGATTCATAAATATATTTCTTCAGGCGGCATCCCATATCTTCCTTGCCTTGCATGATAAAACCCTTGGGTTGTTTCATGTAAACCTTTTCTTTTGAATCCCCGTTCAAAAATGGCGTCTTTATATCCATTTGACATAACTCTAAATCAAAATGTGCAACTAATGCCATTATTATTCTGAAGGAATCCTTACATGAGACTGGGGAAAATGTCTCATTGTAGTCCATCCCTTCTCTTTGTGTAAATCCTTTTGCCACAAGTTTTGCGTTATACTTTTCTACATTCCCTTTAGAGTCATACTCCCTCCGTCCCAAAATTCTTGTCTTAGATTTGTCTACATACGGATGTATCTAATACTAAAACATGACTTGATACATCCGTATTTAGACAAATCTAAGACAAGAATTTTGGGACGGAGGGAGTACTTAGTTAGACCCATTTACATCTACTGTTTTGGCTCCTTTAGGAATATTCTCTAAGTCCCAAACATCTTTGGAACTAATCGATTTCATCTCGTCTTCCATTGCCTTCATCCGCTTCGATGAGTGAGGTCTTCTCATGACTCATTCATATGAGGTGGGATATTTTTTCCATATGAACTATTTCCGCATTATAAACTTTATAATCAATAGAAATAACTGATTTTTTGGGTCTTGTGGACCTTCTAAGGGTCTCAGCTTCCGGCACCTCTTCGAAAAATGGTTGTTGCACCTCACCTTCATGCTCAACGAGGGGTTCAGTCGGCTCATGATGGACAGGTTCCGGATCTTCTCCCATAGTTGTCATGGTTGGAGTTACGACAACAGGTGTTTGCGCCGCAACCTCAGGGATTGTCGGTGCTGGCACAACAGGTAGTGAGAAAAATGGCAACTGAATCATCGGATTAGGTGCATGTACCCTCTTCTCCTCAAGATCAATTTTCCAAGCTAGCATGCTCCCCTTCATCATTTTGTCCTCTAAGAAGACTGCATGTCTTGTTTCTACAAACTTTGTGTATCTCTCTGTACAGTAGAAACGAAAACCTTTCGATCTACCAGGATAGCCAATGAAGTGGCAACTGACTGTTTTGGGATCTAACTTTGCAATATTTGGATTAAATACTTTCGCCTCAGCTGGGCTCCCCCAGACTCTCAAGTACTGTAGAGAGGGTACTCTTCCTATCCATAGATTGTACAGTGTTTTGGGCACCGACTTGCTTGGTACTCTACTGAGAATATGAATGGCGCTTTTAAGCGCATCCATCCATAATCTCAATGGCAAGGTGGAATAACTCATCATACTGCACACCATATCCATAAGTGTACGGTTACGCCTTTCAGCTACTCCATTTTGCTGAGGCTCGCCCGACATTGAATACTGGGCCACTATGCCAGTCTCCTGTAGGAACTTTGCAAAAGGTCCAGAGACTTGGCCATATGGAGTGTGCCAACCATAGTACTCCTCCCCCCATAGTCAGATCTTACTAGCTTTATTCTTTTATCATGTTGATTTTCAACTTCAGATTTGAATATTTCAAATTTATCCAACGCTTCAGATCTTTCTTTGATTTGATAAATATAACCATATTGGGAGTAATCGTCTGTGAATGTTATGAACGTGTCTTAGCCATCCAC
Source organism: Triticum timopheevii (assembly GCA_963921465.1). NCBI lineage: Eukaryota > Viridiplantae > Streptophyta > Magnoliopsida > Poales > Poaceae > Triticum > Triticum timopheevii. The sequence goes on along the minus strand of OY997264.1, from coordinate 36,744,894 downwards.
ACTTTTCACCGGAAATGGTCCACAAATGTCAGTGTGAATGATTTCTAGTGTTCCTGTGCTACGGTTTGCACCATTTTCGATTTGTTTTACATACTTTCCTTTAATGCAATCTATGGATTGCTCTACGTCTGAGAACTCTAATGGAGGAATAATTTCATTTTTAACTAGGCTTTCTATTCTAACACTCAAAATACGGCCCAAGCGACAGTGCCATAATTTTGATGAGTCATGAGTTCCCTTTCTTTTCTTTTGTTCTTTATTTGGCGCGGAAACATGCTCATTCACATTACACATAGAATAAACTTTTTCACGTAGTGATAATAAATACAGCTCATTGTGAAGGAAATCATCACCCACATAAGCATTATTAAACCATATGGCACACTTTCCATGTCCAAAATAACATTCATAATGATCTTTGTGTAAACATGAAACACAAATGAAGTTTCTGTGACATGAAGGAACATATAAAATATCTCTAAGTAGAAGTTTGAATCCATCAGCTAACTCCAGGGAGATGTCACCTACAACTTGAATTTTTGCTTGAACTCCATTTGCAACTTCAATGCATCTTTTGCTTCTTTGCATAGTCCGCGTCGAATGGAATCCCTGTAATGAATTTGCGAAATGAATGGTTGCACCTGAGTCAATCCACCAAGTAGATTTCAAAAACTGTGTATACAAGGAATCATTTACAAAGGAAACAATGGTGTTACCTCTCTTTGCCATTATGGATTTCAATCAAACAGAGCAATCTTTCTTGTAGTGCATGGTGCGTGGAAGCTTTTCCATGTGGCTTTGAAGGAGAACCTTTGCCACTTTGATTTCTTTTTCTTATTATCCCTCACATAGTTCAGTGAACCACCATATGAGGTTTTATGTATTTCTTCTTCTTGCACAAACATGGCTACGGTCTAATGTCCCATTTTCCAGGCGACATGTTGTATTTGACAACAAAAGTGTCAAACTCTTTTGGCAGTGAAGCCATGACTAGGTGAATAAGGAGTGCAGGCTTGAGCTCCAAATCTTCAGACATGGGTTTGAGCTTAGCTGCCATGTTGCTCATCCTGAGGATGTGTTCTCTTATGCCATGTCCACCTCCTGTGTACTTTTATGTCACCAGCTGCTTCAGCAACTAGGTAGCATATATCTTTGAAGAACCAGTGAACTGACTCCTTATCTTTTGAAGAAACTCCCCTACGGAAGTACACTCTGCAATTGAGCCCACAATGGCGTTCTCAATTGTGTTCTTTATAAAAGCCATGCTCTTTTTATTTGCGTTGACCCGCTTTTGGTCTTCGAGGTAATATGACATCTCACTGGAGCATAATCCCTCTTCTTTTTGTTCCAAGCATCATCATCATTTGTTGCACATTTGACTGGCTCTGCTGGTTTGACCGACTGTGGAGTGTCCACAACACAATCCACCTAAGCACAGACAAAGGCAAAATCAACTTTCTTTCTCCACTCAGTGTAGTTATCAGCTCTGAGTGTTGGAACATCCTTGAGGCAACTCATCAAGTGGTACCCTCCCGAAACCACAATCGAGTGAGATCATGACAATAATTGCATGCATTAATCCAACGTTGGTCAAAACTAAAACATACAACTGTTTATGCAATTAAATCTATATCACCATTGGGCAAAAGTAGAAATAAATGCATCTTTTTATAACAATAACAAATTATGATCATGTTATTAACAATGTTGGTCATAAAAATAATAGAATCATAATTACATTAAATATGCTTTTAAAAAATTAATTGCACTCTAGTTCTATTTACTTTAAAAGAACACATTTATTTATTTGCAGCGAAAAAACATGAATAAAACTTCATGAACTTTTTATTTTTTGAAGTATTTCTTTTCTTTTCTATTTTCTAAAAAAATTCGTTGGATTATTTGAATAGAAAAACTATATATAAAATCTGCCCAAAAAAATACTGGCCAAAAAAATAAAAATAAAAATTGCAGTTGGCCGGCGCGTGGCTGCGGCATCGCCCAGCGTGCGGCTATGGCCTCGCCTCTCTCTCGGCCAAGCGGCCCGCCAGCTTCACATTCGGCCCAACGGCCCACGACTGCGCTAGGGTTTCCATCGCGGTCACCCGCTCATGTCGCCCAAACAAAACCGCCCGACCGACCACTCGAAGAGAACCCTAGCCTCATTCTCTCATCCCGCCTCTGTACGCCTCTCTCGCGCACGTCGGGCCACCGTGCCACGCCGGTCACCGGCGACGGCGACGAGCGCCATCGTGTCGTGCTAGCCTCTTTCCCTTCGTTACCTCCCTCCATTTCTCCCTTCTCCTGTAACAGAGAGTGAGAGAGAGAGAGCAGAGAGGCGCAGCGGCTTCCCCGATGCGGCGGGTTGGGGCCACGTCGGCCGCCGGCGACGACGTCGAGCCGCGCCGCTCGAGCCTGCGTTTCCTTTTTCGCCCTTTCCCCCAGCTTTCCGCCTCCTCCTCCTATGACAGAGAGAGCAAGAGAGAGAGGCGCGGCCGAGCCCTCTGCTCCCCTTCACGCCCGCTCCTCCTTCGCTTCGCTTGGAGGTGACGACTGTGGCGCCATTGCCATCCCCTTCGCCGGTTGCGCATTCGCCTTGCCTGAGTGTGTTGGCGTCGAACGGTTTGGCCGCAGTGCCCTTTGCCCCTGTTGGGGTAGAGTTCTTCTTCCTGAAACCTCGGCATGCAAATGCGAGTTAGGATCGAGGAACGGCAAGACCGATGCGGCGGCGTCCTTTGCTGCGAGATTTGTTTGCCCTTTTTTGTTCCCCTCTTTCTCTGTTAGGTTAGGGTTCTTGGGGGCCGGGGGGGTATATTTCTTTCTCTGATTTCTTTTTCTACCCGAAAAAACTCAGCCAAGTGTGGCTCTAATACCATTGACAGATTCTTTGGAATTAGTAGGCTGGGTTAGATCGGTTGTCCAACCTTCGCCTTATGTCGATGAACCCGCCGAGGTGGCCATGGTGGATGGCTACGGCGGTGATGACAGAGTGGGTAGTGGTGGCGGCGGAGCTTCTCGTCAGCAATGCGCGAAACCTAGATCGGCAGGTGTGTTGGTGGGGTGTGCGGCTGCACGGGGCCCATGCCTCTTTATATTGCACAGGTGACAGGGGACCATCAAGCATTGTGGGTTAGCCGCCTCTGATCGGGGCGCGGATCTAAGGGCCCGTTGGGCAGTTGGGCCCACAAGAGAGGAGATCAACCTAACAGAAGTGTTCTATAACTGTGCAAAAGTTCATCAACATAAGTGCTTGTATGTGAGATATACAAACAAGACAGATACACACACGAAATGAGCTTGTTATTTTGTTGATTTTGGGCAGGATTTTTGTCTTTTTTGTACAATGTATAATGTAACATATTATTGTACAGGAATTAACAGGTACTTTGACCACATGCATACATATTCATGTAAAACAGCTCAACTTTCTTTGGAACTTTTAAGCACAATTTTTTTAGATGTTTTAAAAAAGTGCTCCAATGCCCCCATGCTTCACAAGTCTGATCTATGTTGTCTCTACCGTATTGAGCAATTTCTTTGCGCTTCAAAAGCAAAATGATGCGCTTGAAAAAATAACAAAAAAACAAAAAAAAATGTAAGGTTAGATCTAAGTCGAATTAGACTATCAACATACTATTTATTTTTTACATTAGTTTTTTCTCAACATTTTTTGTATTTTCCTTAATTCATGTTAATCCATGAATATAATTGTTTACTTTTAATTAAGGATAAAAGATAAAATATGTAAACATAGTTGTGCAAGACCCAACTACAGTTGCACACGTATGGTGGACATGTACTTGCTCACAGATGACAGGCATGCTGTGATGCAAAAAACCTACTAGCGGTGGTCCGTAAATGCCGCCAGTGACGCTGGAGCAGGATGCCGCAAGTATTACACAACTGGTATTATTGAAGGTAGGAGTGGCTTCATGGCTAATCGTCACTAATGGAAAATTAATTAGTAGCGTTGAGACCATATGAGATACGCCATTAGCACATCACGTATGCTATATCCGCCGCGATACCGTCACTTAGAGAAAAGTATTTTAATTAAAACTTCATTCATTACAGAATATAGTGTGTATTATTTTCTAAAAATCAAATATTTAAAAGTAAGCCAAACGCAGTTGGTTAGGGGAGGGGATGTATGACCCAGCCACCCAGGTTCAAGTCCGGACGGATGAGAATTTGAGTTCTTATTCTTTCCAAAACAAAAATCATTGTATAAGATTTGCATACCACATTCTTTAAAAAAATCAAAGTTCATAACGTTTAATCAAGATTATTGAAACCAACAACAATAATACTAAAAAAATATAAAACAAAAATATGTCCATCTAGTACATTATTGCACCGAGAAAGTATTACGTAAGGTAATGCTTAGCGCAATCCGTCCTCACAGTCACACTCTCTCAAATTGGAGAGCTAACACACCCAACTGCAGCTATAGCCGCGCAATATCAATCATCTCCACAAGGCAAATGTGTAAGCGCGACCATACCTTGGTCTCCTGATGGTGATGGGCAAGGAAATGGTCCATCTCCATGCACATTAGCATGCACGTCCCTCTCCATGGGCGCAAAATTCCAGCTATATTCCTCCTTCATCTGGTCCATCCACGTTCCACCGTACCTGAAAGGCTAGCAACTTAATTCCTTAATACTTTTCAAAGACTAGCTACGAAAAGTTACAACAATAACTATAGCCATGGAAAGTTCTCTTTTACGAAACCAGAAAGTTTACACGAATTTTAAAGTTACTTAAAAAGTGTTTTCTCGTGCATTCATGATTAACTATTTCCAATCCCTATTCTCCCAATGGATGAAACACAATATCATAAAAAAAAACTGATCTTTTTTATTGACGGGGTAATTTTTAATCTCCACCTTTAATCTGCATCAAATTATGTAAAATTTTCTAGGGGAGGGTGTACTGAAACTAGGCTCTTTATTCATATATTTATTTATTCAGAGATCTATTTTTTATGTTTATCTAGCAACGATAGTTGGACCTGTCATTCGTAATTTATGGCCAATGTCTATCATTATACCCAGGACCCACCCATTCCTGGAAACCTCACATTCGAAGAGTAAATGGCCAATATAGACTCCCCGTTGTACATGTTCCACAAGGTAGTGATGTTGTCTCTCGAATACTCACTTTGGAGCACGGGCACATTATGCCTGTTTTCTTAAGTTCAAAAAAGTTTATTTTATGGCTTGAAAATTTTCAATTTTTTGTGTACGTGCATGTATAGAAGTGTATTATAACTGTGCAAAAATTCATCAATATATGTGCTTCTTGTGACATGAAAAGGTCAAATACAAGAAGAAACTTATTTTTTGTTGATTTTGGGCTGGATTTTTGTCCTTTTTGTACAGGGTTGGGTGACAGCTGAGTTATTTAAAACCAATTACAACGAAGTTGGTTCGTCAATGACTTTTGCAAAGTATTTGTCCACACATAATAACAATGAATAAATCAACTGTAGTAATTACACATGCATATTGTAGCCATAGGAGGTAATCTACGCATTTTTTACCATGTGTTATGTTCTTCTACTTTTGGCGAGGTTTTACCATGTGTTCTAAGTGTTGGGTATATTGGTTGCACAACAAATCCGGATGCATATAACACTTTCTGGATTGGGATAGGCTTTCCTTATGTTGGATGGGCAGCAAGAAGAGATGGTGGTTGCTCAGTTGTTATTTGGAGGAAAACCACAAGTCCATAACTATTTGACATGACAATTCATATTACGGGATATACTGGGAAGTTGTTCTATTTTTGTCTACTCGGTGTTATCTTCCCTATTATTGATTATTGCGGTTTATCTGACTGGCATAACAGCCAATCCATGTGAGACTAAGCCACTATTCATTCGAGATATTTTTTATTGCAGTACTAACCGAATCAAAAAATAACAAAGTGTCACAGAAAAACTCTAGCTATCATCTCAAATAAATAATGTTGAAACGGAGACAACATTTTATTTTGGATATGTAGTTAGTTTAATTGAACCTAACGTTTCATGGTTATCTGTACTTATGAAACTGGGTTAATATCGTAGTACGATCTAGACATACTGAACATGGGTCATAAATAGACTCTTCAGACATCCATGTGTTGGTTTTTCAGCAAAAAAGACATTTTGCTAACAAAATTTCCTCATGCCCCAGGGCATAATGTACTAAGTGGAAGACCTGATTTTATTGAGTAATTACATAAATTATATAAAATAAAAGGAATTGAAAATAAACAAACAATAATGACCCAAGATAAAACTAAAAGTTACATCAAAATCATTCAAAGCCATCCACCATTTGCTTCTCAACATTCCACCATGGTTTCAATAAAGAATTGCACAAGTACAGAATCAGACAAGTTACCTTGAACATTTTGAAAAGCCGTATGAGCCATCCGTTCAAAGAGGTGACAACGTGAGGTCACTGAATGCACTATGACAAAGACATTTTAAGGAAGTTATTTTTTAAAGGTTTTTAAGGAAGTTGTTGAAGCGCTGTTTAGTCGCCCTAAAATCGAGGAAGATGACCAGGAACACAAAACAAGAGAGTTACCAAACAAATCACACTTAAATCCATCATCGCCACCACCACCGTGCAAAAGACAGAAGCGTCAAACAACAATATGTCGGTTTAGTGAGTGGTTGTTTGGCAGGACCGAAACATTAAAGACTCCCAGGTGTTGTCCACGTCAACTGTGATGATCACAGCAGGACGTGAATAAAGACATGCAACTTTAATGCCATATGACCCCAACCTCCATCATTGATATGTCACCGCTAAGAGCACCCTAAACCTAACAGCTGAAGATTAATCAAACCTTTGGTATAACTCTTTCTTGCCTTGCAGCCAAATTAATATACCACCAGAGAGCTGGTGGAAATCGCCGAAAACACATCCCTAGATGCCTCGAGGCTAAGTTTTTTTTTTGGTTCGCCGCTCGTCATCGCAATAAAAATAATTGTTATATTTTTTATGACCAGCCACAAATCCTGGTTTCTTCTTCCATAGGGAGATATAATCTTCGCCCACGTTTTCACTGTTGATCATATCACATTTGTCGGACCATAGGATACAAATACATTACACATGGGCCTCGTGCAACGACTCAAATATACTGCTAAATCTAAGTCAGGCGAGATATTCCTACATCTAGGTCGACGCTCTAGGTCATCCGGTGTTTTCAAGTTACGATTTCCGCATGCATGGGTAGTGCAAACCAAGATTAAATCAGAATACTAGATAGCTAGAGCCATGGACTTAAACATAAGAAAAAATAATACAACTCAGACATAGATGGAACCTTATTTAGGACTGTTCCGAATACCTAGTGTGGATATGTTAGCTAGGAAAACAGACCGAGGCGTTACCCCGGTTGGGGTAGCGCCGTAGCGGTGGGGATATCATGCTACCTAGTGTTCATGATCTAAAAGCAATTTTCGAACTTTGCTTCTTCAGTAAATCGCAGGCTTTGATGAGAAGATGGAGTTGAAAGACTTTGAAGACTAGTATGCATTTCTTATTTCTTGATTGTGTCTTTCAGTGTATTTTTCTGCATTACCTCCGTCCCACATTAGTTGTTTTAGATTTGTCTAGATACGGATGTAAACATGTCTCGGTACATCTAAACCAATTAATTCGGGGCGGAGGGAGTATTACATAATGTTTCTCAGATCCCTATAACAAAATACCGTGAGTGCTTCATCCCATAACAAATGCAAGGGGAAATTTCAGTAGCTGTTATTGCTCATCCAATAAAGCAACGTAAACAATTGGCAGTTTCACCACATCTACCACCTTCTCCGCCAAGTTTGTCTTGAACACTTCTTGATAAGAAATTTGAGCATCTTCTGATGCCAGCTGCTCGCTGATGCTGGCGCTCTGCACGAGCAACATGTCGTGACACTGCATGTTGGGTGGTGCCGCCTCCTGCGCACAAAGCGTCACGGCGACATAACGCTTGGAGCACGGCGGCATTGTGCCAATGCTTGGCTGTGCGCGGTATTTGTTCTTGTTGACCTTTATGTTGAACGCGAGGAAACCATCCGTCTTGTTGGTGAGCTGCAGGCAGCACGACACCTCCTTCCTCGGCTCGAAGAGGAACCGCAACTCCAAGGCCGGGTCCACAGCCACATCGTTGGTGTCACAGCTTCTCTGCAAGGAAAGAACCAATTAGTGTGACAAATCAGAAAAAAATATGCATTGATAGAAAACAAACTGTATAGATTCCCTATTTAATAAGCCGGAGTGCTACTAGTATAGAAAAGCGGAATGCAAGATACGGAACAGAGAGTAAATAGATAGGGTGCAAGGGAATAAATCGAGAGGGTGCATCTTCGGGCTTTGCCCATCCCTTCTGAACAGTCACTGATACATACATACCTTCAGAATTAGGTCATTTGACCCATCAAAAGGTAGTGCAATTTTCTTGGTCTCAACCTCCAGTTCCTCCAGTTCAAGAACAATTTCCTCTATATTAGGTCTTTCTTTTCGATCCTTGGATATACATCTTAATGCTATCTCAATGCATCTGCGGACTTGAAGGATGTATATCTCGTGAGATGAATACCCTGACACTGCCTGCATCTTCTCCTTCCAATATTTACTTACCTGGATTCAAAAGATGAGCATGCAAAGTTAATTAGAAAGTGGTACATGGTGTGCAAGCACGAATAAAGAGTGCATATAGCATAACATGTAAAAGGCCTATGCTCATGTTTGTTGTATGAATCGAGAACTTTTCTCACAAGCTCAATGAACTCTTTTTGGGACATTTCAAAACAGCTGACGTGGCCTGTATTCCCGGCCATCATTTTTATAATTATGACCCCCAGACTGAACACATCAAACTTCTCAGATATGAATCCATTGTTTATGTATTCTGGTGGCATGTACCCACTGCATGATATCATAAGCATCACGGATATGGTTAGTGCAATACAAATAGAACCTCAATCTAGAACAATATGTAAGCATAAATTACGGGCTTAAAAGATGCATCAACTTACTATGTTCCTTTTTTCACCTCTGTTTTATATGTTATTGTCGAAGAAACAAGCTTGGACAAACCAAGATCTGCAATTTTGGGCGTCATGCTATTATCTAGCAATATGTTAGCAGGTTTCATGTCCAGATGGAAAATACGATTTTTCTGCATGTGAAGATGATTTAAACCCTCACATGTCCCTTTAATAATTTCATAACATGTTCTCCAATCAAGTTTACAAGATTCATCTGCAATTACAGGAAAATAGAGAGGCTTATTTGTGGGGCATTTATTAGACATGTAAAGATGCCGAATCGTTTATATATCTTGGAAACCTACTAATTTAGCTAATTGTAGATCAGATTTACCTCCAATATATTTCTCAAGGCTTCCACGCTGCATATATTCAAAGCAAAGAACTCGCTCCATAGCTTTAGCACGAATTAGCTCCCCCTTATGCTCAACGAATTTTTCTTGCGATTCATAACAGTAACCAACTAACCTTACAACGTTTTTGTGACAGATCTTTGTAAAATTACGGAATTCATTATCAAATTCCTTATCATCAAGTCCTTGCAAGGCATGAAGCCTCTTCACAGCAATCTCTTCCCCCTTATGCACTGCCTGTATGATCACTTGTTAGCATTGTCGAACTTATCTGGCAGTGGTAACATTAATTTGACAACTATGCAGGTATAGAAAAAATAATTATAAATAGTATTCATTACCCTGTAAACAGCTCCATACGCACCGCTCCCAACTTCCTGGTTCTTTGAAAAATTGTTTGTAATACTCTTAATCAAATGGAGCTCAAACTCCATGGCTCTCCTTTGCACCAGCCAGGCTTATGTGACGATCTTCTTCCTGAAACAGAATCACAGAAATAATCTTCCAACATAGACAGAAAATATCCTTTGTCCAGACTCATGATATACTTTGGTAGAAAGAAGAACAAATGAATTAACCAAAGATTTGGTAACACTAACCTGGAGAAAGATAGAAGGAGATAATCGTGTTGTTTTCTCCTTGCCGATGAGGAACCCATCCAACAGCAGCAACCTATAAATCCAGCGATGAGGAGGTGACGAGCTGTTGGTTGGCCTAAAAGAAAAAATAAGTCATTAATGTGACATTGACTCTCCAAGTCACCATTGGAGGAAGCAATGTGCCGACATTCATAAGAATACTAGGTCCACTCGAAGACCGTTCAAATCAATAGCTAGATATATCCTACTACCAATTATTGATATTCTTCTCTTCTTAGGTAAAAAAAGGTTAATTCTTTACCCGTTAACCTGCTTTTGTTCCCCAGATTCTCTGATAGCCTCTTCCTTAATCTGCGTGAAAGTAAGCAATTTACGTATTGGAATCCACATCTAATAGTTAATTGAACTTATCATCATTTATCTTCTTGACTTTCATGTCTAAACGAGAATGACTTTCGAAGTTAGAAATTCTGAGTTAAATTCATGATTAATTTTCTTCAGATAGTTTTTTGCATGCCCCTAGTTCTCCTTCTTTTATCTTTCTCATCCGTACAAAGTGCCCTTGCTATAACATAATATACAATCATTTACTCTGATTATTTTTCTTATTTCAATCTTTTCACCACTTTCTCAAATCTTTCATTGTCAACGCCCGTCCATCTTGGTACCGGTACACTCAGTCCCCAACATGAGCTCGTCAACACTGCTTTAACACCCTTTCCACACTCATCTGGCTGCATTGTCTTGGTTTGCCGTCGTGTCCCGTGTTTACCATAGTTCCGCCATGGTTTTATTGAAAAACTGCACAAGTACAAAATCACACGTTACCTTAATGATTTTGAAAAGTCCTATAAATCATCCATACAAAATAGGTGAGAATGTGAGTTTTGCTGAACGCACTATGACGCAGACATTTTTAGGCAGTTGTTGAACCGCTGCTTAGTAGTGTCACACAGTGCCTTAGCCAGGTTCCACCTATGCTTTGGGCCAGCCTTATAGATACATTAGGCGCTGTAGCTACAGTGTGCTACTGCATCTACATTTTTTTTGAACAAGAAAAGGCGCTTAAAGCGGCAATATATTCAGCTTAGTAGCATAATACAATATGAAGTACAAAGCCCTGTAGAGACAAGGGAGATAAGATATAAGTTACAGGGCAGAGCATGTACTTGTGAGCTGGACCAAAGCAGCTGAAGATAGGTTGAGTAGAACTACGAAGAACCTGATGAGCATCGTTGTGAGCAACTCCATTTATCTCCCTAGAAATGTGAAACACCTGTGAATGGAGATCATCTGTAATCCTGAAAAAAATCTACAAGTGGTGCTCTGATTGCCCATTTTGTGGAGTCAGAACAAACATTTCTGGTCCGAGCCGCCTTTGCAAAAGAAATGTTGTCCACCAGGAAAGTTAGTTGTGCCACCTTCAAGAGTTGGGTAATTTTGGCTGCAAGAAGGAGAGCGAGTGCTTCTGCTTGAAGGGGTGAAGTAGTGATCGGTGCTGAGGCTTGGACATGTACGTCGACATTCTTGTGGTCTCGCACGAATTTGAGAAAGACACCAATGCCTTGGAAACACTACCATTTGGTAAACCGACCTGAAACTTTTGAGCACCTAAAAGAAGCATCAGAATAGATCTTAGCACCATCAACAAGAAGATCAGTTGTAAGAGTGCTTCCCTGCAGTGGCAATGTAATTAAACATTGAACATATAAAGGATGAGTCAGTACGCCCAACTAGCGCCAGTGGCCACGTCTCCTTTTATTCGTGTGCATGTTATTGTAGCGACAAGGAAAGGGATAAGGTCCCGAGCGCCACCTTCTCCCGCAGCACCGCAGCCGCCTCCTCTCCCTTTCCACCGCAGCCGCCCCCTCCCTGACGGCCTCCGCCTTCTCCCTCTCGCCCAGAGCAGGGCGAGCACCTCCCCGTCCGCCCGCGCCTCGAGCCGCCGCTGGTGCTCCTCCTGTCGCCCTTCCCGCTCACCTCCGGCGCAGCTCGTCGTCGTGGAGAGCTATTATTTGGCGGCGGCAAGGAGAAGGGTGCCGAGGAGGTGACGCCGGCCGGCGTCGTGCCTCCCTGCATCGTCGCCTCCGACTTCACCATGTAGGTAACCTCACCCATCTCCCCTCCGTGCCTCCTTCCACTCCATCCTCGGCCATCCCCTTCCTCTCACCTCATGCCCATTGTGGTAGCCTGCAGCTCCTGTGACGAGTAACGGGGATGGAAAATTATCAACAATGGGGTGTGCATTCGCTGCTGTTACGGTGTTTTCTTTGACGCTGCCGCTCCTGGAGCACCAGATCGAATTTTTCTCATACTGCTGTTCCCCGAGCACTAGCACAAGGCAAATTTTTTGCAGGCCATCTTGTTCAACACCCGCAGGTATGTAACCTGTTTGATGAAATGCTGTACCGACAGTGTTCTTGGATTTTTCATTGTTGCTTAGAAGGGATACATTTGGAGTTCTGAAGTTAATTGTTCGTGATGCTTGTGTTTTGTTCATTTTACAGGCGCCGGCAAGGAGGTCAAGAAGCGAGCAACTTACATCGGTTCCAAGGATGCCGGCAACCCCTGCCATGGCAAACCGGCAGTGGACGAGCTCGGCCTGGACGTACCACTTCAAGTCCTCAGGCTGCTCCCCGAGCCCCAAGGGATCAAACCCGTAATCGCCAGGCAGCCTGCATCCAGAAGCGCCAAGCAATCCATCAGCCTAAGAACGAACCATCGCCGCCTGCAGAGAACACTGGCAGAGGTTGCCACAGTTGACTGACGTGCCGTCGAGGTACGCCGGTAGGTCCAGCCCAGACAGCCATGTCGCGCGCTCCGCGGTGGCTCGGACAACGAACCGGGCTCGTGACGACTGAACATTGTGTCCAGGCATGGTGGTCGTGCTCCTGCTGAAGGTGGCCTGGAGGAGAGGGTGCAGACTCTTCCATGGGTGTTAGCTGCTAACGCCATGGCCGCCACCGTTGGACTTGGCTGGTTGATCCCTTGCTCGCCTGACTGTAGCTGGCGAGGGTCCTTCTTGGCTGCAGCTGTTTTGGTTGGGGCGTGTGGGTGGTGTGTCGGACGGATCAAAAAGCCGTGGATATGGAACTAGAGGCGTTCGTACTTCGTAGCTCCAGTGGCTGTCAGAGTCTGCAGCTTGTGTTCTTTTTTTGCTTTCCTGAGGGGATGCAGCTTGTGTGCTGGCTGGAGTGTATTGAACGGTTATAATGCAGCTACCGAACTAGGTATACCTATTTGTGCTTATGTGATCTGCGGAAATTTGCATTCGTACTATGAATCGGCCAGCCTACCTACAACATTCAGATGTTGTATCTGCTCGTTTCGAGGTAATGTTTTTAACTTTGTCCTACAGGCTTCTATAGTTCTGCATGTGCATTATTTATTCGATGTTTCTGTCTTTTTCTCTTTGGGTTTCTACAGAATAGAGATGTCTATAGAGCTTGGGAACAATGTCTTGGGTTGGAGTGGATTGATGCTGCAATAAAACGGCCTACACAGCCTATTAAGTATGCAGTTGTCTTGCTGGGAGATGAACATATCTAACTTTTGGATGCCAAGTTTTACCTTTACCTATGCTTGGGCTTAGATATGTCGTATCCATGCTTTGTTTTCTATGTACCAGAGCTTCAATTGCTTTTACAAGATTTTCTATAGGCTTTGCGTTTTTTCAGACAGTAATGAAATCTTAATTTTTGTTATAGGGATATGTATCCCTGACGGCCTCCGCCTTCTCCCTCTCGCCCAGAGTAGGGCGGCCGGCGCGCCCCCCCTCTTCTCCCCACCCGACGCTGGTGTCGGCCGCCCGAGCACCTCCCCGTCCGCCGCGCCTCAAGCCGCCGCCGATGCTCCTCCTGTCGCCCAGAGCAGGGCGGCCGGCGCGCCCCCCCTCTTCTCCCCACCCGACGCTGGTGCCGGTTGGTTGCTCCTTCATCGTCGTGTTCGCGTTGACCTCTGTGGGTTGCTGCTTCTCCAACATCGTCTGCAAGAAGTTGTACATCGACATGAACAATAGGTGAGAAAATCCTTCTCCGTTCTCATCAGATCTCGTCGTAGTGGGTGGGTTGGGTGTGGTGCTGATCCGTGCTCTTGTGTTCTATGGGGGAGTGCAGGGCTGGAGAGTTCAAGGAGCCGGACTGGTTCTTGAACAGAAAGAAGGGCGGCATGTTCCTGACCAGGAAGGACTACAACTTTATTTGGTTCCCAAATTTTTCATAAGAATCTGCAACCGTATGAGTAGCAAGTAAATTTGGCATAGGTAAACTGAAATACTTCATGTTATGTAAACATGTGTGCTACTATAGTGAACCATATGGGATGTTTTAAGCAGGATTTAGTTAATTAGTTTGTGCAAAGACGCAGTATGTGGTGCAGTGTAGCGGTTCGTGAGTTGACAAGTGGATTCATAAGGTCGGATTGATAAGAATCTGGATATGAATCCTTGAGTTGGCTCGGATTGATAAGCACCAGGAATCGTGCAGCCCCCAAATCCTTGAGTTGGTTCAGAGTTAGCCTTGGCTGCTCCCCTGCTTGAAAATGGCCCTGATTTAGGTTTAGAGTTAACCTTTCTTAGGCTATTTCACATGCTATGACTGTAGTTTTTGTTCCCTGCTAAAAAGCCTTCATTTTTGTTACCTCCGATTCAGGTTCCCCTGATTCAGGTTCATTTTTGTGTACTGCTCCATCCTAAGAAACCCGTCAATTTCATATACATTCTAACTGTAATATGTGGAATATCTCTACCAGACCTTGATGTCATTCTAGACAGCATAGGCAGATCTTATCTCCAAGGCAATCTGGATAGCTTAGCAGTTGATGGTAGACTTTTCATCGTTGGTTTCATGTGAGGCACTGTAATTGAAGTGAACCTGCAGGTGATGCTTGCCCGAAGACCGACTGTACAAGGTTGTATCGATCTATCTATATACAACCATGCCTCTTTCAGTTTTATGTGTTTTTTTCCTGATAACACATCTTACTCTCTGAACACAATGCTCATAGGACTGTTGATGCTTTTCTGTTGTTAGAATTTCATGCTTTATTTTTCGGCAACTGATTATGCAGTGCTATGATGTAGCTTTGTGTCTTCTAAATTATTTTTTACTCTCAAATAATTTATTAGACAACGGAAGAGCTAAATGCGTACTTTTGTGTAGACTTACCTCCATCCACCTGATTTCTATTTCAGCATCTCGCACAATGTATTCAGAGAGATGCTGCCACTGGTGATACATCTGTGCGAAGCCAGATCCAGAATGAGTCGACAGAGTTGGGAGTAGCGATACAATACAACATCTGGGGCTATGCTTTTTGAGCTTGGACGTACAATGATGACGCTTAGAATGGGGCCATCTCCTGTATGCATTTTTCTACTATGTCACTATCACACAAGTGATTCACAAGGTTTAAGTATTCTGATAGCTTTCTTATTTTGTAGGCTAATGCTTTTGTAAATGTTGGGCATGCTGTTTATACAAACCCCACTGGACCAAGTCCAATCATGGCTCAGGCTACCTGTATAGCTTTGCTTTCCTATCATGAACTGCTGACAACTTTGTTTTGGGCTACCATGCTAGCATGCACTGTAACATATATCACTATGTATTAACATGCTACCTAAGTATCTATTTCTTTATACTTTAAGGATCTTATTATCAGTCCTTAAACAAATCTTACGTGCATGATTTGCATGCTTGGTTTGCTGTCGTCCTTTGCACCATCGGCGCAACGGGTGGTTAGCTGCTTTTTTATGTGTGAGAATGTCAGGAATCTTTCTATATGTGCCCAGATTTATTTGGTGTGCCTGCTATGTTTCACTTTCACTGCTCTTTGTTGAATAAATTGAGAAATACTCGATTCTTTTTATATTATTTCTTTACATGAAGGATCCAGATTAAAATCTAATGTGTTATTCTTGCTGGCTTAGTTTAAACAAATGCATTTTAGATCACCTACTTCTCAGTTCATGCATTTTGGATCCAAAGCCTCCGTTAGATTTTTGGATGTGCTCTCTTAGGTAGGTTTTCTTTTCTCTTTCTTTCCTTCCTCTTGGGACTGTTATTCTCTGTTTGTATATATTTGCTTCGATTGAAATAAAGGACCATGGGGCTTTTGCTCCACGGTGGGTAGTGGAAAAAAAGTAACATGTATTTGGTTTAAACTGCTTGAAGTTAACAAGGACCAAGTAACATACTATGTGCTTGCTCTGTTTGGTCGTGGCATATGAATCTGATTAGATCGTCGCAGTTGAATAATTAGAAACCTTGGGGAGGAATATGATGTGTGTTTCTGTTTCAGTTACAGAGACTTGGTCTCGTGTTATGCCTCATAAGGTCGAGGCATGTGTTACAGAGGCTAGGAAGATTATTTTGCTGTTGTTGATAAGTTTTTTTTGATAATGCAAAAACACCTATGTACTAATAACCTATATACTAATGTACTAACAATAGTTTCCTTCTTTTCCATTGCAGTAAGTAGAAGTTATATTTTTTCCTGACCATTCCTTTCTTTTCCTAGGCCGGCGATTTGCTTTCCGCTCGGATTACACTGCCTGCAGCCTCCTATTTGTGACGCCGTGGAACCAAAGGTATCCTTCTCTCTGTACCGGATCTGATATATACACAAAAGAGTATAGAACCAAATTATATGATGTAATTGATCACTATCTCTACTCCTATAAAAATGTGAGTTGGTGATGATGATGTGCCTGCCATCATTCACTTATGACCATCAGATCTAAATCCAACGCTAGCTGGGCAAGTTGTGGCAATTTTGCAAAAAACAGCCCGCCACTCCTCATATGCAGATGACTCCTTTGTATCTCCTGTTCAGCCATCTCTCCCCTGCCTCGTCTGTCCATCCCAGAGAAAAAAGAAAGTCTGTGGAACGATCTGGAGAGGTGTCGGCGCTATCCACTCCAACACTCATGCCCCACCGCCGACCAAAACCACGACGCCCCACCTCCTCGCCGTCTCCTCCGCAGCTCCGCCCCCTTCCCAATCTTCCCAACATCGATTTTGGCAATTTCGCGGCCGAGTGCCGACGCCGTCATTGCCCCGACGCCTCCGCTGCCTCCTCTGTTTCCTGCAGCAGCCTTAACCCCACCCCGTCCTCATAGCCGTCTCCTCTGCGCCGACCCCACCTCTTCCAACGTCGATCTCCGCAAGTACGCTGTTGGCTGCGTGCTGCTCATCCACGGCGGCGCCGCCACCACCTACTGCTATTCTCCCCCGACATGCTCCACGGCTGGTTCTGTTGTGATGATTGAGGTGGAGGTGCTATGCTGGACTACTTCCTCTCCATCTCTAATATCTTCCCATATAAATGCTCTTATATACAACTTCTGGTCAGATCTCTAGCCGCCAGACCTTAACCAAGGATGGGAGTAGTGTGAATGTATATATGCAATTTTGCTTGGCTGCCTGTAAACACTCAACTCAATGCACTAGGAAGAGTCAGATCTTTTTCTGCCGTAGTATTTGTGGATGTTTTGGGAATAGAGCAAGAATTGATTGTTTCTTACTTTTCATTCCAGCAATTTTTCTGTACAAATAAGATATAACCGTTGAGTTTACAATGACAGCCAAATAGGCTGTATTATTTGGATTGTGCACAAGCGAACATATAATGGTGAATTGGTTGTAGTTAAAAATGTAAAGTAGTAGTTCCTTTGGGGCAGTTAAGTTTGATTGGATAATCTGATTTTACTGATAGATGGTAAAAAAAAAAGCATGCTTTTCTTTGTCTAATTTTCACCCTGGTATCTTGGGTGACTTTTAACCAGAATTTGGACAGAAGATAATATTTTTCCCTTTTCCACTTATTTTTTCAACAAAGGGTGTTGATTTATATGGTCAAGGTTTACTAGAATAACACACTGATATATACCAACAATATGTAACCTGGGATTAAGTTTGGAGAAAATACCGCTCAACACCTGGGTGGCCCATGTAGCTTGTTAGTAACTACCAATGTAATGTATTGTTTACATAGCCTGAAGCTTTTTATTCTCTGGCATTCTGGTTTAGTGCTGATTAGGCTAGGAAATCAAGATGTTAATATCCATAAAGGCATGCTTTTCAAACTCTGCTTGCCTTTAGGATTACGATACATTGAAACAGAGGATAATGCCTGCCCTTGATATATTGTCTTCTCTCCTAGGTGTTGTCTCCTAATTTTTGCTACCTATTCCAGCTTCGTATGGAACTTCACTGTACTTGATTCTGTGGTGGACCAGCTTGTTTTAGAGGAATTGGTTAGACAGAAATTCTCCAAGCTAGGTTTGTTATATTTCCCTTTATATAAAATCGCATGACTTCGTCAGGCATATGCACATATATACTCAACATCAGCTCCAACTACACTTGGATTTTTTGTTCTCACCAAATTACTGAATTTTTTGAAAAATGATGATTTACATGGCAGGTCAAAAAGATATTCGATAAGCTTAGGAGTTTCCCGGAGAAACCCTTGGATTTAGTGTGAAGCTGAAGAAGTACAAGGTCAAGAAAGAAGCAGGTCTTACGCCCCAAATTTTACAGCCCTCGTGCCAACAAAGTGCTAAAGGAAAACAAAAAGGTTGGTATCCTATACCTTACCGCCTGGTAAAACAATCTGCTTGCATATTTCTTAATTTGTACCCTGACCATTTGTGGTCCAAGTTGAAATAATACAGTGGTCGACGGCAGTAACAAGCCGAACAGAACTTGTCCCAATGGCATGCCATGCTCAAACAAGTTTATTTATACCATCTTTCCATATGCTCGTTCCCGGTGGCGCTGATGCCAATCACCCTGAGCCATTATGTCTGCTCCTATCCATGGTCATCCCTCCATAAGTTATGTGGTTCTCCTATCAGATCCAAGAAATTGGTCATTTTTTGGAGTAGAGATGCTTATCAGATACGTGCGTGATTGAAACCGTGGTCTCTCCTAAACATGTGATTTGTTAAATGTTTAGAACGAATCTGTTGTGGGTCCGCACAGTACCTTGTGAGCTGCAGATTTAGACTTCCTTCTTGATTCTTTGTAGAAGCTTCTATCCCCTCGTGTTGGTACCAGATTTGCTATCAAGTATCTAGACCGTTTTTCAATTGTGACATATCAGATTTTTGCAATTGGCCTGATTTGGTGCAAGGTAAATAGAGATCATGATCAAGGATGACTAAATGTATTATTTAGTAGATAAGTTCTCGAGTCCCACACTTTGTATCAAGTACTTTAACTTCCCAGTCTGCTATATATTAGTCTGTATTAACATAATCTGAAATAATCGCTATAGACTCATATACCTACATTAACCGGCATAAGTATTGGAAATGGTTCTTACAGAAGTACATCTTAATTAGTTCATTTCCATGGCAGAGCAAATCCTATCTGACTCTTATTTTGCAAATAATAGACCAAACGGACCATATCGTAGGCTAGCATACCATGGTCGGAGACGAGACCGAGGGCTCGAAGTGGATCCAGAGATGACGAGACCAAATTAGATTTTTGTGCATTATATGGTGTCTTGGCAGATTTAGATTCCCATTAAACGATACCGTTGTGTTTATGTTGACTACTATTTCATGGTTGCGAGGCAACAACCACTAGAATAAATTCTGTAATTTAGCATTTCAGCCCAGTCTGGTTGTGAGTAGATGTATTTTAGTTTAAGGAATATGTGTGCTTGTGGGCACTTGCAGTTTAACATTTTGTCAACTTTGCTCAGCTGTTCTCCAGTAGTTATTTGATTACTATTGACCTACATCATTTGCAAATATTTATGTTGCTAATTTTCCTTTTTTTTTTTGTAGGTCCAAGGAGAAGTCGGTATATGATCTAAATGTTTGGGTTATAGGAAGGATTTCATTGGTTGGAATTCGCATGTTTGATTGTGCTAGATGTGTACCTATCAACTATATAACATCGATTTGATCAATGTCTCGGTACATTCTTGTGTTTTTTGTATCTTTTGTGATTCCGCAACTATATGACATCAATTTGATCATTGTCTCGGTACATCCTTATGTTTTTTTATTCTTTTGTGATTCCGTAGCGTAGCACGGGCATCTTACTAGTTTCTATTAAATTCTCCTGTACACAATGTTCACAAGTTCATGTATTAAGTACATTTTATTGTGTCACTTGTGTTTACTCTTTTTTTAATGCAAGTTTACAGCTACTTGGAGTTCCTAATTGCAGACTCAACTATTTTGACCTACCGATGATCTAATTTGTGGCATTATTATCTTAAGAAAATATTTGCATTTAATTTCCTTTATATATATAGGGGTATAAGTTCTTACCAAATGTACTCAAATATACAGTTACGAAAAAATGCAAATATTTTCAACACGAACATAGTTTTAAACGGGTCTTTGCGCCATTTGGCGCAACTGGTCATCTAGTATCATTAACAGGGGAACTAGTATTACTAACATCATTGCGATCATCTAAGGAGGAAGCCAGCTGAAACTTCTGCTTGTCATCCAAAGCTAAGGCAGCCATGTGTACCTGATGTGGGAGTGAGCACCTTCTATCGAAAAGACAATCACATCTGGACTTCTACACGCACCATAGAAAATTGAAAATACTGGGAACAGTAGCATATGGATGATCCATATTAAGCAAAGCTAGAATAACACTTTGCATAGAAAGATGGTTTTCCCGTAAAAGATCACTTCTAAAGTACCAAGGATGCGCAAACCATGCTGCTCTAGCAAAGTGACAAAGGAAAAAAAATGCATTTCATTTTCGTCTTGAGCACAACAACAACACTGTTTCGAAGTATGTACGGAGAAACGAATAGCTCTCAAACCTGTTGGAAGGGCTTTCCGAAGCAATCTCCAGGGAAAAGTATACTCTTGGGGCCATCAGCTAAACTTGTGCAACAACCCGATGAGATGGCATGCATGAAATGCTCCTTTTTTTCTTGCAGCACCAGCGGCTCTTTGGGGGGAGGAAGCTGCTGGAGGTTGATCTTTGACTTGATCGTCGCCAAGATGGTGGAGCTGCGGAAATGGTGTTGCGCTGCCCTGTGTTCTTTTTGGTTTAATATCGTTTGCAACTTCTTAGGTGTCCCCTGGACTATGTGTCCTTTTCTGCTCTGAATAGATTATGCAATCTGCGGCTGGTGCTGATTCTATGTTCTTTTGATCTACCCGGAGGCAGCTAATAGTGTCAACAAAAAATTGGGCTGCAGCTAGGATGTAGTGGGGATCTGATTGCTTGAAATCTCACAGAAGCACCGAATGGTGCCACGAACCATTTTGGACTGGGTGCCGTGATCCACGCCGAGCGTTTCTGTAATCGCAATGCAAACCAGGCCCTTGACTGCTTAGTTAGGCCTGCCTGCTCGACTAACGTTTGGGATACTGATACAATAGACTTCCGAGTAGATGGATAAAGTCTATTTCCTGTCCAAAAAAATAGGTCCTAACCGCAAGTAGAGCGCAAATTTGGGGATGGAAACTCCCAACAAAGAAAATAATAATATATGTCAATGAATAATGAAGGTGTGGAAGAACACAAATATTAAGTCAAATTAAAGCAACAACACATCAATGCAATTAAACTTCAAGTCGACTGGGTTCGAGCCAAAATGTCCTTCCCCTATTGGCAACATTCACTTCATCATTACAAAAATCAGGAACAGTCTTATTTGTTATAGGAACACATCACGGAGTTTGAGTACTGACAATTTTCATAGAACTCTGAGAATTCTTCCTCGTGAAAAAAAAAGAACACTGAGAAGTCGTAGCTAGGGTTTAGAAACTAAGGATGAATGTAAACACCGATTGCATCTAGAAATTCCCCTGAGCACCCAAAGAAGCCAACAATACTGCTGTTTTTGTTCACTCGAGAGTGGAAAGGAGTTCCATGTAGCTGCCCAAAAGGTCCATAGGTACGTAGGTTGGTCACAAGCATAAGTGACTTTATGATGCTGGGAAATTGACCATATGGACCAAAAGTCCCTGAAATTTCAATCACAAACTCCGATGGTTCTAGTAGAATCTGCAAAATCAGTGGCAATATCAAGCTTCAAATGTTTATTGGGAAATTTTTTGGCTAATGGAAAACTGCTCACATATGTAAATATTTAGAATAGCTCAGTTAATATTTGGAATTTGGGCACATAGTTTATTTTTTATATGTTTGGCAGCTCAATCTGTTTTGTATATAAAGAACCACTTCCCATTCTTAATTGTGTGAACCATACATCTAATCTTTGTATTTCTGAATTTTTAAATTTATCTACAATAACTTTTTTGATGTTCAATCCACTATGTTACTAACACTCTATTAATTTTATTATTGAAATTTTTGTATAAAAATGATATTCCTGTGTCGCACCTTTTGGAGAATACATTCAATCTAGTTTGTCCTAACAAGGACTTGCACAGTGCATGAGAAGTTCATTACTCACCGTGTGGATGGTCCCGCCAACACCATCCCAAAGAGGTGTCTCATGCATATTCTCATTTCTGTCCAGGTAAGAAAATGCAAACGCATCTATAACATCACCACAGCAAATTCTCACACTTCTTAGATAACGTGGTGCCACCTTTATGTCGCGCTTTCTCCCTGTATTTCCTCCCCAGGGTCCAATCTTCTCAAGAATGATCTGCATTCAAGAGAAGGGGCAATAATTATAATAAACCTTTCACATATAACAAGTGACATGGTATTGATCAGTCACAAGCTTAGTATACAAATAAATACTCCCTGTGTAAACTAATTCTCCTTCCGTCTGAAAATATAAAGTTAGCATTGAGTTGAGACAGTTATTTTCGGATGGAGGGGAGTATAAGATCTTTTAGATCACTAATCTTGTGTACTACCGAGGTATTGACATATGGCTCATGCAAGCAGACATTTGGCTCAACAAGCAATCAAATTTGCAAGACAAGCCAGCTTCTCGTTGAAGGATGTGTTTGCAGGCTAAGAAAGCTTGCCACGTAGAAGCAAGTCAGCTTGCCATGAATGCCTCCTCTCAGCCTAAAGGTCAAGCAATATTATCAAGATAAGGCAAGCTTGACAAGAAGTAAAGTAAGCTCCTTAACAAGTCAAGTAATCTTGTGAAGCAAGATTGCTTGTGAGCTAATGAAGATAAACAATCTTCTTCACGGAGAGATTTATAAAGAAGTACACGCAGAGACAACCAGGAGTTGAGTAGCTCATTTGTTTGTTCTTTTACAAGGCAACACCGTAATGAAGAAAAAGCTCCCGAATTTCTCAATGTAAACATAGTGTTTCTATTGATGATCATGTTCTTCAGTTATCGTGCAACGTGTCATCTTGTCTTAAATCGTGTGATTGTCAAGTATGGTAGAATGTCATGTGACCATCAAGGGTGATTTAACAACCTCGGTTTCACAATAATCATCTTGTTTATGATAAAAAAACATTGAGTTTGTCTACCCAAAAGAAAAGTTATAAGAATGTTATATTCCTTAAGTCAGCCATTGTTCTATTAGCAGATTGTTACACACAAAAAAGTTTGTGTTTTCACGTGCATGTGCGTGTCTGTGTGTGTGTTTTCTCGAAGTTGGATAGGCTCTATAAATAAACCTATTATAAATGTCTGATCTCCAGATAGTCTGTATGAACAGTATTGCAATGAGCAGGCTGCTACCCTGAGCAACATATAAATCTTTTCACCCTAAAAAGAACAAATTATAATAGGGGTAATAATAATAGTTGATTGAAAATCGATCAGACGCAACAATGTATTGTTGGATATAGAGTTTACATGTGAAAAATCACATTACATGTGCCGATTTGCTAGGTAGTCACCAAAAGGTGATGAAAAGGGAACATTTTAGGAATAAGTAACAAAATGGAACACTAACTTGGATCATGAACTTTTTATTTTAGTGCGACTAAAGAAGACAATGATTAATACCTCTTGTTCTTTGAATGCTTCCTCATCGAGTTGAGATTTCTCCTCGTCCTCTATCATCTCATCTTCATAATATCTAATCATGTCAACCCTCGGATGTTTGGGATTCACATAGGATGTCTTCCTCATAGCAGCATCAGCTTCCTCCACCTCAACGAGTCTGGAACCAGAACAATGCATTCGAATTGTGGCCAGCTTAATAGAATGGAGGTTCTCCAAGCCGACCTCAAAATTATTGTATTCATCCTTCGCCTTGCGAACCTGAAATGTAACCTCGAGGGTTTGGAGCCTTGGCATAGCTCCTTCTACAAACATGATCCCCAATGAATCATTGTGAATGTGA
The DNA here is from genome assembly GCA_963921465.1 of Triticum timopheevii. NCBI lineage: Eukaryota > Viridiplantae > Streptophyta > Magnoliopsida > Poales > Poaceae > Triticum > Triticum timopheevii. Next base: position 36,720,663 of record OY997264.1, on the reverse strand, counting down.
AACTCAGATAGGCACTTAAAGTTCGCATGATCAGTACCGATAATCAACCTTCCTTCCTTCGCCTTGCGAACCTGAAATGTAACCTCGAGGGTTTGGAGCCTTGGCATAGCTCCTTCTACAAACATGATCCCCAATGAATCATTGTGAATGTGAAACTCAGATAGGCACTTAAAGTTCGCATGATCAGTACCGATAATCAACCTTCCTTCCTTCGCCTTGCGAACCTGAAATGTAACCTCGAGGGTTTGGAGCCTTGGCATAGCTCCTTCTACAAACATGATCCCCAATGAATCATTGTGAATGTGAAACTCAGATAGGCACTTAAAGTTCGCATGATCAGTACCGATAATCAACCTTCCTTCTGCCTTTTTTATTTTGTGCACAGTAACACAGAGATAATGCAGAAATGGGATGTTGCCAAGAGTGCCAAGGTCTTCCTGCTGGATTTTGTCTAGTGTGATGATTAAAGTGGACAGTTCTGAGAGTGAGGAGTTCATCCATTCCGGTAATCTAGGTATGTTGCCGAAAAAATATCGAAGGTTGTGAGGGGTCCATCATAAATCCATAATGAATTTTGTGGGAACTCCGGAAGATTGAATGCTTATTTCCTTGATTTTTGTCAACTTGCACAAAGAAGATAACAAATGTTTCTCATAGTTCTTGTCCCATGTTCCAGATAGCGACATTTTAAGAACCCTCATATCCGAAAGATAACCTAGCTAGTTCCTTTGAGAAGTTTGGCGAGTTACTCACACCGACGGTGGACAGAACCTGTAGAGATTTCATGGCTCCAATCCCATCTGGTAGCTTTACCGATGTTTCAATGTATAGGCACACAAGTTTCCTTAACTGAATAATGGTTGATGGCAGATCAATTATGCCACTTTGACTCAAATCCAATGTTTGCAAACAATACAGATTCCCTACTCCTTTTGGGATTTTGGTAATATTTGTATCCCTTAGTCCTAGATACCTCAAATGAAATAAATTCCCAACACCATCAATATGATGATTCTCCAAGTCACGGCAACCTTCTAGATCCAACACTCGCAGAACTTGAAATCTTGAAAGAGGCGGCATCAATTTTGTAGCACTAGGAAAGATGATAAATGATCTGACGTAGGACAAGCTCGTCATAGAAAGTGGCATTGTGTGATTTTCTTGATTCTTTTTGATGGATAATCGATGTATCTTCTTTGAAGGTCACTAGGTTGATGGCTATCTAATGTAGTGACAAAATTTTCTTCAATTGATAAGGATGTGATCAAATCAAGGACCATATCATGTACACGACAAGCCCTACGTTGCCACGAGAATCTACATGTTGTGGTTGAATTAGGCTTCGGTTAATAAGATCATTGAAGTAACCGAACCCCACTTTATATAAGGTATCCACATCACTTCCATGGACAAGGCCTTCGGATATCCATCTTCGTACCAAGTGATCACTCAATATTGTATAATCCTCCGGATAAACACTCAGGTATAGAAAGCAGGGTTTTAGATGGGACGGCAAATCATAATAACTAATAGACAATATCTGACGCATGTTCTCCATATTGGGGAATTTCTCAAGTCCAGAACCGATTGATTTGTTGACAGTGTCCCATTCATGTATATTCTTTGGTTTGTGAGACAATAGGCTGGCAATAGTGATGATAGCTAATGGTACACCATCACACTTTCTTATGATTTTCTCAGATATTTCTCTCAGTTCCACATGAGAACCATCTTCACTCCCAAATATTCTTTCATAGAACAACTTCTTCGAATCATCATGACCAAGAGGATTTAGTTTGTAAATGTTACCGTCGATGGAAGAACTGCATGATGCAGCAACACCAGCAATGCGTGTTGTTGTGATTACTCTGCTACTGCAGTTGTTCTCAACTAGTACAGTCTTTATATAGTTCCAAGCTGATTCGTCCCATATATCATCAACAATAATTAAGTACCTGTGAATTTGTAGCACCATATTAGAAAGTAAAACAAGGCAAAAATTGAGTAAAAACTAGCAAGTAAAGGGTAATTGGAACATATATATATATACAATCTACTAGTTTTTCCATCACACGAGCATCCGTTGAAGAAGAGAAGTGTTGCCCAACACTTCTTGTTTAATTGACCCCCCCCCCCCCCCCCCCTTCTTTCTCTCGCCGTTTCTTCTTCCTTGTTCCCACTTAACGCGTCTAGTAAGGATTTTTATATAAATAATTATTAACCTTGTACTTTAGTGCTCAACATTCAAATTCTAAAATAAATCAAAACTAGGAAAAAAATTAGATGAACTAAAGCTAGTTTTTTTTCTTTTCTGAAAAGAGTCAAAGATCGGACCTTCGGCCTCTGCATCAAGTGATGCACACACCAATATAAACTAAATCTAACGCTTGTTGATATAGAATGGATGATTTTTGTCGTTACCTCTTACCGCGAAGAACTTGTCTGATTTTGTCAATGAGTTCGACCACATCCCATGCTTCAACCTCGCTGTAACTCTGCTTACTGACCTGACGGAGCAAGCTGCCCAAAACCCTCCTCAGATCAGGCTTGAGGGACACCGTGACAAAGGTGTCGCAATCAAACTGCCCTCTGATCTGCTGGTACACGACGTTGGCCAGAGTCGTCTTGCCCAGGCCACCCACCCCTACAATGGAGACCACCTTCAGTTGACCATCCATGGCAGTTGAACTTTCTTGCTCCACCAACAACCTGCATAACTCCGCCCTTGGCCCGCCCACCGCGACGAGCCTCGTCGAATCCTCGTACATGCCATGCAAGCGAGGATCGACGGTGGTGGTGCCCTCAGGCCGCCGGACCGCGAAAACATCGTCGTCAACCTTGTACCTGTCACGGCGGCAGCGACCTCCTTGACGCGGCCCTTGATGCCCCTGACGTCCGCGGCGATCCGATGGCGAACCCGGGCCGTGGTCAGCAGACTCAGGCACCTGCCGATGAACCCGCTGAACCCCGGATGGTGGAGGTCGACGCGCACCATGAATCTGTCGATGCTGTCTTCCACGTCCTAGGAGAGCTCTCTGACTTGCCCTGCCCAGATCCTGACCTGCCTGTCGACCGGCTGCGCCGACGTCGACGTTACCCTCTCGAGGGCCGCCTGCATGCTCTCCAGCTCGGCTCGGAGGAACATGATCTCGCCCCTCAGGCTCCTCTGCAGGTTGTACTCGTCCGTCAGCACGGCGTCCAGCTTGTGGAGGAGCGCGCTCAGCACCGCCCCCGCCATGACCTCCATGATCTTGCTTCGGGAAGTGTTCCTCTGGATTTTGATTGGGAGATGAGGCTGCGTTAGTAGATTCTCTTTAGGCCTGTATTAGTATCAGAGAGACAAAGATGTCCTTGTATTGTATCCACGATGGAGAAATGGTGCAGTTGGCCGGCTTGGGATAACTTTGACATAGCGCAGGCTGCCGGTGCCGGCCGGCCGGTTTGGTGGGAAAACGGTTTGGTTCAGTTTTCCTATTGTTTGCCATGTTTCCGTGTCCCTCAAGGATTGGAGTAGCTGGTCAACTAGCTTCCGTGGATTTGGTAAACTGTTCACAACCAAATCAATTGACTAATCACTCGAGTTAGACCAGCTTGGAGTACAAGCCAAACCATGGAGAGAGGAAAGCAAGGAAATGCATGAAAGAAGACTAGGTAGTTGCATAGTCCCTGAAATTAAAAATAAGTGCTTGCCAAGCAAATGGTTGTATACAGAAGTTTCTTCACGAGAAAGGCTTGTAAATTAGTTAGTTGACACCTCTCTCATGGTCATGGCCTCCTCCTCCTCAACTACACTCCCATCTTCCCTCCTAAGCCTCTTAAGACGGTTCATATTTTTTTTCTGTCCGTCCCCACCGTGTGTGGAAGTACTTCGTCTTTTGATCCCAATCCTTCATCCAGTGAACATGTGTTGTCTGCTTCCAGTATAATGTTAAGGACACATTAGGATATCCTAGTTGATAGAGGTAGCGGTAGTAATTCGCATGAATTTGGGATCGGTAGGAAGGAGAGAACAGGGGAAGGAGAAGAGAGTTGTATTAGTCTGGTGATACCAAATAGAGTGAAATGCATAAACCATCACAATCGTATCACAACGCACAAAAAACCACCACTTTTCAAAACGTGGCAAACACACCGAACTCTATCGTTCACAGTGGGAAAAAGAACAGACAAAAATTCTTATCAAGTTTTGACATGGGATATCGACCACGTGACAACGGGTGTAATGGCGACTGTTAATGGTCCATGGTCCAAAGTGGTGGTGTCGACAGCAGCTCATTCACTCTCTCACTCACTTGCTCACTCTCACTCTCGCTCTCACTTGACGTCGGCACCGACGCCGCTCCTGCTCGCCGCCGCCACGCGATGTCTTAGTGAAAAAACAGAGAGGAGAGTAGCGGCGACGACCTCCAGTACACCGTCATGGACATTGATTTATGGTTAAGTTTTCCGGCGGGTTAGGGTTAGGGTTTATATTTGGGGATTTTAGATTTTAGATCTCATTCGAGCCTCAGGAGAAGGAACCATTGGTTAGATGTTGTGAATGCATGAGAACCCGGAGACCATTGTGGATGCTTCTTTCTATGGGACAGTGGCTGATCCGTCCATCAAATGCAAGCTTCACTAGGCCAATGTGAAGAAATGTGTGGCATTTGATGGCATAGACACTGGGAGGAGGTTTTACGGCTGTGCTGCGTAGGTAAGCAATGCTCGGCTTATTGTTCTGGCTTAGCACTTTGCTCTGTAAATGGCTAGTAGTGTGCAGAGTTAGATTAAGTTGCTCTCAATCCTATTGTTCATAGTATTAATGGTATTTTCAGTTTGTAGTTGTTTGATTTAAATGCATATTTACCTGTGTAGTTAACTTGTTATATTAAGGTGACTGAATCTTGTTGTTGAAGAAAGATATGGTAGTTTCACTGAATTTAATTGAATCTTGTTGTTGAAGAGAAAGATGGAACTTCCATTGAATTTAACTGAATCCGGCTGTTGAGGAAAAAGATGGTAGTTTCGTTGAATTTAACTCAATCTTGTTGAAAATGTGAAAAGAAAGATGGAAGTTTCATTCCTATAGTGGTAGTTTACTACCTAGTGTCTAGTTTATTGCTGCTGAAGTTTTTAAGAAAAATATTGTAGTTTCATTATGTAGTTCTTAGTGCCTAATTATCCGTGTGTTGTCTAGTTATCTGCATTACTCATGTCCAGTGTGCCAATGTGGTTGGATTAACATGAAGTTAATTTCAATGAGCAGTGGATTATTTTTAGTGTCTGTGTGTAGTTATTTTAACTTTGCGAGACTCTAGTTGTTAACTTTCATTATGTATTTAACTTTTTATGGTTCACTGTGTAGTTAACTTGTTATAGTTCATCGTGTAGTCAAATGTGACTGAATTTAACTGAATCTTAATTGTTCAAGTTCACTTAGCAAGTTAGCATTATTCATTTCCAGTGTGTGGTTGGACTGGCATTAACTAAATTTCAATGAGTGGTTGGACTTATTGTAGTGTCAATGTGTAGTTATCTCAGCTTTGTCAGAGTGTAGTTGTTAATTATCACTATTTCAATGTACTCACAAGAGTCTCTACTCACAAAGGTGTAGTTGTTAACTTTCACTATCTGAAATTGTGTTATTTGCAGGTAGGAGGTTTTGATGTGGAGTGGTTGTTTGGGTTGATGGGCCTTGTCCTGTCATACTAAAAGGATGTCTGACAAAACTTTGGGAGATGTTTTATGAGCAAAATATGGGTAGGGAGAATATCAAGTTCATCCTAGAGGAGTGAAGTGGAAAGTCTGGGGTTATATATATTCTTATCTTAGTTGTAATGCCTAATGCAAATGTGGAGGTTAGGTGTTAGACAACTATTGTATGGTTCACACTACTTTACTGAATTATATATTATGCTAGTGTGATATGATGAAAATATCCTTTCAAACTTTAGTTTTAGTCTATCTGAGGATTCCCATTATTTGCGTAATGGACTTTTAATGTGGGTTTTCTTTTACTGTTAATAAATCCCACCTACAGCGGGAGTGTCAATAAAACCCACCTATCTAACAACCACCACCTACACCTAAAGTGTCAATATAAACCACTCCACCACTAACCAATCCGGCCAGAACCCCTCCCCACTTGCCCTAGCCGCCATACCACCCCACTTCCCACCTAGTTGCAATGGGTCCTAATCTAGGAGAAATCACAAATGAAGAAGAGGCACCGGTGGTGAGGGTGCCTAGGCTGGTGGCGCACAAGAGGGCTCAAAGGGCTCTGGTGGCCACTGGCTACACCCTGGAGTATATGAGCCAACTCGCAGACAGGATCGCAGAGTTTTTTTAGTAAAGCAGAGTATAATCAATAAAATTACAGATACGAGAATCCCTCATCTTTGTCTCGGACAAAAAGAGGAGGGTGGGTCGGTGAAGCTTCACAAGGAAACGAAGCCCACCAACAGTCGAGACCGAACCCAATCCTCGACAGTTCCAACATAAAATACTCATTACATTTGGCGGGGCTGCTCCGCGGTCTCCGCCTGATTTGTCGATCGAGAAGGTATAGTACACTATTTCTTGTCCGAGACACTATCCTCCACTTTAGTGCATGAGCCAACATATTTGCTAAATATGTTAGAAACCACAATAGTCAAAACGCCTACAAAACTTGAAGGTTGCTCATCTGATATGTGCACAAAAACTGGGTTCGTAGTGGGCTTCCTCTTATGCCCAGCCATACCGCTTTTCATCCTCTGAGACGGGAAGAGCTCTTTTCCAGCAACATAAAACCGACCACGACCCTGGTCACAAGAGGAGCGATTATGACCTCTGCCTGATGGGTTGTTCATGAGAGGGGATGATCTCTTAGGTTCCCCATCACCCTCACGGTTTTGTGGGACATCCCTGCCATGGGTACGTACCAGTTGACTTGGCATCACCCGAGGGGGTATTACCACTCCGGTTTTTTCTATCAAAAGACGAGCATGAAGAATTATTGCCTGAGTTGGATCCGCTGGATCTCGTCGACAGCTCCTCCGGAGCACATAGTTTCTTTGCAACGTAGGGTAGGTCTCCATTCACATCAAGTGTTCCTGGGTTTGGACAAAGCATGAAGGAATGACCTAGCATACCGCATGAGTAGCAGTAATACGGCAAGCACGCATACATAACATACGGCAAGCAAGCACCTATAGATAAGAATTTAGAGCATGCCAGGAATTTAAAGTGGCTCCTTTCTTGTTTTGAGCAACTTTCTGGTATGAGGATCAACTTCCATAAATGTGATCTGGTCCGTATTAATATTGATAGAGATGAGGCTACTAGTTTTGCTCAATCTTTAGGTTGTAAGCTTAGCTCTTTCCCCATTAAATATCTGGGTGCTCCCCTCCACTACTCTAAAATTAGAAGAGAGGACCTCCAGCCTTTGGTTGACACTATCATTAATAGAGCAGCTGGCTGGAGGGGGAGGCTGCTATCCTTTGGTAAGAGGTTGATTCTGGTCCAAGCTTGCTTAGCCAGCATCCCTTCTTATCTGATGGGATATATTAAATTCCCCAAGTGGGCTATTAAGCTTATTAATTCTCAACTGGCACATTGTTTTTGGGATGATTATGAAGGCCATCACAAATATCACCTTGCTAGTTGGGGGTCTCTTACTATGAAAAAGGCATATGGAGGGTTAGGGATCACTGATCTCTCTGATATGATCTTGTGTTTGCTTGCTTCTTGGGTTAGCAGATATAATAGAGATGAGGGTAAGATCTGGAAAAGCATAATAGATGCTAAGTATGATACCCGGTCCCCTAATATCTTTACCTGCCCTTCTGCTATTGCTTCACCTTTCTGGAAAGGTGTTCTTTGGGCTGCCCAAGCTACTAAGTTTGGTTATTCCTGGAATGTTGGCAATGGTAAGAAAATCAGGTTTTGGGAAGATCACTGGTTTGGGTCGGCCCCCCTAGCTACTCTATACTGGGACTTGTATAACATTGCTAATGAGCGAGATTGCACCTTAGACCAAGTTTGGGATGGCTCTAACCTTAAGATTACGTTTAGGAGATGTTTTTCTAGTGAGTTTCTCTCTTTGTGGTTTGAGCTAGTAGAGATTGCTAAATCCATTGTTTTTACTCCGGATGAGGACTCGCTTACTTGGGACCTTAATCCCAGTGGGGTTTACTCTGTTAAATCAATGTATAATGTAGTTAATTTTAGGGGTGTGCTTCCCAATAATACTCCTGCTGTGTGGAAAATAAAGATCCCTGCCAGGATACATATTTTTCTTTGGCTAGTGGTTAATAACAAAATTTTGACCAGGGATAACTTGGTCAAAAGACAGAATGTGCCTGACTTATCTTGTGCTTTCTGTTCGTGTGATGAATCTTGTCACCATGTTTTTTTTGGATGCGATGTTATGACTGAATATTGGAGAAATATCTCCAGAATTACTGGCTACAAAGGGGCGGTCAACATGCTATCCTCTTCAGACTGTTGGCTTAGAAGGAGTGATATGAGTGCCACAAATATTGTGCATTCAGCTGGCCTCTGGGCCATCTGAAATACCAGAAATGACTTAATTTTTAACCGCGCCAAATGGCTCAACATACAGGTGCTGTGGCGCAAGACGGCCTCGTTCGCTGCACGATGGGAACCGCTGTCTGTAGACCCTGTTAAAAAGTAAATCCAGAACATGGTGCGGGAGCTGGAGACTCTGAGCAAAACTCCATTACCGTTGATGTGGCCGGAGCCAGGCTGAGGAGCTGGGTGCATTTGGTCTTAGTTGGTAATTGAGCTGGAGACTCTGGAGTCAGACAGGGGGGGGGGGGGGGGGGGGGGGGGGTGGCTGGTTTTATTGCCTTATCTGTGGCCGTCTTCCTTGTAATAGTTGGATACTAGTCTTCATTTTCCCTTTTGTTTAGTTGTAGTAGTGTCACTGCTGTTAGTCTCTTGGCTTTAGTTCCTGGATGTACTGAACTGATGTGATTTCTTTGCTCTGCAATGGAATCGGGGCTGGGTCCTATTCTTCTAAAAAACACAGGGTTCGGTCCTCTTCGTCTTCGTAGAATTGACAGTGACATACCAAATCAATGGTTCCTGTACCAGAATGTCTGCCCAGACACACATGAAAGCACCCCAACATCTCCCATCAGCATCCGCTTCTACACACTCGATTCTTCCTATTGGCTTAGCAAACTCCATTCCCAATTTGGCTTTCATCAATCTTGAGCGCAGGGCTATAATACGTGCCCAAACAGAGAGGTTCTTAAGCTCCACTTGCAACGGTTGTATGTTAGGATCAAAAACCTTGAGTAAGACAGCATGGCGGCCCACCTTCCATGGCGAGCCATCTAGGACACGATCCCTATCCATCTTAGTGCTGAACTCAGCCACAAACAGGTTGTCGCCTGCCGGGTGAAACAACAGACTCCTAAGATTTCCCTAGGCCGGCCTTATTGTTGATGAAATAGTCTTGGTGTGAAGGACAGTAGGGGAGATGACCTTCCCAACCAATGCGCAATCCGGGGCAACTAGATCAGCATCGTCGTCATCATCATCATCATCCACCATCACCGGTTGCGCCTCCATCGCTCCAACATGTCCTCGACACCAGTAGCGGAGCCAGAACTACCTGCTTCCAACATAGGATCGAAGGCCAATGCAGGGTCTTCCAAGGAGGGCGGCGACAGCATTAGGGAGGTGCTTCCCCCAGCCAAAAGAAGGTGACCCACCTGCGTGCAAGCAGTCCCACCTCCCCCGACGTTGCCGCGCTGGTATACTCGACAGGAACTTGATCCGCCATCGCCAAGGCACTACTAGGAAAAGGCCTACTAATGGCGCACTGGTTTTGCCTACTAATGGCGCATTACCAGTGCGCCATTAGTATATTTTACTAATGGCGCACCAAGCAGTACTCCATTAGTATGTTACACAATGCGCCATTAGTGTGCCTCCCGGGGGCCATACCTAAGCATGTGCTTTGTCATACTAATGGCGCATGCTATGTTGATGCGCCATTAGTATCCTTTGGCATACTAATGGCGCACCTAGTTGTGATGTGCCATTAGTATAAATATTTGTTTTTTTTTACTTTTCTTATTTTTGCACAGGTTACAAAATATATTATTGGACAGAATATAGACAGCAGCACACAACAACATCTTGATATCTGAGGTAGAACTGCCCCGACGTATGAAGGACATCTTGATGGATGATGTCCGCAAAGTCCGACTGGATGCGAAAGAATTCTTGTCTGAGATCCGCGTCCTGGATTGCCGACAAGTTCGCGGCCCAATCTTTGAGATTATCTGGTAGCAGAAGTTGATGATGGTCCCTTACGATCGCCCGCATGTGATGGAGGGCGTAGTAGGCATCCTTCTGACCGCCAGGCGGCTGCTTGACGCAGCAAAACTTCGTATTGTGTGAGAACATGTGCTTGCCGTACTTACAAACAGTCCTGGTGAAGGTGCCTCCAGATTTGGCGTAGCCGGGGAGAACATCATCAAGAACTTTCTTGACATTTGTGTAGTCTATCTTGGAGTTACGGTTCGGGTCGAAATACGTGGCCATGGAATATTTCAGGCTTAAGAGGATGACTGTGCAATGTGTATCACTGCACAGAACACGGAATGTTAGAAAAAAAAGAACGATCGAAATCTAAGAAATCATATGTTACGGGGCGGTTAAGGGATGACTTACTCGGGAAAGTAAACCACAAGGAAGTTATCCTTATATGGGTTTGCCAGAATGACGCCTTCGAGGTGTGAACTCGCAACTTGGCGGTCCCCAACGCTGCTCAAGTGCTTGGCACGCATGTAGAAGGGGTTGACTATCACGATGTCCAGGGTCTTGTCTCTAATGATCCGCATCCCCATACTCAGCGAAAACAGCCGAACGAAGGTGTAGTGCAGCGGATGAAGGTTAAACATAGCAAAGATGTCATCAAACCGTAGGACGATCGTACCCCCGATGTCGCCATCCACAAAGCCCTTGCCCTCTGGCACCTTGGCCACGACAACCGGGTATGCCACATCCTTCTCTCTGAGACGCCGCTTCTCCAAAGAAAGAACACTGTCGTGCAGACCCCGTATAGCACCGGTTGCAGCATTGAGCATATTTGGCGGTAGCATCGCCCTACCGCCACATGCACCCTCCTCAAGATATCCTTAGGTGAAGGTGGCCCGTCCTGAGCACGGATCGAATTCGGTGCCGGCTGGCTCGCACCGGCGCCCTTGTTAGTCTTTCGTTTCCGTCCCTTCTTCTTGATCTCCTGTAATTGGACCGAGTTCTGCTCACATACCGCCTTCTTGAGCGTGTTGGGGCTGATAATATTTCGCACCTCAGCTATCTGAGGATCGGTGAAGGCGGGAGCTGGAGGCGTCTCCTGAGAACTGAATGCCAGACGACGCTTGTTGCAATTGGATTTCGCCGCCATACCAGCTAGATTGCGGTCGTCTTGGTTGGGTTCTTGAGAAAGAGGCCCGCAGAACTCGTCAGCGTACCCATGTTCGGCAAAGTATTTATTGACTTTGGTAAATGTACCGTCGTCGTTGTTGTTGTCGTCCGGATCCTGTGCCATAGGGTTGTCCGGATCCTGTGCCATAGGGATGTCCGACATAGGGATGTCCGGCAGGTCCAGTAGCGTTGCGGCGTTCTTGCCATGGCTTGGCGCCGGCACGACTGGCGGTCTTATCTGTGGGGTGGTGTCCCCCGCCCCCAAACGAATCTGGCTCTTCGGCCAAAGCAGGGGCCAGTTTACGCAAGCGCTGAGGGTCATCTCATCTTCTTCGTCGGCCCCAGCGGGTCGAACCGGAGGTAACAGCTTGTCGCAGCCTGGCAGCACCCGAACCACTTCAACTCTATACATTGTGGGTGGCATCGGATTACCGTGGAACATGGGGTTGCCCGGTTGAACGATTCTGCCCTTGGCAACATCGACCAACTCGGCGCCCACGAAGTGCAGAAGAGTGCAAGAAACGTCGGTGGTGCCCTGCGAAAACATGTACAGGGCGTCAGGGATGCCCAGTCAAAGGCAAGGAGATGAAGTCATCGACCGAGAGGCTTAGTTACCGTGATGCCGTCGAGCTCGGCTAATGTCGAGGCACCGCCAAATGTGGGCGTGCAACTGACGGAGGGGGCGCTTGCTGGCGAGGTGCCGGCCGGCGTACACCCGGGTGCATTAAGCTCCAATGCCTGTGCCGGCGCCGGAGACACGAATACCGCCTCCGCCGGAGACACCAATGGCGCTGCCTGCGCGCTGTGCGAGTTGCTAGCCGTGAAGCTGGGAACCGGGGGAGGCCCCTGTTGGCCGCCCGCAATCCATGTCGTCAGCCCATGAATCAACGTAGGCACCATGGCGTTGAGCTTCGTTCCCAGTTGTTGTTCCACTTGCTCTTGGACAAGCTCCAGAATCCGCGCCACTTGTGCCTTGAGTGCTTCAACCTCGCGCGTCTGGCTTTCCGAGCTGGCCTTTTTCTCCTTCCGCACACCAGCGGTATAGTATGACCCCCATTTTGTGGACAAGCCTTTGCCGGCCACACGACTAGCTGACGTCGGCTTAGTGAGCTTATCCTTCTTTATCATTACGTTCAACGCCCTATTTAAAGGGGTGTCGAAAGGGGAGCTCTGAGACGACCCCGCGCTACTGCTTTCAGTGTCCTGCGAAAGGAACGTGAACCATTTAGAAATATTGGGGATTAATTACAGTACAACCATATGGAGCTAATTACGCTGGGGTGTATTCCTTACCAGAACAAGCTCAAGCGCCCTGGTCTTCGGATCCGTGGTAAGCTCCTTTGTTATCGGGTCCTCCTTGTACCGGGCCCTGACATAGTTCCTGGTCTGCTTGTTACCACTGTATTTCTCGAAGCGGGGCGGTAGGCCTTGCTCGGCACGCTCCGTGTCCTCCTTGTCCCATATAGGCTCCGCCACTCTGTAACCGCTGGGACCGAGTTTGTGTTCCTCTAAGTTCAACTCCCGCATTTCTTTCCCCCACTGACTTGATTCAGAGGTTGCGCTGCTCTCGCACTTGATCTTGAACTCCTTGTACTCATCTTCGCTCATCAAAGGATATTTCGCCTTGATCTTCTCGTAAGTATCACCTTTATCAATCATTCTCTTCACCGTGCTTCTCCAAGTAGACAGGGTCGTGCTCATCTTCGTGAGGGCGGCACTGTTCACTTTATTCCCTGAGAGGCGTGTGTTTTCAAATCCGGCGGGGAACTTGTATCGTTCGTGCAGCTTCGTGAAGAGGAGGTTGCGCAAATTCCCGTGGTCCTTATTCCTAAGGTTATCGGTGTTGATCGAGACGGTGCTCCGGAGAATGCACCCGAGCTGAAGCGCGTACCCCTTGACTATATGTTTGGGCTCCGTTGGATCCCCGTCGGAGTCCACTTTAGTGAATTCCTCCTTGAGGGTGCGGAGCGCATTCGGGCGCCGGTCCTTCCTTTGCTTCTTCAGTTGGCTGCCATCTGTGTGTGCGCCGCCATCATCAGTGGTGGCATCCTCGGCGGCACCATCAGTGGTGTCATCCCCGACGCCACTAGGGGTTGTGTAATCAGGATCGGTGTCTTCCACGGCGTCCTCATAGCGGTGAGGTTGTCCCTCCATCTCCTGGGACATCTCCCAGAATTGCTTGCCGCCCGAACCACTGGCCTCATCGTTGTGGGCCATGTTTCGCTCTAAATAGGAAAAAAGTTTGGTCAAAAAGTTGGTTATTGTCAAGGAACAAGATCATGGTCTCATCATTTAGGGTTTGTCGACACCGAGGCACCCTAAAAGCCTAAGCTTTCATCATTTAGGGTTTGTCGACGCCGAGGCACCCTAAAAGCCTAAGCGTGCATCATTTAGGTTCTCATCGACACCGAGGCATTCGGGGCAGCCAAGTTAAGTTTTCATCATTTAGGGTTTATCGATGCCGAGGCACCCTAGGTTGGGCCTAATCACTTGGCACTAATCACTTGGCTCTATTGCCACCTATGTTGGGTTTATCATCTAGGGTTTATCGATGCTAAGGAGAATTCTAAGTTGGGCCTAATCACTTGGCTCTATTGCCACCTATGGTTTAATGCAGCAAGAATAAAGGGGCAGTTGATCTACTTAGTTAAGTACTAAGATACCCCGGCCCATGCATTAGTCGCAAGTACCCCATATGTCCTATTTTTAGCAAAGTCATGCTAAAATTCACGGAAAATTTCAGCATGACCTTTGCTGAAAATAGGACATATGGAGTACCCGAATTTGCCGGAACGGAAGTTAATCGACATTCCGGCAAACTCAAGGGCCTCTCGAGGTACCTGCAAAATCATCACGACACGATGGTCGGAGACAAAACCCAACAATATATCTTCTTGGGTGAAGACACCAGCACCACTAGAAGGTGTCAGGACTCAAAGATGCTCCTGCAGAAAATATGAACAAACACATGCCACATATATTACACCACATTCATGGAAACAATAATGATGGTATCTTTTCATATGGACAGCCCTTTCTTTCTCCTCTTGGCTTCAGCCCTACACCCTAAAGCTGGTCTTGTGGCCTCATCCACTAACTAATGCAGGTCTTGCATTGCACACTGCCTTATAGCTGGTAAAAAGAGCTTTGATAGGCTAGTGCATGGAAGATAGACACAAATGTTTTTTCTGCATCAAAGCATGGACACAAATGTTGATATTCTTAGTCAGTGTTTTTTTCTCTTTCGCCATTGATAGGCTAGTGCATGGAAGCTAGAACTCCAAGTACTTGTTTGTGGTATGGCAGTAACCAGTAGCTTACCAATTCATGGTGTTTGGGGTATGGCGAAAGAACATGTCTACAACTATCAGACCATCACAAGTATCAACAGAACATGTCTACAACCATGTAACAAATCATATCTAGTTGATCTGATCTAACAAATCTGACCATCACAAAAATCAAAAGAACATCTATACACCATCATTCAGGCCATCACAAGCATAACAGAGCAATGGTGTTTTCTTCAGTTACCTTTGATCTGGCTGCTTGGAATCCACTGACCTTCAGATCCGCTGACCAATCCACTAACCTGCTGTTCATCAAAAGGAAAAATAAATGAGCATACGTGGTGAGTAGAAGGGATTGGGGATTTAGGGCTTCTGTGTGGGGTTAGAACTACTCAAGTCTGAATATTACACAACCCTGAACATTACACAATTCAAACTATAGAACATACATTGTATTCAGTGATCTTTCTAAACAAGCTACAGAACATACACTGTATTCAAACTTGCTGCTATTTAAGCAAGTTTTTGTAACAAAACTGATTAGGACCCCCAAAAAACTTGCTGCATTTCAATCAGACCAAATGTTTCACTTAATTTTATGAGTTAACTAAATTTACATTTAATTCAGTTAACCAAAATTACACTGAATTTTACTGTCAATTAAAATTCAGTGAGTACATTCAGGTGCGCATGCATTTCGAACCCGTGTCCCCAGGGCCAGCAATTCTACCGCGCGGAGATGGAAGAGGCAAGACACCCCGATCTGGACCCCGTGTCCCCAGGGCTGATGAACCCTAGCACCCTTTCCCGCCCCCAACCCAAATTTCAACGACGGCGTGGGCATGGGCGCGAGATCTCTAACCAGGCCGGACGGACGATTCGATTCGAACCACGAGGGTAGGGAAAGACGATTGCTGAATTTGAAATCGCCTACCTGGGCTTGAGGGAGGTGTGGGCGGCGAGGTCGCGGGAGGAGTACTTCCTTGGCTCGCCGGCTGCTGCGGAGGTGACCGGTGGTGGAGGACGGTAGGAGCAGCTGGGCAGCGTCGGGTTCGGCCGGCTGGGCGCGCCGCGGCGGCTAGGAACCCTAGCTGTCGCGCTCGGGAGGGAGGTTGACGCAGGCGGGGCCGCGGGGGGAGGGGGACGGCGAGGGCGCGGGCGCGGGCGGAGGGGGGACGGTGAGGGAGGTGGTCGGGTGCGGCGGGGGAAGCGAGCACGGCCGGGGACGGCGAGCACGGCGAGCACGGTCGGGTGTGGGGGGACGGCGAGCACGGGCAGGGGAGGGATTAGAGAGAAATGTGAGGGGATTGGGGATTTTAATTTAGTGTGGGGGGAGGCTTAGCAATGGCGCACCACCCAGGGGTGCGCCATAAGTACATCCATAGCAATGGCGCACCACCGAGGGGTGCGCCATAAGTAATTTAGCCCGACTTGTCAGGTTATATACCACCTAACCCTATATACAACAGAACCTGCCCACTAGCCCGACTGGTCAGTACGTAGCACCCACACCAGTAGGTCCTGGGTTTGATTCCTAGGCTCCCCAATATTTTTTTATGCATTTTATATCCTGTTTGATATTTATTTGTGTTTAAATATGTTCAAACTTGTTTAAATCATAACAGTAATATTTTTTTATAAAAACAGTAATAATTTTTAAAAAATATGTTCAAATTTGTTACTTGAAAATATCATCGGCGGCGGTGGTGGAGCGGGGGAGGGTGCGGGGGGTGCCCGTTGGCGGCGGTGGAGCGGGGGAGGGTGCGGGGGGTGCGGGCGGTGGAGCTAGCGGGGGAGGGTGCGGGTGGGATCGAGATCGAGATGGAGGGGGATCGAGATTAAGTGTCCTCATGAATTCAAAAAGTGTCCATGAAATTTAAAAATATTCATGATATCAAAAAGTGCCCATGAAATACAATCGAGAAATGAAGACTACGATTTAAATACAATCAATCTTAGCTAGCTATCTGTTCACAATCTTCTTGCCCTTCTTTTTCGCAAATGGAGTTCTTCTGTGGAACGGACGTCCTTTAGGTAGGGTTGTCCTACTTCTTCTTGTGGTGTGTGCTGCTACTTCATCGTCGTCGTCATGTTCGATCTTCGGGTCACCGTACTTGTTGAAGTCTTGCTCATTGGCTACTCCATCCATTCCGATGATCTTCCTTTTGCCTCTCCTCACGACAACACGACTGGGCTTTGACGGGTCGATAATGAAGAAGCATTGGTCCACTTGGGAAGCCAGTACCCATGGCTCATTTTTCGCGGTGACGTTTGCGCCCACGGTCTTGGATTGGCTTCGGGTATAACCATGGTGGTGAAATACCGGTCTTCTTTTAGGACGCTCTTGGCCCATCTGAACGGAACATCGGGACCTTCTCTCCAGCGTAGCTCAGCTCCCAGATCTCCTCGATCCATCCATAGTATCTGTCCTCGGTGTAGAATGTGTAGCCGTTGATATCGTACGCCTCATAGGTCATCAGGTTGTGCTCGGCGCCCTGTGACAAGGCGAATATGAGTTGTTCTTCCGCGGAAGAATCCTCATGTAAGGGGTACGACAGAAGCTTCTGCTTGAACCAACGCGTTAAACATGAGTTGTGCTCTTTGATTATATCTCCGTCCGTCCTCTGTTGGCCTCGGTCATTGTACGTCTTCTCAATAAAGGTTTTGTGCTCTACCACCCAAGGATCGACCACGTCTATGTGTTGTAGCGCGACTAGGTTTGCTCTTTCAAAGTCGGCGAGTCGACCCTTGAAGTCGACATGCATTTCGCGGCGACCCTCACGGTGACCCCATACAGCGAGCCTGCCTAGGTGCATGTTGACAGGCAGACCAACGGGGTTCTCGATGCCTAGATAATTCGTGCAGTAGGAGATGCACTCTTCGGTCAGAAAGCCCCTGACTATACTTCCCTCTGGACGTGACATGTTGCGAACATATCCTTTGATGACACCATTCATCCTTTTGAACGGCATCATGATGTGCAGGAACATCGGCCCAAGTTGGATGATATCCTCCACGATATGGACCAGCAGATGCACCATAACGTCGCAGAATGCGGGCGGGAAGTACATCTCAAGCTCGCATAGTATCACCACGATCTCTTCCTGTAGCCTTCTGAGTTGCTTCACGCCAATCGACTTCCGAGAGATGACGTCGAAAAAGTTGCATAGGCCAAATAGCGTTTCACGGACGTGCGCGTACATGATCCCATGGATTGCAACTGGAAGTATCTGCGTCATCAGCATGTGACAGTCGTGAGACTTCATCCCGCTGAACTTCTGCTTCACTGGGTCTAGGTATCTGCTTATCTTCCCCGCGTAACCGTAAGGAAGTTTTACTCCTAGGAGGCAGGTGAAAAACTGCTCGATCTCCTCCTGACTTAGAGTGAAGCACGCGGGAGGGTAGTCATTTCCGGTCTTCTTGGCCTTTTTGCCTTTGCGACGACTTTCTGTGTCCTGCTTCGCCTCATCATCATCATCATCATCATCATCATCATCATCATCATCATCATCATTAGCGTGAAGCTCCTGCCTGATGCCCAACGCAGGAGCTTTGCTACCTTAGGGTCCGCGAAATACCGCTGCAGACGAGGAGTGATCGGAAAATACCACACCAATTTTCGAGGAGCTTTCTTCCTCTTCTTGTATCGAGTGACGCCGCACACCGGACATATGGTAGACTCCGCGTGCTCGTCCCGATAAATGATGCAATTGTTCATACACACATGGTATTTAACGTGCGGTAAATCCAGAGGACACACGATTTTCTTCGCCTCCTCGAAACTGGTCGGGCACTTGTTCCCCTTGGGAAGACGTTCGTGCCAGAATGACATGTTCTCGTCGAAGCATGCGTCGGTCATTTTGTGTTTTACCTTCATCTCCAGAGCCATGAGTGTTACTTTCAGGTGGGTATCCTCGGGCCTGCATCCTTCATACAATGGAGTAACCGCGTCTATCTCCAGTTGATCCAGCTTGGCTTTCTCTCGGGCGGCAGCTCTTGCGTTATCCGTCTGCTTGAGAAGCAGCTCTTGAATATGAGGCTCCTGCACCCAGCCTCCATCGTCGTCTGCTCCGGCATCTTCATCTTCATGATCATGCCCTTCGTCTTGATCTTCCTCATCGTCATGTACGACATCTTCTACATGATGACTGTGTACAGCATCACCGCCGCGATCATGTCCTGGAGATTCTTCGTCTTCTCGCCCGCCCTCGCCGCGGTGGTACTTGTCTTGTTGCCCTTTGTAAGTGCATCTAGTGCCACCCCTAGTTGGTTTTGGAGTATTGACGACAAAGTTGGTTGAGGGACTAATGCGTTTGTGAGAATTGCAGGATAACGCAGGTAGTGTCCCTCATTGATTCGGTTTACCTACCGGAGATGACCCCTAAAAATGTATGAAGACATTGAAGACAATGGTGGTATGAGAAGATATTCATATTGAAGACTATGACATGAGAAGACATTGCGTGAAGACTATGGAGCGCGAAGACTGTGTGGTTTCGTTGCTTCCTTTTCTTCTTTGTTGAGTCATAGGAACCACCGTACTGTTAAGTGGGGTCCAAGTGAACTAAGTTAGAATGACTGAAGTGATGCTCAGCTCAAATCCTATGTCTTCGAGCGAAGACAATGAGAGCAAACCTTATCCAGAGCTGGATGAGTCAACTTTGCTTGTAGCCCATGTAAAGTTGCCGCGTGTGTTTGAAATCTGACCGTTGGAACACGTGTCAGTTCCTTAGTGACCCAGGGTCATTTTGGACAAATCAGGTCGGGTTGCCTAGTGGCTATAAATAGCCCACCCCCTACACCATAAATTGGTGGCTGCTCAGAGTTTGTATACGGCTTTTGTCGTTTGAGAGCAACCCACCTCGAAGCATTTGAGAGAGAAAAATCCTTGCGAGGACAAAGACCAAACACCCAGAGCCAAAGAGTGTTAGGCATCACTGAAGTCTTTCTGTCTGTGTGACCTGAAGACTTATTACACTTGAGGACTGTGAATCCTCCAGCCGGTTAGGCGTCGCGTTCTGAGCATCCAAGAGTCATTGTGGATTGCCGGTGAACGAAGTCTGTGAAGGTTTGGAAGTCTCCCTTGAAGACTTACCAGAGTGATTGGGCGAGGACTGGGTGACCTTAGCTCAAGGGGAACAAGGTGAAGACACGGTCTTCTGAGTTAAATCTCAGCCTCCCTAACCAGACGTACAGTTGTCACAGCAACTGGAACTGGTCCAACAAATCCTGTGTCTTCAACAAGCAACTGGTTCTATCCCTTCCCAACCTTACTTTACTTTGTCTTCGTGAAGTCATTGCCTATCTGTATATCTGTTTGACTTCATTGCTTGACTACTACTATTGATTGGCTTCATACTATCTTCCATTCAGATCCTTACTACCTAGCTGCTATTAGTCCCGTACTTTCATATCTTTTTATGCTTGACTATGGTTTTCTTTGGGTAGTTTATCTTCCGCTGCATTACAATTAGGTCATTTCTGTTGTTTGTCTTCGAAACTTCCAAGTTTTGAAGACTTTCATAAAAATCGCCTATTCACCCCCCTTCTAGTCGATAGTAGCACTTTCAATTGGTATCAGAGCTTGGTACTCCCTTGTTCTGTGTGATTCAGTTTAACCACCTGGAGTTTCAGCTATGTCGACTGCAGGGATAATCAAGGTCTCCGCTACTTGCCCCGTGTTCGATGGAACTGAATATCCCTACTGGAAGAATAAGATGCGTATGCATCTTGAAGCCATTGATGTCGACCTCTGGTATGTCGTCAAGAATGGCGTTCCCAAAACTGGTGAAGGTGTCACCCCCACTGATGTCAAGAAGTTCATTCAACTGGACTCTACTGCAAAGAACATCATCTGTGGTCATCTGACCAAAGGACAGTATGGCCGTGTGAGTGCTCTGGAAACGTCGAAGCTAGTCTGGGACTGGCTATCCAAGGTCAATGAAGGCGTCTCAACCCAGAGAGATCAAAGGATCAGTGTTCTTCGCAACCTCTTCAACCGCTTCAAGAGAAACGACAATGAAAATGTCCAGCTCACGCTTGATCGTCTGACTGACATCACAAATGAGCTTCAAGCTCTTGGTGCCACTGAGATCACCAAGCATGAAATCGTCAAGACACTGCTGAGATCACTTGACAGCTCCTTCGACACCCTTGCCCTCATGATACAAGAACGTCCTGACTTCAAGACACTCGATCCGTCTGATATACTTGAGAGGCTCAACACACATGAGTTCTAGCTTTCTGAGAAAAGAGATATATATGGTCCCAATTATGGCCGAACTCGCGCCTTGAAGGCAAAAGTGGTTTCCTCATCTGAAGAAGAATCTGACTGCGGTTCTAATGATCCTGAAGACATTGGAAAGGAACTTGCCATGCTTGTGAAGAAGTTTCAGAGGTTCACCAAGAAGAAGGGCTTCAGAGAGTCTTCACGATCCAGCTCCAAGAATGATGAAGCTTCCACCCATGACCACAAGAAGAGAACCTGCCACAAGTGCAAAAAACCTGGTCACTACATATCTGAGTGTCCACAGTGGGACAATGAGAAGAAGAAGAAGAAGAGCAAGGAATATGATTTTGATGACAAGAAGAAGAAGAAATCCTCAAAGTCTTCTAAGTCTTCTTCCAAGTCTTCATCATACAAGAAGAGCTCATCTGGCAAGGCTCGTGCTTTTGTTGGCAAGGAAATGGATTCAGAGGAGGAGTCTGCTTTGGAGGATGCAGAGGTGGAGTCTGGAGAGGAGTCTGACCCTGGCGTTGCAAGTCTGGCTCTAGCCACAGCCTATGTCGCCAAGTCCATCTTCAACACTGAAGACAATGACTTCCACACCAACGCTGAAGCTAATGACGAAGACGATCCTTCTCCCACCTAATGCTTCATGGCACGTGGTGCCAAGGTAAAATCCCGCGATGCTTACTTTCAAACTTCAAGTGAAGATGACTCTGATTGTGAATCCAAACCCAGCTACAAAACACTTGCTAAAATTGCAACTGAACAACAAAAGGCTATGGAACATACTCAAAAACTGTTAGACAAAAGCGATGACCTGTTGGACACTGAAATGACACGTTCACAGTCCTTAGTTGATGACATAAAAAATATTCATGCTAAGTACCAAGAACTTGAAGGTCGTCATGAATCGCTCTCAACTACTTATGAAAGGCTCTCCTATGATTATCTTCAAAGGAAACAAGAGCTTGAGAAATTGAGAGAGGCTCATGAAGATCTTCAAAAGGTGAATGAGTCACTTCGCGCTCAGGATGGATTTGAACCACCATGTTTAAAATGCATTGAGCGTGATAACGCTACATCTGTTGCTGAATGTTCCACTACTGCTGCTGTTTCATTGTCTTCAACTACTGATGTGGTTACTAACCCCTCTGCGGAGGATACCACTAGTATTGGTGATGAAAATGCTAGGTTGAAGACATTGCTTGAAACAGGGATGTACAAAAGTTTGAAGGGACATCAGACACTCTGCAATGTCCTCAAAAAGCAGATTCTGAACTGAAACCCTAGGAAAGAGGGTGTTGGGTTCGAGAGGAAAATGAATGCTGATGGTTCCTACTAGAAGCCTGAGCAGTATCCCAAAACCACATGGGTTGCTGCAAAGGAACCTTCAGTGGATCCATCCACTTTATCTGGGTTTACCTGTGCTAATCCTATTATCATTGATGAATCCTTTGATGCAAACTATAAACTGTTCAAAAATCAGAATGGTGAAGTGTTTGCCAGGTATATTGGTACTAAGTGCAGGAATGGACCTCCTATGAAGAAGATCTGGGTTCCCAAAAGCTGCCTTGAGAATCTTCCAGTGAATGTCATCATGAAACCACCAGTGAAGAAGACAAACCCCAGACCAAAGGCATCATATGGTCCAACGGCTACTTACGAACACAGGACTCACTTGAGTCACCCTAACGCCAATGTTTTGCAGGAAAATCATACTCAGACTTATGAATATGAGCGTGTGTCTTCAAATCGCTATGTTCATAGAACTAAGAACTTTTCTGCTTATTCACATGAGTATCATTCATCTCCTGCAAGGCTATTTGCTAGGGCTTCAAAGCCGAAATTCTCAGATGCTGCACTTAGACTCATTGCTTCTAAGCCACCCCTGAAAATGTGGGTGGTGAAGAAGAATTAACTCTCTTTTGCAGAATGTGGTCTCCAGCCTGCAATCAATGGCGTCCAATACTATTGCTGGGGACCTAAAACTCATTTAGGACGCACACTAAAGTGTCATTCTATATACTTCAAATCTGAATCTCTTATCAGTCATACTATGTCCTAACTTTGATATATGCTGTGACTGTCCCTATATGTGTCAAATGCTTATGCTTCACAACACTCTTGTGAAGCCTATCCTCCTAACTGCACTGTAGGGTACATCACCAAAAGCTTCAGAATGGATTATGGACAGTGGATGCACAAATCATATGACTGGTGATCGAAGTCTTCTCATGGACTCAACCTTACGTCCATCCGACAAGAGTCACATTACATTTGCTGACACTGGTGTTGACACTGGAACGCGTCACACGAACACGTCGATGTGTACCCGCGGTGCCGAGGGAGATGCTCCGCAACTCACACCGCGGGAAGCCGACTTCCAGCGCGATACGCAAGACAACAAGCCGGCGCTTTTGGGACCAGACGCCCCGCTCGCCCGGGAGGGATCCCGTCAGGGCTCGCGGCGACGATTGGCTGCTCGAGGTCGGCCTTACCGCCCCTAGAGCCTCGTGGATTCACAGCCTCCAATCTTGAAGAACGACGAAGAACAAGAAGAAAGATACAAGGGGAGAGATAAAAGTAGATGAACACGAAAAAGTATTAGATGTGTTTGTTCGATCGGCTGTCACCCCCAACATATATAAGAGGCGGCTGGACTTCCCGTACAAGAAAATGATTCATCTAGGCTTTCCTTATAATAAAATTGCATCAATTCACGTCCAAAACCCTAGTCAAATTCGGACTGGTTTTATCCGAACTTTCCAAAACGGTTCGGTGTACAACCTGGCTGCACCTTGCGGGTCATGTTTGAGGCAGTAACCGACCTCGGATGGAAACGAGTCCAAAAGCAATCTTGACCGTTTCGACGAGACGAAAAACTTTTATGTTGAACGATTTTTTATGAGAGGTCATCTTGAGGGTCAAATAGTTCGCGCAAAACGGACTGTGACGCAAAACATCCGTCCCTCGCGCTACCCATGAGACATGGCGTCTGGTGGGGCGCGCCACACTTTGCCTCCTGGCAGGGCTACATTTCGATGGCTCTAACTTTTGCATACGAACTCGAATTTGAACGATTTTTATATCAAAATCGATCGTTTCGACGAGACGAAGACAATCCGTGTAGATCATTTTTCCTTACGAGGCTGTATTGAGGGCGTAATGAGCCGAATAGTGTTTTGAATACAAAATCTCAGTATTTCAAACACAACTTCGGCCTTCGAGATGAGATCGGATGGCGATGACCCAAAGTTCAAAGATGTTTATATCGACAACACGGAACTTTTTTATGTAGATCACTTCTTCATTTGAGGACATATTAATTAAGTTCTTGACCATGCCAAAATCTGGTGTCAACACATGCCCCCCTATTTTTCGGCAAAGCTAGCGTGCCAAAAATAACTTGTACCATGTTTGTTCCCAGGACGATGTCAACACTCCATTGGCCATTTACAGTTTCTTAGGGCGATAATTATATATCGGCCATGTTTATGCTAAGGGCGATAGTTATTTATCGGCCATGTCTTTCTTAGGACGATAGTGAATATATCGGCCATTGCCTATCTAGGCTTCTTGCCACACACTTGGGTGATATTTCTTTAAATATTTGCCATTGAGAGCTCGAGGTAATAATATGCCTTGTATGGATTCCACCAAATATGAGTTTCCGGGAACCACTCTTGTAATCTTAAAAGGACCTTCCCAACTTGGAGACCACTTCCCGAATTTTCTATCTTTTGAACCAATTGGTAGAATCACCTTCCACACAAGATCACCAACTTGAAAATTCTTCAACTTGACCTTCTTATTGTAAGCTCTTGCCACCCTCAACTTATCTCTCTCTATGGCATTCAAAGCAGACAAACGTTTATCGGCGACTTCATCAATATTGTCCATCATCAAGTTATAGAAGTCCACCACCAATAAATCATTTTGTTTGGCTATTCTCAAAGCATTCAAATTCACTTCCACTAGTAAAACGGCCTCCTGACCATATACGAGCTTATATGGAGTCACCTTTGTAGCACCATGCCTTGAGATCCTATGTGCCCACAAAGCTTCGGACAATAGCTCATGCCATCTCCTTGGATTATCCTCAATCTTCTTCTTGATGAGCTTGATTAATATTTTATTACTAGACTCAGCTTGTCCATTGGCTTGGGCATAATATGGAGAGGAATTGAGCAACTTTATCTTATATGATTCGGCAAATTCTCTGACTTGATGTGACATAAAGGATGAACCTTGGTCCGTAGTTAATGTTTGAGGAATGCCGAATCTATGAATAATATGCTCAGTTATGAATTGAATTACCTCTGTATGCGTCATATTTTTGAGTGGTATTGCTTCAGACCATTTAGTGAAATAATCAGTCGCCACCAACACGAACCGATGCCCCTTTGAAGAAGAAGGATGAATCTCTCCAATAAAGTCTAATCCCCAACCTCTAAAAGGCCACGGCTTGATAATAGGATGTAACATAGCAGCGGGAGCCAACTGAATATCACCAAACTTTTGACAAGCTTCACACCCTTTATAATACCGGAAGCAATCATTAACCATCGTCGGCCAATAAAACCCAGCACGTCGTAATAGCCATTTCATCTTGGGAGCCGACTGATGAGTGCCACAAATACCTTCATGGACCTCTCTCATAGCAACTCTCGCTTGGTCCTCGTCCAAGCACTTTAAAAGAACATCATCAACCGTTCGGCGATAGAGACCATCATCTCTCATTGTGCATTTGAAAGCCATACGCCGAACAGTCCTGTCCACCCTTTTACTAGGATCACACAAATAATCAATAATGGGTTTCCTCCAGTCTTGACTTTCTCCTGCATTAAATTTTTCATTAGTGGCCGAAACGGCGGGCTCCGGTTCGGCCTCCCCTACGTTGGCAAGACTAGACATCAGCCTTTGAGAAATATGAAACATGCCACGATCAACATGATAGCCGGATGCTTGTTGTGCCAACTCATTTGCTCTCCAATTGTCATGTCTAGATATATGAGCAATGCTAAAATAATCCAAATCTGAAATTATATCTAGACATTTATCAAGATAAACATTAAGTGATTCGTCAAAACATTGAAAGACTTTGGATATTTGTTGCACTACTAATAACAAATCACCAAAAGCCTCAATATGCGTAGCACCTATGGCAAGCAATATCTCTAAGCCGAATAAAAATGCTTCATATTCGGCTTGATTATTTGTGCAAAAGTATTCTAAGCGGCATGAGGCTTCAAAAACAGCACCATGAGGAGATATATAAACAATACCAACACCTTGGCCATTGCTACACACTGAACCATCAAAATATAATATCCATGGTACTAATGAGACAAGGTTTATATCAATATCATGCTTGTCATCAATCCGATGCTCAACAATAAAATTAACAACAATTTGGCCTTTCATGGATTTCAGAGATTCATAAGCCAAATAATATTCAATTAAAGCATAAGCCCACTTGCCAATTCTACCACTAAGAATTGGCCTATGCAACATGTATTTGATGACATCAGTTTGACAAGCTATAATGCAAGTACTAGGCACTAGATAATGTCTCAATTTTGTGCAAGCATAATATAAGCATAAGCATAGTTTCTCAATAAATGTATACCTTGTCTCGGCGTCCAATACCCGTCGGCTCAAATAAGTAATAGCATGCTCCTTTCCTTCGGTCTCTTGAGTCAAAATAGCACCAATAACACCTTCCTCCGCTGCAATGTAAAGTCTAAATGGCTCCCTGTGCCTGGGCGCTTTCATAACCGGAGGAGTGCACAAATATTTCTTAATCATATCAAATGCCTCTTGCTGTTTTGCCCCCCAAGTAAAATCAACATCATTCTTTAACCGAAGCATAGGAGTAAATGCATCAACCTTCCCTAATAGATTGTCTATGAACCTCCTCAAATAATTGACCTTGCCAAGGAATTTTTGCAAACCTCTCTTGCATGTTGAAGCCCCTACTTTCTGTATAGCTTCTATCTTTTTGGGATCAATTTCCACGCCATCTTCATGAATAATGAAACCCAGAAACTTCCCAGCCGATACACCAAAGGCACACTTCAAAGGATTCATTTTCAGCCCATATTTCTTCATTCTTTCAAAAGCCAAACGCAAATCGGCTAAGTGAGATTCAAAAGCATCCGATTTGACAACAATATCATCAATATAAACCTCAAGTATAACACCAAGTAAATCATGAAAAATTAAATTCATAGCCCTTTGATACGTGGCACCGGCATTTTTTAATCCAAAGGTCATCACTGTCCACTCAAATAAACCAAGAAAACCGGGACATCGAAAAGCCGTTTTGGACATGTCCTCTTCGGCCATAAAAATCTGGTTATACCCCGCATTACCATCAAGAAAGCTAATGACCTTATGTCCAGAAGCATCATTAATAAGCATATCGGCTATTGGCATGGGATACTCATCTTTAGGTGTAGCTCTATTCAAATCTCTGAAATCAATGCACACCCTCAACTTGCCAGAGCCTTTCTTCTCTACTGGTACAATGTTAGAAATCCACTTGGCATACCTGCAAGGTCTAATAAAATTAGCTTTAAGCAAACGACCGATCTCTTCCTTGATCCGGTCATACGTTTTTGGATTAAACTTTCTGGCCGATTGCTTGTATGCTCTAAAACAGGCCTTTATAGGTAACCGATGCTCCACTAGCTCTCGCCTTAAACCCGGCATCTCATGATATTCCCCTGCAAAGCAACAAACATATTATTTCAATAGCTCGATCAACTTAGCCTTATGATCGGCTCTTAAATTTTCGTTTACAAATGTCGGCCTAGGAATTGAACCACCTCCTATATCTATCTCTTCTAATGGATCGGCCGATGTAAAACCTTGTCCTAATTTATCCATGTCATCTAACTCCTCTATGGACTCATACATATCGTTCTCATTGGACCGATATTCTACAAGACGCTTTTGTAACCACTCTGAGTTAGGATCCATTTAAATACATCATACCTTGGAGCCGATTATCACCAACCGGCTTTAAAGAAACAGGCACGAAACCACTTTTTGTGGCGCTAAGAAAATCATATTCTGATAAGTCACGCCCCGTCAAGCAAGTAACATTGGGATGTTGCCAATCCACCGATGCATCGGCCAAAGCAACACAAGCCGAATTATCCGCATGAATGACTTCTACTTCATCATCAACCCATTGAATCAAAAACTGGTGCATAGTAGATGGCACGCATTGGTTCGCATGAACCCAATCGCTGCCTAATATCACATTGTAGTTACCTTGCACCTCGGCGACAAAGAATGTGGTAGCCAAAGTTTTGGTTCCCACCTTAAGCTCCACATACATCACACCTTTGGCTTCAATTTTTGCTTTGCCTTCAAATCCATTAAGCACCATGTTGGTCTTTATTAACTCTTCATCATGCAGCCCCAATTTTTTGAAGACCGAATATGGCATAAGATTCACCACAGCACCACCATCGACAAGCATTCTAGCAACCGGCGATCCATTAATATGACCTTTAAGGAACAATGGCTTCAAGTGCGTCACCGGTTCTTTTGGCTTCTCGAATATAGCATTTTTAGGACCAAAATCTAGGTGAGCTACTTCCCCTTCTTCATCTATAGCACGAAATTCAGCGGGTATGTAATACACCATATTAATATCCATACATTCATGAACTGGTGTAGACTCATAATCAAGCATTTCATCTCCTTCCGCAAGCATGTCCACTGACTCCGAAATATCTTCAAGGGAAGAGGAAGTAGTAGGCAAAGTGGACGATGTAATAGTAGCCGCGTCGTCCTCCGTTGGTGGTGTAGGTGTTGCTATGATCAATGCAGAAGCTGCAATATTTTCCTTTTGCTTTGGCCTCCACACTTGTTTTGGGGGTACCATGGGACGGCTTTCATTGAATAATTTATCCCTTAGCTTTTCTGCTTCTTGTTCCTCCTTCTCATGACTCCTCATGCGCTGCAATCTCCTTTTTTGCGCCTTGGTAAAACCGGAAGGACACCACTTAGGCTGAGTATATTTTGGATCCCTTGACTTGGCCTTGCTTATGCTAGCTTCCTGATCATTAGCCATGGGGCCTTGCTGGACCGCAGCCACATCTTTATTAGAATCAGCCGGATTATCAACAATAATCGGCTCTTTGATTATCAATTCTTTAGTTCCTATCATAATAGTTTCACCACTAGCATTCTTCTCCTTTTGCTTGCTAGGCTCTGAAATTTCAGCACTTGGTGATTTGGCACGCCACACTTGCCGGTTGACCCTTTTTTGATTATCTTGCATTGGCCGATGTACACCATTGTTCAAATGGCCTCGTGTGGGATAAGAAAGTCTCTCATGAACGGGCCTCCTTGGTTCTGGCCAACCCAGATGAAAAGCATAAGGGGCCATTGGGGGCTGCCCTCATCCCCCATTGAAGCCTCCCATGTAGTATGGCGCATAGGGGGGCGGCACCATCCCTGGTCCTGGTGCCCATGACCCATATGGCCTTGCATGATGATGAGATTCTTCCCTCGAAGGTGATCTCGAGCGCTTCAAATTTGATGACCGGTTAGAGCTAGAACCGTCCGCTTGATTGGCATACTTGGACAACAACATATCAAAAGTTGGCTTGATTCTCTTGCGCTGCACTTTAGCTTCATTCGTCTTCCAATTGCCAACCTCTGGACTCTTGGGCTTAACAACTTTGACATGAGTGTTCTCTTGCACTTGTGGTTGCCCCCCAAGTGTAGGATTCTTGATGGTGATTTTGATTATCTCCTTGCCACCGGGTTGCTTGTCAAGCACAACCTGTCTCCCCAAGACCTTGTCGCCCTCCTTGTCTTTCGTGGGCTCACCAACAATGACATTAGTTTTATTAGCAGATTCGGCAACCTCCGGCCGAATGAGTAGTTTCTTCCCCTCCAACTCCATGGTATTCATTGGAAAGGGCTGTTTATCAACTTGCGTCTCAGAAAAGTTCAATCGTCCATCATTAATGGCCGATTGTATCTGCCGTCGAAAAATATTGCAATCATTAGTAGCATGAGAAAAAGAATTATGATACTTGCAATAAGCGTGCCGTTTCAGCTCTTCAAACGGCGGTAAAGTATGCGATATTCTAATAATCTTAGCCTGCAGCAAAGCATCAAATATTCTATCACACTTAGCAATGTTAAAAGTAAACTTCATCTCTTCATCATGATTCTTATGAATCGGTTTCAGATCATTGCAAGTAAAGGGTTTGGCCTTAGATGGTTTCAGATCATTGCAAGTAAAGGGTTTGGCCTTAGACGGCCAAACAAATTCAGTAGCAAAAACATCACCCTCATCGTCCGAGTGATCACTATCATATTCCACCATATTCATCTTGGGACGATCGGTTTTGTATCTATGCACTTCTCTGAGGTCTTTGCTTCGGCTTTCCTAAGCCAAAGCCCTTTGTAAGACTTGGTTGATATTTAAGAACTCATACCCTTCTAGCTTTTCTCTAATGGGAGTCCTCAAACCACTCAGCACTAGGTCTGCTAAGTCTCTCTCGGTTATCACCAAACTAAAACACCAGTTTTTTGTTTCTCTGAATCTCTTGACGTAATCGGAGACTGATTCATCATGCTTCTGTTTAACCGATGTTAGATGTGACAACTTGAGTTCGTTGTCGCCGCTATAAAAGTGATCATGAAACTTCTACTCTAGCTGCGACCAAACCCGAATGGAACCATGTGGTAAAGAAGAAAACCATGAAAATGCGGTACCAGTTAATGATAAAGGAAATAAACGCACTTTCAATTCATTCAATGAGCCTGCCTCACCCAATTGTGCTAAATATTGACTAACATGCTCCCATGTGGTTTTTGTGCCTTCTCCATTAAATTTAACAAAATCTGGAATTTTATATCATGGAGGGCACTGGATGGCATCAAAGTACTCGGGGTACGGCTTTTGGTAAATCCGATTCCGAGGTAACTCAACTCCAAAATTCTCTCGAAGCATCTTAGCCATCTCCTCTCTAAGATTAGCTAGACCATCATCCATCGTGGACGATGAAGCTTGTGGCAGTGGCATAGGAGGAGTAGGGTTACTAGCTGTAGGTAGGAATTGTGGCATGTATGTCGACCCATAATTTAGTAGTGGTCGAGTGGTTGTAGCTGTAGGTAGGGTTTGGTTCGGTGTTGCCACCGAACCTGGCATGCTTATAATAGGGTTGATGGGTGCAGTCACAATCTGATTTGTTTGGGTAGGATAATAAGCCATCGGCATGGGAGGCGTCGATGCAATAGGTAAAGCCAGATTAGGGTTTTGCACACTAGCAGCTACACCATCATTACCACTAGACGATTGAGATGTATTCTTCTGAGCATTAGTATTTTCTATGAAAGTTTGATAGACTAGATTGTTACCATCAGCAATACGACTTTCAATCTCAGCCCACTGCTCAGGAGAAAAGGCAGTACTTACAGAGGGTTTAACCTGCTCGGCTTGTAGAGGAGGGAACTTGATTTCTTCAATCGGAGTGATGTTGCCTTGGCGATCCTTCTTGAACTTTGCAAGGAACTCCTGCAAGTCCTTCTCCTCGCGCGCCTTCTTGTACTCCTCATAGACTTGGCGATGATCGGCCGATATCTCATCAAGACTAGTCTTAATGATGTTATCGGCGTCTACCTCAGATGGCTTGGGAAGATCAGACATGGTGGATGATAAGGATTGATCTTGATTCCCCAGCGTGGTCGCCAAAAAGTGTGTTGACGCTGGAACGCGTCACACGAACACGTCGATGTGTACCCGCGGCGCCGAGGGAGATGCTCCGCAACTCACACTGCGGGAGGCCGACTTCCAGCGCGATACGCAAGACAACAAGCCGGCGCTTTTGGGACCAGACGCCCCGCTCGCCCGGGAGGGACCCCGTCAGGGCTCGCGGCGACGATTGGCTGCTCGAGGTCGGCCTTACCGCCCCTAGAGCCTCGTGGATTCACAGCCTCCAATCTTGAAGAACAACGAAGAACGAGAAGAAAGATACAAGGGGAGAGATAAAAGTAGATGAACACGAAAAAGTATTAGATGTGTTTGTTTGATCGGCCGTCACCCCCAACATATATAAGAGGCGGCTGGACTTCCCGTACAAGAAAATGATTCATCTAGGCTTTCCTTACAATAAAATTGCATCAATTCACGTCCAAAACCCTAGTCAAATTCGGACTGGTTTTATCCGAACTTTCCAAAACGGTTCGGTTTACAACCCGGCTGCACCTTGCGGGTCATGTTTGAGGCAGTGAACGACCTTGGATGGAAACGAGTCCAAAAGCAATCTTGACCGTTTCGACGAGACAAAAAACTTTCATGTTGAACGATTTTTTATCAGAGGTCATCTTGAGGGTCAAATAGCTCGCGCAAAATGGACTGTGACGTCCGTCCCTCGCGCTACCCATCAGACATGGCGTCTGGTGGGGCGCGCCACACTTTGCCTCCTGGCAGGGTTACATTCCGATGGCTCTAACTTTTACATATGAACTTGGATATGAACAATTTTTATATCGAAATCGATCGTTTCGACAAGACGAAGACAATCCGTGTAGATCATTTTTCCATACGAGGCTGTCTTGAGGGTGTAATGAGCCGAATAGTGTTTTGAATACAAAATCTAAGTATTTCAAACACAACTTCAGCCTTCGAGATGAGATCGGATGGCGATGACCCAAACTTCAAAGATGTTTATATCGACAACACAAAACTTTTTTATGTAGATCACTTCTTCATTTGAGGACATATTAATTAAGTTTTTGACCGTGCCAAAATCTGGTGTCAACAACTGGTAAAAGCAAAGTATTGGGTCTAGGTAGAGTTGCAATCTCAAAGGATCAACAGATGGATAAAGTGATGCTTGTTGAATCCCTTGGTTTCAACTTAATGTCTGTCTCAATGCTTTGTGACTTGAACATGATTGTGATATTTGGCAAATATCGTTGCCTTGTACTAATGGAATCTGACAAATCTCTAGTCTTTGAAGGGTATCGAAAAGATGATCTATACATGGTAGATTTCTCAGCAGGTCCACAGCTTGCCGTATGTCTTCTCACAAAAGCTTCAGAATGCTGGCTCTGGCATCAAAGGCTAGGGCATGCTGGCATGAGGAACTTACACTCACTTGTCAAGAAGAAACATGTCATTGGCATCGAAGATGTCAACTTCAAGAAGAATCATCTGTGTGGTGCCTGTGAAGCTGGAAAGATGACAAGGGCAAAGCACCCCTCGAAGACAATCATGACAACATCTCAACCCTTCGAGCTGTTACACATGGATTTATTTGGACCTACTCACTACTCCACCCTCACAACAACTGCCTGTCTCTATGGCTTCGTCATTGTTGATGACTACTCAAGATACACATGGGTTCATATAATTCTTTACAAGACTGAAGTGTAAGATGTCTTCAGGCGCTTCGCAAATCGAGCAATGAACAATTATGGCACGAAGATCAAGCATATCAGAAGTGACAATGGCACTGAATTCAAGAACACGGGACTTGATCTGTATTTGGATACAATGGGAATCACTCATGAATTCTCTGCTCCATACACACCTTAGCAAAATGGCATCGTTGAGCGCAAAAACAGAACCCTCATTGAGATGGCTCGAACAATGCTAGATGAATACATGACACCAAAAAAGTTCTGGCCTGAAGCTATAGATACAACCTGTCACATCATCAACCGTGTCTACATCCATAAGCTTCTGAACAAAACATCCTATGAGCTCCTTACTGGCAAGAAGCCAAATGTCAGTTACTTCAGAGTATTTGGAGCTAGATGCTGGATCAAGGATCCCCATCACAAGTCAAAAATTGCACCTAAGGCTCACGAAGGCTTCATGCTTGGCTATGGAAAGTCTTTTTTTGTTTTGTTTTTGAGGGGATCTCAGATCAGTACTCGAAGTTCTATCTTCGGCAGCTGCGTAAGACGCCTTTTTTTTTGGACTCAAACCTGCCATAAGACGCCTTAGGAGTTTGGATAGGCCAGATCCAGTATGCATTCTCCAGTTCGCCTTCAATTTGGCCCACTCGCCATCCCTCGTTTCCCTGCCGCTAGCGGGAGATAGCAGCGCACCCCAGTTTAGTACCACATCGGTTAGCGAACGCGCTCGGGACCGCTTTATAAGCGTCGCCCTTCCTGTCTCATCGTCCCTTCAGGGACATCTGATAAAATTGGAACGATACAATGGTCCAATTTTTTTTTAAGATTTTGCGCGCCGGTCCCTCCGCAGTTTACAGATACGCCCCTGGGCCATCTTCTTGTGGGCACCGTTCCCTGTTTTGCAGTTACGGCCCGGGCCTTTTGCCTGTGCGGCTGTGGCGTTGTGCCCTTCTCATTGAAGGCAGGTCCGTTTACTTTTCTTCTCTTCTATCCAAGCCCTTGACGCCAGTACTGCACTTATCATGTTTAAAAATTTCATTTTGGTGGAACCTTTTTGCATGATGCATGTTTCACGTCTATTCGTCTCTATGTTCCTTTTTCTTTTCTCGATCGAGACAGTTCAGCTATGTAGTTCATTCAAAAAAAGTTCACCTATGTAGTGTACTATCTTTTTTTTGAATCTTTATGTACTTGTGCTGACTCCCTATTTTTTTTTTACTAAACCATCCAAGCATAATTTCCATCTTGCAGCAACTTCTTCTTTTACAATGTAATGTCTTTTTAAAAGCACATTCTATAATATAGTATATATCTCCACTAGTACTTCTCCTAGCATTTCCACAAAACGTATGGTGTGTAAAAATACAAGTATGTGCTCTATCTGACTTGATTGTTAGTGTATCACACATATCACTACTCTTCAACCGTGCATGTGAAAATGTAGGCATTTGCTTGGGTATAGCTAGGCATAGTTTGATCTTCTTTTTCTCGTCCATGAAACCTAAGTATATTTCTCTTCTCAACGATTTGGACTGATGAGCCAAGCTTGACTAAACTGCCATACATGGAAAACACACCATACAGGGAAAACTTGACTAAACTGCCGAGATGCAATCCGTAGTTGACCGGAGAAGGCGAATGTTCACGGAGATTCGATCTCATACATTGCAGGTCATGTCACCGGCATGAGCCTACTGAGCCAAGCATTAATGAGTCGAGCAAGTCGTTAATCCATTCATATAGATGTGGGATATGTGTCGAGTGAATTGTTGCATCGCTAAAATTGGGCGTTGCCACATGACTAGGACGTTCGTTAATAACTCATTGATCGACGTCAATCCATTGCCTCGTTGTCAGCCCGCATCCTCCATTGTGCGCACTCCGCACTAGGCAGTGACACGACACACACATTAGGCATCCAGCAGGCAAGTCGCCAACAAATATCAGTAGAGAATAATGGATTGTCTTCATATTTTTAATTTTATTGATTGATGAATTGTGGCATTTAGTTAAATTTAAGCACAATTTGCGCTGATTCGCTATGAAACTTGTTCTTACAATGTAATTACATTATGTTATGATTCTCTCCTTATTCTTGCAATGATACTAAATCATTGGAGATATTTCGCTACAAAGAATAACTCATAATTTTATTGTCATTATTTATGAACCTTTTACCCACATACCCATGTCAAAAATCATGGCTCCACCGATCTGGCCGCCGAAGGCCACCATAGCAGAGACCTTTGGAACACCATGAATAAAACCATACATGTTGAGCCATATCATCATAACAAACAGCATGAGTAAAATTGTATGCTCAATGTGTCACCGACCAGGGATTTCGAATTGACAAGCGCAACAAGCCGGTCAACATGAAATCAAAATTTAGTAGGTGAAGTACATTTAGATCATGAAGGTGAGCATGAAGTTTGTTTAGCCAATCTCCCGCATAAAAAAAAGAGTTTGTTTAGCTAAGGTGGTAGACAAATAACCAGTGTCCGGCCGCTACCTTTGCAGTCGCTATCACATCACGGCAACGCAACCTAAGTACCTAACCAACACACTTTTTATTTCGTGTGCCAAGGCACATATGTATGCACCACTGCAAGAGACCAACAGAAAATGTAGCTCGTTACCATTCCTCCTCCACTACGTGGTGCACCAGCAGCATGCATGCACGCGTTCGCCGCCGGCCGACACCTCCGAAAGACGTGTTCCCGCGCTCCACCGCAAGCACCATATAAGCAAACGAATCTACAGATCGATCCATCGATCGATATGGCTTTCTCCCCTGGCACATGGCCGGCGATCACTAGTACAATCTTGCTGGCATGGGCGGCGGCGGCGAGCGGCCGCGGCGTCGACGTGGGCGACATGCTGATGATGGACAGGTTCCTCCGGTGGCAGGCCGCGCACAACCGGTCGTACCCGAGCGCGGGGGAGAGGCTGCGGCGCTTCCAGGTGTACCGCGACAATGTGGAGTACATCGACACCACCAACCGCCGCGGCGACCTTACCTACCAACTCGGGGAGAACCAGTTCGCCGACCTCACCCGGGAGGAGTTCCTCGCCAAGTTCATGTCTTACGACGGCAATGATCGCACCGACGATGATGATACGGTCATCACGACGGCCGTGGGGGGCAGCGACGACGTGTGGTTGCCCGGCAGCGACGATGTCTCTTTGGATCCGCCCAGCGTGGACTGGAGGGCCAAGGGCGCCGTGGTGCCGCCCAAGTCGCAAAGCTCATCATGTTGTACGTAAACGCCATTCATTTTCAACCTTGTCAAGTACTACCTCTCTCACATAATATAAACATATTTTTAACACTACACTATTGTCAAAACGCTCAGGGAGCAGTACGGAAGTTTTGACTTACTTTGCTTGATGCATGCATGCACGGATGCAGACAGCAGCTGGGCGTTCGCGGCGGTGGCGACGATCGAGAGCCTCCACTCGATCAAGACGGGGAAGTTGGTGCCTCTCTCGGAGCAGCAGCTGGTGGACTGTGACCAGTACAACGGCGGCTGCAACCGGGGCTCCTTCCGCAGGGCCTTCCACTGGGTGCACCAGAACGGCGGCCTCACCACGGAGGCGGAGTACCCATACACAGCGGCGCAGGGGACCTGCGACACCGCCAAGTCCGACCACCACGTCGCCGCCATCACCGGCCACGCCTCAGTCCCAGGCTCGAATGAGCTCGCCATGAAGCACGCCGTTGCCAAGCAGCCCGTCGCCGCGGCCATCGAGCTTGGCAGCGACATACAGTTCTACAAGAGCGGCGTCTACTCAGGCCCCTGCAGGACGCGGCTCCAGCATGCCGTCACCGTCGTCGGCTACGATGCCGATGACTCCACGGGTGAGAAGTTCTGGATCGTCAAAAACTCATGGGGGCAGACGTGGGGCGAGCACGGCTACATCCGTATGCAGCGCAAAATCCTCGGCCCGGGGCTCTGTGGCATCATGCTCGATGTCGCCTACCCGATCATGTCAATGTGAATGTAGCTGTACTGCATAACGTACGTATGTACATCGTCGATTCCACCGTAAGACTACATACATACTATACGAGGCATGTCTATGCGAAACCCATATCACTACATTCATGACGAACCAACATGTGATTTGATGGTTAGAAGGATATGGTATCTTCAGCCCATCAGGGTTTAAGTTCTAGACCTGACATTGATGCGCGCATTATTCATGGATTTATATTAGACTTCTGATGATATTCGTTTAGTGTAGTGGCGGAGCCAGAAAATATGTATGAGGGGAGGCCAAGTGTTGCTAAAACAGGTTGGAGAGGGCCAAGCTGTTTAAAAATGGTTTTTTGGTAGGAAATACTGACCAACTCTGCCACTGGCAAATGACTGATGTTAGGGGGTTAGGGCCCCTACTGGCCCTCCTGTCTTCGCCACTCGTTCAGTAAGAGGAGACGTTCCCGTCGACTGCCAGGTGCTTATGGTAACTTCGTAAAATCTCAAGATCCTATGCCGGCTCAGTCTCTTGGAGGTGTTCATAGAGGTAGGGTTTACATGTATGCTTTCATATGAGCGAGTATATACTCATGTATGTGAGCAACTTTGGTTATATTATGTTTTAAAAAATATCACTATGTTGATGTGTTTTATTATTAAATAGTAGTACTCCAAATAAAGTTGCCAAGCACAAGGGCGCCAAGTTTGTGGTGTCCAAGTTCATACTTCCTCACCCAGTTTAATTGCACGTCAGTCGCCTGAAAACACATTTTGGGTCAGTTGGTTTCGGAAGGAAGAAGCAGACAACGGAGGGGAGGAAGAAGCAGCCGTTGGCTCGCCGGAGAAGCCCCCTTGGTCTATCTTAGGGTGGCAGGCAATCCCACTGTCTATCTTAGGATGACAAGCTACCCCATTATCTATCTTAGGGGTGTCAGGATGGTGCAAGTTCATCGGAAAAAACTGGTGGTCGCCGGGGTTAGAGGATGGTCCGGGTGGCAGCGGTAGCACAATAGTGGGAGGAAGCTGAGGGTAGGGCGGGGCGGTGAGGTTGGCGTGGAAGTCCTGCCGGCCGCGTACGATGGTGGTTGGCGGTCCGTCTGGCAGTATGCTCGGCGGTTGGCAAATAAGAAGAAGATAGGGGCTGGAGGTTGAAGAAACAATCTGAATCGCTTGTTTTAGTGTCGGACATCTTAGACAAGTCAACTGACCCGAATAGAATTTTTTGTCGACTTACCCCTAGTCAATCCCTGCCTCACCATTCTCCTACGGTGAGTAAGGGTACTTACTTGGAGGAGGGTGTCTTATAGGCGTGGCTGTTCCTAAGAGTTAAGGATGTGAACGCTATTTTAGGGTTTTAACCGTTATGTGATATATGCTCCTTTCAATTATGGAGTCACTTGCATATTCCACAATCATAGCTATCAAACTAGCGGCCTTTGTGCGCTTATATAAGGGCCAGACGAAACCCCAATAGAGGGGCAAGTTGATGCGAGGGGCAAATACCTGTAACTAGATCAGTCGATAGGTGAAACGGCGGTGGCTGGCTAGGCGGATGACATCGACATTATGATGGTTGAGCTGGGTGAAGGAAATATGCCCTAGAGGCAATAATAAAGTTATTATTTATTTCCTTATTTCATGATAAATGTTTATTATTCATGCTAGAATTGTATTAACCGGAAACATGATACATGTGTGAATACATAGACAAATATATAGTCACTAGTATGCCTCTACTTGACTAGCTCATTAATCAAAGATGGTTATGTTTCCTAACCATAGACATGTGTTGTCATTTGATTAATGGGATCACATCATTAGGAGAATGATGTGATTGACATGACCCATTCCGTTAGCCCAGCACTTGATCGTTTAGTATGTTGCTATTGCTTTCTTCATGACTTATACATGTTCCTGTAACTATGAGATTATGCAACTCCCGTTTATCGGAGGATCACTTTGGGTGCTACCAAACGTCACAACGTAACTGGGTGATTATAAAAGAGTACTACAGGTGTCTCCAAAGGTACATGTTGGATTGGCGTATTTCGAGATTAGGATTTGTCACTCCGATTGTAGGAGAGGTATCTCTGGGCCCTCTCGGTAATGCACATCACTATAAGCCTTGCAAGCAATGTGACTAATGAGTTAGTTGCGGGATGATGCATTATGTAACGAGAAAAGAGACTTGCCGTAACGAGATTGAACTAGGTATTGGATACCGACGATCGAATGTCGGGCAAGTAACATACCGATGACAAAGGGAACAACGTATGTTGTTATGCGATTTGACCGATAAAGATCTTCGTAGAATATGTAGGAGCCAATATGAGCATCCAGATTCTGCTATTGGTTATTGACCAAGAATAGTTCTAGGTCATGTCTACATAGTTCTCGAACCCATAGGGTCCGCACGCTTAAGGTTTCGATGACAGTTATATTATGAGTTTATGAGTTTTGATGTACCAAAGGAGTTCAGAGTCCTGGATGAGATCGGGGACATGACGAGGAGTCTCGAAATGGTCGAGACGTAAAGATCGATATATTGGACGACTATATTCGGAGTTCGGAAAGGTTCCGAGTGATTCGGGTATTTTCGGGGGTACCAGTGAGTTACGGGAATACGAGGAAGAAGCAATGGGCCTCATGGGCCAAGTGGTGGAAGAGAGGAGGCAGGGCGCGCGGCCCCCCTAGCCCAAACCGAATTGGACTAGGGGGCTGGCCCCCCTTTCCTCCTTTTCCTCCCTCTCCTTCCTTCTCCTTCTCCTTCCATTCCTTCCCCTCTCCTAGTTGGACTAGGAAAGGAGGGAGTCCTACTCCCAGTGGGAGTAGGACTCCTCCCTGGCGCGCCCTCCCTTGGCCGGCCGCCCCCTCCCCCTTGCTCCTTTATATACGGGGGCAGGGGGGCACCCCATGACACACAAGTTGATCTACGGATCGTTCCTTAGCCGTGTGCGGTGCCCCCCTCCACCATATTCCACCTCGGTCATATCGTCGCGGAGTTTAGGCGAAGCCCTGCGCCGGTAGAGCATCATCATTGTCACCACGCCGTCGTGCTGACGGAGCTCATCCCTGACACTTTGCTGGATCGGAGTCCGGGGATCGTCATCGAGCTGAACGTGTGCTGAACTCGGAGGTGTCGTACGTTCGGTACTTGGATCGGTCGGATCGTGAAGACGTACGACTACATCAACCGCATTGTCATAACGCTTCCGCTTAAGGTCTACGAGGGTATGTGGACAACACTCTTCCCTCTCGTTGCTATGCCATCACCATGATCTTGCGTGTGCGTAGGATTTTTTTTTTGAAATTACTACGTTCCCCAACAATGGCATCCGAGCCTGGTTTTATGCGTAGATGTCATATGCACGAGTAGAACACAAGTGAGTTGTGGGCGATACAAGTCATACTGCTTACCAGCATGTCATACTTTGGTTCGGCGGTATTGTGAGATGAAGCGGCCCGGACCGACATTACGCGTATGCTTACGCGAGACTGGTTTCACTGTTACGAGCACTCGTGCTTAAAGGTGGCTGGCGGGTGTCTATCTCTCTCACATTAGCTGAATCGAGTGTGGCTACGCCCGGTCCTTGCGAAGGTTAAAACAGCACTAACTTGACGAACTATCATTGTGGTTTTGATGCGTAGGTAAAAACGGTTCTTGCTAAGCCCGTAGCAGCCACGTAAAATTTGCAACAATAAAGTAGAGGACGTCTAACTTGTTTTTGCAGGGCATGTTGTGATGTGATATGGTCAAGACGTGATGCTATATTTTATTGTATGAGATGATCATGTTTTGTAACTGAAGTTATCGGCAACTGCAGGAGCCATATGGTTGTTGCTTTATTGTATGAAATGCAAACGCCCTGTAATTGCTTTACTTTATCACTAAGCGGTAGCGATAGTCGTAGAAGCAATAGATGGCGTAACGACAACGATGCTACGATGGAGATCAAGGTGTCGCGCCGGTGACGATGGTGATCACGATGGTGCTTCAAAGATGGAGATCACAAGCACGAGATGATGATGGCCATATCATATCACTTATATTGATTGCATGTGATGTTTATCCTTTATGCATCTTATCTTGCTTTGATTGACGGTAGCATTTTAAGATGATCTCTCACTAAATTATCAAGAAGTGTTCTCCCTGAGTATGCACCGTTGCTAAAGTTCTTCGTGCTGAGACACCACGTGATGATCGGGTGT
Organism: Triticum timopheevii; assembly: GCA_963921465.1. Taxonomy (NCBI): domain Eukaryota; kingdom Viridiplantae; phylum Streptophyta; class Magnoliopsida; order Poales; family Poaceae; genus Triticum; species Triticum timopheevii. The sequence continues at coordinate 36,679,123 of OY997264.1, read as the reverse complement.
GATAGGCTCTACGTTCAAATACAACAGGTGCAAAACAGTTGCACACGCGGAATACTCAGGTTAAACTTGACGAGCCTAGCATATAACAGATATGGCCTCGGAACACGGAGACCGAAAGGTCGAGCGTGAATCATATAGTAGATATGATCAACATATTGATGTTCACCGTTGAAACTACTCCATCTCACGTGACGATCGGACATGGTGTAGTTGATATGGATCACGTAATCACTTAGAAGATTAGAGGGATGTCTATCTAAGTGGGAGTTCTTAAGTAATATGATTAATTGAACTTAAATTTATCATGAACTTAGTCCTGGTAGTATTTTGCAAATTATGTTGTAGATCAATAGCTTGCGTTGTTGCTTTCGTATGTTTATTTTGATATGTTCCTAGAGAAAATTGTTGAAATATGTTAGAAGCAATTATGCGGATTGGATCCGTGATCTGAGGTTTATCCTCATTGCTGCACAGAAGAATTATGTCATTAATGCACCGCTAGGTGACAGACCTATTGCAGGAGCAGATGCAGACGTTATGAACGTTTGGCTAGCTCAATATGATGACTACTTGATAGTTTAGTGCACCATGCTTAACGGCTTAGAATCGGGACTTCAAAGACGTTTTGAACGTCATGGACCATATGAGATGTTCCAGGAGTTGAAGTTAATATTTCCAGCAAATACCCAAGTTGAGAGATATGAAGTCTCCAACAAGTTCTATAGCTAAAAGATGGAGGAGAATCGCTCAACTAGTGAGCATGTGCTCAGATTGTCTGGGTACTTCAATCGCTTGAATCAAGTGGGAGTTAATCTTCCAGATAAGATAGTGATTGACAGAATTCTCTAATCACCATCACTAAGTTACTAGAACTTTGTGATGAACTATAGTATGCAAGGGATGACGAAAACGATTCCCGAGCTCTTCGTGATGTTGAAATCGACAAAGGTAGAAAACAAGAAAGAGCATCAAGTGTTGATGATTGACAAGACCACTAGTTTCAAGAAAAGGGCAAAGGGATAGAAAGGAAACTTCAAGTAGAATGACAAGCAAGTTGTCACTCCGGCGAAGAAGCCCACAGCTGGACCAAAGCCTGAAACTCAGTGCTTACACTGCAAAGGAAATGGTCAATGATAGCGGAAATGCCCTGAATATTTGGTGGATAAGAAGGATGGTGAAGTGAACAAGGGTATATTTGATATATAGGTTATTGATGTGTGCCTTACTAGTGTTTATAGTAGCCCCTGAGTATTTGATACTTGTTCAGTTGCTAAAATTAGTAACTCGAAACAGGAGTTATATAAACAGAGACTAGTTGAAGGGGAAGTGACGATGAGTGTTGGAAGTGGTTCCAAGATTGATATGATCATCATCGCACACTCCCTATACTTTCGGGTTTAGTGTTAAACCTAAATAAATGTTATTTGGCGTTTGCGTTGAGCATGAATATGATTTGATCATGTTTATTGCGATACAGTTATTCATTTGAAGTTAAAGAATAATTGTTATTCTGTTTACATGAATAAGACCTTTGATGGTTATACACCCAATGGAAATAGTTTGTTGGATCTCGATCGTAGTAATACACATATTCATAATATTGATGCCAAAAGATGCAAAGTTAATAATGATAGTGCAACTTATTTGTGGCACTGCCGTTTGGGTCATATCGGTGTAAAGCGCATGAAGAAACTCCATAAAGATGGATTTTTGGAATCACTTGGTTATGAATCATTTGATGCTTGCGAACCGTGCCTTTTGGGCAAGATGATTAAAACTCCGTTCTCCGGAACAATGGAAAAAGCTACTGACTTATTGGAAATAATACATACCGATGTATGCGACCCAATGAGTGTTGATGCTCGTGGCAAGTATCGTTATTTTCTGACCTTCACAAGATGATTTGAGCAGATATGGGTATATCTACTTGATGAAACATAAGTCTGAAATAGTTGAAAGGTTCAAAGAATTTCAGAGTGAAGTGGAAAAATCATCATAACAAGAAAATAAAGTTTCTGCGATCTGGTCGCGGAGACGAATATTTGAGTTACGAGTTTGGTCTTCAATTAAAACAATGTGGAATAGTTTCACAGCTCACGCCACCTGGAACACCGCAACGTTATGGTGTGTCCGAACCTCGTAACCACACTTTATTGGATATGGTGTGATCTATGATGTCTCTTACTGATTTACCATTATTGTTTTGGGGTTATGCATTAGAGACAGCTGCATTCACGTTAAAAGGGCACCATCTAAATCCGTTGAGACGACATCGTATAAACTATGGTTTAGCAGTAAACCTAAGCTGTCGTTTCTTAGAGTTTGGAGTTGCGATGCTTATATGAAAAGGGTTTTCAACCTAATAAGCTCGAACCCAAATCGGAGAAGTGCGTCTTCATAGAATACCCAAAGGAAACTGTTGGGTACACCTTCTATCACAGATCCGAAGGCAAGATATTCGTTGCTAAAAATGGATCCTTTCTAGAGAAGGAGTTTCTCTCGAAAGAAGTGAGTGGGAGGAAAGTAGAACTTGATGAGGTAACTATACCTTCTCCCGAATTGGAAAATAATTCATCACTGAAATCAGTTCCAGTGATTCCTACACCAATTAGTGAGGAAGCTAATAATAATGATCATGAAACTTCAGATCAAGTTACTACAGAACCACGTAGGTCTTCCAGAGTACGGTCTGCACCAGAGTGGTATGGTAATCCTGTTCTGGAAGTCATGTTACTAGACCATGATGAACCTACGAACTATAAGGAAGCGATGATCAGCCCAGATTCCGCAAAATGGGTTGAGACCATGAAATCTGAGATGGGATCCATGTATGAGAACAAAGTGTGGACTTTGGTGGAGTTGCCCGATGATCGGCAAGCCATATTGTATAAATGGATCTTCAAGAGGAAGACATACGCTAATAGTAGTGTTACTATGTACAAAGCTCGACTTGTCGCAAAAAGGTTTTTGACAAGTTCAAGGTGTTGACTACAATGAGATTTTCTCAAATGTAGCGATGCTTAAGTCTGTCCGAATCATGTTAGCAATTGCCACGTTTTATGAAATCTGGCAAATGGATGTCGAAACTACCTTCCTTAATAGTTTTCTTAAAGAAGAGTTGTATATGATGCAACCAGAAGGTTTTGTCAATCCTAAAGGTGCTAACAAAATGTACAAGCTCCAGCGATTCATCTATGGACTGGTGCAAGCATCTCAGAGTTGGAATATACGCTTTGATAAGTTGATCAAAGCATATAGTTTTATACAGACTGGTGGTGAAGCCTGTATTTATAAGAAAGTGAGTGGGAGCTCTGTAGCATTTCTAATATTATATGTGGATGACATATTGTTGATTGGAAATGATATAGAAATTCTGGATAGCATGAAAGGATACTTGAATAAGAGTTTTTCAAAGCAAGACCTCGTTGAAGCTGCTTACACATTGAGCATCAAGATCTATATAGATAGATCAAGACGCTTGATAAGATTTTTCAATGAGTACATACCTTGATAAATTTTGAAATAGTTCAAAATGGAACAGTCAAAGAAGGAGTTCTTGCCTGTGTTACAAGGTGTGAAGTTGAGTAAGACTCAAGACCCGACCATTGCAGAAAATAGAAAGAGAATGAAAATTCATTCCCTATGCCTCAATCATAGGTTCTATAAAGTATGCTATGCTGTGAACCAGACCTATTGTATACCTTGCTCTATGTTTGGCAAAGGAATACAATTTTGATCTAATAGTAGATCACTGGACATGGGTCAAGAATATCCTTAGTGAGGACTAAGGAGATGTTTCTCGATTATAGAGGTGATAAAAGAGCCCGTCATAAAAGTTACAACGATGCAAGATTTTACACCAATCCAGATGACTCTAAGTCTCAATCTGGATACATATTGAAAGTGGGAGCAATTAGCTAGAGTAGCTCCGTGTAGAGCATTGTGGACATAGAATATTTGCAAAATACATACAGTTCTGAATATGACAGACCCGTTGACTAAGCTTCCCTCACGAGCAAAACATGATCATACCTTAGTACTCTTTTGGGTGTTAATCACATAGCGACGTGAACTAGATTATTGACTCTAGTAAAACCCTTTGGGTGTTGATCACATGACGATGTGAACTATGGGTATTAATCACATACATATGTGAATATTGGTGTTGAATCACATGCTGATGTGAACTAGATTATTGACTCTAGTGCAAGTGGGAGACTGAAGGAAATATGCCCTAGAGGCAATAATAAAGTTATTATTTATTTCTTTATTTCATGATAAATGTTTATTATTCATGCTAGAATTGTATTAACCGGAAACATGATACATGTGTGAATACATAGACAAACATATAGTCACTAGTATGCCTGTACTTGACTAGCTCATTAATCAAAGATGGTTATGTTTCCTAACCATAGACATGTGTTGTCATTTGATTAATGGGATCACATCATTAGGAGAATGATGTGATTGACATGACCCATTCCATTAGCCTAGCACTTGATCGTTTAGTATGTTGCTATTGCTTTCTTCATGACTTATACATGTTCCTGTAACTATGAGATTATGCAACTCCCGTTTACCGGAGGAACACTTTGGGTGCTACCAAACGTCACAACGTAACTGGGTGATTATAAAGGAGTACTACATGTGTCTCCAAAGGTACATGTTGGGTTGGCGTATTTCGAGATTAGGATTTGTCATTCCGATTGTAGGAGAGGTATCTCTGGGCCCTCTCGGTAATGCACATCACTATAAGCCTTGCAAGCAATGTGACTAATGAGTTAGTTGCGGGATGATGCATTATGTAACGAGAAAAGAGACTTGCCGGTAACGAGATTGAACTAGGTATTGGATACCGAAGATCGAATGTCGGGCAAGTAACATACCGATGACAAAGGGAACAACGTATGTTGTTATGCGGTTTGACCGATAAAGATCTTCGTAGAATATGTAGGAGCCAATATGAGCATCCAGGTTCCGCTATTGGTTATTGACCAAGAATAGTTCTAGGTCATGTCTACATAGTTCTCGAACCCGTAGGGTCCGCACGCTTAAGGTTTCGATGACAGTTATATTATGAGTTTATGAGTTTTGATGTACCGAAGGAGTTCAGAGTCGCGGATGAGATCGGGGACATGACGAGGAGTCTCGAAATGGTCGAGACGTAAAGATCGATATATTGGACGACTATATTCGGAGTTCGGAAAGGTTCCGAGTGATTCGGGTATTTTCGGGGGTACCGGTGAGTTACGGGAATACGAGGAAGAAGCAATGGGCCTCATGGGCCAAGTGGTGGAGCAGAGGAGGCAGGGCGCGCGGCCCCCCCTAGCCCAAACCGAATTGGACTAGGGGGCCGGCCCCCCTTTCCTCCTTTTCCTCCCTCTCCTTCCTTCTCCTTCTCCTTCCCTTCCTTTCCCTCTCCTAGTTGGACTAGGAAAGGAGGGAGTCCTACTCCCGGTGGGAGTAGGACTCCTCCCTGGCGCGCCCTCCCTTGGCCGGCCGCCCCCTCCCCCTTGCTCCTTTATATACGGGGGCAGGGGGGCACCCCGTGACACACAAGTTGATCTATGGATCGTTCCTTAGCCGTGTGCGGTGCCCCCCTCCACCATATTCCACCCCGGTCATATCGTCGCGGAGTTTAGACGAAGCTCTGCGCCGGTAGAGCATCATCATCGTCACCACGCCGTCGTGCTGACGGAACTCATCCCCGACACTTTGCTGGATCGGAGTCCGGGGATCGTCATCGAGCTGAACATGTGCTGAACTCGGAGGTGCCATACGTTCGGTACTTGGATCGGTCGGGTCGTGAAGACGTACGACTACATCAACCGCGTTGTCATAACGCTTCCGCTTAAGGTCTACGAGGGTACGTGGACAACACTCTTCCCTCTCATTGCTATGCCATCACCATGATCTTGCGTGTGCGTAGGATTTTTTTTGAAATTACTACGTTCCCCAACACTAGGCCCCGCGGGGGCCACGCCATGGGCAACAAGTGGTTGCGGCAGGCGAAGCAAGAACATGGATGACCGTCGCGCGAGGCGAGCTCGACGACAGGTGGCGCGAGGAGGTAAGTAGAGGAGGACATAGTGCGTAACCAGGCGAAGCTCTGGTGGCACGACGACAGAGCCCACGTGGACACGCAGGATTGGGAGCTGCTTCTCCCTGGCGGTGGAAGAGCCAGGTGGACACTTGCTCGTAGCACAAGCGACTGTAACCCCTGTTCAAGAATTCATTCGATTAACCAGTTAACTTGCCGATTAATCCCTAGTCATAGGGTCACCGAATAGCCGATAAACCGATAAATTGTCCGATTAATTGATTAAATGGCCGATTAACTTGCCGATTAGCCTATTAATCCCCAACTTGCCAGCCAACCGAGCAGTTACCAGTTAACGATTTCCTCAACAATGACTGTAACACACCAGATGCTCGACAGAATGTACAGAGAGGAGAGAAATGTGTGCACACGCTGAAGGGTGGGCCCTACACCCATTTTAATGACCAAGTGAAACGATTTGCATTTTTTTGCCACGTCAGCGGGCCTCATCCTTCAAAAACGGTGTTAACGTGAGTTTAGTCGCCGATGAGTGTTCGACACACTGTGATGGTTTTCTTTATCGGGAAAAGCTTAGCATCACCTGGCGGATCATAGTGGCCGCGTCCATCACCTTCCCTGCATGACACGTGTACAAACGAAGGTCTGCATATCGTCCTTCGTTGATCGTGCTTATGCAACATGTGCTATGTTTCTGAAACATATGCGGTGTTGCAATGGTCTACGACGAGTTTATGTTTTAAAACAAAGCCTCTGTTGCAGAAATTTTCTGCTACAAGACCTTAGTTGCAAAATCTATATCTATATCTATATCTATATCTATGCCTACTATTAAAGGGAGGTGATATTCTTGGTTTCGCCCCGCTTAGTTGGTCCTACGTTACGTTTTTTTCTTTGGTTTTCAGCCACGATGCGTCATCCATACATGGCATCCTACCTGGTTTCTACGAGGTGGGATTATTCGATACTGTAGCAGCCGCTGCATCCTGCCTACTCTAAAATTTGAGAAAAAGTCCAATCCAACCAAAAGCCCATTATAAAAAAAGGTTCGCGTTATGAGCGTGCATGTCCTAGCTAGCCCAGGAATCGTTGCTAAAAAAAGGCTAGCCCAGGAATCCATCTAGGGCTAGCTTGGCACATACGATATCCAGTCAATACGTATATGTGTATTGTCATCCGAAAGTACGGGCCGACGAATCGCGTCGTATACATACACCAGAAAGTACTAGCTCAGTCCGCATCCAACAGTCGATGCCACTTGCTCCTTCCGAGGTACCACGGCACGCCCATGGTGGCGGCCTCTGACACTAACAAAAATATGGTGTCACAGAGAGATGCGATCCCAAAGGTCACAGCGGCGGCGCCCAACAGCGACAGCAACGTCCGGCATCCATATCCATCGCTCGTACCTGCAACTCCTCAACTTAGTCCTGCACTACTCAGGCGCCATGTCCTCCTTGACTGCTCAGAACCCCGCTTTGATCCTAGGATGCCCAGTCTAGATGTGTGCCTTTGTACTATGACGAATCTGCCACACTAATTTTTGCTATATGAATCGGGATCGGGGAGGCTCCGGCACTGCACAGGAAGAGGATCATGGAGGCGGTAGCGCTGGTCCAGGAGTAGAGGATCATCGAAGGAGGATGTGCGGTAACGCATCACTTATACGTAGCAACCTATTGTACTAGCCTGGTTAGGGTTAAAATAATCCCACCTTGCTCTTTCACATATAATCTGACCAGTTTATATACGTACAACATAGAGAATCAACAAGCAGCCTGAAATCCGGAAGGGAACAAAGAAATTACTCAGAAGGAAGAAAATAAAGAAATTAACTCGGTAGAGGAAGAAGCCTCGGAAATTAGTAAAGGCAACAGCATTGGCACAACCGATTGCATCACCGGGCTACTGCTTCCCTTCCCATGTTGTCGGCCGGTGAGGCGAGGCAGAGAAAGAGGGATTGAAGGAAAGGGGTGGAGTCACCGGTCTCCGGAGGAGAGGTGCAGAGGAAAAGAAGGGCGCAAGGGAAGAGAGGCCATGTAACGAAAAGGAGAGGGAAACGGCCCAGGAGGAGGGGAAGGAAGTTTGGCCAATTAGGGCCAGCTGGCTTTGGGCTATTGGGGAGGTTGTTGCTGTTGCGCCCACTAGGGCCGGCCCCCCGTGCAGTGCTAAACAGATTTCTATTTTTCAGAAAAGAAAAATAGAGGAACAGATTCCCCTCAAATAATTTTTGATTGAGCCAAAAATTTGCATGTGGCTACTCTCACATATATCAAAGCTCCACAACTTGAATTCGAGAATAGGCCAGAATTAAAAAAAATATCTAGAAACAAAAGGGATTTAAATTGCAAGTGTGTTTATGGGCAATTTGCATATAATGGAGTAATTTATTTTAGCTCCCTAATAATATTGGGAGGCTAAGAGAACCATCATGTGAATTTCCTCAATTTAAATAGATCAAAGATCCATGCAATTTTTAGTTCAAGTTGAGGGTTTGAACAACCTCATTACAAACTAAAGCATCATGACATGATGCAGTGGAAAATAAAATAGAACAAGTATGATAATAATAATTATGGAAAGAACAACAAGCTTAAATATGTGAAGATGTTGCATGAGCTTGGAGTCGATACGAGGTGTATGTCTTTTGTAGAGAATACCTTCTACGCGAAATGCTTGTGTTAGGACCAAGTCCAAATAATGCAAAAAATGCATTTGAATATTCAAAAAATATTAATTCAATATCCACGCATGCATGCACAACAGAAATAGACATTAAAACACGATATCTATTTCTTTTATACCTCGACATGCCCTTCCCTGCCCCACCGTGTTGCGCTCATGGATGTTTTGATGGACAAATTAATCTTTTTTTCCGTTGCAACGCACGGGCCTCTGTTGAAGAAATTTTCTGCTACAAGACCTTAGTTGCAAAATAAATACAACAAAACCACAGGCAAATATTTTTTTGCAACAAAATAGTTGTTGCAAAAAAGTTCTGGAACAAGACATGTGTGTAGCACAAAAAATGAATAATAGAATATACACAAAAAATACAGCAAGGACGGATGATTCCAGCACGGGATCTCCCAGAATTGCTTTTTTTTTCATGCGACAAAAGTTGAGCATTCGATTAGTATTACATGGGGTTGACTTTTCCTAACTTTTGCTCCGTTGACCATACGACGGAACTTTCCCGCCGGCGTCGAGGAAGAAAGCTCCCACTGCGGCCCACTCCTCCATCAGCTTCTCCTCGACCCCGGGAAGAAGAGCCGGGAAGAAGATCCAGAACGACGTGGCCGTCACAAACAGCCCCACCAGCGCCGTCGCCACGGGGTGCGGCAGGGGCGGCCACCCCTTCCTCGCCCACCGCCGCGCGCACCACCCCTCGGCGACGCAGCAGACGCCGTGGAGGACGAAGAAGGCGGCCATCCCGCCGCTGGGCGGCCACCGCAGGCTGAGGTAGCACACCATGGTCTCGTGCATCAGCCCGGACACCGCGAACGAGGCCAGCACGCCGGCGGCGCTCCCGGCGCGGGCGCGCACGGGGTCGTACACCGACGGCCGGAGGATGGCGGACACCATGAGGTTCCACCGCCGGCCCCAGAAGTCGCGCAGCGACGAGGCCAGGTACGGCCGGTCGAACTGCGGCTCCATCTCCATGCCGAGCGCGCCGCCGGCTGCCGCGATGCAGGGGAGGAGGAGGTCGAAGAAGCAGTACATGTGGACGCCGTACAGCGCGAGGCGCACGTAGAGGTGCATCCGGTCGCTGAACTGGTAGAGCCGGAGCAGGATGGCTATGACGGCGACCTTGAGCGCGCAAGAAACAAGCGACACCGGCTTGCTGTTGCCGGCGTTGGCCGGCGCCGCTGCTCCGCGGAGCTTGACGGGGAGCAAGGCGGTGAAGAGGAACGTGAGCATGGGCAGCGCGGGTTCGAGCGGCCCGCGGCCGGCGGCGAGGAGGGCGACCTTGAACGTGCCGAGCCAGGCGAGGAAGAAGGCGGCGGTGCCCCGGATGTTGGTGGAGGAAGTGAACGCTAAGGGCGCGGCAGCGAGGAACGCGAGCACCGGGAGCAGCGCGAGGAAGCGTGGGAGGCCGGGCCGGAGGAGGGACGACGACGCGCGCGCGTACAGCGCGGCGGCCGCGGCGGCGAGGCACACCCTTGGGATGCTGTCCTGCAGGAACTCCATGGCTGGCTGAACTGGATGGATTGAGTGCCAAGCGCGAAGATCCGATCTGGCCGTACAGAAAATGAAGAGAAATTTTGTTCAGTAAGCCAGTGGAGTTGTCAGATTATTTAACTGAGCAGTGTCAGCTTCCGCATGTGATATGCTAATTAATTCTTCATCGAGAGTTTGACGTTGAACTCCTGTACAAAACACGCCGTAGCGTGTGATAATACAAATCAAAAGTAGTGCCCAATAAACTACTACCTCCATTTCAAAAGAATTGAAGTTCTAGCTTGTTCTAGTCAAATTTCATTGAAAAAGGTCCATTTTACTCCCCTGGATAAAGTGGGTGGTTCACTTTACCCCCTAATCTTTATTCATATTCCCTTACCCCCTCAACAAACCCAAACCGGACCAAAAAACCCCAGGCTGGTTTCGCTCCCCAGTGCTGATGTGGCGCAGTCAACGGCGGCATTGACCCTAGTGGGTCCCACTTGTTAGATAAAAGATTTTACACGGACACCCTTCTCCAAAAATCTAAAAAGCAATCAAGCCCTTCCACTACTAGGAAAAGGGCTATAGATGATATGAACACTAATGGCGCACCAGACATGTGGTGTGCCACTAGTATATACTAATGGCGCACCATGTGTTGGTGCGCCACTAGTGTCCAAATACTAATGACGCACCACATCCACAGTGCGTCACTAGTAACATTTTTTTTCAAAACTAGTAATGGCGCACCACATCCATGGTGCGCCACTAGTAACATTTTTTTTTCAAAACTAGTAATGGCGAACCACATCAATGGTGCGCCACTAGTAACATTTTTTTTCAAAACTAGTAATGGCGCACCACATCCATGGTGCGCTACTAGTAATTTTTTTTCAATTTTTTTTTCAAAACTAGTAATGGCGCATCGTGGGAGTGGTGCGCCATTACTAACTTGGCCCAAAAATTCCACCGAATGCCCCCCCGGTGGACCGCCTTTTCAGATTGAAAAAAATAAAAGAAAATGATGAAAATGTCAAAAAAAAATAAAAGAAAATAAGTTTCCCATGTGATATGTGGTCTAGTTGTTGGAAAAATTTACAAATATGAATTTTGACTTTATTTGCAAAATCTCTCTGGAATTTGTAAAATGGGCATAACTTTTGCATACGAATTCGGATTAAAAGGTTTTTTATATGAAAAATGATCTACTCGAAAAGTTACATCCGATTTTAACGGGGGGAACCTAACAGAAAAAAAGTTACGGGGCTTTCAAGATCTAGAGGCAAAAAAAATTTAAAAAATTTCAAACTTACTAGTGGCGCACCATTTGCTAGGTGTGCCACTAGTAACAGAAAAAAAAATTGGTTTCGAATTTTTTTTTGGAATTTTTTTTCAAAATATGATACGTAATATGACCGGGAAGTTTGAAATATTTTTTAAAATTTCATCATACTCATGAACATGAACAAAGTCCTAGACATCAACAAGGTTTAATATGATTGATATGATAGATATATCAACAAGTGTCTGTTAAGTGAGCTGGTGCTGGGGTTGGATAGAACTAATGACCTGGTGCGCCATTAGTAAAGAATTGTAATGACATGGTGCTAGCGGCGCACCTGTAGTGCGCCATTAGTAGGCAAAACAGGTGCACCACTAGCAGGGCTTTTCCTAGTAGTGTTCCATCCTCGTCTCTCCTCTCCGGACGTGCCATGGGTACCGGAGGGCCTGCTTCCCCATCGGAGAAGCATCGTGCGCGGGCGTCGGAGCAGCAACCGCCGCTGGAGGGCTTGCTGTGGCCGAGCTGCCGCGGGAGCCGAGCACTTGCTTGCGGGAGGGAGCAACGATGGTGGCGGGCGCGGCGGGCGGGAGCAACGGCGACGCCGGGCGCAAGCAGCGGAGACGCCGGCCTCGACGGGCGCGAGCACCGGCCGCGCATGGGTGGGAACAGCAGCCGCGGAGGGCTTCACGTTCATGCACTGTGATGACCTGGTCAACGGTGTGCCGCCGGTGCGCACTTCGACCCGTCCGCCGTCCCTGCTCCCCGTCGGCGCACACTTTGACCCGTCCGCCGTCCCTGCTCCCTGCCGGTGAGTCCAGCCTGCTGCTCTACTCCGTGGAGTGGCCCTGTACGAGCACAGACGCCGCTGCCACCTCCATGCAGGACAGGCGAGGAGGCAGCCGACGGGACAGGGGCTGATTGCTTTTTTCATTTTTGAAGGAGGGTATCTTTGTGAAATTACATGGACTATTTTTGAAGGAGGGTATCTGACAAGTGGGGGCCACTAGGGTCAATACCGCCGTTGACTGCGCCACATCAGCACTGGGGGAGAGAAACCAGCCTGAGGTTTTTTGGGTCCGGTTTGGGTTTATTGAGGGGGGGGGGGGGGTAAGGCAACAGAAATAAAGATCAGGGGGTAAAGTGAACCACCCACTTTATTCAGGGGAGTAAAATGTACTTTTTTCAATTTCATTAAGTTTGACCAAGGTTATAAAGAGATATATCAACATCCACAACACCAAATTTGCTTCATTAAATTGATTACGAAATGTATTTTGATAGTATATATATTTGATATTCTAGATTTTAATTGCTCTATAAGTTTAGTCAAACCTTTAAACGTTTGACTTAAGATAATTTTATAACTTCAATATTTTGAAACGGATGGAGTAGCAAGCAACTTTCCATGAAACTTCAACTCTATTTATTGGGCGTCCTGGATAGGTTGACGTCAGCCAACTGATCATGAACAAGGACAGGCCACCTTCGTCGGATTTTCACGTGCGCGTCATCCGATCAAAACTCGATAATGCACTTTCCTGGCCGGGCTTCAGGGAGCACTACTAGAAAAACGGCTATAAATAATATGGACATTAATAGCACACCACATGTGTAGTGCGCCACTACTATATAGCAATGGCGCACTACATATAGGCACGCCATTAAACTCCAAATACTAATGACGCACCGCATCCATGGTGCGCCACTACTAACAATTTTTTTTTCAAAACTAGTAATGGCGCACCAGGGGATAGTGCGCCATTACTGTGCGCCACTACTAACAAATTTTTTTTAATTTTTTTTCCAAAACTAGTAATGGCGCATTAGGGGATAGTGCGCCATTACTAGTTCGCCATTACTAGTGCGCACCGCACCCTCGGTGCGCCACTACTAATAATTTTTTTTATTTTTTCAAAGTTAGTAATGGCACATCGTGAGTGTGGTGCGTCATTACTAGTTAAACTAGTAAAACTAGTAATGGTGCACCATACCCACGGTGTGCCATTACTAACTTTGACCAAAAATTCCACCGATTGCACCCCCGTGTGGACCGCCTTTTCAGTTTAAAAAAAAATAAAAAAATGATGGAAATGTCAAAACAATAAAAGAAAATTAGTTTCCCATGTGATATGTGGTCTACTTATTGGGAAAATTTACAAATATGAATTTCGACTTTATTTGCAAAATCTCTCTAGAATTTTAAAATTGGCATAACTTTTGAATACGAACTCGGATTAAAAGTTTTTTATATAAAAAATCATCTACTCGAAAAGTTACATCCGAATTCAACGGGGGCAAGCCCCGTTGAAGATTTTTAGATTACCCAAAAACCTAACAGAAAAAGATACAGGGCTTTTAAGATCTAGAGGGAAAAAATGGAAAAAAAAATTCAAACTTACTAGTGGCGCACCATTTGCTAGGTGCGCCACTAGTAACAGGAAAAATATTAGTTTCGATTTTTTTTGGAAAAAATATTCAAAATATGATACAGAATATAAACGAAAGTTTGAAATATTTTTTCAAAATTTCATCACACTAATGAACATGAACAAAGTGCTAGACATCAACAATGTTTAAGAGGATTGATATGCTGGATATATCAACAAGTGCGTGTTAAGTGAGCTGGTGCTGGGGTTGGATAGAACTCTAAAGTTAAGCGTGCTTGAGCTGGAGTAGTATGAGGATGGGTGACCTTACGAGAAGTTTGACCACAGAGTGCAATTTGACTTAAGATTAAGCATATTAACCTGAAATTAAGCCATAGTGACCCGAGATTCAGAAAAAAAGAAAAAAAATGAAATTTTAAAAAAAATTGAAAAAAATTTGTTAGTAATGGCGCACCTAGAGAGGTGCGCCATGTGCGCCATTAATGACCAAAAAAGGTGCGCCACTAGCAAGCCTTTTCCTAGTAGTGGAGCCTGCCATTTTTTGTTCTTCTTTCCAAATTATTATTTTTTATGTCACAAAAATTTATGATTTTTTTGTATGTGTATGTAGATGTGTTGTATGTGCGTGCAAATTTTCATCAGTATACGTCAAGAAGTACAAAAAAAAACATGATCCAAAATGGGTTTCTATTTTTTTTTGCCAGAATGTTGTCTTCTTTGTGTAGCCTACAATTTGATTTATCATTTTATGAAACTTTGCAAATGCCTAGAGAACATGCACGTGTTAGCATATTGACCTGAGATTAAGCCATAGTGACCCGAGATTAAGAAAAAACAAAAAAAATTGAAAAAAATTGTTAGTAATGGCGCACTTCTATGTGGTGCGCCATTACTAAGTCAGATAGTAATGGCGCACCTCTAGGCATAGTAATGGTGCACTATAGGTGCGCCATTACTAAAAATTACTAGTGACGTGATGCTAGTGGCGCACCTGTAGTGCGTCATTAATGGCCAAAACAATTGGAAGCCTTGAATCAGCTGCAGGACACACAAAAGTCCTCTTCATCCGGACCTTGCATCTTGTGTGCCCCGAAACTAGATTGGTGACTTTTGGAGGGGCAAAAATATGAAAAAAATGACCCTTTCAAAAAAAAAGAACCTAGTGCTTCGGATTGGGAGTAACAAATTTTGAAAGGACTAGGGGGGAGAACATAGGAAAGAGGGATGCTTTCGAAAAGTTACTTTTTCTCAATTTGATCCTTTTTAAAGCCACCATAGACAACGACAATTTGTTTGAACAAGCACCTTGGTCAATTGTGTTTTCCCCTTGGCCCATGCTCGGTCAATCGCCATTGAACATGCTGATGTGGCCCCAACTGAAAAGCCAGGGATTCAACATTTTCACAAGCACGACGAAGGAAAGATGGGTTCTCAAGATTTCGTTAGCTTTATCTGGTCGTAGGAAGATAAATCATTTCAGCCTAGCAATTGTCATGTGATGCACTAGTTGATAATGTCACCGATAGTTGCACACGCGCGGAAAGAGCTGGACAGACGTCCGTAGTTGCTATAAATCGCTTACTGCGAGACTGACTGTCCCCTCATCTATAGTCGCGGCTTTTCTGGCCAACAGATTAGCTTTGATTTTAGAAATCTTCTATTCTGTTTTGGACACGGTTTGAGGAAGTTTTAGAACATTGTTTCTCATTTTTTTGGTTTTTCTATTTTCCTTTTTGCGTTTTTTTATTGAGACTTTTCTGTTGTTTCCTTTTTTGATTTTTTCCTTTTCCTTTTCTGTTTTACTTTATCGTTTATTAGGTCCTGACGAGTGGGCCACATATATGATAATGGGCTCCTATGATAATTGGGGTCAAAATTAAGTAACTGCATCATTAGTGTTTTTTGTGAAAATTAGGCGCAATATGGGTAGGTTTTACAAAAAGTTTCAAAATGGTGGTTTGTGAAACCGTAACGACAATTCTAGTGTTTGTTCGCTACTTACTCACCAATTCCATCCTATTTGCAAAACAATTCTTTACAAATATGAAAATATATGAGCGAACCCTACATCTCTCGATGAACCAAAAGATGAACCTCTTTAATCAATTCTTTAAGGAGCAACTCGAAACAGTTTATGCATAACATATGAAACAGAAACAAACTGAACAAAGTTAAAATCACCATCAAAAGAAGAGAATATACTGCAGTGTAATGGAGGGGTCCACAGCACTGCTCCCTAGCATTTATTGTCACAGTCACTTCTTCGCCTCCGGTTGTTCAGCCGCCTTATCTGCCGGGGGAGCGGCGGCACCAGAAAATTCTACATATTGTTATGTTCAGTAAACTTGCAGTGGCAATGCAGATTTGCGTAGTTAATTTATGATGTGATATTTCCATTCTAATGTTTTACATCGCCCTAAAACTCGATTAACTTGTATGAGTCACTCAAAGATAAAGAAACACCTGCAGATTTTTTCTTGTCCTTGTTTTCGGTAAAATTTGGTCAACCCGTCCAAAGTTGTCTGATAGATAATTAGATAGCCTTAAACTCCCGTAAACATGAATATTTTGTAACAGTTCGAGTGGTACAGCCGCACATGATAGAGATAGGGAGAGAGGCGACTGGACAATATTTCGTAACTCTCACTCGCTGAAACAATGTTACATTATACCCACTTTCGTATGTATGGTAAGTAACCAGCTGGTATGTACACGCCCTGATGTTTTTCTTTTCTTTGAGGGAATACTCCATGTCGCCGACCCCACTCCGTGGTTGGCCTATTTACACCTTGGCCAGTAATCTGCGCCGGTGCGCCGGCCGAACAATTCGGCCGGTCGCATGCCGAGCGTCCGATAACTTCACGTGGGGCCGTTAGATTACGCCTTTCCATCGTCCCTTTTCTCGCGCGCACGAGCGGTAACGGCGCCCTTCATCCCACACGACGCTAATCTCGCTCACGCACGCCTCCCCATCTCGCCCCCGATGCAGGTCGTTGACGGCTTCTTCCCTCCCAACATCTTCCTGTGACCTCCCTCTCCCTCCCGACGCAGTTCCCGCCGCCGCCCCTCGCAGCACCGGCTGCCGCTTCGTCGATGATTCCAGCTCGCGGAGACGCCCAGTGCTGCAACCGACGACTAGAAAATCTACAACCGATAAGGAAAAAGACTTCAACCGGCAATGAGAAAAGTTTCAGTCGTATACAACTAAAGCTATGGACGACGACGAAAAGTTGCAACCGGTAACGAAAAGAGCTTCATCTGACGATGGAAAAAAGCTTCATCCGACGACAGTGGCGAAGACAAGAATAATTTGCAGGTGTGGCGGAGTTTGTAAAAAAGAAAACCATGTATAATATCATTATAAAGGCTCGCTAGAATATTAGATGTATATTTACTCTTCCTCAAATTACTAGTCGTAGGTATGCCTAAGATATAGATGTACTTATACATGTTTTAGTATTAGATACATCCATATCCAGAAAAAGTTAAGACAAGTAATTTGAGACAGAGGTATTACTTTATATTTAGCAAATAAACAAGACAAATCCAGAAAATAAGTACTGACACTCAAAATACATCACTAGATTTAAATTATATGGATGAATGTTCACCAACTTAATAAAGGAAATTAATCCATTAGTATTTCAACAAAGGGAAGGCACTAGATAAACTAAAATCAGAGAACGTAATTACGTATATTTGATCTGATATATTCCAATTTCAGTTAACATATTCGCAAACAAAAAACAATTTCAGTTAACATGGCGCCGTCTGCTCACCCTCGCGGCCTCGCCGAGTCGGCGTTGCCATATACCGGTCAGAGCCTCGCGGCCTCGCCTCGCCGGTGAACGGCTGCCACCTGCCACTGGCGCCACCGCCCCGGCGTACTGCCCTGCCTGTTGTGCCTCCGTCACGCAGATCACGGTCTAGAACAAGTACACGCAGAGTCGGAACTCGGAAGGTTTCAGCCATAATCCATGTGCAGACGTGACGTGTAGTCATGCCACGGACTCGACCCATCAGCAGCTAAGCCCAGCTTAAAACTTAAATATTGTATCAAACTAATACTGTACGTACGTACTTGGGTCGAAGTTTAGGTATGGCATGCGCCAAACCTCGCCAGATAGCTGGCTTCGCCACTGTCCGACGATGAAAAAAGTTTCAACAGTAGAGACGAAAAGCCATGGAAGACAATGAAAAGCTGCAACCGGCGTTATAAAAAGCTACAACCGGCATTGAAAAAAGCTTCAAACTTCATGTCTTAGCTGCTACCCTGCAGTGACGATAACGATGTTTTGCTGCAACCATAATCGGTTTTTGCTACAATCGGCGACAAAATTTGCTACAACCTGTTTCATGGCTGCCATGGTGCTACAAGTGCGCTGACGACCACCGCCGGTTCCAGCCCCCATGGCTGCCCATTGCAGCTTTGTATTGCTCAGTTGTAGCAAAAAAAGGCCACGGGTGGTAGCATCCTCAACCACGGCTATGCCGGTGGTAGACAAAAAAGCCGGATGCAGCATTCTCGACCACCGGTTCCAGCACCCCCCGCTACCGGATGCAGCATTTGCGACCACCGCGTCCCACATAGCACAACCACCAGCGGCCACGGGCCGGCAGCAGTTGGGCAGTCCCCTGTCTCGGCGGAGCACACGGCCAGCAGAGGCCGCCGGTCGGCACCAGCGCATGGAAAAGGGAAGAGGAAGCATGACGCAAGGGAAGGATGCGGCTGGAGGTAGGGGATGAAGACATGTGGCTGGGAAAAGGATAAGGAGGAAGGGGCGGTCCACCTGGGGCCGAAAAAAAAGGGTCTCGTGCGGGACGTGGCTTGGGTAAGCACGAGAAGCCAGCGTGGCTCGCGACCGGCCGAAGATTCGACCGGTGCCCCGGCTAGGAACGATTCCCTTACACCTTTTATTTCTTATAAATATAAAGGTTACAAAAACAGTGCACCAACCAAGAATCGATCGAGCTCACATCCTCTCAGCTATACACCGCTGCACAAACCAAGTGGACACTTCACCTATTCTGTATGATTACAAATCAAGCAAAGATACGTGAACCTGATTGGTTCTTTTTTTCAGTCTTGTTTTGGCCGGGTTTTTCTTCCTCTTCTTATTTTTCTTTTTCTATCTTAATTTTACTTTCTTTTCTAAAAACCGGTGAACTTTTTGCTAAATCCAAGAACTTTTTACAAATGCACAAATGTTTTTCAAATCCAGTTTTCAACTTTTACAAACTTTTTCCAAATTCGTGAATTTTTTTCAAAGGCCTAAGCTTTTTTTTATTTTTTTTGTTTTTCCTCTATTTTTGTTAGTTTATTTTGTATCATTTTTGAAATTTATTATTCTTTTTGAAACATGTTCAAAAATTTGAAATATTGTTTGGAATACAAAAATAACAGTTTTGAGTAACTGTTTTCATTTGTGATACATTATTTTTTCCCTTTGAATATTTATTAATGCTTTTTAACAAAAGCATTTACCATTTTAAATTTTATCCCATGTTATTTATTAGTTATCTTAAAATTTTAAAATAATGGTTTCAAGCACCTATTTAAATTATTCCTTTAAATACTTTTTTCCTTCAAACCTAGCATGGATGCCTACCATGGATATGATTACATGCTGGCAAAAGTTGATGTCATTTCAAGAATGTTCAAAAAACATCATGTTTAACGTTGGGTGTCCGGGTAGGCCTGGAGGCTCCGTTTGAGAGCACGTTGTTTCTCGACATCCATTAAATAATACAAACTTTTTTCATTGGGTTGTATGGGTAATTTAAGGTACCATGCCAAGTTTTTTGGCTTTCTCCTAATTTTGCATTTTTTGGACTTTCCTCAGTCAAAAAATGGCGATAAATGGACGGACTGTTGCAACATGCATACGGTGTCTAGTTCAAACCTGGGGTGGATGCCTACAATGGGCATGGTCCTGCTTGCAAAAGTTGAGATTATTTCAAAAATGTTTAAAAATAGACCATGTTCAACGGAGGTGTCTGGATAGGCTAAAGGGCAACGATGCTAGACTTACGAACATATTTCTACGGGACAGATGTTACGGACTCATGTGTCAAAATATGGTTGGAAGGAAGGAGGAGGGGGGGGGGGGTGCTAGCGGTGAAAATCGGGAGTGGGGATTGGCGATCAAGGGGTCGGTAAGATCGTAAAATATTTCCGTTAGTGTAGCATTTTTGGGTGAAAAGGCTCTGTCCGAGAGCATGTTGTTTCTCGACATCCTTAAAATGACCCCAATTTTTTTCCGTGGCCTTGTACGACCAATTCAAGGCATTATGCCTAGTTGTTTGTGTTTTCAACAAGTTTTTCATTTTTTGGAGTTTTCTCGGTCAAAAAGGGATAATAAATACCGAATGTGTCGCATCATGCATATGGTGTCGGGAGTCGTTGAAACTTGCCATGAATGCCTCCTATGTGCATTTGCACCTGGTGGCAAAAGTTGGGGTCATTATAAGGATGTACTAAACAACACAATTTTAAATGTAGGGTGTTCGGGTATGCCAGAAGACTCCATTCGAGAGCATGTTTTTTTGGATATCCTTCAAATGGCCCCAATTTTTTTCCATGGTCTTGTATGACCAATTAAAGGCACCATGCCAAGTTTCTTGGATTTTCGACAAGTTTTGCGCTTTCTAAAGTTCTCTCGGTCAAAAAAGGCTGATAAATGGCGGGACGTGTCGCAACTTGCATGCGTTATCAAAAGTCGTTCTAACCTGGCATGGATGCTACCATGGGCATGTCCATCTGGTGGCAAAGGTTGGGGTCATTTTAAGGATGTCCAAAAAAACACTAAGTTCAACATAGAGTGCCTAGGGTTGGCAGCTTTAGGGTTTAGGGTTTAGGGTGCCTTGAATGACTTGTTGGAAGTGCAAAACTTGTTGAATGACTTGCTCTCGAATGGCGGGACGTGTCGCAACTTGCATGCGTTATCAAAAGTCGTTCTAACCTGGCACGGATGCTACCATGGGCATGTCCATTTGGTGGCAAAGGTTGGGGTCATTTTAAGGATGTCCAAAAAACACTAAGTTCAACATACAGTGTCTAGGGTTGGCAGGTTTAGGGTGCCTTGAATGACTTGTCGAAAGTGCAAAACTTGTTGAATGACTTGCTCTCGAATGATTATCTAAAATAGGGCACCAATGGGCATGTGCATGGTGAAAAAAATTTGTCGGTCAAAAAAGGTTGTCGCGACTTGCATACGGTGTCAAAAATAGTTCAAACCTGACATGGGTGCCTACATGGGCATTCACACCTCCTCACAGTTTGACGGATGTCCAAAAATAGAACATGTTCAAAACAGGGTGTTCGGTTAGGGCTAGAAGGCTCCGTTTGAGAGCAAGTTATTTTTTGACGTACTTGAAATGCCCTCAATTTTTCCATGGGCTTGTATGACCATTTGAAGGCACCGTGCCATATTGACCGGTGAAAAAAGGCCAATAAATGGTCGGACGTGTCGCAGCGTGCATACGGTATCGGAATTCATTCGAACTAGACATGGAAGCTTAACATGGGCATGCCCACCTTTCTTGCAAAGGTTGAGGTTAGTCCCCGAGATTTCCAATAAAATACCATGTTCAACGAAGAGTGTTCGGGTAGGCCAAAAGGGTTCGTTTGGGAGCACTTCGTTTCTCGACATCCCTGAAATGACCCCAATTTTGTTTCATGGTCTCGTATGACCAATTTAAAGCACCATGCTAAGTTGTTAGGGTTTTCGACAAGTTTTCTATTTCCTAGGGTTTTGTCGATTAAAAAAAGCTGACAAATGGCCGGGCATGTCATAACTTGCATATGTGTCAAAAGTCGTTCAAACCAAGTATGCATGCCTATCATCGGCATGCCCACCTTCTTGCAAAAGTTGGGGTCATTTCAAGGTTGTCAAAAGATAGACCATGTTGAACGGAGGGTGTTCGTAGGGATAAGACCGGAATGGATTCGGACGGATAATCCTCATACCGTATCATATGATCCATATTTTTCTTTCGGATTCAGAATAGATACAAGTATGGTGCATATATGGAAACAAATATGTAATACGTTGGAATATATGGGAAACGGACATGGTACGGTAACGGATCGGAAGCAGACAAAACAAATCAAATAGTGCAAAAACTTCTCTAAGTGCATGGAAAATTCTAGTTAATTTGTTTCAAAACGACATAATCCATCCCACATATTTTTAGGGGTTCCATCCCACAAATAAACTACTCCCTCCGTTTCTAAATATAATTCTTTTTAGAGATTTCTAGATGGATTACATATGGATGCCCAAGCAAAAAAAAAAAGACTACATATGGATGTAGGTAGATATATTTTAGATGTAGATTCACTCTTTTTGCTGGTATATATTGGAACCACTAAAAAGAATCAAGCCCGTGCACCACGTCCACCTGTGATTAGCCGGTGCCGGGGGTAAATTGCTTAGGCGAGCACATGGTACGTAAAGTTCTCTTATTAAACCGGCTGGGTGGGGCTGGCTGAAATGGACCAAAGAATGCATTGACTTGACGCAGGATCTCTACTCCTAATGAAGCAGATGGTAGTCTTGCTTTCGGGTTTTTTTTCGTTCCACCACTTTCGTCCATTTATTTTCGTAGGTTAACCATCGTAGATTTTTTTCGATGCTGGTTTTTTATTCATCGGTTTATTTACCCCTCAGCTCTTTCCTTGCAAATCAGCACTTTCCAAACGTGCACGCAATCATGGATCTAATTTTACTAACTTATCCAAATCAATCGATACCTTCCATTATTGCAATTTTTTTTAGGAAACAAATAATAGATTTGAAGGAAACAAATAAAAGATTTTAAAGACGCATCATACTTTACTAACAATCACTAAAAATCAAATCTAAATTAATTAACCTTACCTTAAATCACTCAATCACTTTAATTAGAAAACATTTTCTTTCCTAACTGCAGTTGGTAGTCCCGCTTCTAGGTTTTTTTTCGTCCCACCACTTTCGTCCGGGTTTTTTCGTAGGCTAAACGTCGTAGATTTTTTTCGATGCTGGTTTCTTATTCACGTGTCTCATTCATATCATCTCTACTCCTATTGGAGCAGTTGGTAGTCTCGCTTCCAGGTTTTTTTTCGTCCCACCACTTTCATCCGGTTTTTTTTTCGTAGGTTAACCGTCGTAGATTTTTTTCGATGCTGGTTTCTTATTCACCGGTTTATTTACCCCTCAGTTCTTTCCTTGCAAATCAGCACTTTCCAAACGTGCACGCAATCACGCATCTAAATTTACTAACTTATCCAAATCAACGGATACCTTCCATTATTGCAAATTTTTTTAGGAAACAAGTAATAGATTTTAAGGAAACAAATAAAAGATTTTAAAGACGCATCATACTTTACTAACAATCACTAAAAATCAAATCTAAATTAATTAACCTTACCTTAAATCACTCAGTCACTTTAATTAGAAAACATTTTCTTTCCTAACTGCAGTTGGTAGTCTCGCTTCCAGGTTTTTTTTCGTCCACCACTTTCGTCCGGTTTTTTTCGTAGGTTAACCGTCGTAGATTTTTTCCGATGCTGGTTTCTTATTCACCGATTTATTTACCCCTCAGCTCTTTCCTTGCAAATCAGCACTTTCCAAACATGCACGCAATCACGGATCTAAATTTACTAACTTATCCAAATCAACCGATACCTTCCATTATTGCAAATTTCTTTAGGAAACAAATAATAGATTTTAAGGAAACAAATAAAAGATTTTAAAGATGCATCATACTTTACTAACAATCACTAAAAATCAAATCTAAATTAATTAACCTTACCTTAAATCACTCAATCACTTTAATTAGAAAACATTTTCTTTCCTAACTGCACCCCGCTTAGTGTGCACATAACAATCCGAAGTAATTAGAGTCACATGATTGAATCCATTTATTTAGAGCGACATGATTGAATTCATTTATTAACAATAATCCTCACCAAAAGTGCGTTTGGCAATTTTAGAGGGCGGACCAAAACTCTGCCATCCGCTCGCCCGCGTTTGTTTAGGTACAGGAAAAATGGCATAATATATGGAAACAACACGACCGGGGCGGCGCAATCTTCGGGGATAGGGGATCGGAGGAGAAGGATTGGCCTGGCAGCATGATCGGGGTGCTTCCACGCGGCCGCGGCCGTCCTCGCGATGCCACCTACCCGAAATCAACGCTGCTCCCTGCCGTCAGCCGAGGCGACGCCGCCTGCCCTCCTACCCACGGTCCGCTGCCGCGTGCAGCTACGGCGGGAGGAGTAGCGACGGGGCCGAGGTCCTTCATGCGTTCCAGGATGGAGGCCATGATTTCGTCGAGGTCGTTGCTGCCTCCTACACTCAGGGTGTGTCGCCGAGGTCGAGGCGAGCATGAGGAGCTGTGGCCACCGCCATGGTCACCCCATCACAGGGGATGGAGCACGCCGTCGGCCTACAACTTGTGGAGATCACTGTTGCTCTTCAGGTCGCGTGGTGACCGGATCTTGCCGATGTGTCCCTCCCCAACGACCTCCTCTTCGCCTGGTTGGCCGGCATGGATCTCGCCACTGATGCCCTCAACTTCTCTGCCTCGAGCTCGACGGTCAGCCACCATGGATCCCCCAGCTGGAGGGTCACGTGAACCAGCCGTCCTCCCATGCTGCAGCGGCGAGAAGGTGACATGGCTCTCCGTACACGAAGAGTGGAGTTCAGTCAAGTACTTATATACTTGGCCTCTACTGCTGATCCATGTACATGGAGAAAAACAGACAACCGCTCATTCATGCTTCGTTCCACTCCTTTGCGCTACATTACTGGAGGTGACATTTTCCTATCTCTCTATGTTGTAACAAGCCTGCTGCCTGCATAGTTAATGGATTTTTTATTTAAATTTATCGCTGCTTAGTGCTTTGTTGCAATTGTTCACCCAAGATTCTTATATATAATCTGAGCGTATGTAGGCATACTTAGCTTTGCTATTCCATTTTTTCTGGCGCATAGAAATAAGAGTATTGTCCAGGTTAGGTATTCAATAGAGTATGGTATTTGGATTGCTATCAGAATGTCTTTTCTATGCATGTGATTTCTCACATCTAGTTATAATATTTGTGAAGACGTGCATTGTGCCCGCGCTGGACGGCGCCGACGCCGACCCAAGCCACCTCGTCCGCGTATTCTTGAAGCTGTGGCTGGTCGATTTACATGAAATTAATTCCCTCAGTTCTGGTGGAAAATATAATACACATAATCCATATTGTTATGCACTAGCGTGTATGTGTGAAATAGATGGATTATGGTCCCGTACCCAATAAGATGGATATGTGTGTGTGTTAGAGAGAGAGGGAGAGGGGGATAGAGAGTGAGGAAGAGGGAGGGAGAGTATGTGTCTGTGTGCGTGTGAGGATTTGATGGTAAAAAAGATCGCCAATGTCGTAATATTGAACTCTTAAAGTTAATGTGGCCCCGTTGCAACGCACGGGCGTTCTTCTAGTGTGAGTAAATAGCCTCTGCGGCGTCTTGTCCTTTTCTAAAGTTAAATTAATTAAAATGTTGTTATTGGCATGTTCCTGTTTTTAATTGGCGCTGGCGGAACCAAAATGGCATAAGTACAAATTAATTTGGCTGGATAATCTTATCTCTACTCTCTACCTCTCTACCTCTTATCTTATCTTATCTTACCTAATAATAAAGAGAATTGGATTTCTGTCGTTCGTCATTAAAACTGCCCCTGAGGTTTGTAAATAATTACCCACCATGCCATTGGTAAGTGAAAGAAACGGTTCGGTTTGCCCCTTCTAAAATCCGCGACCGGCTATGTTATTAATATTAAGCCCCTGCAGTCAATAACGTGCGGGTGGCTGGCGTAGTGGTGTGACCCTGACCTCTTGACTTGGGAGACCCATGTTCGAGTCCCCTTTCTTTGTTTTCTTCTTTTTCTCTCCTATTAATGTTGGTAGCGTAGGATATTACTACTTGCCCAAGCGTCACTTAGCAGATGGGCTGCACAATGTACCAGTTACATTCTTTTTATTTTTATTCAAATATTTCAAAAAAACTCATAACTTTCAAACCCTAACTCCAAATCTAACATGTTATATATAGAAATCCCTTTAAAAGATATGTAGATTTCAAATATGGTATTATATATTAATCACTTTCAATGTCAAAAAAATTCATAACTTTCAAACCCTAACTTCAAATCTAACATGTTATATATAGAAATCCCTTAAAAAGATGTGTAGATTTCAAATATGGTATTATATTAATCATTTTCAAATCCTAACTCCAAATCTAACATGTTATATATGGAAATCCCTTTAAAAAGATGTGTAGATTTTAAATATGCTATTATATTAATCATCATTCCTAAAATTCCATTTATGATGCAACCTTTATTAATATCTTCTTTATATGGGGTATTTTGAAAATCCCGTCTTAACATTGATATTTCTGTTGTCCAATAAATTGGAAACATGTTGAGTACATTTCACAAATAATACAACCTTATGAACTTTGCGCGACACCACTTATCATGCTGTTTCTCGTGTGGCATTGTGAATGATTTGAAGGGATTCGCCGATGCTGTCAGGTGTGTGTATGAGGGATGATTTTTTTTTCGTTTCAACGCATGGGGAATAATGCCTTTTCATGGAATCTGAAGCATGCATGGTTAAAAAACAAATTCCGAATCATACACCTGATTTCATGAAAATTATTGTGACCTCTTCAAATAAAAAATTCATTTTAGTGTGGTATGTGCAAATCCGTTTGTTATGTTTCCTTCTATATGAAAGATAACTGAGTTGTACTTTAGACTTTATAGGTCTCCGTGCATGTATGTTTAGAAGAAATATGCTAACGGAAATCAGTAATGGGCATCTGGTAACTTACCAATTAAATCTTAATTTCTTATATATGTACATACATGTACGATCCTCATCATTTAGGCTCTCAATGATAAATCAAATGATGAAGGTAATGACTCCTTATACTGCAAATTAACTAGGAAGGTAATTTAGATATTTAAATTAATCAATTCTTTCATGATTGAAGTGTAGCATCTCATACATGCATTTTAAGACCGTTGGTAAAATATATATTACATGGCTGATGCAACAGAATGTTGTCTTGAGTCATTGGGCCAGGGAAGTGTGTTTTGATTCTCCCGGTGCAACGCACGGGCATATTTGCTAGTAATAATAAAACAAATTGGGTTTCCGTCATGTCATTTTGCAAAAAAGTCCCTGCAATTTATTGAAATCAACCCGCAGTCCTATGTTAAGTGGTAGGACGAATCATTTTCTGGATTTTACACAAAAACCCCTACACTTTCAGGTAATCAACCTGCAGTTCATTTTTTTGCGTTTTTACAGAAAACATCATGTCATTTATACTAATTAATCCACAGTGTACGTACAATAAATATTTTTATTTTGAAATATCCATATCTTTTAAACCATAACTCCAAATTTAACATGTTATATATCAAAATTTGATTAGAAAAATGTGTAGAATCCGAATATAATATTATTTTTTACCACTTAATCATTTTTATAATGCTATTTACAGTGAAACCAGTCTACGTACAATAAATATTTTTATTTTGAAATATTCATATCTTTTAAACCATAACTCCAAATTTAACATGTTATATATGAAATTTGATTAGAAAAATGTGTAGAATCCAAATATGATATTATTTTTTACCACTTAACCATTTTGAAAATACTATTTACAGTGAAATCTTAATAAATAGTGCATAAATAAATTGAAGATGAAATAAATATAGCAAGAGAAAAATCTCGTCTTATGTCACAAGAGAGACGGCTTATGATTGACCACATTAAAGCATGATGTGGTTCTGTAAGCACTATGATCATCATATGCGAGAATGCGATGACGGACAAATGACAACAAGATGGGATGTCATGTTGAAATAAAAAACATGGACCTATTGGTTTCTTGACTCATGTATTTGGGTTACGGATACGTGGTATCTTTTTCTCCCGTTGCAATGCACGGGCTCTTTTGCTAGTCCTAATAACGGATATTACCGCTTCCGTTGGATTGCTAGAAAAAAAATGATTAGGCCTTGGCCCAACTAGGTGACGCCATTGCTCCATGTCTATTGGGCAAGCCAAAACGTTAGTAGATTTTTTAAAAAGTTATTTTTTTCGTATCAATTCTGTAAAAACACGCAGGTTTTTCAAAAAAAATCTCCACCTATTTGGAACTTTTTCAAAAAAAATGTGAATCTTTTTGTCAAAAAATTCTACCTATACAAGATTTCGTAGATTTTCAAAAAAAACTGCCAAAAAATTCAAGAAATTGCAAAAGATTTACAAATTTGCGAAAAGTTTATGAAATTTGTATTTATTTTGAAAAGTTCATGCATGTGAAAAAAAAGGAAAAGGAAATAAAAAGAAAATAGGAGAAAACCCGGCTTACAGTAGGAAAAACCGGCCGGTAATTTTGACAAAGTTATATTTGCCACACAAGAAGCTATAAAGAAAGCAAATCGACACGACAACTAACCTGTTTCGGTTGGTTAGTAGAACTTGAAGGTAACGTTGAGGTTTGGGGTTCCGAATCTCCCATGAGGCATGCCCATCCTCGATCCTATGAAATTACAAAGAGCAAATAGGCAGCTGGTGCCCATCCTCAATCCCGCGAAAGGATTATGTTGTCCCTTTTAAATTCAATGGGACACATATCATATGTACAGCTGGTGCACCACGTTGCCTGGTTTACATGATACACTCATTATCCTAGTTTCCTTAAAAGAAAAAAGTCGGAGAAGAGAAGAAGAGTAAGAAGAGGTCAAAAAATGTGAGAAGAAACATGATAATTATCACATCCATGTCTCGATCTGTATAATGGGTGCTGAATCCACCGAAAAGAAGCTTCTTTTGAAAAATACAACTGTGCTTTGCTACTTGATTTCATCGATATATGTTTAGCACACTATTGTAATTTGAATCTTTTCCAAATGACCAAAACACTCGGCAAAGGCTTTGATGAGTATTTTACACGGCGAAGGCACCTGGCATACACCCTTCAGGCAAAGTAAAATTGGCCGAGAACTTTTTGTCGGGCACTCGGTGAGGAGTTTGCCGAGTGTTCTTTTAGGCACTAGGCAAAGCTTTTACTCTGTAAAAGTTATTTGACAGAGACAAAAACATAAGAACTTGATTGGTTTACCAAGCGTATGCACTTGGCAAAGAGGGGGATTACGAATAAAAAAAGCACGCGGGCGACCACATCCCCAATAGTATCACGCCTCGTCAGTGACCCCGCCCCCGCCAAAGAATCGCGCCTCGCCGGCAAGTATACCTATATCATTGCACCGTTGCCACTTTATAAGAAAAAATTGTCCCTGTCAACGCTCGAAAGAGGAAGCCGTCGAGGCTTGAGGGGAAGGCGTCGCCATCTCTCAGGGAGAGGAGGTTGTCGTCGCTTGGGGACATCGGTTGTTGTTGATAGAGAGGAGGCCTCTTCCACTCGGGAAGACGAAGTTGTCCCATCGACGTTCTAGAAGAGGAAGCCATCCCCGTCGATGCTCGGGAAGCCAAGTACTTTTTTCGTACGAACTCGGCAAAAACACAATTGCCGAGTGCCTGATATAATGTACTCGGCACAAGGTCAAACACTCGGCATAGTCGAAAATTCTAGTAGTGCCATATTTTTAAGTTTATGCTAAACTTTTATATCTTTTATAAATTTATTTTATTTTGTCAATTCATACCCACAACTAATATGTTGTGCTAAGTCTATATACCATATTTTAGAATAAAAGTTATACTTTTTTTATCTAAACACATTACAAGTTAAAGAGTTAAACCAAAAAAAAACTCTAAAATGTGAGAAAATAAGAAAAGGAAAAAGAAAACCACATCTCTGATCAATTTGCGCTACTTGTATGGTTATAGTGTATATGCCTCGGTGTATATCCATAATTATTTTGGTAGATAACTATAATATGTAGACTATAAGAATATCTTGATAGAGGTTTCTAGTTTATGATTATACACACATAGATAGAAAAATCTAAAGTACATATGGTGTTCAGGATCTTGCCACCAAATCGCTAGTACATTGATTTATCATTTTTTGGGGGGTCAAATGGGACTTACATATAAGAGTATGTTCACTAATCTGTTGATGACTCGTGTTTACTCCATCCTTGGTACCGAAATAGGACCCTTATAGATAACATGACATTTACTACAACATGTAGGTTGTTCACTGGAAAGGGAATGGTTGACTTACTAAAGTACCTAAGATATTTCTCTTTTGTCAGCATCCTCCTGTTGGGGAACGCATTAATTTAAAAAAATTCCTACGATCACGTAAGATCTATCTAGGAGATGCATAGCAACGAGAGGGGAGAGTGTGTCTACGTACCATCATAGACCGAAAGCGGAAGTGTTATGTAACGCGGTTGATGTAGTCGAACGTCTTCGCGATCGAACCGATCAAGTACCGAACGCATGGCACCTCCGCGATCTGCACACGTTCAGCTCGATGACGTCCCTCGAACTCTAGATCCAGCTGAGACCGAGGGATAGTTCCGTCAGCACGACGGCGTGGTGACGGTGATGATGAAGTTACCGGCGCAGGGCTTCGCCTAAGCACTACGATGATATGACCGAGGTGGAAAACTGTGGAGGGGGGCACCGCACACGGCTAAAGACCAACTTGTGTGTTTATGGGGTGCCCCCCTCCCCGTATATAAAGGACGAGAGAAGGGGCTGGCTGGCCTCAAGGGGTGCGCCCAAGGGGGGGAGTCCTACTCCAAGTAGGAGTAGGTTTCCCCCCTTTCCTAGTCCAACTAGGAGGAGAAGGAAGGAGTGGAAGGAGAGAAGGAAAGGGGGGCCGACCCCCCTAGTCGAATTCGGTTTGGGCTAGGGGGGGGGGGGGGCGCCACACCTTAGCCTGCCTCCTCTCTTCCAGCACTTGGCCCATGAGGCCCAATAGCCCCTCGGGGGGTTCCGGTAACCCTCCGGTACTCCGATTTTATCCGAAACTTCTCCGGAACACTTCTGGTGCCCGAACATAGCCGTCAAATATATCAATATTTATGCCTCGACCATTTCGAGACTCCTCGTCACGTCCTTGATCACATCTGAGACTCCGAACAACCTTTGGTACATCAAATCACATAAACTCATAATACTAATCGTCATCGAAAGTTAAGCGTGCGGACCCTACGGGTTTGAACTATGTAGACATGACCGAGACACGTCTCCGGTCAATAACCAATAGCGGAACATGGATGCTCATATTGGTTCTTACATATTCTACGAATATCTTTATCGTTCAAACCGCATAACAACATACGTTGTTCCCTTTGTCATCGGTATGTTACTTGCCCGAGATTCGATTGTCGGTATCATCATACCTAGTTCAATCTCGTTACCGGGAAGTCTCTTTACTCGTCCGTAATACTTCATCCCACAACTAACTCATTAGTCACAATGCTTGCAAGCTTTATAGTGATGAGTATTACCGAGAGGGCCCAGAGACACCTCTCCGAAACACAGAGTGACAAATCCTAACCTCGATCTATGCCAACCCAACAAACACCTTCGGAGACACCTGTAGAGCACATTTATAATCACCCTTTTACGTTGTGATGTTTGGTAGCACACAAAGTGTTCCTCCGGTATTCGGGAGTTGCATAATCTCATAGTCTGAGTAACTTGTATAAGTCATGAAGAAAGCAGTAGCAATGAAACTGTCACAATCATAATGCTAAGCTAACCGATGGGTCATGTCCATCACATCATTCTCCTAATGATGTGATCCCGTTCATCAAATGACAACACATGTCTATGGTTAGGAAACTTAACCATCTTTGATTAACGAGCTAGTCAAGTAGAGGCATACTAGGGACAATATGTTTTGTCTATGTATTCACACATGTACTACGTTTCCGGTTAATATAATTCTAGCATGAATAATAAACATTTATCATGAAATAAGGAAATAAATAATAACTTTATTATTGCCTCTAGGGCATATTTCCTTCAGTATCCCACTTGCACTAGAGTCAATAATCTAGATTACATAGTAATGATTCTAACACCCATGGAGCTTTGGTGCTGATCAAGTTTTGCTCGTGGAAGAGGCTTAGTCAACGGGTCTGCAACATTCAGATCCGTATGTATCTTGCAAATATCTATGTCCCCCTCCGACACTTGATGATGGATGGAATTGAAGCGTCTCTTGATGTGCTTGGTTCTCTTGTGATATATGGATTCCTTTGCCAAGGCAATTGCACCAGTATTGTCACAAAAGATTTTTATTGGACCCGATGCACTAGGTATGACACCTAGATCGGATATGAACTCCTTCATCCAAACTCCTTCATTTGCTGCTTCCGAAGCAGCAATGTACTCCGCTTCACACATAGATCCCGCCACGACGCTCTGCTTGGAACTGCACCAACCGACAGCTCCTCCATTCAATGAAAATACGTATCCGGTTTGTGACTTAGAGATGTCCGGATAAGTGTCAAAGCATGCATCGACGTAACCGTTTACGACGAGCTCCTTTTCACCCCCATAAATGAGAAACATATCCTTAGTCCTTTTCAGGTATTTCAGGATGTTCTTGACCGCTGTCCAGTGCTCCACTCCGGGATTACTTTGGTACCTCCCTGCTATTCTTATAGCAAGGCACACATCAGGTCTGGTACACATCATTGCACACATGATAGAACCTATGGCCCAGAGACACCTCCCCGAAACACGGAGTGACAAATCCTAATCTCGATTTATGCCAACCCAACAAACACCTTCGGAGACACCTATAGAGAACCTTTATAATCACCCTTTTACGTTCTGACGTTTGGTAGCACACAAAGTGTTCCTCCGGTATTCGGGAGTTGCATAATCTCATAGTCTGAGTAACTTGTATAAGCCATGAAGAAAGCAGTAGCAATGAAACTGTCACAATCATAATGCTAAGCTAACGGATGGGTCATGTCCATCACATCATTCTCCTAATGATGTGATCCCGTTCATCAAATGACAACACATGTGTATGGTTAGGAAACTTAACCATCTTTGATTAACAAGCTAGTCAAGTAGAGGCATACCAGGGACAATATGTTTTGTCTATGTATTCACACATGTACTAAGTTTTCGGTTAATATAATTCTAGCATGAAATAAACATTTATCATGAAATAAGGAAATAAATAATAACTATATTATTGCCTCTAGGTATTTCCTTCACCTCCGTTATTAGAAGAGAAGAAAAGAAATGACCAGTTTGGCAGTCGGTGACCTTTCATGTTCAATGTTGTTCCTGGCAACTTGAATTTGCAAGAGCTCACTATGTTTGGTACATATGACAAACTTGACCGGATGCTAGTGGCATCGACTAGGCATATAGATTTCTTCTACCTCCATCTTTGGTAGGTATGGGCGCCGGGAAAAAAAATTGATGCCATATCAGATCATGTCCCATTTCTAACTGATCTTGGTCATCCTCCTCCGGGTAGTAACCAGACACAGTTTAAATTTGAGCTGGAATGGCTTACTAGGGAGGGGTTCCCTGACTTGGTTAAGAAAGTTTGGCCATGCAACCCCCGAGACAAAATGCCAATTAATGATAAAATTGTAGAATCTGCGCCTTGCAAAGATTCCTTTATGGATGGGGTAAACACGACCGCTGTATATAAAAAGATTCATGGACATTTTTTAAACCATGAACTTTTGGTCATTCCTTTATCGTTTACCAGGTTCCGACGGGCGGGCCACATCTGTCACAATTGGGTTCAAAATTAAGTGACTCCCTCATGAGTGTTTTTTGTGAAAGTTGGGCACAATACGGGTATGTTTTTGCAAAAAGTTTCAAATTGGCGGTTTTTGAAACCATAACTGCAAACTCACCAATTCCATCTTATTTGTAAGTCCATTCATTTCAAAGATGAAAAATATATAAGTGAACTCTACAACTCTCGATGAACCAAAAGATGAACCTTTTTAATCAATTCTTGAATGACCAAACTCGGAACAATTTATGCATAACATATATTATGAAACAGAAACAAACTGAGCTGAAGTTAAAATCACCGCTAGAAGAAGAGAATGAACTGCAACGCAATGGACGGGTCCAGGTGCTATTACCACAGTCACTTCTTCGTCGCCGGTTGTTCAGGTGCCTTATCCGCCGGGGGAGCGGCGGCAGCAGCATTGCCACCACCTGTCGCAGCCTTCCCGACACCGGCCATCGCCTTCTTCTCGCCTTCTCCGGCTACCTTCTTGCCGTCTTTCTTCTCCTCCGCCTGCTTTGGACCCTTGCCACCGTCCTTCTTGGCGTCCTTGTCGCCGTCCTTCTTTTCCTCCTTGGTCGCCGGCGGGGGTGTCGGCACCATGTGCGCCGGCGGGTTCTGCTTGAGCTTCGCGAGGGCCTGGCGCATCCGGGAGAGGTCCGTGGGCTTGCCCGGCTTGGGCCCCTGCACCACCACGATGTTAGGCTTCTTCTCCGTCTCCTTCTTCTTCCTGGTGGCGCCCCGCTTCTCCAGCCCCGGGATCTCGTGCGGGACCAGCTCCGCTATCGCCCTCCAGTACTGCTGGTCCGCCTCCTTGTGGAACTTCTCCTGGTTCGCCATGAACACCTGGTGTTTGCATTTGATTTTGAGCATGCGAGTGAAACATGTAGCCTAACTGAGAAAAGAGATGGAAGTGGAACATGCCTTCTCCTTGTCTCTGTTGTGTGTGCGCCTCCTCTGGCAGTTGAGCTTGCGCTTCTCGAGGAAGGATTTCTTGAAATCCTCGGCCTCCGCGATGATCTCGGCGCGCCGCTCCCTCTCCTTGCGCTCCTTCTCCTCCAGCCTCAACCTGTTTTGGCTGCGACATGAATGAAACCAGATGTTGTCAACTCAAGTGTTGAAATGTTGCCGATCGTGAGTAAATGGCATGCATGTCACAGAAATCTGCGTACACGGCGACCTGATGTATATAGAAGAGATTGTATATAGTGCTCACCGGCGCCACTCACGCCGGAGGGTGCCCTCGTCTCTCATGGCCCCCGGCGGCGGCAGGACGGCCCTGTCGTCGACAGCCCTGACGAACAGGTCGTCATCGATGCTGCCACCGATGCCGCCCTGGAGCAGGCTACCCATCAGCACTTCCTCGACCCCGATGTAGCCGCTGCCGTTGGAGTCGGGCGCCATGGTGTACGCGCCATACGCGCTGCCAAACCCCTCGCCCGCGATCCCGGCAAGGTCGTCCTCGGAGAGGGCGGTGCCGAAGGAGGAGTACGACGTGGCGAAGCGGTGGCCGCGATGCATGCCGTGGCCCCGGCTGCCCTCGGCGTTGTAGCCGTCGGAGATGCCAAAGGGAGAATGTGTGAGCGCTTCGTCGTCGCCGGCGATGGCAGCGACGGAGTCGAAGGACGACATGGTGGCCGGCCGTAGTAGCTAGGGTGGTGGCTGAATTAGCGGATCATTTGAATCTTTTGATGATCCGACAGGAGTGGAGGCGAGGTCGCGTGGACAAACTTGCGAAGGACAGAGGAGTTGGGTTCGTC
The DNA here is from genome assembly GCA_963921465.1 of Triticum timopheevii. Taxonomy (NCBI): domain Eukaryota; kingdom Viridiplantae; phylum Streptophyta; class Magnoliopsida; order Poales; family Poaceae; genus Triticum; species Triticum timopheevii. The sequence continues at coordinate 36,643,709 of OY997264.1, read as the reverse complement.
CGCTGGTTTGACGACCGCTGTTTTCTCGCATCCGCATGTGGTGGCAAATCTTTCTCCCTCTTCTCTCAAAAAAAAAATCTTTCTCCCTCTTTACCTGTGCGTTAACATGGCAACATGGTAAAAAATAATATAAACCGTCAATTTTCAATTTTAAGGTCTTGAGCCAAAGTTTAGGTCTGTTATTGGAGATGCTTTTAACACGAGTGTGGTTTTGTGTAGCTCGAGCTACGTGATATCCTTTATCTTAGCCATCCATTTTTGCATCGTGATCTGTATAGGCACATTTGTCATTTTTATTTCTCTCAAACGAAACAACGTATAAACTTCAAACTTTGCAGGACAACAAAACATTCTAATTACTATGCGGGAAAAAACTTTCAGATTTTTTCATGCATTTTGAGAGCTAAAAATATATATTTTTAATCAGAAAAATCTTCATTTTATATATTTATGCCGGTCCAAAAAATCTGAAAGTCTTTTCACACATTGAAGTTATAAAGTTTGTTTGATCTGCAAAAGTCTATATGTTCTTTCATTTGAAGAAACAAAAAAGAGAAATCTTCTTGTTGTAAGTTAGTTGGAGAGTACGGATCTCAAAGCAATGTTGGAGGGCTGAAGATAAGAGGTTCCATGTAGCCCGACCTACAGAGAAACTTTGTGTTTTAACACCGAGCTAGCCTTTTCCTCAACTTCTTTAGAGCATCTCCAACAGATGCGCGATAGGGCGGCACGCAAAAAAGTTTTGCAGCATTGAAATAGTGTTTTTGCGTGCGGGAGATTTACCAGCCGCAGAAAAACACGGCGCCCAACTAGGCGGCCCCACATGCAGCAGCCCACGCGCACAAGACAGCACCCCAAATTTCCAGCCCTGCCGCTCGTGTGCGCTAAAGTTACAGCTTCGTTTTTGTGCGCGCTCTATTTTATAGTTTTTGCTGGAGCACTGGTTTTTGTCCCTCGCGCGTCAAATAGGCGTTTTTTCCTAGCGCGCGGCTTATTAAGCGCTTCTGTTGGAGATGCTCTTACTGCCTCTAATTTTTTTGAAGAATAAGTCCTCAAACTTGTCCCTCCCTCTCAAATATGGGCAGTTTGAGGAGGCTCCTCATATCCTCTCTTCATTCCCCTATTACGCTTGTCTTTCGGCGGGCACGCCAATGGTCATCGTCCATCGCTGTCCACCTCGTCCCGGTGGCACCCTGTAACCTCCCGCCGCTCGAACCGACTCAGTGCACCCTCTAGATGATACTCTATATGGTAGCTTTCTCTTTCAATGCAATTTTAATACAATAATGAAATAATTGTCTTTTGGTCGAAATATTATAGCCATTATGGTAGTACATACAACTTCATTTATTTTCTAGTTTACTAAATGAAATATTTGCTTGGATTACAACGAATTCATGCGATTTGTTTTCCCTTTGGAGAAAATGGAAAGTGTAATAGCTGAAATTCAATGAAATTTTGTGATCTGGTTGTGATAAAAAAAATTGAAGCTGAAATTCAAAAACATGTCTGATATTCTGTTGTTTAGTTGGTATTTATATTCTACATGTAGGATCAGATTTACCAACGGTTTTGCTAACATTAACTTGCAAGGAGATAAAAAGATCGGAGATAATGATTGAATTACACTAGTAGAAAACAGAGCTATATTACCGGTTCGTAGGGGCCTTTAGTGACGGTTCTGCAACCGGCACTAAAGTGTGGAGACTAAAGGTCCCCCTTTAGTCCCGGTTCAGCACGAACCGACACTAAAGGGCCACCACGTGGCACGAGGCGCACCGTGGTCTGGGGGTCCTTTAGTCCCGGTTGGTAGCACCAACCAGGATTTTTTTTTTGAATAAAACAAAAACAGCCCACCTACTGGGCCGGCACGACCTGCATACGACTAGAAACCCAACCTCTAGTTGGGCCAGGATGCAGACCTGTATGGCCCAGTAGGGCCCATAGGGCAGAAGACTTGCAATAGGCCCACAAAGGCCTGCTTAGAGAGGAGCTCGACACGGTAGCCGCGGTGGGGCTTATAAACCAGTGCGAGATCCTCTCAACTAGCAAGGTGGGACTAAACATTGTGCACTGCGGGTGACAGCGCACCCCTTTAGTACCAGTTGGTGGCACGAACCCGTACTAAAGAGGGGACCTGTAGTACCGGTTGGAGCCACCAACCCGTACTAAAGGTCACGAACCGGTACTAAAGGTTCGCCACGTACCGGTACTAATGAGCGCCGCCCGCCTAGCCGTTCGAACTGGCACTAATGGTCACATTAGTGCCCACTAGTAGAAAAAGGGTCAAACGTGAAGCACATTAGTGCCGGTTTGTATTAGAGCCGGCACAAATGTATACATTAGTGCCGGTTCCAACGGCTAGCCGGGCCGCTCTCATTAGTACCGGTTCGTGGCTAACCTTTAGCACCGGTTCGTGCCACGAACCGGTACTAATGAGGGTGGTGGCAGGATGTTGTCAGTCTGGGCCCCCTCCAGCACCTTTAGTACCGGTTCGTGCCATGAACCGGTACTATAGGTCCTTCTGCATAAAAACCCTTCGTCCAGCTCGCTCTGCTCTTCCCCCTTTCCCCTCTGTTCTTCCTCTTCTCCCCTCGAGCTCATCACACATTTTGCCCAAAATTTGTCAGGATCTGAAGGCCCCCATCAATTCAAGTGATCACAAAGGTTAGCAACTTTGTCCTTTCATCTCTCATTGCTAGATTAGCTCGTGCAATGCTTTATATAGTTATTAATTTGTGAGTTTAGTAATTTGGGAGGAAATATATATATGTGCTAGTATTTGATTTATATGCAATTTGAGGTCAAAATAACACTTAGTTAGCATATGTAGGTGTGGTTTACTTAGTGCCTTCTAAATCTCCGTCGTAACCACTGTCGATCGCCCGCACCGTCCCGTCGCCGGCACCACCTTGTGGTGAGCCTCTTGTTCATGAAATTTTATATAAAAAATTGATGTTTGTGTGATTTGGATATATAGTTACTCGTATAATAATTATCTTACCCGTACGTTGTTTGTTATACATAGTGCCATGGTTTTGATATCCGTCCCCGTCGGCCCTCGTCCTTGTTATGATTCGGATGTGGTATATTCTCTTTTAAAACTATTTGTTGCATTTCGTGTTTATGACAAATTATGCCCATAAAGTTGACATAGATATTTTTATCTAGGAGGTATGTGAACCGGAAATTCCAACCGACCCTATTGTCGAGAGGTTAAATTTAGTTGAAAGAGAAAACGAGTACTTGAAAGAAAAATTGAAAAGAATTGAGGGGGAGAAGATGGAATTGGAGTTGCATGTTGCCGATATCGTCGATGATCACAAGATCAAGATGGAGAAAATGCGCTTGAAGATTAGAAAGATTAGAAAATATGCCATCGATAGTGAGGCTTGGTATCATCATGCTGTTGGATCAATTGTTACCTTAGTTGCGATCTTGATCGCATTTGTTGTTGCATTTAAATGCTTTAGCTAGAGAGTTATTTGTTTGTTGCATTTAAGTGTTGTATGAACTTTATGTATAACTTGTATTAATTTGGTCTATTCGGTGTTGTGTAATGAAGATGAGCTGGCAATGGATGTACGATGACCGATGCTCTCCCCAGTTCGTTGAGGGCATGCATACTTTTCTGCTTGCGGCTGAGGCAAACAAGCGGGCGGATGGTTTTATGCCTTGTCCATGTGCTGGCTGTAAGAATGGTCGCAATTACTCTACGTCAAGAACCATTCACGTCCACCTGTTTGAGTCCGGTTTCATGCCCCACTATAATGTTTGGACCAAGCACGGAGAAAGAGGGGTTATGATGGAAGACAATGAAGAAGAATAGGACGACGACAGCTATCCTGGCCATGGGTTCCCTGAATACGATGATACAACAATGGGGGAAGAAGTTGAGCCAGTAATGCGGGAAGAATCTGAAGAAGAGGCATCAGATGAGCCCATTGATTATCTAGGTCGGGCCATTGCCGATGCAAAGAGAAACTGCGCAAGTGATTTGGAGAAGAAGAAGTTGCAGCGCATGTTAGAGGATTACAAAAAATTGTTGTACCCGAATTGCGTAGGTGACAAGAAAAAGCTGGGCACCACACTGGAATTGCTGCAATGGAAGGCAGAGAATGGTGTATCTGACAAGGGATTTGGAAAGTTGCTGGTAATGATAAAGGATATGCTTCCAAAGGACAACGAATTGCCCGAGAGTACGTACGAAGCAAAGAAGGTTGTCTGCCTCTAGGGTTAGAGGTGCAGAAGATACATGCATGCCCTAATGATTGCATCCTCTACCGTGGTGAGTACGAGGATTTGAATGCTTGCCCGGTATGTGGTGCATTGCGCTATAAGATCAGCCGCGATGAGCATGGTGATGTCGAGGGCGAGCGCCCCAGGAAGAAGATTCCTGCCAAGGTGATGTGGTATTCTCCTATAATACCACAGCTGAAACGTTTGTTCCAAAACAAAGAGCATGCCAAGGCGATGCGATGGCACAGAGAAGACCGTAAGAAAGACGGAAAGTTGAGAGTACCCGCTGACGGGTCGCAGTGGAGAAAAATCGAAAGAAAGTACGGGAAGGAGTTTGCAGATGACGCAAGGAGCGTATGGTTCGGTCTAAGCGCAGATGGCATTAATCCTTTTGGGGAGCAGAGCAGCAACCATAGCACCTGGCCTGTGACTCTATGTTTGTATAACCTTCCTCCTTGGTTGTGCATGAAGCGGAAGTTCATTATGATGCCAGTGCTCATCCAAGGCCCTAAGCAACCCGGCAACGACATTGATGTGTACCTAAGGCCATTAGTTGAAGAACTCTTACAACTGTGGAATGGAACAGGTGTACATGCGTGGGATGAGCACATGGGGGAAGAATTTGACCTAAAGGCATTGCTGTTCGTGACCATCAATGATTGGCCAGCTCTCAGTAACCTATCAAGATAGACAACCAAGGGATACCGCGGATGCATGCACTGTTTGGATGATACCGACAGTATATATTTGAATAGTTGTAAGAAGAATGTGTACCTGGGACATCGTCGATTTCTTCCGAGCAGGCATCCCGTAAGAAAGAAAGGCTAGCATTTCGAAGGTGAGGCGGATCACCGGACGAAGCCTCGCCACCGTACTGGTGCTGATGTACATGATATGGTCAAGGATTTGAAGGTGATATTTGGAAAGGGTCCTGGCGGACAACCTGTTCCGAAGGACGCTGACGGACGCGCACCCATGTGGAAGAAGAAATCTATATTTTGGGACCTGCCATATTGGAAAGACCTAGAGGTCCGCTCCGCAATCGACGTGATGCACGTGACGAAGAATCTTTGCGTGACCCTGCTTGGCTTCTTGGGCGTGTATGGGAAGACAAAAGATACACCTGAGGCACGGGAGGACCAGCAACGTATGCACGGAGAAGACGGCATACATCAGGGTCATGCAAGCTACACTCTTACCAAAGAAGAGAAGGAGCTCTTCTTTGAGTGCCTGCTCAGTATTAAGGTACCGTCTGGCTTCTCGTCGAATATAAAGGGAATAATAAACATGGCAGAGAAAAAGTTTCAGAACCTAAAGTCTCATGACTGCCACGTGATTATGACGCAACTGCTTCCGGTTGCATTTAGGGGGCTTCTACCGGAAAATGTTCGATTAGCCATTGTGAAGCTATGTGCATTTCTCAATGCAATCTCTCAGAAGGTAATCGATCCAGAAATCGTACCAAGGTTACAGAATGATTTGGTGCAATGTCTTGTCAGTTTCGAGTTGGTGTTCCCACCATCCTTCTTCAACATCATGACGCACGTCCTAGTTCACCTATGCGAAGAGATTAACGTTTTGGGTCCTGTATTTCTACACAATATGTTCCCCTTTGAGAGGTTCATGGGAGTCTTAAAGAAATATGTTCATAACCGTGCTAGGCCAGAAGGAAGCATCTCCAAGGGCCATCAAAATGAGGAGGTCATTGAGTTTTGTATTGACTTTATTCCCGACCTTAAGCCGATTGGTGTTCCTGAATCGCGACATAAGGGCAGACTGGATGGAAAAGGCACGCTAGGAGGGGAACAAATAATATGTATGGACGGACATTCTTGTTGGGTAACGTAGTAATTTCAAAAAAATTCCTGCGCACATGCAAGATCATGGTGATGATATAGCAACGAGAGGGGAGAGTATTGTCTACGTACCCTCGTAGACCGTTAAGCGGAAGCGTTATGACAACGCGGTTGATGTAGTCGTACGTCTTCACGAATCGACCGATCCAAGCACCGAACGTACAACACCTCCGTGTTCAGCACACGTTCAGCTCGATGACGTTCTCCGGGCTCCAATCCAGCGAAGCGTCGGGGATGAGTTTCGTCAGCATGACGGCGTGGTGACGATGAAGATGTTCTACCGGCGCAGGGCTTCGCCTAAACTCTGCGACGATATGACCGAGGTGGAATATGGTGGAGGGGGCACCGCACACGGCTAAGGAACGATCCGTAGATCAACTTGTGTGTCTATGGGGTTCCCCCCTCCTCCGTATATAAAGGAGGAGAGGAGGAGGGGGCTGGCCAAGAGGGGAGGCGCGCCCTAGGGGGGGCAAACCTACTCCAAGTAGGTTTGGCCCCCCTTTCCTATTAGGAGTAGGAGAGGGAAGGAAGAGAGGGGAGGGAAGAAGAAAAGGGGGGGCCGGCCCCCCTCCCAATTCGGATTGGGCTTGGGGGGGGGGGGCTCCCCCTCCCTTGCTCCTTCTCCCTCCCTTCCACTAAGGCCCAATAAGGCCCATATACTTACCGGGGGGTTCCGGTAACCTCCCGGAACTCCGGTATAGTCCCAATCTTATCCGAAACCTTTCCGGTGTCCAAATATATCCGTCCAATATATCAATATTTATGTCTTGACCATTTCGAGACTCCTCGTCATGTCCGTGATCACATCCGAGACTCCGAACAACCTTCGGTACACCAAAACTTATAAACTCATAATAAAACTGTCATCGTAACGTTAAGCGTGCGGACCCTACGGGTTCGAGAACTATGTAGACATGTCCTAGAACTATTCTCGGTCAATAACCAATAGTGGAACCTGGATGTTCATATTGGTTCCTACATATTCTACGAAGATCTTTATCGATCAAACCGCATAACAACATACGTTGTTCCCTTTGTCATCGGTATGTTACTTGCCCGAGATTCGATCGTCGGTATCCAATACCTAGTTCAATCTCGTTACCGGGAAGTCTCTTTACTCGTTACATAATACATCATTTCATAACTAACTCATTAGTTACAATGCTTGCAAGGCTTAGGTGATGAGTATTACCGAGAGGGCCCAGAGATACCTCTCCGACAATCGGAGTGACAAATCCTAATCTCGAATTATGCCAAATCAACATGTACCTTTGGAGACACCTATAGAGCACCTTTATAATCACTCAATTACGTTGTGACATTTGGTAGCACACAAAGTGTTCCTCCGGTAAACGGGAGTTGCAGGAACTTTGTATAAGTCATGAAGAAAGCAATAGCAACATACTAAACGATCAAGTTCTAAGCTAACGGAATGGGTCAAGTCAATCACATCATTCTCCTAATGATGTGATCCCGTTAATCAAACGACAACTCATGTCTATGGCTAGGAAACTTAACCATCTTTGATTCACGAGCTAGTCAAGTAGAGGCATACTAGTGACACTATGTTTGTCTATGTATTCACACATGTATTATGTTTCCGGTTAATACAATTCTAGCATGAAATAAACATTTATCATGAAATAAGTAAATAAATAATAACTTTATTATTGCCTCTAGGGCATATTTCCTTCAGTCTCCCACTTGCACTAGAGTCAATAATCTAGTTCACATCGCCATGTGATTTGACACCAATAATCATATCTGTATATGATTAACACCCATAGTTCACATCGTCATGTGACCAACACCCAAAGGGTTTACTAGAGTCAATAATCCAGTTCACATCGCTATGTGATTAACACCCAAAGAGTACAAAGGTATGATCATGTTTTGCTCGTGAGAGAAGTTTAGTCAACTGGTCTGTCACATTCAGAGCCGTATGTATTTTGCAAATATTCTATGTCTACAATACTCTGCACGGAGCTACTCTAGCTAATTGCTCCCACTTTCAATATGTATCCAGATTAAGACTTAGAGTCATCTGGATCAGTGCCAAAACTTGTATCGACGTAACCTTTTACGACGAACCTTTTGTCATCTCCATAATTGAGAAACATATCCTTATTCCACTAAGGATAATTTTGACCAATGTCCAGTGATCTACTCCTAGATCACTATTGTACTCCCTTGCCAAACCAGGGCAGAGTATACAATAGGTCTGGTTCACAGCATAGCATACTTTATAGAACCTATGACTGAGGCATAGGGAATGACTTTTCATTCTCTTTCTATTTTCTGCTATGGTCGGGTCTTGAGTCTTACTCAACTTCACACCTTGCAACCGAGGCAAGAACTCCTTCTTTGACTGTCCCATTTTGAACTACTTCAAAAACTTATCAAGGTATGTACTCATTGAAAATCTTATCAAGCGTCTTGATCTATCTCAATAGATCTTGATGCTCAATATGTAAGTAGCTTTACTGAGGTATTTATTTTAAAGAACTCCTTTCAAACACTCCTTTATGCTTTGCAGAATAATTCTACATTATTTCCGATCAACAATATGTCATTCACATATACTTATCAGAAATGTTGTAGTGCTCCCACTCACTTTCTTGTAAATACAGGCTTCACCGCAAGTCTGTATAAAACTATATGCTTTGATCAACTTATCAAAGCGTATATTCCAACTCTGAGATGCTTGCACCAGTCCATAGATGGATCGCTGGAGCTTGCACATTGTGTTAACACCTTTAGGATCGACAAAACCTTCTGGTTGCATCATATACAACTCTTCTTTAATAAATCCATTAAGGAATGCAGTTTTGACATCTATTTGCCAGATTTCATAAAATGTGGCAATTTCTAACATGATTCAGACAGACTTAAGCTTTGATACGAGTGAGAAAATCTCATCGTATTCAACACCTTGAACTTGTTGAAAACCTTTCGCAACAAGTCGAGCTTAGTAGATAGTAACACTACTATCAGTGTCCGTCTTCCTCTTGAAGATCCATTTATTTAACATGGCTTGCTGATCATCGAGCAAGTCAATCAAAGTCCATACTTTGTTCTCATACATGGATCATATCTCAGATTTTATGGCCTCAAGCCATTTCGTGGAATCAGGGCTCATCATCGCTTCCTCATAGTTCGTAGGTTCATCATGGTCTAGTAACATGGCTTCCAGAACATGATTACCGTACCACTCTGGTGCGGATCTTACTCTGGAAGACCTACGAGGTTTGGTAGCAACTTGATCTGAAGTTTCATGATCATCATCATTAATTTCCTCACTAATTGGTGTAGGAATCACTAGAACTGATTTCTGTGATGCACTACTTTCCAATAAGGGAGCTGGTACTGTTACCTCATCAAGTTCTACTTTCCTCCCACTCACTTCTTTTGAGAGAAACTCCTTCTCTAGAAAGGATCCATTTTTAGCAACGAATATCTTGCCTTCGGATCTGTGATAGAAGGTGTACCCAACAATTTCCTTTGGGTATTCTATGAAGACGCACTTCTCCGATTTGGGTTCGAGCTTATCAGGATGAAACTTTTTCACATAAGCATCGCAGCCCCAAACTTTAAGAAATGACAACTTGGGTTTCTTGCTAAACCACAGTTCATATGGTGTCGTCTCAACGGACTTAGATGGTTCCCTTTTAACGTGAATGCAGCTGTCTCTAATGCATAACCCAAAAACAATAGTGGTAAATCAGTAAGAGACATCATAGATCGCACTATATCCAATAAAGTGCGGTTACGATGTTTGGACACACCATAACGTTGTGGTGTTCCAGGTGGCGTGAGATGTGAAACTATTCCACATTGTTTTAATTGAAGACCAAACTCGTAACTCAAATATTCGTCTCCGCGATCAGATCGCAGAAACTTTATTTTCTTGTTACGATGATTTTTCCACTTCACTCTGAAATTCTTTGAACCTTTCAACTATTTCAGACTTATGTTTCATCAAGTAGATATACCCATATCTGCTCAAATCATCTTGTGAAGCTCAGAAAATAATGATACTTGCCACGAGCATCAACACTCATTGGATCGCATACATCGGTATGTATTATTTCCAATAAGTCAGTAGCTTGTTCCATTGTTCCGGAGAACGGAGTTTTAGTCATCTTGCACAAAAGGCTTGGTTCGCAAGGATCAAATGATTCATAACCAAGTGATTCCAAAAATCCATCTTTATGGAGTTTCTTCATGCGCTTTACACCGATATGACCAAAACGGCAGTGCCACAAATAAGTTGCACTATCATTATTAACTTTGCATCTTTTGGCATCAATATTATGAATATGTGCATCACTACGATCGAGATCCAACAAACTATTTTCATTGGGTGTATAACCATCGAAGGTCTTATTCATGTAAATAGAATAACAATTATTCTTTAACTTCAAATGAATAACCGTATTGCAATAAACATGATCAAATCATATTCATGCTCAACGCAAACGCTAAATAACATTTATTTAGGTTTAACAATAATCTCGAAAATATAGGGAGTGTGTGATGATGATCATATCAATCTTGGAACTATTCCCAACACTCATCGTCACTTCCCCTCAACTAGTATCTGTTTATTATGTAACTCCTGTTTCGAGTTACTAATCTTAGCAACCGAACAAGTATCAAATACTTAGGGGTTACTATAAACACTAGTAAAGCACACATCAATAACCTGTATATCAAATATACCCTTGTTCACTTTGCCATCCTCTTATCCACCAAATATTCAGGGCATTTCCGCTTCCAGTGACCATTTCCTTTGCAGTGTAAGCACTCAGTTTCAGGCTTTGGTCCAGCTTTGGTCTTCTTCACGGGAGTGACAACTTGTTTGCCATTCTACTTGAAGTTTCCCTTTCTTTCCCTTTGCCCTTTTCTTGAAACTAGTGGTCTTGTCAATCATCAACACTTGATGCTCTTTATTGATTTCTACCTTCGTTGATTTCAACATCACGAAGAGCTCGGGAATCGTTTTCGTGATCCCTTGCATACTATAGTTCATCTCGAAGTTCTAGTAACTTAGTGATGGTGACTAGACAATTCTGTCAATCACTATCTTATCTGGAAGATTAACTCCCACTTGATTCAAGCGATTGAAGTATCCAGACAATCTGAGCACATGCTCACTAGTTGAGCGATTCTCCTCCATCTTTTAGCTATAGAACTTGTTGGAGACTTCATATCTCTCAACTCGGGTATTTGCTTGAAATATTAACTTCAATTCCTGGAACATCTTATATGGTCCATGATGTTCAAAACATCTTTGAAGTCCCGATTCTAAGCCATAAAGCATGGTGCACAAAACTATCAAGTAGTCATCATATTGAGCTAGCCAAACGTTCATAACGTCTGCATCTGCTCCTGCAATACGTCTGTCACCTAGCGGTGCATTAAGGACATAATTCTTCTGTGCAACAATGAGGATAAACCTCAGATCCCGGATCCAATCCGCATCATTGCTACTAACATTTTTTAACACAATTTTCTCTAGGAACATATCAAAATAAACATATGAAAGCAACAATGCAAGCTATTGATCTTACAACATAATTTGCAAAATACTACCAGGACTAAGTTCATGATAAATTTAAGTTCAATTAATCATATTACTTAAGAACTCCCACTTAGACAGACATCTCTCTAGTCATCTAAGTGATCACGTGATCCAAATCAACTAAACCATAACCGATCATCACGTGAGATGGAGTAGTATTCAATGGTGAACATCACTATGTTGATCATATCTACTATATGATTCACGCTCGACCTTTCGGTCTCCGTGCTCCGAGGCCATATCTGCATATGCTAGGCTCGTCAAGTTTAACCTGAGTATTCCGCGTGTGCAAAACTGGCTTGCACCCGTTGTAGATGGACGTAGAGCTTATCACACCCGATCATCACATGGTGTCTGGGCACGACGAACTTTGGCAACGATGCATACTCAGGGAGAACAGTTCTTGATAATTAGTGAGAGATCATCTTAAAATGCTACCGTCAATCAAAGCAAGAATAAGATGTATAATAGATAAACATCATATGCAATCAAAATATGTGACATGATATGGCCATGATCATCTTGCGCCTTTGATCTCCATCTCCAAAGTACTGTCATGATCTCTATCGTCACCGGCACGACACCATGATCTTCATCATCTTGATCTATATCAATGTGTCATCACATGGTTGTCTCATCAAATATTGCTCTTGCAACTATTGCTATCGTATAGCGATAAAGTAAAGCAATTATTTGGCACTTGCATCTTATGCAACAAAGAGACATCCATAGGGCTTCTGCCAGTTGCCGATAACTTCAACAAAACATGATCATCTCATACAACAACTTATATCTTATCACGTCTTGACCATATCACATCACAACATGCCTTGCAAAAACAAGTTAGACGTCCTCTACTTTGTTGTTGCAAATTTTACGTGGCTGCTACGGGCTGAGCAAGAACCATTCTTACCTACGCATCAAAACCACAACGATAGTTCGTCAAGTTAGTGTTGTTTTAACCTTCGCAAGGACCGGGCGTAGCCACACTCGGTTCAACTAAAGTTGGAGAAACTGACACCCGCCAGCCACCTGTGTGCAAAGCACGTCGGTAGAACAAGTCTCGCGTAAGCGTACGCGTAATGTCGGTCCGGGCCGCTTCATCCAACAATACCGTCGAACCAAAGTATGACATGCTGGTAAGCAGTATGACTTGTATCGCCCACAACTCACTTGTGTTCTACTCATGCAAATAACATCAACGCATAAAACCTAGGCTCGGATTCCACTGTTGGGTAACGTAGTAATTTCAAAAAAATTCCTACGCACACGCAAGATCATGGTGATGATATAGCAACGAGAGGGGAGAGTATTGTCTACGTACCATCGCAGACCATTAAGCGGAAGTGTTATGACAATGCGGTTGATGTAGTCGTACGTCTTCACGAATCGACCGATCTAAGCACCGAACGTACGGCACCTCCGTGTTCAGCACACGTTCAGCTCGATGACGTTCTCCGGGCTCCAATCCAGCGAAGCGTCGGGGAAGAGTTTCGTCAGCACGACGGCGTGGTGACGATGAAGATGTTCTACCGGCGCAGGGCTTCGCCTAAACTCTGCGATGATATGACCGAGGTGGAATATGGTGGAGGGGGCACCGCACACGGCTAAGGAACGATCCGTAGATCAACTTGTGTGTCTATGGGCTGCCCCCCTCCTCCGTATATAAAGGAGGAGAGGAGGAGGGGGCTGGCCAAGAGGGGAGGCGCGCCCTAGGGGGGGGCAAACCTACTCCAAGTAGGTTTGGCCCCCCTTTCCTATTAGGAGTAGGAGAGGGAAGGAAGAGAGGGGAGGGAAGAAGGAAAGGGGGGCCGGCCCCCCTCCCAATTCGGATTGGGCTTGGGGGGGTGCCCCCTCCCTTGCTCCTTCTCCCTCCCTTCCACTAAGGCCCAATAAGGCCCATATACTTACCGGGGGGTTCCGGTAACCTCCCGGAACTCCGGTATAGTCCCGATCTTATCCGAAACCTTTCCGGTGTCCAAATATATCCGTCCAATATATCAATCTTTATGTCTTGACCATTCCGAGACTCCTCGTCATGTCCGTGATCACATTCGAGACTCCGAACAACCTTCGGTACATCAAAACTTATAAACTCATAATAAAACTGTCATCGTAACGTTAAGCGTGCGGACCCTACGGGTTCGAGAACTATGTAGACATGGCCTAGAACTATTCTTGGTCAATAACCAATAGTGGAACCTGGATGTTCATATTGGTTCCTACATATTCTACGAAGATCTTTATCGATCAAACCGCATAACAACATACGTTGTTCCCTTTGTCATCGGTATGTTACTTGCCCAAGATTCGATCGTCGGTATCCAATACCTAGTTCAATCTCGTTACCGGCAAGTCTCTTTACTCGTTCCATAATAAATCATTTCATAACTAACTCATTAGTTACAATGCTTGCAAGGCTTAGGTGATGAGTATTATCGAGAGGGCCCAGAGATACCTCTCCGACAATCGGAGTGACAAATCCTAATCTCGAATTATGCCAAATCAACATGTACCTTTGGAGACACCTGTATAGCACCTTTATAATCACCCAATTACGTTGTGACATTTGGTAGCACACAAAGTGTTCCTCCGGTAAACGGGAGTTGCAGGAACTTTGTATAAGTCATGAAGAAAGCAATAGCAACATACTAAACGATCAAGTGCTAAGCTAACGGAATGGGTCAAGTCAATCACATCATTCTCCTAATGATGTGATCCCGTTAATCAAACGACAACTCATGTCTATGGCTAGGAAACTTAACAATCTTTGATTCACGAGCTAGTCAAGTAGAGGCATACTAGTGACACTATGTTTGTCTATGTATTCACACATGTATTATGTTTCCGGTTAATACAATTCTAGCATGAAATAAACATTTATCATGAAATAAGGAAATAAATAATAACTTTATTATTGCCTCTAGGGCATATTTCCTTCAATTCTCTCACTGAAGCACACTACATAGTTCTACAGAATTCCGCCTTGGTGGCTCCGTATATGGATGAACACAAGAATTTGCTACGCTCCAAACACGGAGCGGTCTGATGACTGGATTACACGTGAACAAACCAGGAGTTTCGCCAGCTGGTTGCACACACGTACCATGCATGACACCTCTACTGAAGATGACCTGTACTTGCTGTCCCAGTTACCATCTTCGAATATAATGACTTTCAAAGGGTACGAGATAAATGTTAATACATTTTACACGATCGCCCAAGATAAGAAGAGCACCAACCAAAACAGTGGTGTCCGCTTTGATGCAGAAACCAAGACGGGAAAGGAAACATATTATGGTTATATACAGGACATATGGGAACTTCACTGTCGACGTGGTTTAAAGGTCCCTTTATTTCGGTGCAAATGGGTCAATATGACACGAGGCGGGGTAACGGAAGACCCGCAGTATGGAATGACAACAGTGGGTCTCAACAATCTTGCGTATGCAGACGAACCATTCGTCCTAGCCAATGATGTGGCACAGGTTTTCTATGTGAAGGACATGTCTACCAAGCCAAGAAAAAGAAAAGATAAGGAAGTGAATGCATCGTACGATGAGCCAAAGCGGCACATAGTTCTTTCTGGAAAGAGAAACATCGTGGGAGTGGATGACAAGACAGACAAGTCAGAAGATTATGAAAAGTTTGATGAAATTGCTCCATTCACAGTGAATATTGACCCGAGCATCCCGTTAAATGATGAAGATTTTCCATGGTTACGGCGCAAAGGGACACACGCGAAGAAAAAGTTTCACACCCAAAGATCTGGGATGTGATCGGCTTCACTATCATCACTTTCTTCTGTGTTTCACACCCAGAGGGGAATCTCTGTAATAGTTAGGGTAGTTATGTGTTTTGGCATTTGAAACGTGAAGAAATTTTATGTGCAAACAAATTCTTTCATGCCTTTACTGATTTTTAAAGTTAAGTTATTCACAAACTAGTGATTCACACTAATTTCAAATAATTCCAAATTTAAACTATTCAAATTTGAAAACTACGGGCACTAACAGAAAGTTTGTACCTAAAGAGGCTGTGTCAGCCTCCGGTCAGGCTATGGCCCCACCATCATCATTTAGTGCCGGTTCATACCATGAACCAGTACTAATGAGGTTGTGTCAGGTAAGGCTGGGGCCCCATGAGCACCTTTAGTACCGGTTCATGGATGAACCAGATGTAAGCTGTTTCTTAGTTCCACCTCACGAAGTGAGAGGGACTAGGAGCAGTTTATAAACCCTGAGTGCAGAGACGATGAAGAAGAGGCTCAATGCTCACGTTGCTTAGCTTCAAGCCTTCAGGAATACGGTAGACTGCACGGAGCTATGCGTAGTGCAGTTTACACTATTCCGAAAGGCTTGAAGCAAATTAACGAGCATTGCACCTCTTTTTTATTTTTAATAACTTATTACAACTCCGGACTTCTTCTGTTATGGCAAAAACTAATTGCACGTCGACATTTCTTTTTTTTAAGTTATAACTCCAGACTTTGACCATCAAGTTTTGCAGAAAAGAAAAAATAGCAGAAAAGAAGAAAAACTATAGCTGAAAAGAAAAAAAACTATATAAAAAAACTACTCAAAAATAAATAGAAGAAAATAAATATAGCAGAAAAGAAAAAACTACTCAGAAATAAATAGAAGAAAAAATAAAGCAGAAAAGAAAAAAAATTATATTTGCTATTTTTCAATCGTTTACAAAATGACCGTGAAATTGAAATTCACTACAAAATGAACTCTGAAAATGTTGAATTTTGGCAAACTAGATGAAAAACTACTCACAAATAAATAGAAGAAAATAAATATAACAGAAAAGAAAAAATTATACAAAAAACTACGCAAAAATAAATAGAAGAAAATAAAGCAGAAAAGAAAAAAACTATAAAAAAATTGGGGCGCTGCCCTGTGGGCCTGATAGGCCACAGGTGTGTAATTACAGGCCTTAAAGGCCTAGCAGACTCACAGGACAGCGCACAGAGTTTAGGCCCACCAGTCTGCTATATAGAGGAGTTCGAAGTGGTAGCCGCGGCTGGGTTTATAAATCAGTGCGGCTGCCCTTCGCCCGGCGAGGTGGGACTAAACTTTGGGGTGGCAGCGCGAGGCCTTTAGTACCGGGTCGTGGAACAAACCGGCACTAAAGGGCGGGCCTTTAGTACCGGTTTATGCCACCATCCGGTACTAAAGGGGGTCGCCTCCCGCCGCTTGGCCTGACCAAAACAGGCCTTTAGTACCGGTTGGTGGCTCCAACAGGTACTAAAGGGGGGGGGGGTCTATATATATAACACGTCCGAAAATTTCGTTTTCCCTCTCTGTTTGTTCCTCTGTTTCCGTCTCCGTCGCCGTCGCCGCCGCCCTCGATCGTCTCCGTCGCCGCCCCCGTCCCTGTCGCCGCCCCCGTCCCCGTCGCCGCCGTCGTCTCCGTCGCCGCCCCGGGCCCGCCCCCGTCCCCGTCGCCGCCCCCGTCCCCGTCGCCGCCCTCGTCTCCGTCGCCGCCTCCGTCCCCGTCGCCGCCGTCGTCGCCGTTGCCTTGCCGTCGCCTCGCCGTCGCCCCGCTGTGAGCTCTCCCCCTCTAACCCCTCTCCCTCGCCCCCGGCGGCCACCATGGGCGCCGCCCCTCCCCGAGCACACACACACACACACAAGAGCATGATGAACACACACACACATATGTATGAATTAGTTTAGATTATTTAGATTATTATTGTTTTAGTTATCAAAAAATTTTATATGGAAATTAGTGTTTAATTACTATAGAAATTTTTATGTTTAATTAGTATATAATTTAGATTATTATTATTAGTATATAATTAGTGTTTAATTAGTATGGAAATTTTTTATATAATGTTGTTTTTCAGTTTTTTAATGGATGTATAGAAGTTGTGTTTTCTGTTTTTAGTGTTAGATGCTTAATTAGTATGAATAGTATATAGATTTTTCAAATAGTAGAAATGTTAGAAATTTTAGTTATCAAAATCCAATCATTAAAAAAATGTTACTTTTTGCGGGCATATAGCTAGTATTTGTTCTCGACGATGCCCGGCCCGCATCCTCGCCGTCGACTCGTCCGCGACGACGTCCAGCCGACCCATGTCCGGGACTGGGCTCCGCCGGGCTGGCACTGGGAGGTGCTGCCTGGAGGGGCGCGCCGCTTGATGAGGAACCCGGCCCCGGGTCCCGTCGTCGACCCTGATCTCATTTGGTGGCGTTCGCGTGGACCAGTTTCGGTGCGGAGGGACCCGGCCCCGCCGGAGGTGGTACGTCGCTTTGTCAGGGAGGAGGACGAGCACGTCCATTGCTACATGGTTGCGTTAGAGGGCGACAGGTTCTCCAATACCTGGCAGTATCTTCGGGGATCTCACTTCAGCTATGATCCTGTGAGGGTTCCTTCTCTTTGGGTGTCCACCGCCCGCGCCGCAGGAACCGCGAGTGTCCTAGATTCTTCTGTAGTATTCGATCTTTAATTAGCTACCTAGCCAGTGATGTACTATTCAATATTATATATTATTCGAGACGATGTATTCGAGATTATATCTATTATTCTAGACGATGTATTCGAGATTATATCTATTATTCGAGACGATGTAATTTGAATACTAAATTGTTTTATATTTCTTTTGGATTAGTTAAACAAAAGCTATGGCAGACAATACCGACAGAGAGGGAGAACAGACCATGTTCGATATGATACGCGGGCCAGATGATGATCAGAATAAAGAAGATTATGACGGCTCCGAATTTCTAAACAACACCGGAGAGGGTGATATGATATTCGATCGCGACGACCGAATTGATGAAGTCATGAACTACGGTTATGACGATGACGAAGAACATGTTGATCCTGAAACAACAAAGACCGGCGAGGTATATATATTTATATAAGCAGGTATCTGGTGATCATCACATGTTTTAAATGACTTGAAGATATATTAATGAATCGATCTTTGTTCTTTCAGCCATCCGGATCGAGCAAATCTTCAGGCAAAAGGACGAAACGAGGCCCGAACAAAAAGTTGAAGGAGGGCGTAAAGTACAATATCGAGGCAGTCAAACCTAATGGCGAACCATTAGCGCCTAAGAAGATTGCGGACAAGTTCGTTCGTCAGTGCGGAGTTCTTGTGAAGGACCAACTCCCGATCTCCCTTCAAGAATGGAGAGAGCCAGCAAAAGACAAAAGACAAAAAGAAAAAGAGGATGCTGCTCCACGTCCAGATGTTACTTTTGTCGACAAGAATCAAAAAGATCTGCTTTGGGATACTCTCATGGAACATTCCACCCTACCAGATCATTTCACAAAAGCAGATGTGCAGAAAGTCAAGGACGCTGCTCTTAGGAAGATGGCGGTTGCATTCAAGAACCACAAGAATCGTGAATGGGACAAGTACGTCAATGTTGGGTAACGTAGTAATTTCAAAAAAATTCCTACGCACACGCAAGATCATGGTGATGATATAGCAACGAGAGGGGAGAGTATTGTCTACGTACCCTCGTAGACAGTTAAGCGGAAGCATTATGACAACGCGGTTGATGTAGTCGTACATCTTCACGAATCGACCGATCCAAGCACCGAACGTACGGCACCTCCGTGTTCAGCACACGTTCAGCTCGATGACGTTCTCCGGGCTCCAATCCAGCGAAGCGTCGGGGATAAGTTTCGTCAGCACGACGGCGTGGTGACGATGAAGATGTTCTACCGGCGCAGGGCTTCGCCTAAACTCTGCGACGATATAACCGAGGTGGAATATGGTGGAGGGGGCACCGCACACGGCTAAGGAATGATCCGTAGATCAACTTGTGTGTCTATGGGGTGCCCCCCTCCTCCGTATATAAAGGGGGAGAGGAGGAGGGGACCGGCCAAGAGGGGAGGCGCGCCCTAGGGGGGGCAAACCTACTCCAAGTAGGTTTGGCCCCCCTTTCCTATTAGGAGTAGGAGAGGGAAGGAAGAGAGGGGAGGGAAGAAGGAAAGGGGGGGCCAGCCCCCCTCCCAATTCGGATTGGGCTTGGGGGGGCGCCCCCTCCCTTGCTCCTTCTCCCTCCCTTCCACTAAGGCCCAATAAAGCCCATATACTTAGGGGGGGGGGGGGTTCCGGTAACCTCCCGGAACTCCGGTATAGTCCCAATCTTATCCGGAACCTTTCCGGTGTCCAAATATATCCGTCCAATATATCAATCTTTATGTCTCGACCATTTCGAGACTCCTCGTCATGTCGGTGATCACATCCGGGACTCCAAACAACCTTCGGTACATCAAAACTTATAAACTCATAATAAAACTGTCATCGTAACGTTAAGCGTGCGGACCCTACGGGTTCGAGAACTATGTAGACATGGCCTAGAACTATTCTCGGTCAATAACCAATAGCGGAACCTGGATGTTCATATTGGTTCCTACATATTCTATGAAGATCTTTATCAGTCAAACCGCATAACAACATACGTTGTTCCCTTTGTCATCGGTATGTTACTTGCCCGAGATTCGATCGTCGGTATCCAATACCTAGTTCAATCTCCTTACCGGCAAGTCTCTTTACTCGTTCCGTAATACATCATTTCATAACTAACTCATTAGTTACAATGCTTGCAAGGCTTAGGTGATGAGTATTACCGAGAGGGCCCAGAGATACCTCTCCGACAATCGGAGTGACAAATCCTAATCTCGAATTATGCCAACTCAACATGTACCTTTGGAGACACCTGTGGAGCACCTTTATAATCACCCAATTACGTTGTGACGTTTGGTAGCACACAAAGTGTTCCTCCGGTAAACGGGAGTTGCACATTCTCATAGTTGCAGGAACTTTGTATAAGTCATGAAGAAAGCAATATCAACATACTAAACGATCAAGTGCTAAGCTAACGGAATGGGTCAAGTCAATCACATCATTCTCCTAATGATGTGATCCCATTAATAAAATGACAACACATGCCTATGGTTAGGAAACATAACCATCTTTGATCAATGAGCTAGTTCAAGTAGAGGCATACTAGTGACATTATGTTTGTCTATGTATTCACACATGTATCATGTTTTCGGTTAATACAATTCTAGCATGAATAATAAACATTTATCATGATATGAGGAAATAAATAATAACTTTATTATTGCCTCTAGGGCATCTTTCCTTCAGTCAAGGGAGGAAGGAAGACTCAAGTATTCGAGGGAACACTAGAGAACCAACGTGCTCATTGGGACGATTTCGTGAAATTCAAGGATTCGGAATTAGCTAAGGAACGGTCGAGAATAAACAAGAAGAATGCCGAAAAAAAGGATAAGTTCCATAAGCTGGGGCCAGGTGGCTATGCGGTGGCAATGCCTAAGTGGGATAAGTCTGAGAAAGAGATGGAGGATGCAGGTGTCACTCCGGTTACTAAGAGCTGGCCCCCCAGGTGCGGGACTTGGTTCTATGCGCATGGGGGGAGTTGGACCCGAAGACAGGCAATGTTTCGACGAAGGCAAGTCTGAAGGGAGCCGACGATGCGATACTTGTTGCAATATAAGAGGCACGATCGGGGGTGTTCCAGCCCAACAGAGAGAACGACGAGCTGACGCGTGCCCTGGGAAATCCTGAACACCCGGGAAGAACACGAGGCATGGGCGCTATTCCGTGGTATGAGGGGTTTTCAGACTGGAACAACGACTACAGAACCCGTGCAAGAAAGAAGATTGCGGAGGAGAAGAAGAGGAAGATGGAGGAGGAGCAGAGGAAGTGGGACTATGAACGCCTTCAAGGCCTAGAAGCAAGTCAAGCGGAATTGGTAGTCAAATTCCAGCGGCAGCAGGAGCAGATCGACTCACTTACCCAGCAAAGGGGGTCTCAGCAGCTGCAGCAGCTAGCGGATGATCTAGCATTGGATAGCACCGGCCCATCCATGCCGAGAAGCAGCGTGGGTTCGGCCGCCCCGGACGACACAATGCTGGGTAGATACCCCGTGGATGACATCACGGAGAACACTAACTGCAAGCTACACGTCAAAATGAAGAACATATCCATGAAGGTGGCGGACGCCATTGCTTTTACAAATCCCCCCGAGGCAACCTTCCATTGCAACCCGATTCCAGCGGACTATGCTCGTGTCTTGGTTGATGAGGTGGTGGACCCACCATATTCAGAGCTATAGCTTGACATTCCTGGAGGTGACGGCGAGCGATTTCTCGGAGAGGCCAAACATCGTATCATCCTATGGAAAAAGGATTGCATCATCTTTCGAAGGCCACCGACACCGCGTCAGCCGACTCCTCGTCGAAGTCCGCCACCGAGTCAGCAGTCTCCCGCTCCTGCAAGTCCACCAAGTCCGGCAAAGTGTCAGGCCACTCCTCCTCCAAGTCCGGCAAAGTGTTAGCCCACTCCTCCTCCTCGAAGTCCGCCACAGCGTCAGACGTCCACTCCTCCTCCAAGTCCGGCACAACCTCAGGCCACTCCTCCTCGTCCAACTCAGCCCCGTCAGCCATCTCCGCCGCCTCAGCAATCGCAGAAGAGACACCCCGCAGCTATGTTGCGTAGCGGTACGAGTCGAGGTAGTACAGGAAGTACAGGCAGAGGCAAGCGATATAAATATGGTCCAAGCCTCACGCCTCTTCCGCAGAGGGCTTATGACAGGTCCGAGGAGGAAATCGCAGCCATATCGAAGGCCGAGGTGGAAGCCCATTTTGCACCAAAACCGCCACCGCCGCCAAGGGAGAAAGTGCCTGAGGAAACAATTGACCACTTCATTCGTATGGCTCAACCACCAGCTCCCAAGCCTGTTGACACAGACTATGAGTGCCACATCAGGAAGTTAAATCGAGCACGTCTACATCAGGATCGAGCAAACAAGAAGCAACTGACAAAAAATGCGGGAAAACCATTCCCCAGCTGGGAGAACAGGCGGCGCAATCGATCCCCTCACTTGTTGTGCCAACAACACGTGACAATACGCGCTCCCAATATTATTGTGGGCAAACAGTGCACGTTCCCGAGGTGGGCAATGTGGTAATAACGGAGGAGCATATAATGCAGGCTGAAGTTCTCAACATCACTATTGGACAACTCCTCGAGATCGAGCCCATGCCTGTGCTTAGAGAGGATGAAATAAAACGGAAATATGTCCGGGGCCAACCTTTGGTCGCGCGAGACAAGGTCAAGAACCTCCCAACGAGAATGTATGAATTGCATCAATGGTACATGAACATTACCAAGATTTCAGATCGATTTTCCCTCATGGTGAATGTCAAGGAGGAGCATTACTTCCATGAGAAAGCTCTGTCCGTTGAGTATTCTGAACTGTTTCAGTTATACAATCAAGACGCACTCGACAAATCTATCGTCAGTTTCTATTGTCTGTAAGTGATTTCTTTCTGTAATTTAAGTCTCAAGCTAGCTGTAGTGATCCTTTCGATCAATCATTACCTGTAATTATCCTCACTATATTCTTTTCTCTGGTATTATGCAGGATGAAGATGTATGAAATGAGAAAAGGTGGACGCTTTGGCATTGGGTTCATTGACCCAAACACCGTTAATGAATACACATGGCGGATAAATCAACATCATCAAAAGGATGTAGAGGACAACATGCTAGAGTTCTTAAAGCGCCTCAAATACAATGAAGATATACTACCTCCTTACAACTTCCAGTGAGTCACACTGTCTTGTACTACAAATTCTCTGTTTTTGCCTACTAGCTAGCTACATGTTTTTGCTTACATATGCCCGCTTAATTAAGACATGCAAACGTGTGTGCATGCAGATTTCACTGGGTCTTGTGTATCATTAAAGTTGACGACGGAACAGTTGAAATACTGGACTCACTACTCAAAGCAAAAACTGACTATAACATCTTGTTTGGGATAGTTAACAGGTAATTTCAATCATTATTAACTATATATCTTGGCCTATTTAGTTCGTCATTTCATGATATGAACTATTTAATAACCCCTTTATTCATTTTCTTTGTCGGCGGGGCAGGGCTTGGGCAAGGTTCATCAAGGTCACGGAAGGCGAATGGAAACCAAAGCTTAAATGGTTTCGATCCAAGGTAAATAATTAAGTAGTACTAGCTAGCTAGCTAGCTGCCATCTCTTTAATTATCATGCTTGATTAATTATTATCTGATCAAATTCCATTCTCGTAAAGGCCCTGAAGCAGGCGCAGGGGACTGATCTGTGTGCATTCTGCGTTTGCGAGAACATTCGCATGATGGCATCCGAAAGGAGCAGATCTCAAAGACAGGAATGGGTACGCTTGTCAGAACACTATTCACAATTTTTACACCATTATCGATATCTAGTCACACAAACTAATACACATGCATATTGATCTCCTTCTTAACAGTTCAAAGAGGTGCGGGAGAAGCTCCTAGAAACGGAGCGCGTAGAAGCACTTCAAGAGGAAATAGCGGGATTTTTGCTCGACCAGGTCATAAATCCGAAGGGAGAATACTATTATCCGCTACCGCCCCCATGAAAACCACTTCCAATTGTCATCGTGCTCCGAAGGCACCAATTAGGCTAATGTCACTGGCTCCGAAGACAACATGCATATGTAGGAGAAATTGTATATAGCTATACATGTGTGTATGTGTGAATTAATTAATATGGTGGTTTGTGAGACATTGATGATATATATATGCATGATTGGTTCTACTAGAAATTCTATATATATATAGGGTAACGCTATTCTAAGCGTGAGTGTAGAATAGCTTATTCTACACCCCCTAGTAACGCTATGTACAAAATCTAGTAAAACGGTGTACAAAATGTAGTAATTCGGAAAATATTTTTTTATCATCTATGTTTGTAATTTACTACATTTTTATGAAAATTACTATATTTTACATAGTGTGTTACTATATTTTGTATGTACCGTTACTGGGGTGTAGAATAAGCTATTCTACACTCACGCTTAGTTTAGCGTTACTATATATATATATATATATATATATATATATATATATATATATATATATATATATATATATAGTAACGCTAAACTAAGCGTGAGTGTAGAATAGCTTATTCTACACCCCAGTAATGGTACATACAAAATATAGTAACGCACTATGTAAAATATAGTAATTTTTGTAAAAATGTAGTAAATTCCAAACTTCGGTGATAAAAATTTTATTTTCCGAATTACTACATTTCGTACACCGTTTTACTAGATTTTGTATATAGCGTTACTAGGGGGTGTAGAATAAGCTATTCTACACTCACGCTTAGAATAGCGTTACCCTATATATATATATATATATATATATATATATATATATATACACGGTACCGCTAAACTGAGCGAGAGCGCAGATTTCTTTATCCTGCGCGCTGGTCCGAATTAGGCGTGGTCGCTCCGCATGAGTAGGTCTCCTAACCGGTTAATAAATGAGGGTAAAACCAACTACAAAAATAGTAATGCAATTTATTTTGTTACCATCCCACAGGTGCACGCACGTCTCGCAACTACCTTCCTAATTGTTGGTAGTAAAACAGGTTGAGGATGTGGTAATAGAATAATTTACTTACCAACTACGCTCCCTAATTGTCTATAGTAATTTGGGTTGAGCATATGGTAATAGAATAATTTCTGTTACCAACTACGCTCCCTAATTATTTGTAGTAAAACAGGTTGAGGATATGGTAATAAAATTACTTGTGTTACCTACTACGCTCTCTAATTGTTGGTATAAAATGGGTTGAGGATATGGTAAATAGAATAATTTGTGTTACCACCTACCCTTCATACTTGTTGGTAGTAAAATTGGTTTAGAATATGGTAATAAAATAATTTGCATTACCGACTAGTTTATTAGTTGTGGTTCAGGCGGAGCACCGTAAACTTATTACACTACGATGGTAATAGAATAATTTTACATTACTACGAAGGGTGACACATCTGATTTTGCTGTTACTACATTACGATCAATTATTATGATTGATTAGGCGTTCTCTGGGCGTGGGAGAGTGACGAGCGGAGAGGTTGGTTGGGTCGCGCTAATTAGGCGGGTTCGCACAGTTGGCCGGAGTGTACGCTAGGATTATCCTACGCGTAGGCTTACTTTAGCATACCTATATATATATATATATATATATATATATATATATATATATATATATATATATATATATATATATATATATATATAATGTGTAGTATCGTAAAATACCAGCAAACGAAAAAGAATTAAAATGGAAACATAAAATTAAATGAAAAAGAAATCATAAAACTAAAAACTCCCAAACCTTATAGTACCGGTTGGTCTTACCAACCGGTACTAAAGGGCTCCAGGCCCCCGGAGCTGGCTCGTGCCACGTGGTTGCCCTTTAGCACCGGTTCGTGCTGAACCGGACTAAAGGGGGGAGGGCCTTTAGTGACCACACTTTAGTGCCGATTATGGAACCGGCACTAAAAGGCCTTACGAACCGGTGCTATTGCCCGGTTCTGCACTAGTGGCCGGTTCAATTACAAACCGAGACTAATGAGCTTCATATTAGATCTTTTTCTACTAGTCTTATCAAAGTACTATTAGCTTATTCAAGTAATGTTACTTTGCACAGGCTTCAAAGGAAAACAAGTCAAATCAGCCTCGAATTAGGAAGGAAATATGGATGGATTTTTCTAATTTTGTTTACAGATCTTCTTTCACGCTTGAGTGTATATAAATAGAAACGCTATCCATACTTTTTTTGTTAATAACATGATTTATTAGTAGCTCCATGCGTGGGAAGGACGAAATAGCGGTCAAAATTTTTTGAGACAAAAAAGTATCCGTCAATTAATTAATCAAGTGCGTCTGTACCTCTTTATCTCGCTTATAGCGAGACAGATGGTCGCATCGCCTCAAGGGAGACTCTAGTGGGCCGGCGCAATAAGATCATGTGGTTTGTAAGTAGATTTTTTAGTCCTTTTCCCAGTTTTGTTTTCTTTTCTCTTCTTCTTTATATTTCGAATACATATGCTATATATATATTTAATTTTACTTATGCAATTTAAAAAAATGTCCACAATCCATTAAAAATGTTCAGGGCATGTAAAAGATTAATAATGTAATGTAGAAAAAACATACCATTCAAAAATGATTATAGCATTAGAAAAAATGTTCTCATATTTAAAACATGTTTATCACAATAAAATTTATTTATGAGATATAAAAAAATGTTCACACATAGGTCGGTCGGAATGGCTCGGTCCCCACAGACTACAGTAGCCAAAACTGGGCGGCGGCATCTCGTTGAGCCCAATCTAGCAGCGGCTGCTCCGTAGAGTACCCAGGCCAACGCACACAGAGGCTGCTCCTCCCTTGCATACCGTAGCCCCGCCGGCCGGAACCCTCCTCCTCCCTCCAAGAGAGTCTCTTCTTCTCCATCACGGAACTCTCACCGTCGTGCCTCCGCGGAGTGGGGGACTAGTTCGAAGAAAGATAGAAGAAGGGGTCGAGCATCGCCGACGACCGGAGAGGAGGGGAGATGGAGCTGTGGAGGTCACGCTTCTCCCCTTCTGCCGCCGTGGGAGACCGGATGTGCAGCGGAGCGGGGCAGATGGAGTATTGGGAACGGAGCCCTCGCTTTAGGTTGAGTCTGATTCCACATTCTTTTTTTTCTTCCAGAAAACATGTGCAGTTCAGTGTTCTTCAAGTAGCATTCCTAACTGACGATTAATTTCTGATGTTTGTTGGCAATTTCGCATTGCCATCGCCAACATATTCTGAGTGGCCTGAGGCTCAGTATGATTTGGATAAAAGCTTGTACTCCCTCCGTAAAGAAATCTAAGAGAGTGTTTCTTTACAGAGTGAGTAGTAGATAGGTACATGCTACACGGATTTGATTTGGGCATACTGGTAGGTGGGCATGCGACAAAGCTACCCTGAAGCCTGAAAGCTATAGCAAACTGTAGGACTGTCTTACACTGAAATGCAACCGAAATCCTGTAGCAATGGGCATTGGCTACTGGTTCTGCCTGCACCCAGGACCAAGGACAGAGCAGTTGCTGTGCTTTGCGGTCAAATCCAAAGTCCTGCTGCATATTTCTGCCCATCAGGGCCTCCATATCTAGTGCAAGAGCCGTGTCACTCAAGCCCACAAAGTGTCTGGAGGATAATATTATATATGCCCAAGATTAATGCTTAATGGCGCGCTCATAGTCCAATTCTGGTCACTAGTGTGATGCCTTTTGGCATAGACTCGAACAAAATGTCCCTCAATGAGCCAACAATGCCATTAGCTAAAGTTGTTCTACAATCTAAGCATACGTTCCGTGACCATCGACTAAACTTTGTTTATGAAGCAAGTTTGTAATCTTGCAGTAGCCACTTATAAACACCACAAGGAGCAGAACAAGTAAGCACGTCTCATGTTCTCAACAATACATCCCAGCGGAACTGATGCAATAAGGAATAGCCCTGGGCTGCTAGTATTGAGGAAGCACTGCCTGCAAGTATTTCCATGAGCATGGACTAGATCATGTTTTCAATTTCAATGTATCATTCTTCCCACTCTGAATCGACCAAAGGGTGTCCTCGGCTCCTCGCTCATGATATGCCTTGGATCTTTCTTTCATAACTAACGCTCTCAGCTCTTTATTGTCTAAATAACCGAGTTGCTTCATTTGATTGCTTGATCTCTTCATTTCTGTAATCTTATATCAACACAAGCATTCATTCAACTGGTATGTGCTGAAAATTACAAGATGTTCAAACTGAAGAAGAAGTGCAGGAGCTTTGGTAATAAAGTACACAGTGTTTGGACCCCGGAACAATATATTATGGGTCCCCAAGAGTAGTGCTTAATGGTGCAGTCATTGTACATGTTTGGTCGTTAGTGCATGTCTGGCCATTATCCAACGGGGACTTGAACAAAATGTTCGTCAACAAGTCAACAATGCCACTAATGAAGTTGCTTTGCTGATCAAGCATACGTCCTTGACCAGGGACGTATAAATAGGCACTTATCCTGGACAACCTGGAAATCACAGGATAACGTGAAAACCATTTCTTCCAAATGAGCTGCTACTTGCCATGGCCCATGGGGATGTTTATTCCTGGTCCTCGGCACGCTGAACTCCATGTTTCTGAGCCGTTCGGGCTGCTTCATGGAGGAGAGGGCAGCCCTCATGGATATTAGCACTTGGTTCATGGGCGTGCTACATGGTTCCCAGTTCTTGGGGAGACGGTCATGACTGCTGCTCGTGGGAAAGGATCACATGCGACAGTAGCACGCGACGGATATCGCGTCTCGACCTTTTCCAAGATATCCACCAATATGTGTCTGATATTAAAGATGAATGCTGGAACCTTAACTTGACGATCTTTTCTCCGTTTCGGGACCTTCAGCTACTGAATTTCTCTGGACAACAGGCTAAGTTACAGCATTTCGAGGGTATGTAACTCTTGTGGCATGTGTGCAACTATTTAATTTCTCAATAGTTTTGATTACAAATCATCTTATTCTGAAGAAAACAATTTCTCAGGTCTCCAAGGATTGAGTAAGCTCAAGTATCTTGACCTCAGTTACAACCGTTTGTTAGCGGGTATCCCAAGATCCATCGGCAAATTGGTTACACTGGAAGTCATAAATCTCAATGGAAACAACATGGGTGGGGCTCTTCAGAATATAGGTACTGAAACCAATGATTTTAACATTCCCTTCAGTTGGTGCAATTAATTTTACTTGTTGCTTTAAGGCATGTACAAATGACAGGTTCCAAAAATCTCCGGAATCTGCGAGAATTGCATTTGAGATCCAATCGATTGAGTGGTAGCATCCCAGCATCCGTATTTGCACTTTCATGCCTTGAGTACTTGGATCTTTCAGAAAACCTCTTTGAAGGGCACATACCTATGAGCTCATCTTGGAACCTGCGAGAATTGCGTTTGACATCCAATAGATTGAGTGGTAGCGTCCCAACATCCGTATTTGCACCTCCTTACCTTGAGTACTTGGATCTTTCAGAAAACCTCTTACAAGGACATATATCTATAAATTCATCCTGGAAGTGTTCCTCAATGCTTCAAACTATCTTGTTATCTGAAAACATGCTAGGCGGTAAATTTGATTTCTTTTGCTGAGAAACTGTATCAAACTCAAAGAGATAGATCTGTCCAGGAATACTGATTTGGTAGTTCAAACAAAACTGCATGGTTGGGTACCTAAATTTCAGTTGAATACACTAATGCTCTCTTGGTGTAACCTTGATAAGAGCATTATTACAGAGCCAAATTTCCTGCGCACACAGCATCACCTACAGTTTCTTGATTTGTCCAACAATAATTTGCCGGGAAGCATGCCTAATTGGCTGTTCATAAATGAGGCCACACTAGTTTACCTGGACCTTGCAAACAACTCACTAGTTGGATCATTAGATCCGATATGGGAGCACCAAACTAATCCTGAAGTTTACCTGGATCTTGCAAATAACTCACTACTTG
Source organism: Triticum timopheevii (assembly GCA_963921465.1). Lineage (NCBI taxonomy): Eukaryota > Viridiplantae > Streptophyta > Magnoliopsida > Poales > Poaceae > Triticum > Triticum timopheevii. Next base: position 36,613,639 of record OY997264.1, on the reverse strand, counting down.
GATCATTAGATCTTGAACATGTGAAAATATCTCTGAACCTAATAGAAGGACAACTGCCAGCGGACATTGGTTTGATGTTTCCTAATCTGAAGGTTCTTGATGTTTCCCACAATATTATTTCTGGAACAATACCACCATCACTGTGCAGCATTGGCGACATTAGAATTATGGACCTATCAAATAACATGTTTGCAGGAGAGGTACCATCTTGCTTCTTCAATTGTTCTGCAGCAATATTGAAGCTCTCAAACAATAATCTTGGGGGTATGATACTTGACGGGGCCAGTAACTTACCTCACATATGGGCAATTTACTTAGACAATAACAAATTTGAAGGAGTTCTCCCTAAAAATCTGTCTGGTGGTGTGCAAGTCATGGATTTACACGGTAACAATATTTCAGGAGAACTCAACACCTCATTATGGAATCTTCCTTATCTGGAAGCTTTAAGCCTTGCTAGTAATGGTATAACTGGTGACATCCATCCAGAAATATGTAAAATTACAAGTCTTCTGCTGTTAGATCTGTCCGGCAACTACTTTACTGGGCATACTCCAAACTGTAGTGGTACATTACTACTCCGCTATCTGAGTATATCTGGGAATTCGCTGTCGGGCTCCCCGAATGACTTTGTCAACAACTCCTACATTACAGTTCTGGATCTCAGCCATAATCAGTTCACAGGCAACCTTGAGTGGACACATTATCTTCCTTGGACCAATCTACTTTTATTAGGCTTGAATACTTGACATCTCACACAATAGGTTTTCGGGTTCCATACCACCATGTGTAGGCAGCATTCCATTTGAAGACCCTTCACAAGATGATTGGGATTGGCCCGGTGCCGGTGATAGGTTATTTGGAGCGGGGCCGATGGGCCTTTATAGTGATGGGTATGACCTCCCACACTTCTGTTAACCATGTAATATTGTGGGCCGGACTAGTTCCTTGGGTGCCACACATTAGGGTAGATCTTTTCAGTTTAAGTATCTATCTCTATTCCCTTCTCTCTGTAATCTCTCCAAACCGAACATGTATATCCCCTCGAGAGGGTTATCTCGCATCCTAATATATATACATGCGGGCTCCCTGAAGGGAGTTGAGACGCTTCATCAATAGCTTTCATGGTATACAGAGCGGGACTCTTCCATCGCATCTAGCTACCCTACTCCATCGTTCCTTCCCTCTCTATCGTTCTGCACCATCACCATCGATCTCCATCACCACCATGTCGACCTCCGGTGCGCTCCCCAGCTCTGCCCTCAACTACAACATCTCTGAACCCCTCACCAGGACGAACTACGTTCTCTGGCGAGCTCAGGCCCGATCCCAGATCATGGGTGCTGGCTTGTACGACTACATCGACAAAACTATAGATGAACCTCCCAAGACCATCATCACGAAGGACAAGGATGGCAAGGATCAGGTGATGCAAAACCCTGCCTATGCCCCTTGGCTGGTCCAGGACCAGCAAATCGTCGCCTACCTCCTCCGGAATCTCTCCAAGGAGGTCCTCGTTCAGGTGGCATCACTAGAGACGTCGCACGCGATATGGACGGCGCTGTCCACCATGTTCGCTGCAGTCTCTCTCTCGCGTGCCAACAACCTTCGTGCAGCCCTCACCAACGCCCAGAAGGGCACCTAGTCTACATCAACATACTTCGGCTACATGCGATCTCTCTCAGATGAGCTTGCGGCGGCCGGGAAACCCATTGGAGAACCGGAGCTCATCACGTTCATCGTGTCCGGCCTCGACATGGAGTACCAACTACTGGTCTCGGCGCTTGATGTCCGCACCGAGCGCGTCACGGTGGACCTCCTCTTCTCCCTCGTGTCCAACTTTGACCAGCGGGTCGAACTCTACCATGGTAATGGTTCTGGAGGCTTCAAATCTTCAGCAAACTCTGCATCTCGCGGCAGACAGGGAGGACGAGGTGGTGGCTACTGCAACCAGAAGAACGGTGGCGATGGATCCCGTGGTGGTTCTCACAGCGGCGGCGACCATGCTGGCAATAGCAGCAGCCATGTTGGCGGCGGCGGCGGCGGCTATCAGGGAGGAGGTGGTGGTGGCGGCTACCATCCCAATGGAAACTTCAGCAGCAGCGGCGGCTACCATCACAACAATGGTGGTGGCGGCTATCAAGGGGGAGGCGGCGGCAGCTACTACTCCCCCAACAATCACGGCGGCAACAACACCAGAAGATCCTCCAACAACAACCGGCGCCCCTTCCAAGGCTATGATGGCTATGAAGGCAAGTGCCAGATTTGTAAAAACACCAACCATATTGCTAAAGATTGTGATTGGCGCTATGCCGATGACAACTCCTAGAAAAATAAAATTGCAGCTGCAGCAGATGGATCATATGGTGTTGATACCAACTGGTATATGGATACGGGGACGACGAATCATATCACCGGAGAGTTGGAGAAACTAACCATGCATGAGAAGTACCGTGGTCATGATCAAATTTACACGGCGGCTAATGGTGCAGGTATGGAGATTAGTCGTGTTGGTAACGCAATTATCAACACCCCACATAAAAACCTTGTCTTAAAAGATATCTTGCATGTTCCTGATGCTTCCAAAACCCTTCTTTCAGTTCATCGCATTGCTCTTGATAATAATGTCTTCCTAGAGTTTCACCCATATTTCTTTTTGATCAAGGATCAGGTCACGAAGAAGATTCTTCATGGAGGTGTCTGTGTTAAAGGGCTATATGCGTTGCTTCCTCAATACTGCAAGTTTAATAAACAAGTCTATGGCGCCATCAAGCTCTCGGCCGAGAGGTGGCATAGTCGCTTAGGTCATCCTTCATTTGCTACTGTTCATCAAATTCTTAGTAGAAATAAACTCCCCGTTGTTGGTGAGAGAAACTCAGAAACCATTTGTGACTCATGTCAGAAAGCAAAAAGTCATCAATTACCTTATCCTGTTTCCACTAGTGTTTCTACCAAACCCCTCGAGCTTATTTTTTCTGATGTATGGGGTCCTGCACCCACTTCGGTCGGTAGACACTCTTATTATGTGAGTTTTATTGATGACTATAGCAAGTACACTTGGATATATCTTCTTAAAAAATGTTCGGATGTGTTTCAAGTCTTTCACAATTTTCAAGCTCTCGTCGAACGCAAGTTTGATAGTAAAATCATTGCCATGCAATCGGATTGGGGTGGGGAATACAAGAAACTTAATTCTTTTTTTCAAAAGATCGGCATCTCTCATCATGTATCATGTCCCCATGCTCATCAACAGAATGGTTCCGCAGAACGGAAACATAGACACATTGTTGAGGTAGGCCTAGCCCTGTTAGCTGCAGCCTCTATGCCGTTGAAATTTTGGGACGAAGCTTTCCTTACTGCCATTCATCTTATTAACATGTGGCCTAGTCTCACTATTGCTCATGAAACTCCTACTGAACGTCTTCTTCATGTCACACCCGATTATACAACTCTTCGTGTTTTTGGGTGTGCATGTTGGCCTAATCTTCGTCCCTACAACACTCGCAAACTTTCCTTTCGCTCCGAACAATGTGTCTTCCTCGGCTATAGTGCTCAACATAAGGGTGTCAAGTGCCTAGATGTCTCCACTGGGCGTGTGTATATTTCTCGGGATGTTGTCTTTGATGAAACTCAGTTCCCTTTCGAAAAACTACATCCCAATGCCGGTGCCCTTCTTCGCAAGGAAATTCTTCTCCTTCCTCCACATCTCTCCGGTGTTACTCCTGTGGGTGTTGATGATGGTGTTGATCCAACTATGACTAACACTTCTAATTCTGCATATGAGTCTGCTGCTACAGGTGATCATGTTGCTAAAAACTGCGCACAAAACGGTACAAAAACAGTTGAAAATGGCGCTCCCAGCTGTTCTGTACCTGTCACGGAAATTCAGAGGCAATCTTCCTCGGGATCAGCGCCTCTGCACCCGCCAGCGTCGGCAGAATCGGCTCTGGGATCTTCGTCCCACCAGGCGCACTCGCGCCCGCGTCTGCAACCGGTCGCGCAGCCTCCGACCCGGCAGTGGCCACGTGGGCCACTCCTACCGCGGGGCCAGCGCGGTTCGCCCCTGAGCCCCGAGTCTACGCCAGACGGGGTCCCACTCGGTCGCCTGTATCGGCTGCGGGCGACAGCACGCGCCTCGCGCTGGATCCGGTGGGATCCTCTGCGGCTCCCTTCTCCTCCTCTGTGGCGCGAACAGACACAGACAATCCAGCGAGACAGGGGGACACAACAGACGAGGCTGCTACTGTTACTCCCTCTGGATCAGCCCCAAGCGCTACTGACATTCTGCTTGCTGTGGCTGGCGGATCCTCTGTGCAGTCCGCTGTGCAGCCAACTGCTACGGTGCCACATACACGTCTCCGCGCAGGTGTTATTCAACCCGTTAATTACAAACTTAAATATGGCTTGGCTGCATCTACAGGTGAACCCCGCACACATCATGAGGCTCTTGCTGATCCCAAGTGGAAGGCAGCTATGGTTGATGAGTTTCAGGCCCTTCAGAAAAATGGCACCTGGCATTTGGTTCCTTCACGACAAGGTAAAAATGTAATTGATTGCAAATGGGTCTTTAGAATAAAAAGAAGGTCAGATGGCTCCATTGATCGGTATAAGGCTAGACTTGCTGCCAAGGGCTTCAAGCAAAGGTATGGCATAGACTATGGGGATACTTTCAGTCCAGTTGTTAAAGCTGCTACTATTCGCCTTGTGATGTCTATTGTTGTGTCTAAAGGATGGAGCCTCAGACAGCTAGATGTGCAGAATGCGTTCCTTCATGGTGTTCTGGAAGAGGAAGTATATATGAAGCAACCTCCTGGGTTTGAAGATAAGAACAAACCGTATCATGTGTGCAGACTTGATAAGTCACTTTATGGGCTGAAACAAGCCCCCAGAGCATGGTACTCTCGTCTAAGTACAAAGCTGCAGCAACTTGGTTTTGTTCCTTCAAAGTCTGACACCTCATTGTTTATATATCGCAAGTCACATATATCCATCTTTGTGCTCATTTATGTTGATGACATCATTGTTACAAGTTCCTCAAATGAAGCAGTGACTGCTCTTTTGTCAGATTTGAACTCAGAATTTGCTCTCAAGGACCTGGGGGACTTGCATTTCTTCCTTGGTGTCGGTGTCAAAACCGGCGGATCTCGGGTAGGGGGTCCCGAACTATGCGTCTAGGCGGATGGTAACAGGAGACAAGGGACACGATGTTTTTACCTAGGTTCGGGCCCTCTCGATGGAGGTAAAACCCTACTCCTGCTTGATTAATATTGATGATATGGGTAGTACAAGAGTAGATCTACCACGAGATCAGAGAGGCTAAACCCTAGAAGCTAGCCTATGGTATGTTTGTTGTTCGTCCTACGGACTAAAACCCTCCGGTTTATATAGGCACCGAAGAGGGTTAGGGTTACATAGAGTCGGTTACAATGGTAGGAGATCTACATATCCGTATCGCCAAGCTTGCCTTCCACGCCAAGGAAAGTCCCATCCGGACACGGGATGAAGCTTCAATCTTGTATCTTCATAGTCCAGGAGTCTGGCCAATGGTGATAGTTCAGCTATCCGAACACCCTCTAATCCAGGACTCCCTCAGTAGCCCCTGAACCAGGCTTCAATGACGACGAGTCCGGCGTGCATATTGTCTTCGGCATTGCAAGGCGGGTTCCTCCTTCGAATACTTCGTAGAGGATTTTGAACACAAGGATAGTGTCCGGCTGTGCAAAATAAGTTCCATATACCACCGTAGAGAGAATAATATTTACACAAATTCAATCTGCTGACGTATTCCGTGGCGTGACATCACACCATGGCCAAGCCTTTATTCGAACCATTTTTACTGTCCCACCTCAGCGCGTTTAGCGAGGTGGTTTCCTTGGCATGTCTTGTCAAAGTAGAGATCGTGCCCCCTTATTCCGGGATTGTCATCAATACGGGCGTGGGTAACCCAACCGCGCCTTTAATTACGGTGCTTGGGAGATAAGCGAGTTTTACCAGGCTGGTGGGACGCATAGTTTCGTCCGTCCATATAAGGGGATAAGGATCCACTTTTTCACACACGCCTTCTTCCTCCTTTGCTCATCCATTTCCGCGCACTCGAGCTCCAGCGCCCAAGTCCGCACACCTCTCCTCAACCTTCCCCAGCCATGTCCGGAGGGGGAGGCAAGTGGATGGTCTCCTCCGTCACTGAGGGACACATCAAAAAGTTGAGGAAAGTCGTATACTTGTCCAGCGACATCGCGCATCGGCTCCCCGACAAGGGGCAGCTTATCCCCACCCCCAGGCCCCATGAGAGGGTGGTGTTCCTCACCCACTTCCTCCGCGGACTAGGTTTTCCACTTCACCCATTTGTCCGGGCCGGGGGCTCATGTTCTACTACAGCCTGGATTTCCACGATCTGGCCCCAAATTTCGTCCTCAACATCTCGGAGTTCATCGTCGTGTGCGAGGCCTGCCTCTGCATCCGGCCCCACTTCGGCTTATGGCTAAAGACCTTCAATGTAAAGCCAAAGGTAGTGGGCGGCCGCCAGGCGGAGTGCGGAGGTGCCGTGGGCAGGATGCCCAACGTTTTATGGCTCGAGGGCTCCTTCGTGGAGACCATAAAGGGGTGGCAATCGGGGTGGTTCTACATCACCGAGCCGCGTGACCCCAAATGGGTGGCGGCCCCCGAATTCCGATCTGGCTTCCCTACACGGCTCACCTCTTGGAAAGAGACGGGCTTGACATGGGGCGTTTCGGAAGAGCTGACCGGACTCCAAACCTGCGTCCAAACCCTGGGGAACAAGAAGCTCAAGCTTGTCAATGTAGTCTAGGTCATGCTTATCCGCCGGATCCTCCCATGCCAACAAGGGGCCTTTAACCTGTGGGAGTTTGATCCGGCACAACACCAAACCTTGAGAAGGCTCTTCGACACTATGTACGAAGATGCCTGGAAGGTGCTGTTCAAGGGCGCCGAGGCTCCCACATCCGCTATCGAAGATCGCGGATTCAGCTCGCAGCGTCAAGCCAGTGAGGTAAGCTATCTTACCCTTTACAGGACACTTGTTTTTCATAGTTTGACTCTATGCGGGATCTAAGCTCCCATTCCTTTGACAGGACTGGCAGAAGAAGTGCGGACAGATCGACTGTCCGGCTCCTTTGCCAGAACACCCAGCGGATGCCCGATTGATGGGGCTGCTGGTTCCGGCACCTCATGTGGTGCCGGAGAAGAAGGCCAAGAAGAAGACCACGGGAACTCGAAAGAGTTCCCGCCGCCAGGTGTTATCGGACTCATCGTCCGATGACTTTGAGGCGGGCTCCTCCCGTGAAGGCGAGGAGGAGGAAAAGGAGGCCTCTCCCCCAGCGGGGGGAGAGAAGAAAAGGAAGGCCGCCCCAACTGGGGAGGCCGGAGGGTCCAAGAAGGGAAGGACCCTTCCTCCGGACTTCTCCACCAACGCCGATGATGGCAAAGAGGAGTGGCCACCGAGGGATAAGCCCCCGGCGACATCGTAAGTATCCGAATACCAGAATAACTCATGGCCTTTCGTTTGTCATATAGAGTCTCCTGACGCCGAGTACAACCCCGCAGCCCACCCAAGGACGGGCTCAACACTTCAACGAGTGGCTCCCTGGCTCCGTTGGACGTGAATAGTACTTCACTTCCGGTCGCCTCCTCTCCTCGCGCTGCGGACGACGCCGAGGTGGGGTCCCAAAAGGGGCCCAGCCAGGAGGAGGAGGTCTCGGAGGCGCCGCAAGGCAACCTCCCAGACTCCGGGCATAAGGGGGATCAAACCCCAAAGGGCTCTAAGTCGGGCCCTGGGCCGGACTCCACACCGAAACTGTTGAGGATATAGCTACTGAGTGTAAACCGGCCAGGAGGGCCCGGTTCACCCTCGACTATGCTGAAGCCCATGAAGATCCAGAAGATGGCATTTTACTAATAAGGCTTAGAAGCCCGCAGCCCAAAGGCGGATTAGGGCCCGTAGTAGTAAACCGCCATGACTATGTAAACTTGTAATATAAGTTAGGAAAGGAGAGACCGAGCCGGACACTTTGTATGAGTCGGCCTCGGGGCTCTGTAGACCAGCCAGGCGTCAACCTGTGTATATAAAGGGACGACCCGGCGGCGGTTCAGGGACAACAGACAACAACCCGAGACTCAGGCAAGCATATTTCGCTCCCTGGTCATCGAAACCCAATCAATCCCATCACACATAGACGTAGGCTTTTACCTTCATCGAAGGGGCCGAACTAGTATAAACTCCCGTGTCCCTTGTTCGGTTTAACCCCTTCAAGCTAACTCGTTGCGATGGCTCCACGACTAAGTCCTTTCATGAGGACATCTGACGTGTTAATTCCACGACAGTTGGCGCCCATCATGGGGCTATCGCACAATGGTGTCGAGTTCTTGAAGGGTTGTTCTGAAGGACTTAAGGGGTACGTGATCGGCCGGATGACCAAAAATCGTCACGGCAAGCTCTACATCGACGACGAAGGATGGGGCCCCGAGGCCGGCTCGATCGATTACGGGTACCGGGTTCCCTTCGGCGGAATTCATGTCTTCATCGGCAAGATCGGCGAACCGGGCCCTGAGCCGGACATCTGCACCGACCTCGTCGAAACGGCTCAGCGTGCGAGTCCAGCCCGGGTTAAGCCCGCCGTGAAGCATGCGTTCGTAGGATGCATCCATGGGATCGGATCTGAACCGGTGTCTGAAGGCGAGACAGCCGTATACTCCGACCCGAGTCATCCACTGGCGAAACTGAGTCCTTGTACCAGATTCATAGTGGTGCGTTCGAAGGGTATTCCGATGGCAACAGTATTCTAGACCTCCTTGAACCGCCAAGTCAGGTTGCTATTTACATGGCCGGAACACAGTCCATGTTGCAGTCTTCATCTACCGCAGCGATGAATACCGGATCAGCAGCCGCGGCAGGAGTCCCGGCGCGCCGTCCGGCGCAAGTCCTCTCCGGTTTGATGGACGCATGGGCGAGCTTGTTAACTGCGACAGTCACCCCGGAGACGCAGGATCAGACAACGCGGACGTTGCGAAACTGAAGGACCAAATAGCACAGGCTAAGGAGGACCTGGCAGCTCAGGATACTAGGATGGCTGAAGAACGGGCCGCTTTGGATGCCCAATCACAGCGGATACAGGCACAGAATTACCAGCTCATGCTGGATCGGACTGCATCAGTGGATGTAATGCGAAGGAAGTACCGGTCACGTCTGCCAGCGGTTTACGAAGGGTTAAATCTCTTTCAGACGCCAGGCGCAGGGCCGAGCAATCCGGCAGCTGCAAACCGGACTAAGGTGCCTAGGACAACTCCGGATCAACTACGGATGACGGAGCCACCCCGACGAACAGATAACCCGCCGCAATACGTGTCTACACCACCGGGTCACTTCTCGAGCCCTCTGGATAACATGATTGCCGCAGCCTCACGCCTGGCAGCCATTCCAATGGAGGGTGATTCAATAGCAGCAGTCGAGACGCGGCGGGCGAGAGACCTTCTTCAAACCGCCGTCGTGCAGCAGCAGGCTTATTCATATAGCCGGGATAGAATTCATTCAACCCCTTGTCCGAGCCCAAGTTATAGCAGGCGTATGGATGAACCGGAGGTGTCTAGCAGCGCGCGGCATCGCAATGCTCAAGATGTGGTGGATCATGGCAGGGCACGAAGGGATGCCGCTTTGGGTCGTTATCAACCTACCCTAGTTCAGCCAGCAGCGTCAGTTGACCGAGGCACCGGGCTTGCCTTTAGTTCCTGGGGAGTGCCATGCCTTATTCCGGCTCTCCGTAATGTGCGCCTGCCCAAAGATTTCAAGGGTCCACGCAAAGTGCCTAATTACACGACGGATCAGCCACCTGAGGCATGGGTCGAGAGTTATGAGATGGCAATGGAGATGCTGGATGTAGATGAAGCAGCTTGTGCAAAGTACTTCACGATGATGTTAGAGGGAACAACCCGTACTTGGTTGAAAAATCTACCAGCTAATTCAATCGAGTCATGGGATCAGTTGAAGGCCCGGTTTATAGCCAATTTCAAAGACACGTGCAAATAGCCCATGTCCATTGTGGATCTGGATGCTTGTGTTCAAGGAGAGAACGAGTCCACAACTCATTGGGTATGCCGGGTCTCAGAAGTGTTGCACTCGTCCGACCGGATTAACGCTGGTCAAGCGATTATCACACTAGAGCGCAATTGCCGGTTTAAATCACTGAAGATGAAGTTGGGACGGCTCAAGCGCCACTGCAACGACATGGGAACCCTCATGGCAGCCTTGGTAAAGTATGCTGATTCTGATAATACCAAGGATCCCAATTCTGGTAATGAGAAACTGGAGAAGGGAAAGAAGAATGGCGGTGCAAAGGGACAACAGCACAACCAAGGAGGCCATGGGAATAATGGTAAGCGTAAAGCGGATTCAGATTTTGTGGCTAACGCTAATGTGCAGCACCGAAAAGGTAAACCGCCCCAGCGCGGCGGGGCGATGAATCTGGAGCGTTTGTTGAATCAGCCCTGTCCAAAGCATGGGACCAAGGAGGTTCCTGCAACGCATCTTTGGAAGGATTGTAACATTATGAAGGAATTCAAAAACTCTGATCTTCTCTGGTATGATCAGGGTCCGTCGGGCGGTTCAGGTCCAGGTTTCCATGGTGGCGGCGGTTCAAACTTTGGGTCTCAGAATAATCATGGCAACCAGAACAACCAAGGTGGTAATAACCAGCAGAATAATCAAGGGAATCAGCAGCAGTCGGGTTACCAGAGTCACCCAAAGCAGTTGAATGGTGGGCAATATCATGTGTTCACCACTAGTCTGTGCAAGCATGATCAGAAGCTTCACAAGAGGGCAGTCAATGCTGTTGAACCGGCAGTTCCATGTTATCTGCGGTGGTCGGAACAGCCTATTGTGTGGAGTAGGGAGGATCATCCGCCCCGGGTTGGCAATCTGGGTCAACTAGCTCTGGTCTTGGCGCCTCAGGTGGGAGGTTATAAGTTCACCAAAGTACTCATGGATGGAGGAAGCAGTATCAATATTCTGTATTATGAGACATTCCGTCGCATGGGGTTGACAGATAAGAATCTTAAACCGTCCAACACTATTTTTCATGGTGTGGTACCAGGTAAATCGGTGTATCCCGTAGGTAAGATCACTTTGGAAGTGGTGTTTGGTGATGAACATGACTCTAGGTCTGAGACATTGACCTTTGAGGTAGTGAGAATCCAGAGCCCATATCATGCGCTATTTGGGCGGCCGGCTTATGCAAAATTCTTGGCAAGGCCTTGTTATATTTATTTGCAGCTCAAGATGCCGGGTCATAAAGGGACTATCATGGTTCATGGAAGTCGAAAAATCGCGTTGGATTGCGAGGAAGGTGATGCGGCTTATGCTGAGGCGGTTTGTGCTACAGAGGAGCTAAAATTTTATAAGGAGAATGTTATCCGGCAGATATGACCCCTCTGAAGAAGCCCACCACTGAGCATGACCCAACCCTGCATTTCAAACCGGCTGATGAGACTAAGCTTCTTGACTTCGTACCTGGCAATTCATCCAAGCAGTTCAGCATCAGCACCAATCTGGATCCAAAATAGGAAAGCGCGCTCATCGAGTTCATCCGTGAGAACCGGGACATTTTTGCATGGAAACCTTCTGACATGCCAGGTGTACCGAGGGAACTCGCTGAGCACACTCTTAATATTGATCCGAAGTTTAAACCGGTCAAGCAATTTCTTCGTCGCTTTAATGAAGAAAGACGCAAGGCAATTGGTGAAGAGGTAGCCCGGCTGTTGGCTGCTGGGTTTATCATCGAAGTGTTTCATCCTGAATGGTTGGCTAATCCGGTGCTGGTTCTTAAGAAAAACGACACTTGGCGTATGTGTGTGGACTACACGGACTTGAATAAGGCTTGCCCGGCCGATCCCTTTGCTCTCCCGCGTATTGACCATATCATTGATGCGACGGCGGGTTGTGAGCGCCTGAGTTTTTTGGATGCTTATTCAGGATATCATCAGATCAAAATGGCAGTTAAGGACCAGGAGAATACAGCCTTCATCACTCCCTTTGGAGCCTTCTGCTATGTTTCTATGCCCTTTGGGCTCAAGAGTGCTCAGGCAACTTATCAGCGTGTGTGCAAAATTGTCTTCACACGCAGATTGGGCGTAATGTTCATGCCTATGTGGATGACATTGTGGTGAAATCCAAGAAGGAAGAAACACTGATAGATGACCTCAAGGAGACGTTTGACAATCTTCGGGTTTACAAAATGATGCTTAATCCGGATAAATGTGATTTTGGTGTTCCAGCAGGCAAGCTTCTCGGGTTTCTTGTATCCAACAGGGGCATTGAGGCTAACCCAAAAAAAATTAAGGCAATCACATCCTTGGCTAAAACGAAGTGTATCAATGATGTTCAGCGTCTTGCAGATCGGATTGCAGCCCTTAGCCGGTTTATCAGTCGTTTGGGAGAGAAGGCAATTCCTTTGTATCAGATGTTGAAGAAGACGGATGATTTCGTCTGGAGTGATGCAGCCAATGCGGCTTTTGAGGAGCTAAAGCGGCAGTTGGTTGAACCGTCGGTTCTTGCAGCCCCAGTTGATCATGAGCCTTTGCTGTTATACGTGGCTGCCAATGCCCAAGCGGTCAGTGTGGCAATTGTGGTTGAGCGTAAAGAAGCTGGGAAGGAATATCTGGTTCAATGACCTGTATACTACATCAGTGAAGTCCTGATCGAGTCCAAACAACGCTATCCACATTGGCAGAAGTTGGTGTACGGGGTTTTTATGGCCAGTCGAAAACTCAAGCAATATTTTCCCGGCCATCCAATCACAGTGGTTAGTTCTGCTCCTTTGGGAGATATAATTCAAAATAGGGAAGCAACTGGTCGGGTTGCAAAGTGGGCAATCGAGCTTGGTCCGCACGGTTTAAAATGTGTACCTCGAACAGCCATCAAGTCTTAGGCTCTTGTGGATTTTATCAATGACTGGACCAAGTTGCAAGCACCGGAAGATAAACCGGATAATACGTACTGGACTATTCATTTTGACGGATCCAGGCAGTTGGAAGGATCAGGGGCTGGAGTTGTCCTTACTTCCCCTCGAGGTGATAAAATTTGCTATGTCCTCTGCTTGATGTTTCCTTGTACTAACAATGCAGCTGAGTATGAAGCTTTACTCCATGGTCTCCGTGTGGCCAAAGAGATGAACTTAAGTCGAGTTCGTTGTTTCGGAGATTCTGATCTGGTGGCTCAGCAAGTTTCTGGTACTTGGGATTCTAAGGATCCACTCATGGCGGCTTACAGGCGTGAGGTGGATATTGTGGCGGGTCATTTCAAAGGGTATCAGGTTGAGCATATCGATCGGCGCAAAAACGAAGCAGCAGACGCTTTGAGCCGGCTTGGATCTCACCGTAAACCGGTACCTCCTAACACATTTTTAGATATCTTGCATAACCCTTCTGTTAAGTTGCCTACAGAAGAGGATTAGGCTGTTCCTGATCCGGAGGCTCAGTTGGTGGCCGCTTTACACGTTGTACCGGATTGGACGGTTCCATATCTGGCGTATATGAGCCCGGGAGAGCTACCAAATGATGAAGTTCTGGCTCGACAGATAGTCCGGCGGTCCAAGTACATGGTTATTCACAATGGCGAGTTACACCGCTGTAGCGTTTCAGGCGTATTTCAGCGATGTGTTTCTCCGGAAGAAGGCCAAGAGATCCTATGGGAAATTCATGAAGGGGATTGTGGTCATCATGCCGGTTCAAAGTCCCTGGTTGCAAAAGCTTTTCGTCATGGGTTTTACTGGTTGACAGCTCATGCTGATGCGGAGGATCTGGTAAAGCGATGTGATGCTTGTCAAAAAATTTCACGCAAAGCTCATGTTCCGGCTCAGGAACTACAGATGATTCTTATCACTTGACCTTTTGCTACTTGGGGGCTTGATATGGTGGGACCCTTTAAACGTTCCCAGGACAAGAAGACCCACCTGTTGGTGGCAGTTGATAAATTCACCAAGTGTGTTGAAGCGGAGCCTGTTAGCAAGTGTGATGCAGCTACGGCGGTTCAATTTCTTAAAAAGATTATCTTCTGCTTTGGTTTTCCACACAGTATCATCACGGATAATGGTACCAACCTTTCCAAAGGTGAGAAGGAGGATTTCTGTCAGAGAGAGCACATCCAGCTTGACCTAGCATCTGTGGCGCACCCTCAATCCAATGGTCAAGCAGAGCGAGCTAATCAAGAAATTTTAAAGGGTCTTAAACCCCGGCTCATGATTCCCTTAAAGCGGACGCCGGGTTGTTGGGTGGAAGAATTACCTTATGTGTTGTGGAGTATCAATACCACCCCCAATCGATCAACAGGTTACACGCCTTTCTTTATGGTATACGGAGCAGAGGCGGTTCTCCCAAGTGATATACGTCATGACTCGCCCCGGGTTGCTAATTATGTTGAAGCGGACAACGAGCAAGCTCGCCAAGAGGCACTGGACCTATTAGATGAGAAACGAGATATGGCTTTGGCTCGATCGGCGGTTTATCAACAAGACCTACGACGTTATCACAACCGTCGGGTTAGGACAAGAACCTTTCAAGAAGGTGACTTGGTGCTCCGGCTCATCCAGGATCAGACCGACATGCACAAGTTATCCCCGCCTTGGGAAGGGCCCTTTGTGGAATCTGCACAACGGATCATACTACCTCATTGACGTTCAAGACAACTCACGCAATTCTGAGGAGGAGACCCGGCGGCCGTGGAACATAGCTCTCCTCCGGCCTTATTACACTTGAGCCATAGGCTCCTCTTTTGTACATATTTCGACTATGTATATATTATGATCAATAAATAAATCAGCATCCTTGCTCTAAGCGGGGCTTCTTCTGTTTTTTCTCAAATGTCCTTTGAGTTACATGGGGGCTTTAGCTGACAAAGCGGAGTACTACCTGTTAAACCGGCTATCACGCCACAAAGCTTGGGAGCTTCACACCCAAGGGGCCAAAGAGAGTCTGGATGCTATGCACAACTCAAACATAGGCACCCAATGAGCACAGCTCATCACGTTACTTGGGGGCTCCTTGTGTCAAATACCAAGGAGTTTGAATGGACCCTTGTAGCTGGGTATCGACCCACGGCTTGGAAGCCTGGTATATTTACCTAAAACCCCGGGTTAACCTGCCTTCATCAAGTAAGACACTCCTATCCAGGTCATCCTGGCACGGCCCCCCGAACGTTTGACAGTTACTCTCATTGAGACCCTGCACTTGTCAAAGTTAAAACGGTGATTGGTTAGTTGGAGGTCCATCTTAAAAGGCTTTGTTAAATGGTTTAACTCAGCAGCCTGGCAGCCCACAAAAAGCCTCGAATTTGGGCCTGGCAGCCCTCAAAAAGCCTCGACTACACGGTTTTATTTGCGTTTTGCTCAATTTTATGTTAAACCGATTTTCTTAAACCTGGGCAGTCATCTTATTAGCCTGGTATTCTTTAAGCCGGCTTGGTTTGCAACTACACGTTGACAGACCTTATTCTTAAACCAGAGTTTGCTAACCCGGTCTGGCTTTGGTCATCTGGTGTGCATCATCACCCGGTATGATTTACTATACGACATTAGTACATGATGGAGTTATACAAGAATTTCAGATTTGGGTTTTCACCCTTATTACAATCATATTTTTACAGTTTGATTTTCAATCAGGCTTTTTCTTGGGCATTATGACCCGTCCGGCGGTAAACCGCCAGGACCCTTTTCTTTTTTATGCACACAGGAGTTTCATATTATGATACCTGAAACAAAGTTGACATTGACATGGCGGATCACATAAAGTATCTCTTCCTGCACGATGGCAGCAGATCAAAATAGTTTTTGCTACCCTATTACAAGGCACTGAGGCCCAAAATATGGAATTGTTTCACAACGGATAGTTTCTAAACATATCAACCAAATTGACGGATTAAGCTTCACCGCCAGGTTGATGTGAAGTAGATGGGTCATCTGGCGTTGGTTCAGCCTCCTCCTCCCCATCCAATGGCTGGAAGTCATTGGTGGTCTAGTCAATCCGGGTTAAAGCCTGAAAGACAGCCTCTTCACTTATAAGCTCAGCCGGATCAACGTCAGGGGCGTAAGTGTGCTTACGGATTGGTGGAATAAGGTTCTGCACTTCAGGAATGACAGCTTCAACCCGTTTGTTGTTTGCATCATAGAAGGACCGGTGAACCGTCAGGTTAGCCTCTTCTGCCAACTGACTCGCCAGAGGACGCATCTCCCTTGTTATCCATTTGAGGGCGTCATTGTCAAATACTTCGCCGTTTTCTTGTGCACTGGGGAAGCCTTTGGCTATATCAGCCGGATCAAGATCAGCTATCCATGCCTTGGCTCGAGTCAGTGCTAGTAAAGTGCCAGCCCGGGCAGCGGATCGCTTCAATTCTTCTATCTGCGCTGGCGTCATAGATAGCCGGTCCAGTGTGTCTTTGATCAGTGTTGGAGCCGCATTGTCATAAGAAGTGGCGCAGATAACCCGTTGGACGCTAGTATACAGCTGTTCAATTAGCGTATATGCGGCCTTGAGTTTCTTCCGCATATCAGAACCCAGATGAGCAATGCGACTACCTATAGCGGTTTAAGAAGTTCATGTTAAACCGGAGAAAATTTCAAAGCGGAGTATTCATAAAGCCTTGGTAAACAATGCTTACCAAATATTGCAGAGGTCATGGCATTGATTTGGCGCTTTAATCCAGTAAGTTCTTCCGTCACCGGTTTAAGAGCTGACTCAGCGTTTTCCACCCGCTTCTGCAATCCAGCCTTTTCGGTATCCCAGTTGGCCTGCTCAGACTTGAACCATTCTTTGAGCTGCTCCATGGTGGTTAAGGCGGTTCTCAACTCATCCTTGGCCTTGGTGGTTTGTGCTTGTTGGGATTTCAGATTTTCTTGAAGGTCAGCAATTTGCGAGACTTGTTGGTTTATCTCACTCTGCAACAGTAAGAGAGCATGTTAATATCTTTGTTAAAGTCCCAAGCATATAACCAGTTATACACTTGGCACTTGGGGGCTAATGCGGATCATTTTTCTACGAATTATTGAAGTCCCAAGGATTAATACAAGTTTTAATCATGGCACTTGGGGGCTAATGTGTGTTTGATCATAAATACACAAGGAAATTTCATAAAGTACAGTATGCAATACACAAAGTCCCGGTTTGACTTTCTAAAGACAAATCGGCCCTTGGGGGCTACAGTGCAATGAAAGTACGGAGCAAAGAGCAAAATTGTTTACATCATAGCGCTCCTTCATCAGATTTACTAAACCGGCTTCATAATCACGGCTTGTGAAAAGCCGGTTCAAGAAGCCGGAGTGAAGATCTTGAGTAGAGAGATTAACATAAGCTGACAAATCAGTCTTCCCCTTCCCCTTGCTCATAGCAGCAAATTCATCCTTGGCAGTGTGCTTTGATAGAGCAACCGGATTACCAGGGGCAATATATGCAGTGCCAGTAACAACAACGTCGTCGTCTTTGGCCGGACTAGATGAATTGACATTCTTAACAGGGCTTGGCGCCTTGGTAGCAGGGCATGGCGGTTTGTTAACCGGGCTTGGCGGATCAGCAGTTGAGCCCCGTTGTTCCACTGTTGGACTTGGAGGAGCAGGAGGATGTGAAGTATCAACCTCTACATTCGGTTCAACCTCTGGCGGGTTAGCATCAGCATCTTGGTTTTGCCCAACAGAGCTGTCTATGGCAACTTCAGGGTCTTCACCATGATGCTCTGGAGTCTTCTCCGGATTAACATCAACAGTAGGGTCGCTGGTCTTGGCTTTCTTACTTAGTCGAGCCTTGGCACTACAACATCAAAGGTTAGAATATGGTAAACCGACAAATGAAACAAACAAATTAAGGAGTAATATACTTACCCATCGACAACTTTGAGAAGAGGCAGCTGAGTGGTTGAAGAACCGCTAGACGAGTTGGAAGAAGCCTGGTAATTCGGATCAGACGGATTGAGAGGGCATCGGAAGAAACCTTTCAAAGGATAACGTTTTTCAGGAGAACAAGTCACCTCTGGACGATGTTTCCGGGTTGGTGTATCAGGTAAATCGGACGATGTGATTTGTTGACCGCTATACCGGGTTGTGCGACGTTCTTCAGCTTGTTGTGTCTTCAAAGAAAATTTTGGATCCAAATGAGCAAGGGGGTGAGATTGTTTTACTTTTCGGACTGTGCGGCGAATTCTTTGAACCGGTACAAGATCTGAATCGGAAGAAAGAAGGATTACCTCAACATGTTCTACATGGCTGGCCTCCGCATCATCCTGGGAAGAGTCATTGTCAATAAGATGAACGAAAAAGGAACCAAGTGAGTCAAGTTCTACCTCAGCGTCTGATTCTTCATCTTCTGGCGGATCAGAAGACTCGGTGGTTTTCTTCTTGCCAGCTTTCTTGGTGCCCTTGGTCTTTACACGAGGAGCCCGGGCCGGTTTAGTCCGTTTCCAAAAGGAGCTGTTAGCCTGAAATTAAGACAAGGAAAGGTTAGCATACGGTCAATACGGAAGCAAATCAGTAAAGTATTTAGATGAACTTTACCGCTGGCGGTTTATTGGAGATGCAAAATGGAGCCAACCCAGTTTGGATGCATGTAGACATCGGTTCATCAAGCATTTTCTTCACCGATTTAGCAACTTCAAGATCGGTCATTACTATTTCATGAAATCGTTGAGGGTCTTTGACATCACCAGTATATTCATGCATCAATACGGGGCGGCGGCTTAAAGGTAAAATGCCCCAAGAAACCTAGCAGCAGACAAAATCAATGCCAGTTAAACCGTTGGCCATCAGAGCCCGGAGCCTGGCGAGTTGAGGTGCAAAATTCTTCCGTTCTGCCGCGGTCAAGCGTCAAGGTAATGGGTGGCCGTTGCTAAGCCGGTGAGGGCGATAACCCGACAAAGGATTTTCTCCATCAGGGGCAGTGTTCCGGCAGTAAAACCAGGTCTGATTCCAATCTTTAGGATGGCTATGATGTTTTGCATGAGGGAAGTCGACTTCTTTCTTTTTTTGAATAGAAACGCCGCCAAGCTCTGTGTTGGGACCATCTGAGAATTCTGTGCGGCGGTTCAGATGAAAGAAGTCCCAGAACAGCTCCACGGTTGGCTCTTCTTGAAGATAAACTTCGCAGAAAACTTGAAAGTTGCATATATTGGACACAGAGTTTGGACCAATATCTTGCGGATGGAGTTGGAAGCTTGCCAGGACATCCCGGAAATTTTTTGATCCGGGCGGACTGAATCCCCGTTCTAAGTGTTGCATAAAAACAATCACCTCTCCTTCTTGAGGTTCAGGTGGACATTCCGATTCCGGAACTCACCAGTGGAGAACTCTTTTTGAGGCTAAACCACCAGTGGTAACATAACCGTTGATTTGTGTTTCCGTGATCCAGGATGGAACCCAATTGCAAGCAGCGAATTGTTTCGTCATTACGGAAGGGGGGAACTGAAAGGAAAAAACAAGTGTCGGTTTACAATTTACGGTTTAAGGTGTACAATCCAGTGTTAAACCGGGGGAAAATACTATGCAAGGTTCACTTGGCGGTTTAAGAGAGGTCTAATGATATATGGCGGATTGGCTATCAAAAGGTTAAACCACCCATAGGCAGAAGGGCCAGGATTCAAAATTTCTGCTAAGTGTTGACAGAAACAGGTTTCACACAATGATCAAATTTATTTGGATCTACCGCACATCTGTAAAGCAATTTTTTCTGTGATCTCTAAAGACGCTAAGTAGAACAGGGAAGGTCGTGTACTCTACAGAGGTAAAAGAACGATCTGCTAGCATTAAAAACGGATGTGGAGTAACTACCGCATGAGATCTACACTGCTATTGGATCAAAACTACCGCGGCAGAAGGAAGGACGAAGAAGAAGAATGAAGAACTGCACAGAGGAGCTCGCAAACCCTAAACACAGATCTAAAGAGGAAAGGAAAAAGGAAACTTACCACTACAGGTTTGCTGCAGAGGGGTGCGACGAGTTTCTGGTCCAATTCAGGTTGATGTAGCCATCTTTGTCGATGCAGTTCTCAAGGATCGCGGACGGCGGCGGAGCTTCAGAGCTTGGGTGTCGCGAGGAAGAAGAAGGCACAGAAGGGGAAAAGAGAGAAGGGCCCTCGGGCCTTATTTATAGAGGAAAGAGTAAAATGGCAGGCGCGAGAATCAAGGAGCCTGAAACGGCAGAATGGGTGCGCCTGTTGCCTCGATTTTCGGGACAACCATTAAGTGAAGGGAATCTTTTTAATCTTTTTATATAGAGATGATGTCATGATGGACCGTTGCTGTGTTCAGAAGATGACGTCACGGCGGTTTACAAAATTTACAGGAGAAGACGATATGGCGGTTTACGAAAATACAAGAAGACGCCTACAAGATATCTTTGAAGTATTGAAGATTGACATGAACAAATTCAAATCAATCTGGGGCCTAATGTTGAGGATATAGCTACTGAGTGTAAACCGGCCAGGAGGGCCCGGTTCACCCTCGACTATGCTGAAGCCCATGAAGATCCAGAAGATGGCGTTTTACTAATAGGGCTTAGAAGCCCGCAGCCCAAAGGCGGATTAGGGCCCGTAGTAGTAAACCGCCATGACTATGTAAACTTGTAATGTAAGTTAGGAAAGGAGAGACCGAGTCGGACACTTTGTATATAAAGGGACGACCCGACGGCGGTTCAGGGACAACAGACAACAACTCGAGACTCAGGCAAGCGTATTTCGCTCCCTAGTCATCGAAACCCAATCAATCCCATCACAACTAGACGTAGGCTTTTACCTTCATCGAAGGGGCCGAACTAGTATAAACTCTCGTGTCCCTTGTCCGGTTTAACCCCTTCAAGCTAACCCGTTGCGATGGCTCCACGACTAAGTCCTTTCATGAGGACATCTGATGTGTTAATTCCACGACAGGAATCTTCAGTGGTTTCGGAGTCCGGCAGGCGACCCCTTCGTAAGAAGGGCGAGACTATGACACCGCTGACCTCCGTCCAACCAGAGGCACCGGATAATTTGCTGGAGGCGCTTAACGGCGCCTCCATCAACGAGGGGCACCACACTGTTATGAGTGTGGTGATCCAGAAAGTTCACTCCGCCAAGAGCGGGCTGACCGAAGCCTGTGCCAGCCTTCTAACAGGCTTTGAGGTATGTATTTAAGATATATAAAAATATTACTGCATAGACAGTAGCCCCTGATGCTCAGTTTGTTGTTCGGAAAGAAAAGCCAAATTGAGGATCTAAAAAGATGTACGCAGGACTCTAACATAAGTATGTCGATATGGGAATGCAGGCTGCGCTGCTGACCTCTGCCGCACTGACTGCGGAGGTTGATGCATTGAAGCAGAGCCTCGAGCGGTCCAAGAACGAGCTCGGCCTTGCCAAAAAGCGGCTCGAGGACAAGGAAGGTAAGTAATACCTTATGGAAGTATATAAAAGATGTGGTTGCAAAAAATAGCAGGAATAACGTGAGAATTGCAGGGGCCACGAATGAGGTGGCGACCCTGAAGGATGCGGTGTCCAAGGCCGAAAGCAATGCGGCCGTGGAGCGCACCGAGCGATAGAAGCAGGAGGCGCAAGTGGCAGAGGTGCGGCAAGAGCTCCAGGCTCTCATGGAAAAACACGAGAGTTTGGAGCGTGACTCAAATACTCGAGAGTCCGAGCATGCCTCGGCTCTTGAGAGCGCCAAAGCCGCTAAGGCCGAAGCCCAGAAAGCCCTCCAGGAGATTGAGGCGATGAAGAAGGTAGCGGCGGGTAAGGCATTCTTCATGCAAAGCAAGCACGTGAAAGTGAATTACTTGTTACTTACCCGAATCCAGAGCTCTCCAGGAGCATTCGCAGATCTGCCCCGCAGTGTGTCCGATGCTGCCGCATTCTACCGGGCCGAGGAAGGGAGCTCGACGGAGAAGGTGTTCTGGTCTCAGTATGCTGAGGCCGGACACCCGGTGCCCTTGAGCGACCAGCTGAAGCAGCTGGTCGAGCTCCATAAGGTGGCCGAACAGGCCATGAAGGGCCTCATAGTTCGGCTATGGCCTGAGGAGGCCATGCCTGGGAGCTACTTTGGGCTGGTGAGGAGGTTGGTGGACGCCTGCCCATGGATTGAAGTCGTCAAGCACTCCGCCTCTATCGAAGGTGCCCGTAGGGCTCTTGCCCGTGCTAAATTGCACTGGGGCAAGATGGACGCTGAGAAGCTTGTTACGGACGCTCCACCGCCGGGCAGGGAGTATCACAAGCCCGAGATGTATTATGCGGGCGTCCTGAAGGGTGCCCGCCTTATAGCGGGTGAATGCTCCAAAGATATAATTTTTGAGTAAACTCGCATTTGTTATCCTGTGCGCTTGAAAACTTGTTCATCTGCGCTAAGCAACGCTTGTAGATTTAAAATATTACCTTCTGTGCGGCCGTTTATTAAATTTGAGAGATGGCGAGTCGTCGGCTTCTGCCCCCATGCTGCGAGTGCTGGGGTGTTCGGGATAAACTTGAGCGCTCTTGTTCCCATTCTTGGGTACTTCGAGGGAGGCGCTCAACGCAACGAACAAGGCAACCAGACTATAATGCTTGAACACTCTCACTTAGCCATAGAATTCTATAATTTTAAATTTCGGCGAAGCCCCTAGTATTCGGAAGACCGATTTCGGGGCGCTATCCACGCCTGGGCCGGACAAAGGCGGCTCCTCGCTCTAGTACTTTGAGAGGATTTTCGAGTCCCTAAAGACTTGCTACGCGTGCTCGGAACGTGTCGGGCGGTCCTGTTGTAGGTTACTCCGGGCGCGCTTGGCGGTGTCCGGACGTTTAATAGCCGGACTCGAGAATTGCCTTAAGAGGCTGCTTTGTACCTCCGCCGCGAGAGCCGCCGTGTGCTCCTCCATTCGGAGAGACCGTTCGGTGTTTCCGTTGACCGTAATGACTCCTCGAGGGCCTGGCATCTTGAGCTTGAGATATGCGTAGTGCGGCACCGCATTGAACTTTGCAAATGCGGTTCGTCCGAGCAGTGCGTGATAGCCGCTGCGGAACGGGACTATGTAGAAGATTAACTCCTCGCTTCGGAAGTTATCCAGAGATCCGAAGACCACTTCAAGTGTAACTGAGCCTATACAGTTGGCCTCTACACCTGGTATGACGCCTTTAAAGGTCGTCTTTGTGGGTTTAATCCTTGAGGGGTCTATGCCCATTTTGCGCACTGGATCCTGATAAAGCAGGTTCAGGCTGCTGCCGCCGTCCATCAGGACTCTAGTGAGGTGAAATCCGTCAACATTGGGTTTAGAACTAATGCGGCGAATCCGCCGTGACGGATGCTAGTGGGGTGGTCCCTTCGATCAAAAGTGATCGGGCAAGAGGACCACGGGTTGAACTTTGGGGCGACTGGCTCCATCGCATATACGTCCCTTAGTGCACGCTTCCGCTCCCTTTTGGGTATGTGGGTTGCGTATATCATGTTCACCGTCCGCACTTGTAGGGGGAAGCCCTTCTGTCCTCTATTGTTCGGCGTCCGGGGCTCCTCCTTGTCGTCGCTATGCAGCCCCTTGTCATTGTTTTCGGCATGTAACTTGCCTGCCTGCTTGAGCACCCAACAATCCCTGTTGGTGTGGTTGGCTGGTTTTTCAGGGGTGCCGTGTATCTGGCACGAGCGATCGAGTATTCGGTCCAAATTGGACGGGCCCGGAGTATTTCTTTTGAATGGCTTTTTCCGCTGACCGGGTTTAGAGCCTCTGAATCCGGCATTGACTACCGTATCTTCAGCATCATCGCCGTTAATGCGGCGCTTGTGCTTGTTGCGACGCGACCTGCCATTGCTGTCCTTGGTATCCGAATTACCAGGGCTCTTGGTCATGTTGTTACTACGAGCTAGCCAGCTGTCTTCTCCCGTGCAAAAGCGGGTCATGAATGTTGTGAGGGCTGCCATAGATTTTGGCTTTTCCTGTCCTAGGTGCCGGGCGAGCCACTCGTCGCGGATGTTATGTTTGAAGGCTGCAAGGGCCTCTGCATCCGGACAGTCGACGATTTGATTTTTCTTGGTTAGGAACCGTGTCCAGAATTGTCTAGCCGATTCCTCTGGCTGCTGAATTATATGGCTTAGGTCATCGGCGTCTGGTGGTCGCACATAGGTGCCCTGGAAATTGTTGAGGAATGCGGCTTCCAGGTCTTCCCAACAACCAATTGACTCCGCTGGCAAGCTGTTAAGCCAATGCCGAGCGGGTCCTTTAAGCTTGAGTGGGAGGTATTTGATGGCGTGTAGATCATCACCGCGGGCCATGTGGATATGAAGGAGATAGTCCTCGATCCAGACCGCAGGATCTGTTGTGCCATCGTATGATTCAATGTTCACGGGTTTGAAACCCTCAGGGATCTGATGATCCATCACTTCGTCTGTGAAGCATAGTGGGTGTGCGGCACCTCTGTATTGGGCTATATCACGACGTAGCTCAAATGGGTTTTGTCTGCTATGTTCGGCCTGGCTGGGTTTGCTGTATCCGGCGTGACGGTTGTCGTCACGTGTAGTGAGGCGCCCATGCGATCTGTAGATCGATCTTGTCTGCCTTGCCTTGTCCTCCAATATATCTCGCAGGTCTGGCGCACTTCCCCATGACTTGGTATTTTTTGAATGGCGCCGGGGTGCGGCTTGAGTGGAGGGCTGAGAGGCCTCTCTGTCGCGGCCACGAGGTGGCCGGTCGGCCGCATCCAGCGCTAGTGATGTGGGTTTGAGTGCTTCCTCCTCTAATCGGGGTAGCAGCCTGCGTTTTGGGTAGCTCTTGGAGGGGCGTTCGAGTTCGTACTCTTCAGCCGCAAGGACTTCAGTCCATCTGTCAGCTAGCAAATCTTGATCAGCTCTAAGCTGCTGCTGCTTTTTCTTGAGGCTGCTTGCCGTGGCCATAAGCCTGTGTTTGAAACGCTCATGTTCGACGGGATCCTCAGGCACGACAAATTCGTCGTCGTCGAGGCTTGCATCGTCTTGGGAGGGAGGCATGTAATTATCATCCTCTACCTCTCCGTCTGCCGCTCTCTCATGAGGGCTGGCTTCTCCGTCCTCCTGTGTTGAATCCTGCTGGAGGGGGTTGTCTTCGGCACTTTCCGGGGTGTTATTGTCTCCCGTGCCGGAATCACCGTTTTTGCTGTGGTGGGATTTAGAGCGGCGCCGCTGACGCTGGCGCTTAGGTTGTTTCTTGGAGGGGTCATCCTCCATTGTTCCATCGCCGTTCCAGTCTTTTGGGATGTCCACCATGTAAATGTCATAGGACGAGGTGGCCTTCCAGTGCCCTGTAGGCGCTGGTTCTTGGTCGTCTCCTGCATCGTCGTCCATACCGTCGATGTCTTCGGAGTCGAAGTCGAGCATGTCGGTTAAATCATCGATAGTGGCGACGAAGTGGGTGGTGGGAGGGCTTTGAATTTCTTCGTCGTCCGCATCCCAGCCTTCCTGACCATAGTCCGGCCAGGGCTCTCCTGATAAAGAGAGAGACTTTATTGAATTCAGGATGTCGCCAAAGGGCGAGTGCTGAAAGATGTCCGCAGCGGTGAACTCCATGACCGGTGCCCAATCGGATTCGATTGGCAGGGGCGCGGAAGGTCCGGAGTCCGGAGAGGAGTCCGGTACCTTGGAGTTACGAGCCTTGCAAAGGACAGGGATAGTATTCGGCTCCATCGCCGTAGAGATAGCAGCCCCCGAGGCGGTGTCCAGCCACCCGTCCTCGGTCGGCGCGGTCGGCTCCGAGCTAAGGGTCGGAGCAGACACTTGTGCGGCCTCTAGGGCACTGTCCGGCGACAGAGCTAGATCGTGCCCATCGTGACAGTGCGGCGCGCTCGGCTGTGGCTCGAACCCGTCGAAGATCAAGTCTCCACGGACGTCAGCCGTATAGTTCAAACTTCCAAATCTGACCTGATGGCCAGGGGCGTAGCTTTCAATCTGCTCCAGATGGCCAAGCGAATTGGCCCGCAGTGCAAAGCCGCCGAATACGAAGATCTGTCCGGGGAAAAGTCTCACCCTGGACCGCATCGTTGTTGATAATCGGAGGAGCCATCGGGCCTAAAGATGACGACACAGAGGAACTCTCAATGAAAGCACCAATGTCGGTGTCAAAACCGGCGGATCTCGGGTAGGGGGTCCCGAACTGTGCGTCTAGGCGGATGGTAATAGGACACAAGGGACACGATGTTTTTACCCAGGTTCGGGCCCTCCCGATGGAGGTAAAACCCTACTCCTGCTTGATTAATATTGACGATATGGGTAGTACAAGAGTAGATCTACCACGAGATCAGAGAGGCTAAACCCTAGAAGCTAGCCTATGGTATGATTGTTGTTCGTCCTACGGACTAAAACCCTCCGGTTTATATAGGCACCAAAGAGGGTTAGGGTTACACAGAGTCGGTTACAATGGTAGGAGATCTACATATCCGTATCGCCAAGCTTGCCTTCCATGCCAAGGAAAGTCCCATCCGGACACGGGACGAAGTCTTCAATCTTGTATCTTCATAGTCCAGGAGTCCGGCCAACGGTGATAGTTCGGCTATCCGGACACCCCCTAATCCAGGACTCCCTCACTTGGTATTGAGGTTAAGAAAAACAGAGAAGGTGGTCTGCATCTTTCTCAATTTTCAAGCTCTCATCGAACGCAAGTTTGATAGTAAAATCATTGCCGGTGATAGTCTGGTGGTGTGCAAGTCATGGATTTACACGGTAACAATATTTCAGGAGAACTCAACACCTCATTATGGAATCTTCCTTATCTGGAAGCTTTAAGCCTTGCTAGTAATGGTATAACTGGTGACATCCATCCAGAAATATGTAAAATTACAAGTCTTCTGCTGTTAGATCTGTCCGGCAACTACTTCACTGGGGGTACTCCAAACTGTAGTGGTACATTACTACTCCGCTATCTGAGTATATCTGGGAATTCGCTGTCGGGCTCCCCGAATGACTTTTTCAACAACTCCTACATTACAGTTCTGGATCTCAGCCATAATCAGTTCACAGGCAACCTTGAGTGGACACATTATCTTCCTTGGATCAATCTACTTTTATTAGGCTTGAATACTTGACATCTCACACAATAGGTTCCATACCACCATGTGTAGGTAGCATTCCATTTGAAGACACTTTCCAAGATGATTGGGATTGGCCCGATGCCAGTGATAGGTTATTTGGAGCGGGGCCGATGGGCCTTTATAGTGATGGGTATGACCTCCCACACTTCAACTTCACAACCAAAAGGAACTCCTACACATACGGGCGGAACTTCTTCATGTCGATGTCTGGCATGGAGTTCTCTGCAAACATGCTGTCAGGTGAGATTCCAAAGGAGATAGGGAATTTGAGCCATATCAAATCTCTCAACCTGTCAAATAATTTCTTGACTGGACCAATTCCTGCAACCTTCGCAAACATGAGTGAGATTGAAAGCTTAGACCTATCAGGAAACAGGCTGAATGGACCAGTACCATGGCAGTTGAGTCGGCTATCATCCCTAGAGGTGTTCTCTGTGGCATACAGTAACTTATCGGGATGTCTACCAGACTCTGGTCAGTTTGGCTCATTTGATATGGACTGTTACAAAGGGAACAACAACCTTAGATTGTGCACTTCCAGTTCAGGTCCTGTGGCACGGAACGGTACAAGAGGAAGTGCGCCTGATGATTCTGACCCGATCCTCTATGTTGTCAGTGCTGTTTCATTCGTCTTGGCATTTTGGGCCACTATCACGTCGGTATTCTGCCATCCATTTGGGCAGCGTCTTATTCTCAATCTGTAATAGGTAAAGAGAGAGAGTGCTACTGAATAACAGTGATGATGTGTAAAGAACAGATGCAGATCACTTTAGCAACTTTCTTTCCAATTATCCATGTATTTGTAGACCATAGTACCTTTTGTTGCTTGTATAGAAGTTGTGTCGCAGCAAATACTATTCTGATTTCTCCTGCTCTAAGAAGGCAAATAATTGAATCTCGGTGGAATCCTATTTAAAATAACCTTGCGAAGAGTGTGGAATGCTGGGAGTGGGAGGTAAGATGCTGCCTCCCGTATATATAATGATACTTAATGTTGATGGAAAGGCTGTGAAATGGTTGGATTTTCACAGAGCTCATTTTCTTTTGCAAGAAGCAATACGAAGTGATGTGGGAGGAAGCTTTATCTTCCATTCTTCGTACAGAGCAGTGTAGTCTTCTTTTTTTTTCTTTTTTTTTGCGCATAACAGAGCAGTGTAGTCTGTAGTTTAATCTTTTCAGAAAAAGTTACCATGTAAGCTCAAGGTGCAGAATGGTGGTGTGAAGTTGAGATTTTGGGAGGATCCTTGGTTCTACATAGCCCTTTTTTTTTTCTGAACTGAACTTCCTTTAGCACTTCTGAACCCCCATAATGTTTGTAATGCTACAAGTGTTTATGTAGCCGACAGCAGCTGCTATGTTTTCTGAAAGAGAAAAACATGACAGACCTGCCGAGAAGCTACATTTCTGAAAGGGCATTTTACCAGGGCAGAGTTTTGTAAACGTAAAAAAAGTATTGAAAAAAGCAAACGCGCCCACCGTGGGGCTCGAACCCACGACCACAAGGTTAAGAGCATAATTGGTTTGATGCCAAAAGTTGGCATGCCAAATTTTGCCAACTGCCAAATATTGGCTAGAGATTGGTTGCTTGCCAATTCTTGTTGCCAATCTCACAAAAAGTTGCCAAAAGTTGGCAACTTTTGTTTTTGCCAAATGTTGGCTTACCAAATATTGGCAATGCCAAATGTTGGTAGCAAACCAATTATGCCCTAAGAGCCTTGCGCTCTACCAACTGAGCTAGACGGGCTTGCTGAGCGACTGCTTTCAGGACCATTTATCATCATTCTGCACCCAAAGGTGCAAAAAAAGAAGAGAGCGTACCTGCAGAAAATGAGAAAAAAAATGACGGATCAGCAAGTGCTTCAGTGAAATGAAAGACATGATGGCATTTTCAGAAGATGGTCAGACTCGGCCAGGCCAATTGGCATGTACCACGGGAGAACTCTACCACTGAAAGAATTCAATCAAAGAAAGAAAAGTTTGTGCCGCTCGGCTCATCAGTAATCGCCAACTATGGGACCATGAAATCTATTTGAGGAACACCCTTAACCGACGGGGGAGAGGTCTTGGCCCCACGACGGTTATCCCCAACAACTAAAAGCTCAACCATTTTACAAATGATGATTACGTTTTCTAGTACCGTAGCTTTTTCCTGTCAAGCCTTAAATGAACTTCTTGTTTTCCTAATTGGAATATTCTGCCCATCAAGTCCAATATAGCAACCAATACCCCGGATATCCATGATGTCCTGTAATAAGGTAAGCGTTAGGCCTCTAATGATGTTTTTGAGCTTCAAGCCAGTAATGATATTGAGAGGAAGGTTGAGAAACTGGACAAAATATTATGACGCTTAAGAGTCTACCTTGTGCTGATTGCCTTTTCCAGTCTCCACGACAGGGAAGTGCACAGGATCATATGAGACACCATTTCATTTCATCAACTGTACTAACTGATAGTTCAGAATTCTACAGCTGATGATACCAAGCATGTACCTGTGGGGTTTCTATTAGGGATGCAAGTTCTATTTGTGTCATTCTAGCTTGATTGCGTACCGAATCCTTTGTAACATTGTCAATAGTTTCCTGTGACCTGGAGCGAAAGCACCAACGCCAACAGCAATTCAGTGTCATCTTGGCTTGCAAATTGAAATCGACAGAATCAGATCTTGTTTAGATCATACCATCACTGTATTGAATTTGTTTCATCTTGGATAGCGCCTTTACATACCTTGGGATTTTCCTTTTGACTTCATGACACCATCACTTTGGATAACCCCTTGTGGGTGCAAAACTTGCTGGGAGGTAGAAACTTGGCACGTCAAAGGGCATTCTGATGAAGTTTCAAAAGCTCCACTATTCAAGACAAGCAACTGAATGACTGATACAAGACAAAACTGAGAGGTCATGAACCAGACTCTAGTTTTGCTGTCACCAAAAATCTCCACAGCTGCATTGTCCATTCTTGAAATGATGAAACCTGTTGGCATCTCTGACGATTATATCCCTTCTCCTGACTAAGCACATGTACTTGATAACAGTATGGCAATTTCCACACACACGCATGGAGATTCTTTGTAACAAAAATGACCTTATCTTCGCTGAGAGTGAGGATACCGAAAGCTATTGCCAGCTTTTCGCTGTGATGAAGAAGTGCCTTCTCCTTTTCCTCTTCCTCAAGATCTTGCAGAACAAAGCTGGTATGAGCCTGGTAACCCAGTTTATTAATATCTACCAGGATGTTATTCAGCTCTTGATATGTCTCAGGTGACCGCGGATGAGATCTGTCCCCGCCAATAAATGCGTGTAGGGAGCCATCTATCTCGATCCAACTGCAGCCAGGGCTCTTCTTGAACCCCTTCTCTTTCTGCTGCCTCGTCGAACTTCTGTGCCATCATGTGAAACCAGCGTTTCCCTTCAGTCACGAGCCCAGAATGGCTGCACGCCGAAATTAGGCAGATGAATGTGACGCCATCGGGCTCACAAGCGTGATTCTTCATGTCTAAGAACAGCGCAGTGGCTTCTTTTCCGAGCCCATGGATTCCGTATCAGGCTATCATAGTATTCCACGACACGATATCCCCAGGCGGCATCACATCGAAAATCTGCCTGGAGAGATTAATCCTTCCACACTTTGCATACATATCTATCAAGGCATTACAGAGAGAGGTTTCTGGACATCGCTCCTAACAGTATGGACACCACAAATCCTCCGATGATGGCACTCCAAGTAACATCGTTCCTGACGGCCATGGCCTAGAAGACCCTGTGAGCATATAGCAAGTTCCCGCACTTTGCGTACATGTCCAGCAGCGCGGTGCCGACGAGCACCCCGTCCTTGTCGTGGAGAGAGACGCGGGCGCTGTAGGCATGCATAGACTTCCCTTGGGGGAGCGCGCTCTGCTGGGCGAGCCGAGGAAGGAGCGCGACGAGGGTGGAGGCGTCGGGCCTGAGGCAGGCGCGGCCCTCCTGCATGCGGAGGAGGCACTCGAGTGCGCGACCGTACATGCCGTGGAGCGTGTAGCCGGCGAGCATGGCGTTCCAGCCTTCCAGGCGATGGCATCCCTGGCGGGCATGGCGCGGAAGACGGCGGCTGCGGGGCGGAAGAGGGTGCACTTCATGTAGAGGTCGATGAGGGCAGTAGATACAAAGAGGTCGGCGTGGAGGCCCGCGCGGGCGGCGTGTGGCGGTGAATGGCGTGGCCGGCGCGCAGGTCGAACAGGCCTTGAGGACGAAGGGGAAGGTGTACTTGTTGGGCGGGCTACGGTGGCTGTCACGGAGCATGGCGGCATAGAGTGCGAGCGTGCCGGCGGCGTGGGTGGGGCCACGCCAGGAGTAGGCCCGGATGAGCGCGTTGTAGGTGCGCGCGTCCGGGTCCGGGATTCCGTCGAACATGTGGCGGGCATGCGAGAGGTCGCCGCGCGCGATGTGGTGCTCGAGCTGCTGCTGCTGCCGCTACCGCTGGAGGTGGTGCTGGTGGCAGGCGTCGGAGGGTGGCGCGGCCGTGGAGAGGACGGCGAGTCCCGGCCGCCGGCTTGAGTTTCGTGGCGGAAAATCGCGGCCGCATCGCGCATGCTTAATTTTTCTTCCGAACTCGACTCGAGCAGAGAGAAAACTTTGCTTTGTCTAGTTTTTTCAGGCAAACTTTCTTTCGTCTAGTATGAAAGGGCCCATGCTTTGCCTGCTTGTTTTTTTCTGTGTTTTTCTGGCGGTTTTCTTCTCTTTTTTTCGTTTTATTATTTTTAAAATTCTTGAACATTTTATGAAATTCAGAGTATTTGAAATTTTTGAACACTTTTTAAATTCGTGAAATTTTAAAATACGTTTTAAAAGTAAAATCTGTAAACATTTTTATATTCATTAACATCTTTAAATTCGGGAGCATATTATTAAACTTGTTAAATATTTTTATATAATTTATGAATACTTTTAAATTCCACAAATATATATATATATATATATATATATATTTTAAATTTAGAACATATTTTGATATAAACCATGCAAAATAAAAATCCTTCAAATTACTCCCTCTGTATCCAAATGTAAGACAATTTTTATATAGGTTAATTTAAACTTCAAAAACATCCTACATTTGTTTACAGAGGGAGTACAATTTTACTAATCGTTTCAAGGCACTATTTTAATCCGCATTATCCAAATAGTTTCAATAGTTGGATGTGTAATTTATGGGTAGGATTTAGCAAGAGATTTGTACAATGAAACCTTATAATCCTGTTTCAGATGGTCTGTGTTCATGAAGTCCACGTCAAATAGGAATTGAAAACAAAGTGTGTAGTTGATCCATGGAATTTTGGTCCTATGAAATTAGCATCTCAAGAAGTACATATGTTGCAGGCTTACCGTACGTGCAATGCTAACTAGGAAGTGACAATGCTTAACAAAATGTTTCATGGCATGAGCTGTAAGAAAAACTACGACGCGACAGAAAAAATATATGCCAGTCTTTAAACTGCTTTGTACACAATGAAAAGACAAGAATATTACTAATTCAAGTACAAAAATAATGAAAAGGCATCAATATTTGTTATTTGGGAGCAAAAATGCAAATATATATACGTACTTTGAATATAATTCCTTACTAAAATGAGTTGCCCAAGTATGTCCGTCTTATATTCTTTTAAGAGTGAAAAATCTTGAACGTTACGCATCCATGGAAGAAATATATGTTACTCAGTTGTCACTTTTTCTTATATTAAGCATACGATACATATGGTCTCATAATCAACAATTGATTATTATTACGTGCAAGAGCTAGAAATACATTATTGATGTAGCATAATCTTGAAATTATTGACTCTATCTGTTGTATACTGAATGGATAATGTTTCATAAAAACTATACTAGAAAATCCTGAAAAGCAGAGCATCTCCCTCTCAATCTCATAACCAATAAGCTATCACAAGTATCAGAACCAATATTGCGAAAAAAATCACTAAATTTGTTCAGGTTTTTGATCCGGTTTTCCTTATAAGCTGGAGCAATATGTTTCTTTGAATGAAATCAAATTCATGTGGGGAGCTCTTCCCCTCGTGGCTGCTAAAAAAAACATTCTTTGTTTCTCTTTACCTCGCTCGAACACACAATCATGCATATATATACCTCCGGTGGGTTCTACCGTATCCTTCTCTAGTTCAATTTGGATAGATACATATTTTTCTGTAATTATATCAATCGATCAATCTATACCACAAAATGAAATTCTCTGTTCAATATGGATAGATAGATCTTTTCTTTAATTATATCAGTCGATTGAGCTATACAAAAAAAAATGAAATTCTTTGTTCAATTTGCATATATTTTTTCATTTCATGCATGGCTCTCCTCAACAGGCACACACATTTTGCGTATTTTATTTGACTTCATCTACATAGAAAGAGTATTTAACCAAAAAGTACCACTTTACATGTATCGGTCTCAGAAAACTACAACATTTACCTTTTTCTCTAAAACCTACAACTTTTGTAAAGCCCCCTCCCCCCTCCCCCAAACCCTCGTGAGCACACACACAAGTTTAGCAATTTCAATGTAGAGTTTAGAAGTCACCCCTTCAATCAAAAAGGGTAATATAGTGTTTTGTATCCAAATCAGTCATCAATCTATTAAATATGTTTGATATGCAAGCTAATATGGTGATACCCTTTTAAAAACTCTTCTTTCTGAACTGAACTTTGTTTAGCATAATTTTCTGCGTAAAGGAACACCTCTGAAAATCATTAACAAAGCAAGTTCTTACATGAGGAATTGTTATGTACTTCTCTTAATAATTAATAAAATGGATGTGTGCATCACAATGATGCAGAGGCTGGGTTTGAACCTCCTTTTCGAAAAGAAGATGAAAACTAGTGCGCTATGCCTCTTAGGGCAGACCTCTCTAAACGCTATAGTGATGCTATAGCAATGTTATAGAGCGCTATTTCAAACTTCACTTCATGTGTTAGGACCAATGTTTCTTAGCGCGCATGCAGGATCTCTAAACACTGTAGCGCACGGTTTTAAAACAGTGGTTGAAACCACCTTGATGGCAAGTTTTAGTTCTTCTTTCTTTGCATTATCCCAGACAAGTGGTCCCGCACATCATAAAGAAATGGAGAGAGAGAGAGAGATAGCGAATTCTGACACGTGGGTCTAGGGATGTTTTGGTCATATAATGCGGTCAAGGAGCTTTGACCTAAAGCTAACGGTCTTGCATGGCTTTTTTTGTAACGATGACATTTTATAGCGGTTGTATCTTTTGGTGGCAAACTGAGCATCATGGCACAGCTGCGGCAAAACTAATAAAAACCCTATTAAGAGAGGAAGAAAGTAGCACAAAGTTACAAGCAAGCACACCACAAGCTATGGCCTGCTCCACAAGAGAAAAAAGAACATAAGGGCTACCCTCCTTCAGGCCCACCTCACCTAGCCCTAGCTAGTTTCCACAAGGCAAAGTCGGCACGTATGCACGAACGACTACTGATGGCATGACAACAATCTTCTCAAAGACTCTGTTATTGCGCTCGAGCCAGATACGACATGCGGTGAGGAGCACCAAGGAACCTATCTCCTTCCTAGCCGAAGGCGGTACCGCCGCCACAATTGCCATCCAGTACCGCAGCACGAGTACTAGAGGCCTTGAAGCCTGATTGCTCTTATTTCTTTTACAACCGACTTACAAACACCACTAAAACATGTGCTAGCTTTTAGTACCTCATGGTACGCTTGCTCTTATCTAACAGTGCAGCCAACAAACTAACACTAGTGTAGTACTAGATCATGACTACCTTAGAAGGGTAAGCTATGGAAGCCTTGCCGACTTATATTTAGGTCATGTGCCGATCGACATGCTCTTGTTATTCATTCAACATGTGCTCGGGAACTAGTTAGGGGATGTGGCAGCTCCTCGCTGGATAATGGGACAACGGTAGATTTCTGTCATGGTAAAAATGCGTTCACCCACCGCCTCGCCATATGGTGTTGGGGACGGCGGCACGAACGACGCATGCCCGCCGAATGGTTTCGGAGACGATGGCATGGCTATGTTATGTCCACCGGCAGGCTTTGGAGACGACGCCATGGCTATAGACGTGTCTGGTTTTGGAGATGGTGGCATGACATGACCGGATGGTTTCAGAGATGACGGCACATACCCACCGGCTGATTTCGGTGACGACACATGCCCACCGGGTGATTTTGGAGAAGGCGGCATGGAGACCGCACGCCCGGCTGGTTTCGGAGACGGCGGCATGGATGATATCACATGTTCCACTGGTTTTGGAGAAGACTGCATAGACACAAACTGGTCGGATGGTTTTGTGGACGGTGGCATGGACACCACGCGCCCGACTGGTTTTGGAGAAGTTGTCATGGACACCACCTGAGCGGTTGCCGGTGGAGACGGCGGCATGGTCACATGCCCTTCTGGTTTTGATGGCGCCATGCCGTACCCATAAGGCTTTGCGGGCGAAAACGGCCCATCCCCATGGCCGGCCGGTGTTGCAGGCGAAGACGGCATCACCTGCGGCGCCGGGTACCCGACGACCGGCCAACCGTCGGCCGGCTTTCCATGCGGTGGCGGCGGCGGGACGACGGGGCCGAGGCGGTACGTGAGGTAGAGCAGGCCGCGCGTCTCGGAGCGGTGCACCTTGCAGACCTGGTAGGACGCGAACCGCGGCGAGCTGGTGGCCCCGAAGCCGCCGCCCGTAAGGATCTCCTCTAGGGGCACGATGACCTCGCCCACGTCGCGGTCGCCGCCGAACATGCGCTCCGCGCGGAGGAGGACATGGAGGCACCCGCCCCGGGCCTCCTCGGCGGTGGCCGGGACGCTGAAGCGCAGCGTCGCGTTCCACGTCGGGTTGCGGCCGCCGTGCGGGTCCGGCGGGGTGCACTGCCGCGTGATGGGGTCGCCGGAGATGGTCGCCACCGCGTACACCTCCATGCGCGTGATCAGGTTCACGTTCTTCAGGTCCTTGGCCGACAGCAGGGTCACCTCCAGCGCTCTGTGCGCCATCGTTCAAGTTGAAGCTCTGGTGATGGTGGTTTTCTTTCAAGCTGGGAGGGAAGAATGTAACGTGTATGTATCTGTATGGAACTATGGATAGGAGGAGCCTGTGGGCGCATAAATAATCCGGCTTGGAAACAAAATATTCCGCACCTGTCTGATTCTGAGGCACGTAAGGTCAAGGTTTTGGTTCCCACATGAAAAAAAATATCTCCTACTCTCTCCGTTCGAAAATACTTGTCATCAAAATAAATAAAAAGGATGTATCTAGAATTAAAATACGTCTAGATTCA
The DNA here is from genome assembly GCA_963921465.1 of Triticum timopheevii. Taxonomy (NCBI): domain Eukaryota; kingdom Viridiplantae; phylum Streptophyta; class Magnoliopsida; order Poales; family Poaceae; genus Triticum; species Triticum timopheevii. The sequence continues at coordinate 36,577,327 of OY997264.1, read as the reverse complement.
TCCCCTTATATTCATTTTGATGACAAGTATTTCCGGACGGAGGGAGTATGGGGCACCGATATTATCCGTAAATAGTAAATACTGATGATTTTTGTAATGAATTTTGAATCCGGATAAAATTTATCAAAATTTCAAGATTTTTAGGTCGGTGAAGTGATTTGGGTAATGGGACTTGTGGTTACCATCCGGTAACTTGTGATATCAACAAATCTAATTTAAATCAATGACATGCAATCTAGATGTGCAATACCTAGAGCACGTCTAGATGTGTTTTAGCAAAACTGGATCTAATTCCATTTAGTTGCCACTATATATTTGCCATTGCACGCTATTTAAAACTTTATCTCACCGGAAAAAAAGTCACGTATACATGTCTGATCCGAGCCATGGCATCTTGGCAAGCAGATACACGAGTGGCATCTTCACAAGCATATACACCAATAATCAATCCCTGTAGGCAGGAATCACACGCAGCTTGGGATTAATAATCCAAGCAAGTAGCAAGATATGGATGCATCAAGTTCCCCCGGCCCAGTCCACATATCTTCACAAGCATGTTACACGCAACTTCACAAAGCCTAGAATAGAATGTAGGCAAGAGATATGGCCGGCGCATATATCTGATGCTCGATCGACACCTCAAGGGATTCCGACAATGGCGTTTCACCAGACTGCCTGCAGAGGATCGATCCCTATATTATATCCTCGCTTCTTTAGGTTTATCCGTTGGGCTTCTTTCTTCGTCGCGGAAAGATGTAAGGTTTGGATATCTGCCATACCTTTACTGGATGGCCTACTAGGGATCTAAAACTTGCTGATTAAGTGATTAGTTTACTGGATGGATAACCCCAACGGTAAAGATTTTTGGATCCACCAGTATGTAAACTTACTGATTTGACTGTTGCTTGGTTTCACGCTTTCCTGCTCGTTTCTTTTCTTTTTCAGGAAAAGGGGATAACCCTGACCTCTGCATCAAACAATGAACATAACCATTTTATTCAAGAGGTAATTACACCTGTGATGATTGAACTTTGTCACGGATGTACTATAGTGCCTGAACTTGTAAAATACATTGAATTTGTTCCTAATCTTGACTAGCGCACCCCGCAAAAAAAAAAACCTTGACTAGCGTGTTTCATTTTATTTTAAAGAAATCAACATGTGCTAAATGGGCACTGCAGCCCATTTAAGTACCACAAGCATTTTCGGTTAAAGTACATTAAGCCTTAGGAACCACACTTGGCATAAGGACCTACTAGGCTTGGTGGCCAGCATAGGTTGCCTGCTAGCTTGACGTGCCCTGTTCGACCCTTGTTTCGTTGCTGCAAGTGGATCTCGTGCCACGTCAGCCAAATACGGTGCCATGTCAGCATACTTTACGTCTACAGATGGGATTAGCATCATTTTTAAACGCGCCAGGCAAGATTATGTACCAGATCGATGTATTTTACAAGTTTAGGCACTAAAGTGAACATCCGTGACAAGTTCAACCACCACATGTGTAATTACCTCTTCATTAAACATTAAGTAAGCCCAAGTCATCGAGTACCAAAAGGTTTCCAGCAAAATACGACCAAATTGGTTGGAAACAAGATTACATATAGCTCGTCCAGATAGATAATCTACTACTGACGCGTGTGAACTAGTTGGATATTTTCAGAGCTCATTTTCTTTTGCAAGAAGTATCATGAAGTGATGTGGAAGCAAGTTTATCTTCCTATAGAGCAGGGTGATCTGGGGCTTAATCTTTTGTTTTGATAGTGAATAGTTTGTCAGATTTTGTTAAGCAAATTGAAGTTACCATGTAACTAATGGTGGCTGGAATCTGTCGCCTGGAGAGATGGACCTGACCCCTTCAGCTCAAAAAAACGAGGCTTCGCCTTTCTGAATGGAGCAAGCGGCTATTCTCCAAGGCGAAGATGCACTTTCATGCGGCTAACCTTGTCGTCCTGAGGCTTGACATAGCCCAGGAGGAGCGCCATCTGTCGCGTGAGGAGATGGACCTCCGTGCTAGGCTGAAGCGAAGGGTCATTAGTCTGTCTGTTCTGGAGAGGGCTAGAAAGAGCCAATGCGCGCGGGTTGCAAACTTGAAAGCCGGTGACGCCAACACCAAATTTTTTCATCGCCGCATCAATGGCCGCCGAAGGAAAAACCATATCCATAGGCTCAAGCATGCACAAGGGTGGGTCACCGATCATGGAGAGAAGAAAAATATCATCCACAACCACTTCTGTGTCGTCATGGGCAAAGGACATAAGAGCAACATGGACTTTAATTGGGATGAACTCAACATTGAGCCCGCGGATTTGCATGGCCTCGATGCCCCTATCTCCGAGTAGGAGGTTTGGGAAGCCATCATGGACATGCTCAATGACAAGGCCCCTGGGCGGGGCTCTTCTTTAAGAGGTGTTGGGGAACCATTAAACATGACCTTATGAGGGTGATTTGGAGTTTTAACTCCCTCCACACCGACAACATCCAGTGCCTTAACTATGCAAACGTAGTGCTCTTGCCCAAGAAAAAGGGCGTGGAAGGCATCGCTGACTACATGCCCATTAGCCTAATTCATGCGGTCCCCAAGATCATTGCAAAAATCTTATCCCTGCGACTAGCCCTCACATGGACGCCCTGGTCTCCAACGCCCAAATTGCCTTCATTAAGAGACGTAGTATCCACGACAACTTCATGTATGTCCGGAACTTTGCCCGTCGGCTGCAAAAATGCAAGACACCGGCCCGTCTCTTCAAGCTTGACATCAAAAAGGCCTTTGACCCGGTCAAGTGGGAATTCTTCCTTGACCTTCTTTGACACGATGCCATGTCTGTGGCCACCGGCGTCGATCCGCTCACCAATGCCACGATATCATGGCCACCACCACCGGCCACCTTACCAATGAGGAGAGCATGAGCACCACCCGCGAGCAAATCCCAAGCTACCCCCGACCACACCTACCCAAAGCACAGGCTCCAATCTGCCCCGGGCTCCGAACTGGCTCACCCGAGCACGAACCCTAGATATGAACCTTCCTCGTTACACGTGCGGCTGACACCACCGGCACTCGCCCAGCCTTGCCCATCGTCAGTTCACATCCAGGGGAAGGAGGCAAACACCACAACCCATGTGCAGAACCCTGGCGTCGTGCCGTTGAAACCCACCCAGGCCCACACCACCGCCCTGCCTCGCTGAGGGCTTGGAAACCCCCCGAGCAAGGAAGAGCATCACTGCCGCCATCAGCTCCTGCCACCGGGAGGCAAGACAACAGCCTCCAGCCATAGCCACCTCAGCCTGCACCACTTGTCGGCCAGATCGGGCCGTCGCGCATAGGCGTGCCTCTCCCCCGTTGCCGGCCGGCCAGCAGCAAGGCAGCCGACGAGGAAGGGATGCAGATTTTTAGAGCACTTGCACCCAGGCCCTACTATCCCGACTCTTCAATATTGCTTTAAGATCTGTGCGAGACAACTAACTTCGTATATGAAATTTTCTCTTTTTTGTTTCTCTCATATAGAACATGTATTGAACTTCAAACTTTGCAGCGCAGCAAAACATACTAACTAGAATGTGGGATAAAACTTTGCAGCGCAGCAAAACATACTAACTGAGATCCAGCGTTCATGTCTCATGCCGGCACCATGCCAGCGCCGGCATACAATGCTGGCCTCAGAAAGCACCATAGTTCATGCTGGCGCACTCGCCAGCCGGCCGACACACATGCTAGGACAAAAAAAATGGTGGGACTTGCTTGAGTCCGACCACGCCATCGCGGCTCCCGTGGTCATGCCGGCACACCTGCCGGCATACAAAAAAGATGGGCCCTCGACGCCATAGATCACTCCTCATTGAACTTGAGCATGTCGGCCTGCATCTTCTCGAACCACGGCCTCTTCCTTGGCGACAAGGCGTTGAGATCCACCTTCATGATCTCCACCCCGGTCATCATGCTTGCAAGAGCCACTTCTTTCGCCTTTGTCTTGGCGTTGGCGGCCTCGATCTCTAGCATCTTGGCTTGCTTCTCCGCCTCGAGCTCGAACATCTTGGCTTGCTTCTCGGCGTCAAGATCAAGGCTCCTCCTCTGGATCTCCATGAAAGCATCCATTTGCTCCGTCTTGAAACGCCGGTGCTCCTCCTCTCTTGAGTCCTTCTTATTCATCATGCCGTCCACGCTTGCGATCAAGGCGTTGGTGGCCGCATCTCGCTTGTCCTCCTTCTTGGAGTTGGTCTTCCCCCGCGGCCGTGTCGGCTCGCCCTCCCCAACATCCTCCACGGCGCCCTTCCCCCCATGTGCCTTGAGAGCGGCATATTGTGCCTTGAAGTTCTCTTCGTCCTTGATGACCCGATAGCAATGGGAGAGGTTGAAGCACTAGCCATTGTGTTGAACCTTGAATGCCTCCAAAGCTTGAAATGCCTACAAAATATTTCCATGCAAAATGAAGACGTAAAAGGATGATCTTGATGGCACAAAAGAGGGCGGCTTGCTTGCTATCATACCATGTCTTGCACGCCGATGCCGCTCACGGGGCGGTCCTTGACACTCTCAAGGGTGGCGCAAAACTTGTTGCACTCTTGTTGGATCACCCTCCACCGCTTGGAAATGGAGACCCACCCGCGCATGCTCACAAATTGGTAAGGTGGAAACTTCTTGCGCTCATGAAACTCGCAGTGCACACGAGTCCAAAAGGTTGAATGCTTTTGCTCGGTGCCCGTCTTTGGGTCTTGTCCAATGTCTCGCCAACACTCGCAAAGAAGCTTGTCCTCGGCAGCTGTGTACGCCTTCGTGCGCTTGCTCTTGCGCTTTGGCTTAGGACCGGCGGTTTGGTTGGCGAGCACGTCCTCGAAGAAAGGCTCCACTTCGATGTCGCACTCGTCCTCTTCCTCTAGCCCATAGTCGTCCGGGAACTCGTGGTCGAGGGGAAGGCCGCCTGATCGGGATCATAGCCAGTGGCCGACGTGAACGCCCCGCGGCCGTCCTGGCTTTGCGTCTCCTCGGAATCGTAGCCAGCGCCCGGCGCACCACCGTCGAAGATGAGGTGTTGCATGTAGTCCTCGTCGACGGCAGACGGCATTTCCTCGAACAGGTTACGGGCGTTCGGGAGACCGCCGGCCGGCGCCTGTCGCGCGCATTTCCTCGTGCCGCCGGACGACGAGCCACCAACCACCGGGGTGGCGTTGAGGTCGATGGGCGCGGGCGCGGGCGCGGGCTTGGAAGGCGCGACCGGGTTGCAAGCCGATGCGCGGGGTGAGCACTCCCCGGAGAGGCGGGAGGCCTGCGGGTAGACGTGGAAGCCGGGGACCGGGTTGCAAGCCGATGCGCGGGGTGAGTGGAGCATCACCATCCGAGAAAACGCCGACGAGCCGGTGCTGGCTGCGGCAACGGCGGCTTGGACGAGGACGTGCTGGCTAGGGTTTACCCCAAGCATGTAGAGCGCCTCCCTCGTTGCCGCGGCGACGCGGGCGTTGGTGAACTCCTGCTGCGCGGCGGCGATACCGGCGGCCTGCGCAGCGGCCTCGTCCCTCGCGTCCGCGGCGTGCCTCCGGCCCTTCCTCTTGGCCGACTCCCTTGCCCGCTGTTCGGGCGCCAGCGCCTTCTTCGGCTTGGCCGCCGCGGCGGTCTTGCGCGGGGCACGAGGCTTGCCTTTCCCGGAGGGGGCGACGGCACCGGACGAGGCGAGGGAGGCGAGGCCGGCGGCGGCGTCGAGGTCGAGGTCGATGGCGTCCTCCATGGCTGGTTGGGGGGCGGGGGCGGGGGCGGGGGCGCGCGCGGGCGGGAGCGTTTTTGGGGGAAATGGTGGGAAATGGTGGTGGCTTCCACCGACAGGCGGGCCCGGGAAGAGGAGTAGGCGCGCGCGCGTCCGTCTCGTATCCGCGCCGACGCAAATCCGGCTCAAAATTGGGCCTGGAATGGGTCGCACGGACGAAAAATGGACGCGCGTCCGTTTGGGTCGGCGCGTTGGGCCGCCACTTTTGTCCGCGCCGACCCAAACGGACGCGGGTGGACGAAATGGGTCGCCCCATTGGAGTTGCTCTGATAGCTTCCGGATGCCCCTACACCCTCAATGACCAGTAAATTAAAAACATAGAAATGAAAATAAAAAATTCTGAAACTTTGCGACATCAAATATGGACAAACTTTGTTGGTTCTTGCAAGTTTTCATAACAAAATATCATGTAGAGAAAGGTGTGCACACGAGTTTCATATTTCAGTGCTAAAAGTGCTCAAAACTTCAAGCACTGGAATCTTTTTCTTGTGCAGAGCTCCTTAAATTTTTTTGGCATGAAAACTTGCAAGCACCGACAAATTTTTGTCATATTTGATATTGCAAAGTTTCATGTTTTTTTTTGAATTGTTTTCTATTTTATTTGAATTTATTGTTCATACAGGGTGTAGGGGCACCCGGGAGCTGAAAAACCACTCTCGTAGGTTTATGGTTTCTCTTTTTTTTAAAGGTAGGTTTATGGTTTCTCGGTACCAAATGGATTGGTTCTCTGAACATCATGGCCTAATTCTCCCATGTCTTTTCCTGCCTGAAAAGCCTCAATGGTGATGGGGAGTGTTCCATGGGCCGTCGCTGACTGGATCATGTTGTCTATCATCTCCATGCTTCTGGAGAAAAACCTTATCCTACCACAACCCGGCCCGACAAACACTATACCGCCTGTTGACTGACATTCTCCCTAGACTAACACTTGCTCTACAAGAAGCTGAGGCCATTAATCAAAGTAAATTCTTTAAGGAGATGGTGAGGGGTCTCAAATATGCTTTCCTTAACATGGAAGACATCCTTGATGAATTGAGTACATCCGTCACCAAAAGAAATTGGACAGACAGAAAAGTCTTGATAAAAATAGAGAGAAGAAAAGGCTCAAAATTACTTTGGATGCTGAAGATGGCCCCTCAAACCAGGTCCTTTCTTGGTAACCTAAATTTTTTGCTATATTAATGCATACTTAGTTACTTATCCCTGCATGGTACCTTTACCCTAGACAAGTTGTTCTGTTCTCCCCCTTGTATTTTAGGTAGAATGGACCATGTTAATGGCATATATGGGTAGTTTCTTCAATATAAAGAAGACATTCACCCAAATTAATTCAAAGGTGGAAATAATAATTTTCGAAACGCCAAAAAAGTCCTGCAATGATTAGATATATAAATGTTCATGCCAATTATGTTGTTGTAAAAACTTATGACAAATGTGTAAAAAAAGGCTTATAGCATAAGCAGCATCCAGATTTGTAATGAACAAATTCAGCTCCCAAAACAACAAAGGGACCATAGATGAGATGAAACAGTAACTTCACATCCAAATCAAACTAGAGGAGACTTGAGTATCCTCTAGTCTGCCTTAATCAAAATAGAGTTGTACAATATACAAGCCCGTAGACAAACCAGACATACACATACTGCCTGAGATTCGTATAGTTGGGAATTAAACAAACCATACAGTATAGGTCTGTACATCAAGAGAAACAGGCTGGCATATGTAATAAAACCCATCACCATCATGTCGATGTTCAATTCAACACAAGCGAGCAGCTCTCCAGTAGAGTGGAGTACTACACCTGCTGGCCCCGGAGCTCCTCCTGCTGACGAGAAATGCCTGCATGAGTGCAGAAGGCCCAAAGGTAGGTGATAAGCTCACCACCAGAGGTGGCCAATGTCTTGGCATGGCCTTGAACGTTGTCGGATGGGGCCATGAAGATGAGCAGTTCTGTCCAGAAATCAGCTAGACTCTTCCACACTGCAGCATCTCCTTCTCGGGCTCGCTTCTTGAGGAGCTCATCAAACACCTCCATGCCCAGCTTTGTCGTGTTTTCTTCTATGTCTCCCGCATTCTTGGCCATCATCAACGCCATGCGTCGCCGCCTCGACGTGTTTCCTGTCATAACACAACACTGCGGCGGCAACTTCTCTATGTAGTCCTTCATATCTTGGTATACATCTGTTGCCCATGCCTTGTCATCCACCAGCAGCTCAGGCATGTTAGCTACCAAGTACATGCAGTACCGTGCCAGCATAGTCGCCACCTTCTGGTCATCTGATACTCTTACATTATTCTCAAGCTCAAACACAAGGAGGTCAGTGGCAAGGTGCCATGCCAGGATGGTCTCGGTAATACTGCCACACTCGATAAAGCCACTAACATGTGGGCAGCTAATGCTTCCAGTACTTCTTGGGCCAACGGCGCCCTTCAAGGCCTTCACAATGGCAACCTTAGCTTCCATGCTCACCATCACAGACCGATGTGGCCCAACAACTCGGGCCGCAAGTGCTTGTGACGTCAGTGCCCACAACGTGTCAATAGTATCACAAAGTTGAAGAATGGACACCTGCTGGATCTTGATGCAGGCATCCCCATCCCTCAAGGCACGTCGTTTAACCCACATGGCGGCTACAATGATCCAGTGAGCAAGCCACTTGTTCCATTGATTTGCAGCTCGCACATAGAAGCACAGCAGGCGCACCAGGAGCCAATTGGAGAACAAGTAGAGGGAGAGGAACTCGATGATTTCAATGGTAAGGAGGATGATCCCAAGAGAGATGGTGATAAGCTGATCTCGGGTTGAGAGTCGTCCTTGGCCAAGATTTGTGCAATATATCTCATCAAAATTTTGGCTCATCGCCACAACGGCAAGGAGGTATATGGCAACAAAGAGAAGAGACAAGATGAAGTTGCCAACAAAAAGAAATGGATTAGACATCACCACAGGGACGACTGCTTGGTAGTAGTTTTCAAGGAAGTTGAGCTCAAGCTGAAGAACTTGAAAAGCCCTCTTGGCATTAAGCTTAAGTAGTTCTTTTTCTTTTTCTTTTTCAGAGATATTATTAGGGAGCTGGTCATGGCTGCTCCTGCTCTTGAGATGGATATTAAGGCCTTCTTCCTCTTCTTTTTCTTTTTCAAGGATAGTAGAGAGTTCATCATGGCTGCTCTCGAGACAGTCGTCGAGAGTAAGTAGTCCCTCAAGCATTAGCTCACGCGCCATGGTTGATCCAATCTCCACCATTGGGTAATGCTCGAACCGGCGACACAGCAATTTGAAAAGGGCATATGAAAGGCACAAATTCTTGAGGCTTCGATGCCTTGCATTTTTTAAGAAGAGCACCTTGTCCTTTCTGGCTAGGTCCCAGATCGTGGACACGGTAACCAAGCCCTTGACCTTCTTGAGGTCAATGAAGAGAAGGCCATGATTAATATGATGTTCATGAGGGAAGTATCCCACATTGTAGCCGCTTGGGGTAGTGAGTATCCTTGGCTCTGTGACTGTGCATGTATCTCCTCCACCTTTTGTTTTTGTGGGGGTATCTCCTCCACCTTTATCTTTCCTTTCCTTTTTTGTGAGAACAATCTTCTCCTCCCCCATCACCGTATACATGCATGTGCCCATGATGACAGATGCAGTTTTGGAGTGGAACTCATTAGCAACACCCTCTCCAGTATTCTTCGCCTGATCATGCAGCATGACATGTTCCATGTATCCTGCAATAAGGTGAGCGTTCTAGGCTGCAGCAAAAGAATCCTGGGCCATCCAGGTATTTAACACCCTCTGGCCTAGTTTCACTAGTCCTAGTGACCAAAGGACAACAAACATGGTGTCCAATAGCTTGCCCTCCCCTACCGATAAGTGGGAGTATATAAGATATCCAATCCACACTAAGCGAGCCAGTTCATCAGAGTAATCCATCAACGTGAACTGACCAATGCCCCTCGAGAAGGAGGAGCCATCAGTTGGTTGCACCATTGCCTGCACCTTCTTGCGGATGAGCTCTATGAGTAGCATCCAGAGGACCATGAGGAGAAGCTCATGCTGCCCCTCCTTGGTGTGCGAGAAGACATAGGACAAGAGGGGGAGGAATAGGACAAGGGTAGAGTGCAACAGGACACGCACAACGAGATGAAGGGTGTACCGGCCATGGATTAGGCGCCGGAGTCCGATGATGAAGAGGGAAGCGCCGAGGATGGTCATTAGCACCACTGTGAACACCATCAGCTGCTCCAGGATCTTCTTGTGCTCTTCTTGTTCGGGTGTGAGAGTGTTGGAACCACCGTCATGAGCAACACAGACTGATGAAACGCGATCATGAAAGAAATAACTTGAAGATGCACTTGAGGAAGCACCCGAAGGTGTGCTCCAACATGCACTCGAGGAAGCGCCCGAAGGTGTGCTCGCAGATGCACTCGAGGAAGCCCCCGAAGGTGTGCTCGCAGATGCACTCGAGGAAGCGCCCCAAGGTATGCTCGCGGTCGCGGATGCGCTCGCGGATGCACTCGAAGACATTGTTGTGTATGGAGTTTGCAACCTCTCTGGCTGCAGGGTGGAACTACCCCCATACATATATGAAAGGGGAAAGAATGATGCTCTATCCTATCATGTTCCTTGTTATTCCATGCCTCGCAAATATCTGTGCCATGCATTAAGCAACGTGAGAATATGATCCCTCAATTATTTAGTGGCACGCTATTCTTCAGGGAACCCAGTTCTGCGGGCATCTCAGCCGGGACGATAGGAAGATCAGGTTCTATTAGAATACAGTACTTGTGTTTTTTCATACGCAGTAGAAGCCATGAAGAGAGCAGCGATTCGGGCGACAGGTATGCTATATATATGCCCACCAAAGCTAGGCTAAAGATGAGACAGGACCACAGCTCTCTGGATGAGAAAGTACGTATCTGACGCACCACACTCCAGTTCTATGTGCGTCTAGCCTAAGAGCATCTTCAACAGACGTGCAACCTTGCGGCGCGCTAACTTTTTTTACAATGCTGAAATAGCCTTTTTTGCACGCAGCAGGACGCTTGCTCCAGCAGCCGCTGCAAAATATGGCACGCGCGAGCAGCTCCTGCAGGCGCTGCAAAATTTACAGCGCGCGCCCAGTACAAACAACATTTCTCACTTCTCATAGAACCGAAAAGATCAAACACATAAAAAATAAATTAACAATAAATAGTTCAATTATTATTGAAACTCAAACAAATAGTTTATATTCCAATACAACAAATAGTTCAACAATACAACAACAAACTAGTTTTGTCGCCCATTCCATGCCCACCACTCCTTGATTAGATCCTTTTGAAGATCATTGTGCGTTTCTGCATGTTGAATGACATTATAGGAGACAATAAATCAGGCAACCCTCGCAGCCCTCCTCCGCACTCGCACGTGACATCCCAACAACTCATACTGAGAATAGTCTAAATCTTGCCCACGCTCATTCTCGATGATCATCTTATGCATGATCACAAGCGTTCATGATGTACCAAAGAATCTTTTGATCCCAAAATCTAGCCGATCCTCTCACAATAGCAAACTGAGCTTGCAAAATTTCAAAAGCTCTCTCCACATCTTTCCTAACTGCCAACTGAGCATTGTGGAAATCAAGATTTTTCTTACCTTCTGGTTTCGTCAACGGCTTCACAAATGTTTGCCACCTTGGGTAGATGTCATCCGCAAGATAGTAGCCATAGTTGCACGTATAGTCATTTGTTATAAACTCTAGCGTCTGGAGGTCTCAGATCTGGCGGTTGGTGAAAGTCGCACGCGAGTCGTCGTTGTCCAGCTCGTGGAAACGGGCGCATGAAATAAGCAGAGCGCAATGTCGTTTTCCTCCGCACGTTGGACCCACTATACCGTGCGTGTGATTATTTTGCGGCTGCTGGAGCGCCCGTTTCGTCTCCTCGCGCGCAAAAAAGAGAGTTTTTTCCAGCGCGCGGCTAAGATAGCGCGCCCGTTGGAGATGCTCTAACATCCGCAAAGTCGTTTTGCGCGGTAACAGTATGTAGCGGTACATCTGCCACCACACATTTAGTTTTGTGATTCGTGCTATCACTAGTAGAAAAGGGGGCAATGGTCCAGGCCGGTCCAGCCCATTAGTCCCGGTTCAATCCAGAACCGGGACCAATGGGAGCATTTGACCCGGTTCGTGAGCCCCGGGGGCCAGCCGGGCCACGTGGGCCATTGGTCCCGGTTCGTCTGGACCTTTTGGTCCCGGTTGGTGGGGCGAACCGGGACCAATGGGCCGCACTCTTGGCCCACCACAATTGGTCCCGGTTGGTGGCATGAACCGGGACCGAAGGCAAACCTTTAGTCCCGGTTCGTGCGACTAACCGGGACCAATGGTGGTGCCTATATATACCCCCCTCGCGCAAGAGCAGAGCACACTGCTTTGTTTTTTCTGGCCGAGGGGGAGAGGGCTTGGTGGTGCTCTAGCTCACCTCCTATGCACACAAGGTGTTCGATGGAATGCCCGAGCCACACTACTTAAGGTTTCTCCTCTCCAAGCTCGACCGCCAAGCTCCATTTTCCTCCATATTTGTCTAGGTTTAGCGGTCCGTCGCTCCCCGTCCCCGTCTTCAACGTCGTCGATCACCCGCACCGATCTCATCGCCGGCACCACCGTGGTGAGCCTCTTGTTCTTATCTTCTTTCTGAAAGGAAAAATATTCTTATTTGTATGTTTAGATAAATATATACTTGTATAATTTTCTTACTTTTATTATTGCATCTTATATAGTGCGATGGTTTTGGTATCCGCCCCCGTCGGCCCTCGTTCTGTCTATGATTCGGATGTGGTATATATTATCTTTTCATAACTATTGGTTCATTTATTGTTTATGACAATTATGCCGACCAACGTGACATAGATTTTATTCATCTAGGAGGTTGTTGAACCGGAAATTCCAACCGACCCTATTGTCAAGAGGTTAAATTTAGTTGAAGAAGAAAACAATTTGTTAAAGGAAAAAATTAGAAAAATTGAGGAGGAGAAGATGATATTGGAGTTGCATGTTGCGGATGTCGTCGATGATCACAAGATCAAGATGGATGCAATGCGCTTGAAGATTAGAAAGATTAGAAAATATGCCATTCATACCGAGGCTTGGTATCATTATGCCGTTGGATCAGTTGTTACATTGGTTGCGATTATGATCGCATTTGTTTTCGCATTGAAATGTTTTACATAGTTTCAGTGTATGGTTTAATTAATTTAGATGCTCTGCAGAGCTTTATGTTGTTAGATGAGAACTATGTATGTACTTTGGTTTTAATGTGATGATGAACTTCTATTAATTTGGTCACTTAATTATCTATTCATGATGTTCTGTAATGATTTTTGACACACTTAATTATATATAATGCACACAGATGAACCGGCAATGGATGTACGGTTCAAGACACACCTCCGAGTACATTAAGGGCGTGCATAATTTTCTCGAAGTGGCTGAGGCAAACAAGCAGAATGGTTTTATGTGTTGTCCATGCCCTATATGTGGGAATACGAAGTCTTACTCTGACCGAAAAATCCTCCACACCCACCTGCTTTACAAGGGTTTCATGCCACACTATAATGTTTGGACGAGGCACGGAGAAATAGGGGTTATGATGGAAGACGGCGAAGAAGAAGAGTACGATGACAACTATGTGCCCCCTGAATACGGTGATGCTCCAGAAGATCAAGAGGAACCAGACGATGTGCACGATGATGCTGCAACGGGCGAAGCTGCTGAAGATCAAGAGGAACCAGACGATGTGCCCGATGATGATGATCTCCGCCGGGTCATTGTCGATGCAAGGACGCAATGCGAAAGTCAAAAGGAGAAGCTGAAGTTCGATCGCATGCTAGAGGACCACAAAAAAGGGTTGTACCCCAATTGCAAAGATGGCAACACAAAGCTCGGTACCGTACTGGAATTGCTGCAGTGGAAGGCAGAGAATGCTGTGCCTGACAAAGGATTTGAGAAGCTACTTAAAATATTGAAGAAGAAGCTTCCAAAGGATAACGAATTGCCCGACAGTATATACGCAGCAAAGAAGGTCGTATGCCCTCTAGGATTGGAGGTGCAGAAGATACATGCATGCCCTAATGACTGCATCCTCTACCGCGGTGCGTACAAGGATCTGAACGCATACCCGGTATGCGGTGCATTACGGTATAAGATCATACGAGATGACCCTGGTGATGTTGACGGCGAGCCCCCCAGGAAGAGGGTTCCTGCGAAGGTGATGTGGTATGCTCCTATAATACCACGGTTGAAACGTCTGTTCAGAAACGGAGAGCATGCCAAGTTGATGCGATGGCACAATGAGGACCGTAAGAAAGACGGGAAGTTGAGAGCACCCGCTGACGGGTCGCAGTGGAGAAAAATCGAGAGAAAGTACTGGGATGAGTTTGCAAGTGAGCCAAGGAACGTATGGTTTGCTTTAAGCGCGGATGGCATTAATCCTTTCGGGGAGCAGAGCAGCAATCACAACACCTGGCCCGTGACTCTATGTATGTATAACCTTCCTCCTTGGATGTGCATGAAGCGGAAGTTCATTATGATGCTAGTTCTCATCCAAGGCCCTAAGCAACCCGGCAATGACATTGATGTGTACCTAAGGCCATTAGTTGAAGAACTTTTACAGTTGTGGAATGGAAACGGTGTACGTATGTGGGATGAGCACAAACAGGAGGAATTTAACCTAAAGGCGTTGCTGTTCGTGACCATCAACGATTGGCCCGCTCTCAGTAACCTTTCAGGACAGACAAACAAGGGATACCACGCATGCACGCACTGTTTACTTGACACCGATAGTATATACCTGGCAAGCTGCAGGAAGAATGTGTACCTGGGCCATCGTCGATTTCTTCCGACCAACCATCAATGTCGAAAGAAAGGCAAGCATTTCAAAGGCGAGGCAGATCACCGGAAGAAGCCCGCCATGCGTACCGGTGATCACATACTTGCTATGGTCAATGATTTACACGTAATCTTTGGAAAGGGTCCCGGCGGACTAGCTGTTCCGAGTGACGCTGGGGGACACGCACCCATATGGAAGAAGAAATCTATATTTTGGGACCTACCATACTGGAAAGACCTAGAGGTCCGCTCTTCGATCGACGTGATGCACGTGACGAAGAACCTTTGCGTGAACCTGCTAGGCTTCTTGGGCGTGTATGGGAAGACAAAAGATACAGCTGAGGCACGGGAGGACCTGCAACGTTTGCACGAAAAAGACGGCATGCCTCCAAAGCAGTATGAAGGTCCTGCCAGCTATGCTCTTACCAAAGAAGAGAAGGAAATCTTCTTTGAATGCCTGCTTAGTATGAAGGTCCCGACTGGCTTCTCGTCGAATATAAAAGGAATAATAAATATGGTAGAGAAAAAGTTTCAGAACCTAAAGTCTCATGACTGTCACGTGATTATGACGCAACTACTTCCGGTTGCATTGAGGGGGCTTCTACCGGAAAACGTCCGATTAGCCATTGTGAAGCTATGTGCATTCCTCAATGCAATATCTCAGAAGGTGATCGATCCAGAAATCATACCAAGGCTAAGGAGTGATGTGGTGCAATGTCTTGTCAGTTTCGAGCTGGTGTTCCCACCATCCTTCTTCAATATCATGACGCACGTCCTAGTTCATCTAGTTGACGAGATTGTCATTCTGGGCCCCGTATTTCTACACAATATGTACCCCTTTGAGAGGTTCATGGGAGTCCTAAAGAAATATGTCCGTAACCGCGCTAGGCCAGAAGGAAGCATCTCCATGGGCCATCAAATAGAGGATGTCATCTGGTTTTGTGTTGACTTCATTCCTGGCCTTAAGAAGATAGGTCTCCCTAAATCGCGGTATGAGGGGAGACTGACTGGAAAAGGCACGCTTGGAAAGGACTCAATAATATGCAGGGACGGATATTCTTGGTCTCAAGCCCACTACACAGTTCTACAGAACTCTACCTTGGTGACCCCGTATGTCGATGAACACAAGAACAGTCTGCGCTTCAAACACCCGGAGCAGTGCGGCGACTGGATTACATGTGAACACATCAGGACTTTCAGCAGTTGGTTGGAAGCACGTATCAGAGGTGACAACACTGTTTGTGATGAGCTGTACTTGTTATCCAGGGGACCATCTTTGACTGTATTGATTTGGAAAGGATACGAGATAAATGGGAATACATTTTACACGATTGACCAAGATCAAAAGAGCACCAACCAAAACAGCGGTGTCCGCTTTGATGCAACAACCGAGAGGGGAAAGGACACATATTATGGTTACATAGTGGACATATGGGAACTTGACTACGGACATGATTTTAAGGTCCCTTTGTTTAAGTGCAAATGGGTCAATCTATCAGGAGGCGGGGTACAGGTAGACCCACAGTACGGAATGACAACAGTGGATCTGAAAAATCTTGGGTACACTGACGAACCGTTCGTCCTAGCCAATGATGTGGCACAGGTTATCTATGTGAAGGACATGTCCAGTAGACCGAGAAAGAGAAAAGATAAGGAAGCAAATACATCATACGATGAGCCAAAGCGCCACATAGTTCTTTCAGGAAAAAGGGACATCGTGGGAGTGGAGGACAAGACAGACATGTCTGAAGATTATGAAAAGTTTCATGAAATTCCTCCCTTTAAAGTCAAGGCTGACCCCAGCATCCTGATAAACGATGAAGATTATCCATGGTTACGGCGCAATAAGCAAATGACACAAGCGAAGAAAAAATGAAGACTTTCTTCCGCAACTATTATGATGATACCATGCCAACTTTGTAACTGACGAGTATGATACCATTGTTCGTTTTGTACATGCACATGCTATGTGTGGGTCAATTTATGATACCATGCCAACTTTCAACTTTTTCAGAGTTCATTTGAAATGCTTTAATGTCTTATGGTTCGGCCCTCTTAATAATTAAAAATAGCAACAATAAGTATTTTGTTGTAAGTAGAAACAAAATAAAATAAATAAAGCAAGAAAGAAAAAAAAAGTGTTTTCAAATTTGAAAAGTAATGGCACTAACAGAAAGTTTATAATTTTCCTAAAATTAAAAGCAAAAAGAATTAAAAAATAAAGCAAAAAACAAAAGAAATTAGATAATGCAGAAAACAAAACAAAAAACAACAATAAGTATTTTGTTGTAAGTAGAAACAAAATAAAATAAATAAAGCAAGAAAGAAAACAAAAAAAAAGTGTTTTCAAATTTGAAAAGTAATGGCACTAACAGAAAGTTTATAATTTTCCTAAAACTAAAAGCAAAAAGAATTAAAAAATAAAGCAAAAAACAAAAGAAAATAAATAATGCAGAAAACAAAACAAAAAAATGGAAAAAAATAAAAATAGCAACAATAAGTAAAGAAAACAAAAAACAAAAAAAAAGTGCCCCCTACTGGGCCCCACGGCCTGAATACGACTTGAATCCCTAATTTGGGCCAGGATTCAGGCCCGCAGAAGGCCCAGAAGGCCCGTCGGGCAAAGCAGTAGCAAGTAGGCCCATAAGCCTGCAGTAGAGAGGAGTTCAAGAGGGGAGCGGCAGTGGGGCTTATAAACCACTGCGCTCCCCTCTCAACTAGCGAGGTGGGACTAAACTTTGGCCCCGATGCGGGCAGCACAGGGGCCTTTGGTCCCGGTTGGTGGTACCAACCGGAACTAAAGGGGGGGCTTTAGTCCCGGTTGGTACCACCAACCGGGACCAAAGGCCGCAGCTTCCCGCCCTTTGGGCTGCCGAGAAAGAGGCCTTTGGTCCCGGTTGGTGGCACCAACCGGGACTAAAGGGAGCATTAGTCCCGGTTTGTGCCACCAACCGGGACCAATGCTCCTTGTATATAAGTAGCACTTCGCAGTTTTGCAGAGTTCATCGCCACCAGTTGCCCCCCCCCCCCCCCGACGACGCCGAACACATCGACGCCGCCAGGCTGCCCCGACGCCGCCCGCCGCCCCCGCCGTCGCCCGCGCCCGTCGTCGTCGCCGTCCTCCCCGAGCCCGCGCCGTCCTCCCCGAGCCCGCGCCCGCCGTCGTCGCCGCCAAGCTCCCCGGCCCGTCACCGCCGCCCGCCCCCGCGCCCCGCGCCCCGAGCCCCTGCCCCGTCGCCGTCGCCCGCCCCCGCGCGCCGCCACCGCTGTGAGCTGCCGCGCCGCACCAGCTCTATTTTTGTTTTCATTTTTATTAGTTTAATTTTTTTTGTTCAATGTATATATATATGTGTGTATGTATGTGGCTATATATATATATATATGCGGCTCTGTTTTTTTTCATTTTTATTAGTTTAGTTTTTTTGTTCATATATATATATATATATATAATGTATATGTGTATGTATGTGGCTATGTGTATGTAATGTTTAAAAATTGTTCAGATTATGTTTTTGTTGATATATGTATTTATTGTTCATATGTGTATTAATGTTTTCATATATGCAAAAGATAGATTTTTAGAAAAGTTAGGTTTTTTTTCTGTTCATAGATTTTTTTTGTTGATATTAATTATTGTAGAATATGCAAATGTTTGTATATTCATATGAACAATGTATTAGGCAAAACCTTTGTTTTTTTTCGAAATTTTCTATTTGAACATTTTTTTTTTAAACAAGCAATACTAAAAGAATGAGAGGAAAAAGGAAAATAAGAAGAGGAAGAAAGGAGAAAAAGAGGAGAGGAAGAAGAGGAGAAATAAATAAGAAGAGGAAAAAAGAAGAAAAAGAAGAGGAGAAGAAGAAAGGAATAGAGGAGAAAAAGAAAATCTTCTTCCTTCTTCCTTCTTCCTCTTTTCTTCCTTTTCCTTAATTATTTTCCTTTCTCGAGGGAGAAGAAGAAAAAGAAGAGGAGAAGAAGAAAGAAAGGAAAGGAGAAAGAAGAAACTTCAACACGAGGGGGTACCACCGATACCCCCTCCCCGATAACATTATTTTCCCATGTATATGTATGTCGCGTCGTTGTCGATATAACCCCCTCTAGATACAACTGCAGCACCCCCCTCGGCCCTCTCGCTCGACCAAAACTCTCGAGGACACCCAAACCCTAGAGAGAAAACGATGTTGCAGGTCTCCTACGTACCCCCTCCCGCCGCGCCCCTACCCGACAAATTAACTCTCTCGAGGCCACCCAAATTTATCAAGTTAAAAGAGCGTTATCGTCGAGGCCACCCCAAACCCTTGAAGCTTTGTGTCGAGGCGACCCCAAACCCTAGAGAAGCAGCGTCGAGGCCACTAACATGATTCCTTATTGTGATTAGCTAGCTAGTTCTACGTTTGCCACTATGTACAATGTTTGAATAATAATTGACATGTTGTCAATATTTGCAGAAACTATGGAGCACTCCCGAGACGAAGAAACAGAAGCGATGTTGAGGGAAATAATCGCAAATGGAAGTGATGATGTTGCGTCATTTCTCATCGACACCGTTGGTCAGATGGATGAAGAAGAGGGCTATGATTATGATGGCTTCGACCCATTAATGCCGGTACAAGAGGAGGACTATGTTCATGATGGCTCCGGTGACACAATGGAGGTACAAGACGAAGGAGACCATGCTGACTGCTCCAGTCACCGAACCGAGTCCGGCCAGGTATATATATATTAGTTAAGCCCGTGCTGACAAGTTAATTGATGCATCCATTGTTTTGGTATATGTACACATATTAATTACTGTCGTCTTTCTTCCTTATAATTTCTAGCCCTCCGGATCGAGCACAACTTCGGTAAGGAGACGAGGCCCGAAGAAAAAGTTGAGCTCGGATGAAAAGTTTGAGATCATAGAAATCGCGCCCGACGGCGAACCGATTGAACCCATCTGGACAAAGAAGGCATTTTCTGCTCAGTGCGGGGTTCTTGTTAGGGATAGGATCCCGATCAGCATCCAGCAATGGTATAAGCCTGCTAAGGATGAAGACGCTGAGGTGTCTTACGTCAATGATATGCAGAAAGAAGATCTTTGGACTGAGCTGAAGGCAAATTTCACCCTACCGCCAGAGGAGGATCCGGAGAAGCCAGTTAAAGAGCAATTAATCAAGTCTTGTGCTCTTAAGAAGATGGCAGGCCTAATGAGGAGGTGGAGGAAAGAGCTGAACCAGTTTGTCAAGAAAAAAGAGACACCAGAATTCATCGGCAAATATGAGAAGATCAAAGATCACTGGCCCGCATTTGTGGCCCACAAGACATCGAAAAAGAGTAAGAAGATGTCGGAGACAAACAAGAAAAATGCTGCGAAGAAGAAGCTTCACCATCGCACGGGGTCAGGTGGCTACCTCAAAGCCCGGCCTAAGTGGTCCAAGGCTGAGCATGATCTGCTTGAAAAAGGGATCGAACCAGAGACAATGCGCTGGCCAGACCGTTGCCGGACTTGGTTCTTCGGGGCTGGCGGAACCTTGGACCCTGTAACAGGGCAGTGTCAGTGGACGGACGAGCAACTGCAAACAGCAGTCAAGCGACACTATATCGATGCAGCGCAGCGAGGGACGTTCCTTCCAAACAGGGAGAAGGACGAGCTCACAATGGCCCTTGGGAATCCCGAGCACCCTGGACGGACACGAGGCACGCCAGGCTCCCTTCCGTGGAAGGTTGGTTTTCCGGACGCAGGGGGTTACAAAACCCACGAGAGGAGGAAGAAACTGGAGCAGAACCAAATGCAGGCGCTGCTTGGAAGGGTAATGGGGCTAGAGGATCGAGAAGAGGAACGAGAAGCAGCAGATCGCAACAAACGACATGCCGAAGCTTCCCCCGAAGCTACCCCGCCATCTCAGCGGAGAAGCAGCGTTGCTTCCACCGAGCTGCTTCAGCCGGAGCATGTCTTGACGGCTCCTGCCAGCTATCCCGTGGATGGTATCACGGAGTCTCAAAATTGCCACATTATGGCGCGATGCATGAATTTGAAGGTCAAGGCGGCTGTTGGCCAAGTTTATCCTAGTGGACCCGGCACAACTTATCACTACCAGCCGATTCCAGAAGGATTTGCTAAGGTGATGGTGGATGAAATAACGGAGGGATTTGAGGACCTCGCGCTTGAGCACCCTACTGGTGAAGGGGAGACTAGGCTGGGTTCTGCTCTGAAGACTCCATGCCTATGGCGGAAGGAGCTCATCGACCTTCTGAACTGGACGCCTCCGCCTCCTCCTCCTCCTCCGGCGAGTCAGGGCACTCCGCCTCCTCCACCGCCTCCTCCTCCGGCGAGTGACGATCAGGACACGCGTGGCAGCACTCCGCCTCCTCCGCCGCCTCCTCCTCCGGCGTGTGACGATCAGGGCACGCGTGGCGGCACTCCGCCTCCTTCTCCGGCGCGTGGCGGCACTCCGCCTCCTCCTTCTCCGCCTCGCCAGCAAGGGCGGAAGAGACCCGCCGCCGCCCCGGCTGCTCCGACGCGTCGTAGTCCTTCTCCTCCGCCTCGTAAGCAAGCACGAAAGAAGACAGACGCCGCAGCCGCTCCGTCTGCTCCGGCGTCTAGCAGCACAAGAAGAGAGAGGCAATACAGATACGGTCCACCTCTAAAGCCTGTAGAGAAGTTACCGTACGAGAGGACCAAGGAGGAAAACAATACGATCGTGCAGGCCCAAGTGAAGGAGTTCTTTGAAGGGGTGAAAGCAAAGATACATCCACCTCCGGAGGAGAAGGTAGATCCGGTGAAAGCAAAGCGCACTCTCGATGCCCTGAGGAAACCACCAAAGTCTCCGCTGAGAACCAACTATGAGCGCATTACTGAACAGACATATCTCCAAGCCAAGCGGTCGGGAACTACTGTCAGTGATAAAAGGTCAAAAGAACAACGAGCAAAGGGGAAAAATTGCCCAGCTCGGCGAACAAGCACAGTAATCGTGCCCCCCGCTCAATGTGTCTAATCCTCCGGGGACGGTGGCCGGTTATGGCAATCTTGAAGATTACCTACCTGACGATGTACTTCCTGATTTCATGGAGGTGGACTTATTCAGATACGAGTACGGGAAGCCTCTCGTCAAAGATGAAAAGTCTCTGACAACAATGATGCGAAGATTCCATAGTTGGTACATGAAAACCTGCAGAAAGTCTGAGGGGACGAACACTTTGTATCTGAAAATTAAAGAGGAGCACGACCTCATTTCAAATGATGTGTTGGCTATTCCATTTGAGGAGTTCTTCGAGTTCTTCAATCAAAAGGCCCTCGATAAATTAATGGTCTTTTGCTACTGCCTGTAAGTACTATTTCTGTCATTAGTCTGTATATATAGCTCGGCTCTTTCATTGCATGTATTTATAATTAATTATCCTCAATATATTATGCAGATTGAAGATCGTCAAGTGCAAAAAAAATGAAATCTATGATATTGGGTTCATTAACACAAATATCATAGATGTATTTCTGGTTGAAAAGAACGTCGAAGAGGCCGAGGACAACTTGCTACAATCGTTAATCAAAAATCAAAACAAAGATACCATACTCTTTCCTTACAACGGCCCGTGAGTGTTACTGTTGTGTGCATATTCGGTTTCCCTTATTACTCGAGCGAGGTTAATGTAACTGATGAGTTATGCATGCGTGTGCAGGTACCACTATATTCTTCTGGAGATTAAGCTTGAGCGTGGACTAGTAACCATCTTAGACTCCAGACGGAAAGATCCTAGCACCTATGCGGACATGACTGAAATGCTCAGCAAGTAAGTTCAATCAATCATTATCGCACCATATCGGCAACTTTTTGTTCATTTCC
Source organism: Triticum timopheevii (assembly GCA_963921465.1). Lineage (NCBI taxonomy): Eukaryota > Viridiplantae > Streptophyta > Magnoliopsida > Poales > Poaceae > Triticum > Triticum timopheevii. The sequence goes on along the minus strand of OY997264.1, from coordinate 36,554,899 downwards.
TGATATCTCAAGTAATAATAATTATTTTCTTTGTCTTGCAGGGTTTGGAAACAGTTCACCGCACAAGCTCCAGGACTGCCGAAGGAGCTGCAATATGTATACCCGAAAGTAAGTACTACTGGCGCGCATCTTCTGTTGATTCTATAGCTATACTTTCATCAATGCCATTTATATAATGCTTCATTATCAGTTTGATTGACCTCTATTTCTTGTAAAGTGCTTGTGGCAGGAGGAAGGGAATGATTTCTGTGGATACTACGTGTGCGAGTTCATCCACAACGCGACTTTGAAAAACAAGCGGGGCTACTCTAGAAGACAATATGAAGTGCGTAAGCAATAATATTCACAATTTCATTTTATTACACCATCATTTCTGTTGAGTTTCATTCATATATATGTATTAATTAACCCCCTTCTTCAAATTAATTAGACGTGGCAGATGCGGGATGAACTCCTACCACCAGATCGCATGAAAGCAATTCAAGAGGAGTTGGCAGGATTCTTTCTTGAACACGTCATCAGTAAAGCCGGAGAATACCATGTGGAACTTCATTTCAAATGCTAGTGGTTTGTAATTAAGAGATCTTATATAGAATATTGTACATGTATGTAGCCAGTAAAACTTGTTGTTCGACCAATCTCTCGGAGAAGGAGAGGTCAATCGATCACTTCTCTCAGTATGCATGACGAACTTCTGTACTGAATGGTTCTCTCGATCACTTATGTATATATACTATACGTAGCGTCGACCAAGCACGGACATAAGAGGACACTTCTCTCTATTAATTAGCTAGCTAACACAATATACGAAACACCTAAATTAACCCCCCAAAACCCCCCAACCCCTCTCCTTTCAAAAAAAACAAAAACCCCAGCCACTGGAATGCAGACACGTGGATGCCTTTTGGTCCCGGTTGGAGCCACCAACCGGGACCAAAGGCCCACTGACTGGGCTCGGCGCACAGGGCCACGTGGAGGCACATTGGTCCCGGTTCGTGTTTGAACCGGGACTAATGGGTTAAGGTATTAGTAACGACCCATTAGTCCCGGTTCCTGAACCGGGACTAAAGGCCCTTACGAACCGGGACTAATGGGTGGTTTTCTACTAGTGTATCACCCACACACTGACACACATGTATATTCTTTGTATTGGTTTCTCAGTTTCTGGTATTTCTATTTAATCAAATCAACTGTCAGTTTGATAGGCCCCGTAATAATACTTTTGTCAGTGACATACACTACTCATACATCTCCTCTCTCTCTCTCTCTCCCAGATAAAACCATACTTTATTTTATCTTAGACAATTTAAATCACTTATATCTTTTTAAATACTAGTAACATGCCCGTGCTACGCCATGGTGGCACATGAAATGAGGTGGAATAACAAGCACAAAGCCAAAAGTAGTAATGAGATTAGTGGCTAAAATAACAAGAGGTCATAGCATTTCACAAATGAAGAACGACAAATATTATATCTAGAAATACAAAAGAAACCATTATAGCTCAAATTATCTCAAATACAAGAGTACATCAATGCTTCATCTACTTCTTTGAGTCAAAAAACTTCAAACATTCACTTTGCGCGTAAGAGCCACCTAATGGGCATCTTTCCCACGAGTTAATGTCTTGCTTCTTTCATTGCCTCCAAGTGCTAGCACAATATCAGTCAACTATATCGAAGTGTGACATCTTCCTGCTTAGCTATTGACGAAAAAGGGTTTCCCCACGCTTTATATTATAAAGCACCAACACAACATTGAAGCATCCGATACAAACGCACGCCACACACACCCAAGGCAAGATACACGAATGTCGGGCACAGACACACAACCTCAACGACTACAAAGCCCCTAAAAGATGAGCAAAACGGGTCCACTTAGAGTCGACGGAGACCACCATCATGAGGAGCGATCGTCCGGGAGGATGTGTGACGGACACGCCGAACCGAGGACTCCAAGATGGTGCCTCCAGGAAGGTCACGACCACGAACATCGCCACCGTCCGATCCGAAGATCAAGCTTTCACCCAGAGTAAGATGGAAAGAGTAGAAGCACCACGACGGAGACTGCAAGTAGGAACACGACGTCGACAGACGCCGTCACCGTCGACCAGTGCACAGACTGGGTAGGGGGTGAACCCCGATGCTTCAACTCCTTCGCCGCCACCCCGGTCCGCCAACACCCGCAGCCATGCCAGCCGAGCAGTCATGGCTGCCTACCCGCATCCGAGTCGTGCAATCCACCCACGACCAACGCAACTCCCACCACCAGGGCCGCCGCCCGCCATGAGACCACCCCGAAGCCACCAAAAGCCACGACTTTGCCCAGATCTGCGCCCCCAACCACCTCGAGAACTGCCTGGGGCCAACCTGCCTCGAGAAGGGCCGCGACCAAACATCTACCTGGGGAAGGGGAAGGCGGAGAAGTGGCCCATGGCCAGGACCGACGCCCGTGCCCGGCTCCAGTTCCCCCTCCCCCCCCCCCCCTCCCGTCGAAGGCCCAGAATACCAAGAGGCACCGGCCACCGCCTGAAGCCGAAGAGGGAGGGTGGCCAAGCTATCACCGCCGCCGCCTAGAGACGCCACCAGGGGGATCCTCTCGGGCCGAGCACCGCCACCCAGCCGCGAGGGCCCGACTAGGTGGGAACAGCCCACCACCTCCGCTGCCCCCCCCCCACCCCCCCCCCCCCCCCCACCCACTAGAAAACCAAGGCGAGAGGGCCACCCGCGACCCGCGGCGCCGGACGCGACGCCGAGGCACTGCCGGAAGCACCGCCGTCGACGCCACCACCGGCCCGCCGCCCGTCGCCACGCCACCATCGCCGGCCTGCTCTGGAGCGCCGCCGCGTCGCCATGCCCCGCATCGAGCGCCACACCCCACCCGCGAGATCTGACCCGCGCCCTCATATTTATTGTGCATAATATATAGAAATTTTAGCTTCAGTGTAGTACTATATATTCCCCAAGGAAGGCATCAATACATATCATGTAGGCTATACCACTACCAAAACAAGTTAAGGCTGGCATCTCAGCGACAAAAGAGAAAAGTGGAATTACCCTTTGCGCAGTAGTACGTGGTGTTCTCTCATGATCCAGAGTTATTCCTCTCCAACTTTCAGCGTTGCTCATAAAAGAATCTGGCAAAAGTCGAAACGAAACTAGAACCATGGTGTAAAGCATCCCGCTCGAGTTTATCTTGTCTGGCGCTTTAGTTCAAGCTAAAACAAAATTAAATAAATATGATGCTTAGGATGCTGAAATATGACTACATGATCAGCCTTTTCTTCAATCTAATAATGATATTATGTAACCAGCATTCATGAAAGATGACTACATGAGTATTGAAAATTTCTAAATTGACAACTAAGAGAATACAAAAGATCAAACCAACATGAGATGCAGAATGCCAGAATCAATTGGATAATACAACGCCTAAGTTTCAGTCTTGCAACATGATTTTATGCCCATCTAGCTCTACACAATCAGTGGCGGGGCCAACTTACTTGCCGAGCATGGGCAAAGGTCTATTTGTGACGTCCCTGGCTGGTGTTTGCCCAGAAAAACAGCATTGCTAACCCAGATATTGATGTTGATTCTTAGTGGATGCTTAATGGACACTCCACTTGAGCCAGGGCAGTTGCCCGGAGTTGCAGGCCATATACAATACAATTTTAAAATTTCAGCAAGAGTTTTATACAGATATAATATATCAAAGTAGTCCAGCATGTATATCCCTCAAACTCTGATCAGCCGTGCAAACAGAACAATTCATGTTGTAGCGTTAGCTTCTATACAAGAAAATTTCCTTAATCAACTAAGTCTTGCATCGAGCCTATCAAGTGGTTCTCTTTCTGTGACCATTGTAAATATATACACCAGCAAGATCTTCTGAATTTTTTGTTATTTCTGCAAGAGTCCACTACCTCACAACCATTCGAGAAAGTTACACTACAACATACCAACATACTAGCCGAGGCAGAGCTATGTGTTAAGACGAGGGGGGCAATACCCCCCACCCCCACCTTTGAACTAATCTAGTACTAGCTATTATAGTTCAATAAACAGTAATCTACACGGTTCAAAACAAACAGTTTAGCTCAAAATTTCCACATTGAAATAGAAACAAGAACAAATTGGAGCAACATGTATACTTTGAACACCTGAAAGTTACCATCATTTCCTTTGATGGTGAATGGAGTGGACTTCTAATACATATACAGTTTAGATTTTCAAGTTCAGCGCTTATATATTCATCCGACTCACCAATAGTACAAATAGGGGTGTGACCCACCTGTAATTTCTGATTAAATGTGTATACTTTCTGGAACACACCAAACAAAGACAATTTCTAATGGGCCCTAAATTAAGCAGGAAACGCCCAGGAACTCCAAACACAGTGGAAGAAAATAGAATCCAAGAGTCTTGTCTCGTGTAGTGTACCTTGTGAAGTTCATTAAGCTGAAATCTAATTGGAACCAGAACTTAATTATGCTATAACCATGAAAATTGCAACCATTATCCACAGTTCAGTAATCAATAATCTACCTGGTTCAGCACTACCGGCATGGCTTACCTTGTGGAGACGTACGGAAAATTTGAAGATGGACAGTTGTTTTGGCCTAGTTTTAGGCTTATAATTATTATTCTTTTTATCAATGCATCAAGACTTTGAGATGCAAGCTTTGCGTTTTCTAGAGAGAGAAAACTGGAAAATATCCAACATAACGACAACCAGATAAGTGTACTTATGTTTGCAATTCCCACTATTTTTTCTTCAATGATTACAAGATATCTCCTCAGTGCAAATGGCTATGGAAAAGAACCTATCAACTCAATCACAATGTGTTCTTTTGGCTCCTACCCACTGATACTGTGAACGCCGAAAACTTTTTGAGCAGAAACAACAGACATCTGCTCAGCCATATATGTGTTTCTGCCAAAAAAAACATGCTGAAAAAACATCAATTAACTTGGGATTTTTTGCTCAACAATATTGGGAGCTTCTATGTCTTCAAGCAATAGCGGTATCTCTTGATTAAATCATAATGTTTAGGGATACTCCTAGTGTACCTTGCTTAATGGAAATCATTGCGGTGGTAGCTTGAGCATATGGAAACCCATAGTGTTGAAAGAAAAGTTTGTAAATTTATCTTTTCGCCCCTCATCTCTTCCGAAAGTTTGGAAATGGTGCCTCAACTGCAAAATCAGCAAAACTTAGTCCCCCGACTTTCAAAACTGGATAGGTTTAGTCCCTCATGCTGCTTCGGGCGGTTTCCGTACGACACGAACAATAAATCAGTAAATAGTAACTTCAAAAAACAGCATAAAAATCTGAAATCTTTTATCATCGAAGATGCTTGGGTGTGCAAAGTGCGTGCAAAGTTTTTTGGTGTTTGGACATTTGAGGAGCTTGTGATAGAAAATATAGAGGAAATCTGCCATAGGGTGAATAGTAAATTTTAAAAAATAGCAAAGCAATTCAAAAAATATCAATTTATTTTTTCGGCCAAGATTCTTGGGTGGGCAAGCTGCATGAAAATTTTCGTGGTGTGTGTACATTGTAGGATCCTGTGGCAAAAAAACAAAATTTGGCTCAGAAAGAAAGTTTGAAAAGGTGCACTATGTTTTTTTTTTGCTAGAGCTCCTCGATTTCATTTAAGCACAAAACATTTCTCACACCTTACGCACCCAAGAATGATGCCAAAAATATCTTATTTTTTAAATTGTTTTGCTATTTTTTTAATTTACTGTTTACCCTAGGGCAGATTTCCTCTACATTTTCCCACGAGCTCCTCAACATCCAAACACCACGGAAATTTGCACCCATCTTGCGCATGCGAGTATCTTTGATGTCAGGAAAATTAAGTTTTTAATACTTTTGTTGTTGTTTTTAGTTTATTGTTCGTCGATTTAGAGTACGGGTCAGATGAAAACTGCCCGAAGCGGCACGAGGGATTAAACTTATCCTGTTTTGAAAGTTGAGGAACTAAGCTTTCCCGGTTTTGGAGTTGAAGGACCATGTATAAACTTTTAGAAGAGTTCATGGACAAAAGATATATGTTTCCCTTTCGTTTTTGATTTGCATAAACCCCTTTTAATTAATGCAAATACAGTAGGCAATTCTCCCACGGGTCCCCTAATAGACAATATGTCCATGTCGCAATAATTTGCTTCTCGGCGCGATGTGGCACAACAATTTGACATATTTTCTTGGAATTAACACAAATGTAACAATGTGACACTCTCTTGATGATTGGACACTTGAAGCAATATTCCATCTCAATTCATCAATCCTCCTTTTGTTGGGCATCTAAATAGATTTAGTCCCAAGTATTATCCATACCAAAGTCAGTCAACGTATGTCCACACACATATCACATTCGGCAAGAGCGGAAGGACCACACTGAAATCTATGGCAGACATTTCGTCCGGATTAAAATGTAACATTAAGTTGGAAAATGACTTCCGGACCACACACATATTAGCGCGTTGTGTTCGTTTGCAGAAAGAGGCAAGGCCCAGGCTCAGCGCACACAAAGTTTTTTAGGACTTCTTTCATTCAAATGATCTTCATAGGATTTGGATCCTTAGAAATTATTTCTATATAGGTTGTTTGATCTCCAGGAATGAAATCATCCTGAGGAAAATTTCGAAGGATTGCTTTGCACACTATTTTGAAGGGTAAACTTTCTTTGTTTTCTCGTAGGTAGCAAACACTTTTATTACAAATTCTTGTGACTTTCTAATCCTATAGGATGAGGACATGCCACTCCAATCCTATAATTTTTTATGTTCCTACGTTTTTAACATCAGGCCCTGAATTATTTTACGTAAGGCAATGCTCAGCACAATCCGTCATCTCCCAGACTGGAGAGCTCACACACCCAACGACATCTATAGCCGGCCACCTGCGTCCATAATCTCCATCATGCGGTGTGTAAGCACTCCCTTTGGACCGGGCAAAGGAAATGGTCAGTCTTCATGCACATGACCATGCACGTCCCTCTCCTTGGACGCAGAATTCCAGCTATATTCCTCCTTACTCTTCTGGTCCATCCACGTTGCACCGTATACCTCAAAGGCTACATAACTCCTTCATACTTCCGAAGACCAGCGGCGAAAAGTTGCAGTACTAACTGCATATATTCAGAGATCTATGTATGATGTTTATGTAGCAACCAAAATTGGACCACTCATTAGTAATTTGTGGCCAACGTCTATCATCAATACCAAAAGTACGGCCATGACCGAAACCTCACACCCTAAGAGTTAATGGCGAATAGACTCTCGTTGTATGCCCCACATGGTAGTGAGGTTGTCTCTCCCCTAGTCAGCAATTTTTTGTTGCTTAATTAAAGGCCAATGAAAGTTCCTTGCTAAAATATAAGATAAACAAAATGAAAGACATAATCACTTATTATGTGTTTTCTTTCTTTTCGCGAATACGCAAAGCTTGCGTATCATTACATTGATAGAAAGAGTAGAATGATTACAGAGAGGGATACAACACATGGCACGAACGCACGCAGGCGTGAACATGGTGTCCAGAGCAGAGAGACAAGGGGTGCTCCGCCCGAATAGAGGAAAGATCACAGCTAAACCCACCAAGCCCGAACCAAGAGCGGCAATACCGAACCAGCACAAATTCCAACATCGCCAAAGCCAGAACCTGGGGACACCACGAGCGAGTAAGATAGCGCCTTCAAGAAGGAAGTCGTCGCCGAGACGTCGTCGCCATTCGATCCGGAAGAACCAGACCTAGGGTTTCCCCTGAGCTCGAAGTGGGGCACAACTGAGGGCCTTGACAGCGCCTCCAAGGAGGGAACGACATCCGCAGACGCCGCCGCTGCCAGCACCGGTATGCCGAGCAAGGATTTCTCCCAGGCCTCAGACTGAGCAAACCCATAGTCGCCGTATCTGGAGTCGGGGATGAGGAAGCCGACGGTGGTCGGAGCCACCATGTCGGAAGGGGATTGGCGGGGTACCTGCCGTCGGAGGGTGGCATTGCCTCCGGACACACGAGCGTTGGATCTAGCAAAAGGGAAGGCTTGGAGGTGTACAAGGTAGGACAGGCGGCGAAGCAAACCACAAGGGGGTGGGGTGGCGGCGATTAGCAACGCCGGCAAACAGGGACTGGAGGGACGCAGATCCATGTTGCCATGGCCATAGCCGTCGGGATGTCGGTGAGCCAGGCGAGCTGGAAGGGACGCAGCTGCTGGGTCGCCGAGGCCGGAGCTTCCCGGCATAGGACGCCGTCAACCATGGACACCGGAGAGACGCGGGTCCAAAGTTGGCGGGCCCGGAGCAGCGCCAGCAAGTACCCGCCTTGAGAAGCCCCGGGACTGTCACTAGCACTGTAGCCTCGTCGCCTCCGCGCGAGAGCCGTCACCATGGCTCGGTGGGGGAGGAAGGGCCGCCGGGGAGGAGGGGAGGGCACCTGCGCAAGAAGGCATGCCGCGAACACCCCCGCCACCGGCCGCAGATCCGCACCCAACCCACGGCCGAGCAGCACCAGGAGGGCTGGGCCACGCCGGGGGTAGGGAGACCGCATGGGGAGGGCGCCATGGCCGTGGCCAGCACGCCGCACCCGTCGCCGGACCGGCAGGGACGCATCGCAGCTGGAAGATGGGCGCCCGACACGCGCAAGGACGCGGGGAGCTCGGGGACGCGCCGGGGGGAGGGGGTGAGGGTTGGGGAAGCGCGGGAGGAACGGATCCGGCCCGCCGACACCATCCCGAGGCACGGCGAGGCCTCGCCGGCCGGCCCTCCGGTGGCGGCGCAGCAGGATGGTGGAGCTTCCAGAGGCGGACGGAAGTAGATCTCGGGGCTGCGCGGGGCAGGGAGCGCGCATGGGGGACGGATCCGCCCCGCCGCCACCATCCCGTGGCGTGGCACGGCTTCGCCGGACGGCCCTCCGGCGGCGGCGCAGTGGTGGCGGGCGGGGAGGAGCCTCCCTGGCGGCGGCGGCTGGGTGTTCCCCCGTGTCGCCAGAGGTTGGCGACGCGGGGGCGTTTCTTCCTGCAACTACTCTTGAAAATATCACCGCCATTATGTGTTTTCTAACTCACCTCCTTCCACTAGGCCCCTGTGAATGATAGCCTAAGTCACTATTATGATGAGTGCCATCATTATGCTTTTTAACTTATTTTCATTTTATTCTGGGGAAAATAATTCACACTCCAATGCTTGTACTCAGTGACTTCTAGAAGGAAGTCAACAATCTCTGAGCTCACGATGATCGAAACAAAGTAGTAAGAGAAATTATCACTTCACCTTCACATATGACCCGTTCCCTCTCGAAACCTAGATTCTTCCTCAGATATGGTCTGGTTTCAAATAAGAAATGTACGTCACAACTTTTGAAAAATCTCCTCAATTTTTTATCATGACATATTAATGTCATATGATGACACCATGCCAAATTTCATGTTTTTTCAGACTTTGTTTGCATTTTTTGGAATTAAAAACCAATAACCTCCATGTTCAGAGTCGAGTCTTGGCAACATAAGGTTTGGAATTCCTTTCCTTTTCTTGGATAAGGCCTAAACATGGACTCAAGAATAGAAATACAGTTTTTCAATTTAGTTTTACCATCTTTTCATGCAAATGTAGTTCAAATATTAATTATATGCACTAAATGACTTCAATATACTATCAAACAAACCCTGAAAAATGCCAAATTTTGACATGAAAAATGGTACCAACATGCTACTCATTGTTAAAGAGTCGATCCCAAAATGGGGTTTTCTAATGAGGTGATTTAGAAAGATAGGTGAAGCGATCATGACATGCCAATTCGAGGGGTATACTTTTCATTTTCGGATTTGCTATACATTAGATGCCTGAAATTTTTGCAAGCATCAGTCGGTTCCACTGAGGCTGAAGACGATGGCAAGGCGAGGAGCCTAGCGGTGAGCATCAACTTTGGCATGGCAGAGCCAGGACCTCGCTGGAGACAGGGACAACACTGCGAGCGGTAGCTAGGGATGGAGGCGAGGAGGTCAGGGTGGAGGGAGGGGTGAGGCTTAGAGGGATGGCCTTTCATTGAGGCAAGCACGATGGTGGTTGGGGGGGGGGGGGGGGGGGGGTCAAGGGGAGCATGGGGCGGAGGCCGGCGCATGGCGTTGGGTTGGGAGGCGGCACGGCATAATGAAATCATGCGGGGGAAAAGGTAAATGGAGATTGAATAACAATTGTCAGTTGATATCAGCCGTTGGATGAAGATCTAACGGCCTAAAAAATTATTTGGGTTGTCTAGCTTTCATCTAGATAAGAAATAACTATGTATTGTCTCTTGGATTTAACGCGAATATTCGTAGTGATTTTTTATTTTATTCTTTTATTTTTTATTCGGTTAATCAAGTAGTGTAAAAGCTAGACGACACTCTGTTAATTCTTTTTTTTGGTAGGGGATTTTATTCTTCTCTCTCTCTTTTGCAGGGGACTTTATTAATTCTTATCTAGACAAGAATTAGCAAATCCATTTATATATTCTCTTAGGTATCCTTCCAATTATTTATTATATGTAAAAGTTTGACTTGACTAATCCAAATAGTATTCCCCGTCAAGCTTGCAATTGTCTCTAGGGTCTTAGTCCACTCTACTTGAATCAAACTAATAAATACTTCTCCACCGTACCCCAGCATCGTCCTGCATGAGCAAGCCAGCTGACATGTGCTGATCACTAGCTTAACTCCCTCTGGCCTCTGCTAGCTGCAGCCATGGCCCATGCAAGAAGCATCCTCCTACCCACGTACTACAAGTACAACCTGATGATCAACTGCTACCTGTTATTTCTAGCCATGGCCTACGCGACTCCTCACGCCGCCGCGCTGTCCTTCGACTACAACTTCACCGTCCCGAGGGACCGCAAGCAGCTCAAATTCATCAACGCCTCCTACGCTGGCCGCGACCGGATCATCCTCACCGACGACAGCTCCAACCTCACCGGCCGCGTCGTGCACCGTAAGCCCGTGCGCCTCTGGGACGACCGTACCGGCAGGAGAGCCAGCTTCACGACGAGCTTCCGCTTCGCCATCGTCCAGGACAGCAACAGGACGGACAACCTCTCACGGGGCGACGGCATGGCCTTCTTCCTCGGGCCTTTCCCGGTGACGACCCCTCCTTCTGGCTCGGACGGTGGCCTCCTCGGGCTCTTCAGCAGCCCCAACAGCACGGGGACCGCCGACTCGCGCCGCCCGCCGCACACCCTCGCCGTCGAGTTCGACACGCGCTGGAACCACGGTTGGGACCCCTCGAACGGGGACAGCGCCGGCGGTGGCGACCACATCGGCGTCGACGTCAATGGCATCAGGTCCAACCGGACCAGAAGCCTGCCGCCGTTGAGCCTACATGGAATCATGTGGGCGAGCATCACGTACGACGGCGAGTCCAAGGTGATGAAGGTGGCGCTTCGGAAAACCGAGCTGGCGTCGGAGTCGACCACCACCTACGAGTTCAACGCCACCATGGATCTCAGGGACGACGCCGGCCTTGTACAGGATGCCGCCGTCGGGTTCTCGGCGGCCACCGGTGTCCTATGTGAGTCGCACCAGCTGCTCGCTTGGTCCTTCCACTCAACAGGTAACCATATGTACACGTGTGTGGTTCTAGATATATGTGTCATGTGCCCTCAGGCTGTCAGGCATCTCCAAGACGGACCCTGGAACCTAACCCAAGTGTCCATTTTTCAGTCCACATCGTCCGCAGACCAGTACTATATAATGGCTTATGCATTAACTTCATTTTGGTCCATACCGAAACGACCCAGCACATTATAATGGCTTGTATATGAATTTTCCTTTTTTTTTTACAGTTGCATCTAGGCAATCTAAACTTAACTAGGATAAACCAAACCAACTATACTCATCCCAAAAATTATGCCTCGTGTCTCTAGCTAGCCTCTTCACTCACAGACAAGTTTAAAACTTACCACCCACGTATTTATCCTCTTAATCTGAATTTGGCTGCCTTTTCCCTCTTCACTAATGTAGATCTCCTACATGTTCTTCTATTTTATTTTTCTTCGGGAGAAACATAGCACAACCCAAATAATCACATGTCAAAGTTGATGTTTTCATCTATTGATTTACTCCCTCGGTAATTTGATATTTTCTTTTGCATATATGCAATAACTGAATTAATAAACCTAACCAAGTATAACCATCCCTAATGTTGGTGTGGACCCCATTCGATCGACCTCCTTCTAGAACATTACACATCACCAAGCAAGGTTCTTGATTGCATTATTATCGATCTTATCCCTATGCCACAAGAATAAAAACAGAAAGCTTCTTTTAGCGTATGCACGTGGACTAGCTAGTTTCCTGCTGGTCCATGACAAAATGTACCACCTTGCAAATGTTGCAAGGCAACATCATGTCATCATGTGCACCTGCCCGGACTCTCACGTCTGTACGGTCAATCATCCTCATCTTCAATTGCCAGTCCACATCATGCTTCCTAAGATCTTAGAGCTGAGATTGAGGGGGCCATGTTGAAACCCATATTGTTAAATAGATTGATGTTTAAATGCAATTTTGGTGTTATTCCTTTTTTAGTTAAATTCTGGTTATGTGAGAAAGAGGAACATATTTTAAAGTGGAAATCTTATAATATCAACAAATGCATACCATTCAAAAAATGTTCATTGAATGTAAAAAAATAGTGTAATTTAAACAAATGTATACCGTTAAAAAATACTTGTCATAGGAATGAATGTATTTAGACATATTTAAGTTCTAGATACATCCACTTTTATCCATTTGTGGACAAGTAATTCGTATGTTCATACACAAGGAATATTGCCCAAACTGGACCGCATCGTGTTGAGCCCAAGTAAGAAGCGTCTGCGTTGCGCACAGACAGTGCCCCGACCACCGCATAGTTCTCAGAATCCTCCTCCCTCCTCTTTCCTCCAAGAGACTCTTCTTCTCATGCCGGACCTCTCTCCATCGCGCCGCCGCGCGCGGAGTGGGGGACTAGTTCGAAGCAAGAGATAGGAAGGGCCCGAGCACCGCCGGCGACCGGAGAGGAGGGGGATGGAGGACACGCCGGCCGCCGTCCTTCCGGCGCCGTGGGAGGCCGGATGTGCAGCGGACCGGCGCAGAAGGAGTGAGCTGCTACGAGTGTTTGGACCGGAGCTCCCGCTTTAGGTTAACTCTGAACTCATGCATTTCTTTCAGAAAGCATGTGCAGTCCTTCAGACTAGTACTATTTCTATCTGAAACTCAATCTGTGATTTACCTCTAATGTTTGTTTGTTGGCAATTTGCCCATCATGTTCTGGATGGCCGGATGCTCAACATGACTGACTTACACTGCACAGTTTTGATTTTGGTAAAGATCTGGTTTAGATATACCCTGAAACGCAACTGAAACCTGTACTGGTAGGATTGTCTCCAACTCCAAAGCTTCTTCCTTCCTACTGCAATTCTGAAATGCAACCGAAACCCTGTAGGATTGACTACTGGTTGTGCACTCACAAGTGAGAACTAAGGCCCAGTGCTATGCTTTGTGGTCAACTCCAAAGTCGTGCATATTTCTGCCCCCTCTTGGCCTGCACATCTAAGTGCAAGGTCTTTGTCAGTCAAGTCCACAAAGTGCCTTGGAGGATAACAACATTATATATGCCCAAGATTAGTGCTTAATGCTGCAGTCATGGTACAAGTTTGGTCCTGGAACAGCATGTCATGAGCGAGGACACCCTTTGGTCCTCAGAGCAGGGAGGGCGATACATTGAAATTAACAACATAATATGATTCTTTCTTTAAATCTTATAATATCAACACAAGCATTCAACTAGTTTGAAGACGAACGGGCCACTTTGGCTACTTCGTGGACAACTCCAAAATCATGCGTATTTCTGCCCCTCTTGGCCTCCATATCAAGTGCAGGAGCTTCGGTAGTCCAAGTCCACAAAGTGTTTGGACCCCAAATCAATATATTATCTATCCCCAAGATTAGTGCTTAGCGGTCAGTCATTGCCAATGTTTGGTCGTTAGTGCATGTCTGTGGCCATTCTCCAAAATGTTCGTCAACAAGTCAACAATGCCAGTAATGTTCCCGCAATAAATATTTAAAAAATGCCACTAATGAAGTTGCTTTGTTGACTAAGCATACCTCCTTGGCCATGGACTAAACTGTGAGCTAGTTTACAGTCTAGGGATGGCTAGTTATAAAGACCGCAGCAAGCAAGTAGCGGAAGAAATAATAACGCACACATCCTGCTCCTATACCCACAGCCTAGAATGCAAAGACCTTTTTTCCTTCAAATGGGCTGCTACCTGCTATGGTTCCTGGTCCTCTGTGGAGTGTGCTCCATGTTTCCGAGTTCTAAGGGCTGTTTCATGGAGGAGAGATCAGCCCTCATGGATATTCGCTCTTGGCTTGTGAATACAGAGTCCAAGGCTCCCACTTCTTGGGGAGACGACGGTGGTGACTGCTGCTCGTGGGAAAGGATAACGTGCGACAACACCACACACCGAGTATCTCATCTCAACCTTTTCCAGACCTACCAAGAAAACCTACAGTACATCGAAGATGAATGCCCGAATCTTAACTTGACGATCTTTTCTTCGTTTCGGGAGCTTCAACTGCTGAATTTCTCTGGACATCACGCTTGTTTACAGAATTTCGAGGGTACGTAACTCCTGCTCCATGCATGCAACTCTTCTTTTAATCTTCCAATAATTTTGATTGCAAATCATCTTATTCTGAAGCAAACAATTCCTCAGGTCTCCAAGGATTGAGTAAGCTCAAGTATCTCGACCTCAGTTACAACAGTTTTCAAGGTGGGGGTATCCCGGGATCTGTTGGCAAATTGGTTTCTCTACAAGTCATAAATCTCAGCGGAAACAACATAGGTGGGACTCTTCATAGTACAGGTACTGAAACGCAAAAATATATATTCTTTTTCAGTTGATGCAAATTAATTTTTACTTACTATAAGGCGTGTAAAAATGACAGATTTCAGAAATCTCCGTAATTTGCGTGAATTGCATTTGGGATCCAGTCAATTGAAGGGTAGCCTCCCAGCATCCATATTTGCACTTCCACGCCTTGAGTACCTGGATCTTTCATACAACCTCTTTGAAGGACATATACCTATAAACTTATCTCGGAACTTGCGATTGCGAGAATTGTATTTGACTTTCAATAGATTGAGTGGAGGCCTCCCAGCATCCTTATTTGCACTTCCAAGGCTTGAGTACTTGGATCTTTCAGACAACCTATTTCAAGGACATATTCTTACAAACTCATCTCGGAACCTCCGAGAATTGCATTTGGGATCCAATCAATTGAGTGGTACCCTCCCAGCATCAGTATTTGCACTTCCATGCCTCGAGTACTTGGATCTTTCATACAATCTCTTTAAAGGGCAGATACATATAAACTCATCCCGGAACCTGCGAGAACTGCATTTGAGATCCAATCAATTGAGTGGTGGGGTCCCAGCATCCGTATTTGCACTTTCATACCTTGAGTACTTGGATCTGTCAGAAAACCTATTACAAGGGCATATACCTATAAACTCATCTTGGAAGTGTACATCATCGCTTCATACTATCCGGTTATCTGAAAACAGGCTAAGCGGTCAATTTGATTTCTTCTGGCTGAGAAACTGTACCAAACTCAAAGAGATAGATCTGTCCAGGAATACTGATTTGGTCATTCAAGTGAAAATGCATGGCTGGGTACCTAAATTTCAGTTGAATACACTAAGGCTCTCTTGGTGTAACCTTGATAAGAGCATGATTACTGAGCCACATTTCCTGCACACACAGAATCATCTGCAGTTTCTTGATTTGTCCAACAATAATTTACCGGGGAGCATGCCCAACTGGCTGTTCACAAATAAAACCACACTAGTTTATCTGAATCTTGCAAATAACTCACTAGTTGGCTCATTAGATCTGATAGGGCAACCACAAACTAATCTTAAACAGGTGAATGTATCATTGAACCTAGTTGAAGGACAGCTGCCAGCCAACATTGGTTTGATGTTTCCTCATCTGATAATTCTCGATGTTTCCCACAATACTATTTCTGGAACAATATCACCATCATTGTGCAACAGCAGCATACAACTTATGGACCTATCAAATAACAGATTTACAGGAAAAGTACCATCTTGCTTGTTCACTGATTGTTATGCTATGAATATATTGAAGCTCTCAAACAATTCACTTGGTGACAAGATACTTGATGGGGCTAGTAGCTTCTCTGGTAACCTGTGGGCAATACACCTAGGCAACAACAAATTTGAAGGGACTCTCCCTAGAAATCTGTCTGGTAATGTCCAGATCATGGATTTGCATGATAACAAGATGTCAGGAGAACTGGACACTTCATTATGGTGTCTTCCTTCGCTGCAAGCTTTGAGCCTTGCTAATAATGGTTTAACTGGTGGCATTCATCCAGAAATTAGCACATTAACAAATCTTATGATGTTAGACCTGTCAGACAACTACTTTACAGGACATCTCCCAAACTGCGGCACTATGGTATATCTCACGTTTCTGAGTGTATCGGGGAATTCCCTGTCAGGCTCCCCGGGTGCCTTTTTCAACAGCTCCTACATTACGGCTTTAGATCTCAGCAATAATCAGTTCACAGGCAACCTTGAGTGGGCACAACATCTTTCTCAAGTCAGTGTACTTTTGTTAAGCAGGAATAAGTTTGAGGGACATATCTCTTCAAATCTCTGTCATCTCCAATACTTGAGCATAATTGACATCTCGCACAATAGACTTTCGGGTTCCGTACCACCATGTATTGGTGGCATTCCATTTGAACCCCTTGATCCTTACGAACATTGGCCCGCAGCTGGTAGTATTACCTATGGAGGAGGGGAAGATGGTTTGGACTTTGTTTATACCAATAATTATGACCTCCCAGGCTTCACCTTCACAACTAAAGGGCAACCATACACATATGGACAGAACTTCTTCATGTCGATGTCTGGCATTGACTTGTCTGCAAACATGCTGTCAGGTGAGATTCCGGAGGAGATGGGAAATTTAAGCCATATCAAATCTCTCAATTTGTCAAACAATTTCTTGACTGGACCAATTCCTGCAACCTTTGCAAATATGAGCGAGATTGAAAGCTTAGACCTATCCAAAAACAGGCTGAATGGATTGATACCATGGCAGTTGACACGGCTTTCATCATTGGAGGTCTTCTCTGTGGCATACAACAACTTATCGGGGTGTCTACCAGACTCTGGTCAGTTTGGCTCATATGATACAGACTATTACAGAGGGAACAACAACCTTCGATCCTGCACTTCCAGTTCAGGTCATGTGGCATGGAATGGTACTGCAGGAAGTGTGTCTGATGATTCTGACCCGATCCTCTACGTGGTCACTGCTGTTTCATTCGTCTTGGCATTTTGGGTCACTATCACTTTTGTATTCTGCCATTCATTTGGGCAGCGTGTTATTCTCAAACTGTGGTAGGTAAAGATGGAGAGAGGGCTAGTGATTAACAGTGATGATGTGTAAACAACACAAGGAGATCACTTTTGTAATCTGCTTTCCGATTATGCGTGTATTTGTAAACTATGTTACCTTGGTTTAATATGGAAGAGTATTTGTGAAACTTTGTCAAGTAAGAGTCACTGTAAAAATAGAACCCAGAATGGTGGCTAGAATCATCAGGGGTTGGATGTTTTTGCTGCCTTTTCTTGTAAGTTCATGGTGCAGAATGGTGGTGTAATGTTGAGATTTTGGTGCTGCTTCCTTTAGCACTTATTTCTTCTGAACTGAATTTTCTTTAGCACTTATTTTCTCTGAACTGAATTGTCTCATAATGTTTGTAATGGTAGAAATATTTCTTTAGTTGAGGATTTTGGAGGGTATGTGCTGATATACTAAGCTGCAAGATTGGGCTGGATATATTACATAGCCCCTTTTGTCACTCTTGGAGTCATCTTCCTCTGCATCTCCTTTACTTTGTTTTCACTGTCAGCAATGTTGTTCTTGTGTCTATGGCTGCTGCAAACTATAGACGGCGTTTTTCGGTCCGGGCAGTGACGTCCGTGGGGACGTTTGGGGAGTATTTGAGGGGTTCAATCATATATGCTCTAAGATAGACATTGCTAGCTACTCGCTTCGATCCATATTAACTGACGCAGTCTTAGTACAACTTTATCCAACTTCCAGCTGCTACCTCTCAACTGTCAAACATCACTTTCTGTTTTCACTGAACCATCAGAGAAATTTACCTGGTGATGATTTGACTGTTCCATGGAAGCAATTGCTTTGCTAGCTACTCCGTTGACCGTACAGCGACATACAGAATCTTTCGGCCGGCGTCTCAGGATCTCAAGTATCTCAACCTCAGCTGAGAACAGTTTTTCAGGTGAGGGTGTCTCAGGATCTGATCTGCTGGCAAATTGGTTTCTCTAGAAGTCATAAATCTCAATGGAAATAACATGCATGGGTGGGGCTCTTCATAGTATACAGATACTGAAACAAATAAAATTTATACTACTTATTCTCTTTCAGGCCTCTTTTGGTTCATAGGATAGGATTATCATAGGAATAGGAATCTTGTAGGAAATGAGATGGCATGTATCTCAAATCCTATGAGTAGGAATAGGAAACAAGATATCATTTGGTTGACACCAAAGGAATTTTTCCATTGAGTCTAGGCTCTTTTTTATTTTCCTATGAAATGTGGAGGATAGGAACCAATCCTATGTAGGAATAGGAATCCATTCCTATGAACCAAAGGGCTCTAAAGGAAAAAATCCTATAAGAATCCTATCCTCTAGAATTCCTATGAAATTCCTCTAAACCAAAGGAGGCCTCAGTAGGTGCAATAAAATTTATATTACTTTCAGTAGGAGTATATATAAGGCATAGGCTTTAGAAATCCCCCTAATAACCTGCGTGAATTGCATTTTGGATACAATCAATTCAGGGGTAGCCTCGGCATTCAACCCTGTCAAGAGGAATGAGGTCAGCAATGAGGTCGTCCTAGAAAGCGATGTCAGCAATGATGTCATCCCGAGACATG
The DNA here is from genome assembly GCA_963921465.1 of Triticum timopheevii. NCBI lineage: Eukaryota > Viridiplantae > Streptophyta > Magnoliopsida > Poales > Poaceae > Triticum > Triticum timopheevii. The sequence continues at coordinate 36,535,875 of OY997264.1, read as the reverse complement.
TTGTCAGCGATGACGACATTCCATGGCCTAACAAGTCTCGGTTACCACTAGTATAAAAGGAGCTGAGCTGAGCCGAGCTCCTCTTTGTTTCTCAAGCGACTCAAGCATCCAAGCACTAGTATGTGAGCTGAGCTAGCTTCCAAAGTGCAAGGCGGTGTTTGTCCACTTGCAGTTGCTCTCTGATCCTCTTCGTTCAGTTTTGGGGAAGCTATCTAGCTAGCCAGTAGTTTGTGTGACAGTTGATATCAGAGTGAAACCAAAACTTGTAGAGGCGATTCGGTACACACCGAATCGCTTGAATTCGATGCGCACCAATCGCTTCTACAAGTTTTCGTCTTGTCCTGATTGTCCATACTTTGACGGTGTGGCGTGCGGCGGGTTGGTTCCCGGCCTACCACACATCGAGCACGCGGCCGGACGAGCTCTGTGAGGCGTGCCTCGCCGGGAAGCAGCGCCGCCTGCCGTTCGTTCAGGGCGGAGATATCCGTCGAGTTGGTCCATGGTGACCTCTATGGCCCGCCCGGACACCCGGTCGGTGCCGCGCGGAATGATGCTACATCCTACTGCTCGTCGACGACCGCAGCCGGTTCATGTGGAAGGACGAGGGGCGGGGCAGACCATCGTCAAATTAATCAACGAGCTCCAAAAGCAATTTCTGAAAGGGAAAACATTTCTGAACTACTCTATACTTGTTTCAGGGATAATACTGCAGACTTCCAATACCAAGCAATACATCAAAAACAGGTGACCAAAAGGACTACTCCATTGACCGTACGACAATGGAATTCATCTTTCCGCCGGCGTCCTGCAAGAAGGCCGCCACGGCAGCCCACTCCTGCAGGAACCTCTCCTTGACGCCGCCCCGTCCTTGAGCAGCGCCGGGAAGAAGAGCCAGAACAGCCCCACTACCGCCGCGTAAACCATCCCTCGGCGACGCAGCAGGCGCCGTGCAGGGCGAAAAAGGCGGCCATCGGAGTACTCCTAGGCATAACAACCGGAGGCCGTGGCGGAGATAGAGCTCACCTTGCATGTCTGTAGCCGAGGACCAACTCAGTGGGGCGCCGTCCCGCCGGCGAGCTGGGCCACTAGCCGGAGGAAGATGTCGAGGTGGAGGAGCACCAGGAGGCGCTGACATCGGGGAAGAAGCCGAGCGATTAGGACATCCCATGGCCTAAGAGTACTCTGGTTTGTTCTGCTTTAACAAGGCGAGTAATTAAACCCTGTTGAAAATAAAGTTGACAAGAGACTGCCTCCTGGTGTCAGAATGCTACTTAGTTTTCGTGCCAAGGTTGTGAAATTGTTGGGATTTTTCAAAGCTTGTTTTCTTTTGCAAGAAGTATCATCAAGTGATGTGGAGTGAGTTTATCTTCTTACAGAGCAGGGTGGACTGAGGTTTATTCTTTTTTCTTTACAGTGAAGAGTTTCGTCCAATTTAAGTAAGTAAAATTCACCTAAAAGAACTCTGAATGGTGGCTGGGATCATCAGATCAGGGTTTGGATGTTTTTGCTGCTTTTCTGTAAGCTCTCAAGGTGCAGAATGGTGGTGTGCCTGTGTGCAGTTGAAATTTTGGTTCTACATAGCCCTTCCTCCCCGTCTCACCCCCATGGCGGTGCGCGAGTGCGCCGCTGTGCAGAGGCTCCTGGATGAGGTGCCACCTTGGGGTGGCCATGACTTCCGGGTGGCTACCCTTTGCTCGGGCCCAAAGGGCAGAATCTCGTCGCAGGGGGTCTACGGCCTCGTACGCTTCGGGGGGGTCGCGTGGTCGCCGGCGCCCTTCCTCTGGACGTCCCGGGCTCCATCGCGCGTGGCGTTCTTCGGTTGGCTGCTGCCCCTGGCTCGCATTCATACAAGGGATGTGCTCCTGCGGAAAACCATCCTGACGGCGGCGGAGGCGGGGTGCCCATGCTGCTCGGCCGCGCTGGAGACTGCGAACCACCTCATCTTCGGGTGCCCCTTTGCGGCGCGGTTCTGGCGGTGCCTCGGTATCGCAACGGAGGGGAGAACGGTGAAGTCCATCCACCGTCTGGACGCGTCGCCTGCTGTGTGTGTGTGTGGGGGGGGGGGGGGGGGGGGGGGCGTCGCCTGCTGCCTTCATCCTCCTCTGCTGCTGGCGGCTTTGGAAACGTCGGAACGCGGTCGTCTTCCGCAATGATCGGCAGTCCCTCCCTACCACCCTCAAAGCCTGCCGCGACGATGCCTTTCTCTGGCGGGCAAGGCTGCCCCCCGGTGACCATGCTCATATTGACGTGTGGCTGTCTGTTCTTAGGGGTTGAGTAGTTTCGGCCCTCTCCCCCCATCTCTCTCTCTCTTTCACTATGTACATCTCACTTCTGTGTACTCAGGGCCGCGGTCCTTTTTCGGGTAATATATTCAGGCGGTGGAGGGGCCCCCTCCCCCCCCCCCCCCCCCCCCCCCCCGGTTTGAAAATTCAAAAAAAAAACATAGCCCTTCCTTTGGCACTTTTTACTTCTGAAGTCAACTTCCGTTATCACTGCTGAAGTCTCGTAATGTTTGTGACGCTAGAATTATTTTGGTAGCTGATGATTTTGAGGGTATTTGATGATGCTAAGGTGCAAGATTGGGCTCTATGCTTGTGAATTCTTGATTGAAGTCGTCTTCCTCTGCTTCTCCTTTACTTTACTTGTTCCTCTCTCGTCAGCAGCAACTGATATGCCTCTGTCCATGGTGGCTGCTGTGTTTCTGAATGCAAACCTGTCGACAGATTTATGCAAAAACCAAAGACATATTTTGGGCTGTCTCTTAGGGCTAGGCGAGTTTTGCCGTGTTGTTTTTCTTTATTTTTCACCGTACAGCGACGCACGATATCTTCGGCCGGCGTCCTGGAAGAAGGCCGCCACGGCAGCCCACTCGTCCAGGAACCTCTCCTCGACGCCGTCCTTGAGCAGCGCCGGGAAGAAGAGCCAGAACGAGGTGCCCGCCACGAACAGCCCCACCACAGCCGTCGCCACGGCGCGCGGCGGCGGCCTCCTGTCCCCCCACCGCCGCGCGCACCACCCCTCGGCGACGCAGCAGGCGCCGTGGAGCGCGAAGAAGGCGGCCATCCCGCCGCCGGGCGGCCACCGCAGGCTGAGGTAGCACACCATGGCCTCGTGCATCGCCCCGGACGCGGCGAACGAGGCGAGGACCCCCGCGGTGGCCCCCGCGCGGGCGCGCACGGGGTCGTACACCGACGGCCGGAGGATGGCCGACACCATGAGGTTCCACCGGCGGCCCCAGAAGTCCCGCAGCGAGGAGGCCAGGTAGGGGCGGTCGAACTGCGGCTCTGTCTCCATGCCGAGCGCGGCCGCGGCCGCGGCGACGCAGGGGAGGAGGAGGTCGAGGAAGCAGTAGGTGTGGACGCCGTACAGCGCCAGGCGCGCGTAGAGGTGCAGCCGGGCGTTGAGCCGGTAGAGGCTCACGAGGGCGGCGATGACGGCGGCCTTGACCGCGCAGGAGACGAGCGAGGGCGCCGCCTTGGCCTCGGACGCTGCTCCAGCGGCGCCGCCGCGGCGGAGCTTGACGGGGAGCAGGGCGGTGAAGAGGAACGGGAGCACGGGCAGCGCGGGGTCGAGCGGGCCGCGGCCGGCGGCGAGGAGGGCGACCTTGAAGGCGCCGAGCCAGGCGAGGAAGAAGGCGGCGACGCCCCGGACGATGGCGGAGGAGGCGAAGGCCAGCGGCGCGGCGGCGAGGAGCGCGAGCACCGGGAGCAGCGCGGCGAGGCGCGGGAGCCCGGGCCGGAGGAGGGACGACGCCGCGCGCGCGTACAGCGCGGCCGCCGCGACGGCCAGGGACACCGCGGGGATGCTGTCCCGCAGGAGCTCCGTGGCCAGCGCGCTCGCGACGTGCCGATGCCACGGCATGGTAGGCGGTCACCGCTGTTGAGCTGGAAGATGGGTCGTCACTGGCACACAGTGTGCCATATACTCCTACCCTGCTAGTCCATCGTTAGTCCATCGTTTCTTAATATATAAGTCGTTTTAGAGGTATCAATCCGGTCTACATATACTCATACGTAGACATATTTTAAAGTGTAAATTCATTTATTTTCCTACATATGTATTCCCTCCGTTTTGTAATATATTAGTATTGAAAAAACGATCTCACATTATGAGACAGAGGAAGTAGTTCATATTGCAATCTCCGAAAAGACTTATATTTAGAAACAAAGAAAGAACTAATAACTTCGTCCTATGAAACTGAGCTGTTCATCAAAGGACCGAGCTGTTCATGAAAGGAAGTGATGCTGAAAAAGTACTACGGATTAAAAGCACCGTGTGCTGATAGGTTACTCTCTCGCAATCAAACTGTTCCAATGAAATTGCTTTAAAGTCAGCAGATGCTAAGATTCCATTGACAGAAGGAATATGTCGACGCGATAAATGTTTGGTTTATTGGACAAAGGCAACCACATCGAGATAGACGAGGGCAGCAGCACCACAACCACAAGACATAGAAATGCGTCGATAAAACCCTTATCGATTAAACATGGGAGAGTAAAACACACCATAGACCATTGTTGTGTCATCGTGCATCGCCCATCGCACCCGTCGCCTAATGACTTCAACTTCGCCACAACAACGATAAAGACCCCTCCCTACCGTCCCATCGAAATCACAAGTGTGTCCTTCGACCTCATCGGCATTGAGAGAGGAGACGGGACGAACATGTGCGCTCTGATCCCGACTATAACAGGGCTCATCCGACACTGCCTACCTATCAAGCATACTCCTGCTGCCTACCAACGAAGCAAGGACAACAATCGCGAGGATCTCAACCACACTGCACATCCCTAGTTCGGGCACCAACAACATCGTCGATGGCTCGGACAAAGCCACCTAGCTGCCTAGGACGCGGTCAGCCCGAGAACAACCATCGCCTCCACGGAGTGACCAACATCGCCAAGGATGGCACACCCACCAGCCACTGGAGTTGTCAACACCATGCACTCAGTCTACATTTGGTCGTCACCCGAGCACCCAACGCACCTCCGATAACCAGAGCATCAGATCTGGCGAAAATCCTGGTCAGATCGAGACAAGCCAGGCGCCCGAGCCCCAATAACACCTCGCACGACGAGAGCAGGACACCACGCACAACCGCAACTAGCTCCTCCACGATGTTACGCCATACGACGCCTCCTTGAATGTGGAGGACATTGCCAAAGTGCACCCTCCACTCCCTTCACCTTTAACGAAAGGGCGGAGACAAGAGATCTGCGTGCTAGGGTTTGTTAGCTAGTAGTTTGATCGCCTCCGCCTTTTAGGGTTGCGCGAGCAAAGCAACCCGGGAGGTAGGCAAATCAAACTAGTTTTTATTCAAAACACAAAATCATCGATTTTTATAAGTGAATAGTAGTTGTCATTGATTTTTATAAGTGAATAGTACTCCCTCCGTTTCTTTTTACTTCACATATAAGATTTGGTCAAAGTCAAACTACACAAAGTTTGATCAAATTTATATAAAAAAAATGAACATCTACAATACTAAAACCATATAATTTGAAAATATGTTTCATGGTGCATCTGATAATATTGATTTCATATTGTGAATGTTTATATTTTTTTTCTATAAAATTAGTCAAACTCTACCAAGCTTGACTTTGACCAAACCTTATATGCGGACTAAAAAGAAACGGAGGGAGTAGTTGTCATGTTGTTTTGCGTAGCTCACTGTTCACCGCTTTCAAAATCACCAAAAGTGTCATGTTTTGCGTAGCTCACGTGGTAAACACACATCATGGTCAAACTATACGCACGTGTAGAATACATCCATATGAATATGTGGATTTTTTTCTTCTTCAAATTAACGAGCTCCGAAAGCAATTTCCTAACTACTGTAGACCTCTGTCAGGCAGAATACCAAACCAGGTGACCAAAAGGCAAAAATCATACCCACATCAATCAAGCAAGACTGATATCGTAATCTGCTCCCAAAACCAAGCAACTTCAATGCTACTACCGCCGTCCTGGTTTATAGGTCCCTTTTGTATTTTGTGCCAAGTTTCGACTAAAGATTTAACTAACAAAATGTTAATGCATGTCAAGCAAAATTATCTCATTGGATTCGTATTTGAACATAGTTTTCAAAAATATAATGTTTGATGACATGCGTGAACATTTTGTTAGTTTAATCTATGGTCAAAATTTAGCACAAAATACAATGGGGACCAATAAACCCGGACGGAGGTAATACTCAAAAAATGGGTGCAAGATGGACATAGAAAGTTTTTTTTTTTGAGGGAAAGATGGACATACAAAGTGGACATTATACAAGACTGAAAACAACAAAAATTACACCCACAAATCCACTGATTTACGCAAGTTATTTCATCAACAAAATGGTATCTTTCTGAATCGGCTACTCTCGGTCACAGTACAGCATATGCATCTCAATGCCCATCTAGAGGACACCGGAATTTCCCTTTTTCCTTTTGAGAACATATGCTAGAAATAATTTACATCACATGCCCTCTAGGACCAGTGAGTGTAACACAACAGCTGGTGTATACAGTATGCCTACTCTTCTTTCGCCATACCATCGGCAGCTGAAGTGAAAACCGTCGAATTTTACATGAAACATTTTGTCCGTCCAGCACAAGGTTGTGTCGTCAGGGGCACTGGGGAAATTCAGTGTTGTTACAACTCTTGCCCGTCCAAGTCTGTCCTGACAGGATAATCGAGGCCCTGCAGAGCGGGCATCCTTCGCAGGTCCTCTTCTGAGTATGCCGGAATGAACCAATATTTTTTGTCGTTTCCAAAGACCTGATAACAAGACCATTTGTTTACTAACATAGTTTTGCATGAAAGTAACTTCTGGAATGTCGTTGTTTACTAAGTCTGTTAGTACTATGGCCAGCAAGAAGGAAACTAATAATAGAGAAAGGTCATGTTTCAGATGTTGAAGGTCACAAATACGGACATGATCAAGGACATGCACTTTCCATATTTTGTCCCCCTTGATTATATTTGGGCATCACAGTCCATGTACAGAGCAGAAATAAAATATAAATGCTAGAGAATCAGAACTAAAATAATATCGATATGGTATGTTGCACATATGTATCATGTACCTGACAGAACTGCCTGAGAAAGGGCACACTCGAGGTTTATGAAACTACAACTATAAAGAATATCATGGAATATCCCAACATGATGGTTTGTCAACCACAAGTGCTAGATTCCAGTTTAATAAGGAATTTTTGAACTTCCATTGCTTAATCCTCTTCCACAGTTACCAAAGTTCTATGCATTAATACATGCCCTATGGAAATTTCAGGTTATGCTATTTCAAACCTTGTATAACAACGTGCTCAGCTCACATAATGATTATTTAATCATTTCTAAAAAAAAATATTATGTGATAACATAACTACTGAATATGAGTTGAGCCTGAGCTACCATTAATATCTGAATCCACACGTAGTCATCGTATTTATAGGAAGTTTAAACTTTATAGTCACCTCAACAAGACAGGTTTGTCATTTTCTTGAAATAAAGCTAATTTGATACATACTAGCACCATAGAAAATTATCCAGATGACTATGAAAAGATATAGTTTTTTTATAAACCTAACCTGAGCAAAATTCTTCTTCCGGCCAAGATCATACATCCAACGTGGACTAGTTTTCTTCTCATATGCCTGAACAACAAAGTAACAAATTGATCTCATCATGATATAACAAACAATAAACTTTAACATTATATTACAAGATACTTACCTCAATCGTTGTAGTGTTACCAGAAACAAGTGAAATGTGCATTATCATAAAACCCAGAACGCTCAAGGAAAAGGCCAGATTCAACACTGCAAGAAAAATAATTAGTTTTAGCGGATGTTCAATCAATCACGCTGAAAGCATACGTTTTGTCATAGAAATTAGTAATGCATTTACCAAATGTGAGAAATGTGGTTGCAAGTGCTGAAGGACTTCCTGGGATCTCAACATCACTGAAGAAGGCTATGAAGTGAGGCAATAAAGAGAGGGTAACAAGCGTCGTCTCAAGGAAGGTGTAAAACTGCAAGCACCATAAAAACAAACAGATTTGATTTTTAAGAAAACTAATGATCGACATAGTAGCATGAAAGAGTGCACTGTTTCAAAACTAGTCCTAGATAAGTACTACTGAACAAGCAGTCCTTGTACTGTTACTATAATAAAAAGACCACTGAACACACCAATAACATATGGACAAATTGATGCACTTGCTTATACTATGCCTTATCACTCTCTTCATGCTGCATAAGTGAGATGACTCTTCAAGTAAAGGAGCAAGGCCTTAATATTTCAACTTATATGAATGGATGCAGATTTCCGAAAACAGATGGTTAGCTTTAGTAATTAGCAATAGATGCAAATACATTACTATTGTTTAAATGTAAAACACAAGCTAATCAATGTCCACTTAATAACTGTATGATACATGTTGCTAGCATGATGCATGATGACACATTGAAAGCCTAGTACACAATAGGGTAAAGAAAGAACCTCATGCATTGAACTCTAGGATACAGTTTTATTCATATTTTTAGTTGGGATGGCTGCATTGTCATGCTCAAATGCTCGTAAATTAACTATTTGGAGTCAACTGTATCATCATTTGCACAACCAAAATCCATCCCAAGCAAGGGAAACACCACAATTTAGGTCAATTTATTGCTCTTCAAAGGGTTAAATTCGTTGTTTTTGAAAGTAATAACAACTACTAACATAATACACTATAATAAGTTTAATTTGGACTAGTGGAAGAATTGTTTTGTTAAATCATCAGTGGTTACGTATGCACGAAATTCAAGGTATTAAAGCTTATATTTGTTTTGATGTTATTACATAAGAGTTGGAAGAAGCATATTTAAATCTTGCATTTCAAGTTATCAAGGGAGTTGGACTAACTGCCTGCTAAGCTAATCAAGGAATAACCTGGCTGACAAGGGGACTAACTATGCACAGATACATCAAGAAGGAGTTGTTGCAGAGAGTACAGTACGGACAGGAGCCATGAAGCATCGCGTAAGGAGGTGTTGCATCGTTCAGGACAGTAATCAGAGGAAACATGATGCAACGGCATGTTAAGAAACTAAATAATTTGCATTTGATGCCTACTTAAATGGAAGAAAACTAAGAATCACAGGAAAATGCCGAACCCCTGACATCTAATCTCTATTTGCCATACATAACAAACTGTATATCAAATCCCCATGAAAATAAGTCTATTTTTAAATGCGTTTACAACAGGATCATCCAAAAGCAGAAATACTTGTAGTATTAGCAATGATGAACTAAGCAAGTGGTTGACACACAAAAAATGATATCCCCCCCAAATTAAAAGCTTAGAAAACTGCACAGGAAAAAGGAAATCAGTTTCTTAATTCAAAAGGTGTGGTTAAGGTATCACCCAAATATTGGATATATATCTACATGATAAGAAAGAGCAACTAGTTCAGAGGTAAAATGATAGTTTAAAAAAAGGTTAACTAATCTGCCTTCCAAAGAGGACAATTGTCTCAAGCATAATAAAATCATACCAGGAAGAGAAGAAAGTATTTATAGTTCAGTGCCCCAACACAATTAACAACCCATACACAGTGATGATCCATCTTAAGGATACACCTTCCACCTGAAAAACAATTTAGGCATAGATAAGCGGCACGATGTAGACTATGCAATTAATAATAACTGGAATAACATAGCATTTCATCCTGAAGAAAGAATTATGAACTTACAAACAGAGCAATGATGGCACCGAGGGGGCTTCAGTTGGTTGCACTTCCTACAGTACCTCATCCTCGGATTTCCCGTGTCACCGGGAGCCATAGACTGCTGTGGGTTCATCTGGCTATTGAAGTCTGAGCTAGAGAGGGGAGCAGTTTCTCCCCTTTCCTCGTCAAAATCAAGGTTCCAATTTGGCGGAACAGAACCAGGGTCGGTGAACACAACAGAGAAGTAGCTCCATAACAGCATAGCAAGCTGCAAAATCCGAAAGAACTATGCCATTAAAACACAATACAACTCACAAAAGCACACGCAGGACATGCCTTAAATCGCAAGATAAAGCCACTAGCATTCACAGTCAACTAATTCTGCAAAGAAGCAGCTCATGTTGTGGCTCACAAATCCAATAGCATTCAAAATGCATCGGATCAGCCCAATATAGCATCTTTTCTGAGCTCCTGTCATTAGGTCTCATTAGGAAGCGTGCACATCCTACAGAGATCTACTATGCTCTCACAGAGCATATGAGGAAAACAATGATAAGACTGGGCGCATCAGATCAACCAGCCCAATCAGTATACAATGTCCCCAAATAGAAGCAGCTCCCTAGTATAGAATCGTTCAGCGCGCCTGCAGCTAGCTACATACCAAGAAGTACCACCTAGAGACGCAAATGTTAAGAAGAAACTAACATGGGAGTGGCACAGAAAGATGTCCCACAAGGCAGCATACCATGCCTGCATCAGCAACCCAAGAATATGTTCCTGGTCCCAGCATAATGGTCAAAATAGAAATTTTTCTACCTATCTAGTATTACCAAACATTGATTTCTGCATTTAAAAAAAAAACATTGATTCCTGAAGAACTAGCATAGCGTAGCGTTGTTAAGAAGAAACTAGCATAGCATACGAAGATATGCTAAAAGGCGGCATGCCTGCATCAACAATCCAAGAATATGCCGCATTCAACATCGTAGCTCCCCAAAATAGAGAAATTTCACCCATGTACCAAACATTGCTTTCTGATGAAGAACCAAGATTTTAACAGCTAGCGACCCCCAATCCCGCCGCAATTCGCATCGCTTCCGGCCCAACCAGACAGCGAATCTCCGGCCTAAATCACGAAATCGCCGGGACCGCGCGCGCCAGGAAGCGAAATCGCGAAATCCCCCCCGCCCCGGGCCAAGAGCGGCACGCACCAGGAAGTGGAAGAGGAGCAGCACGGCGAGCGCGGCGAGGGTGGCGGCGCCGCCGAGGAGGAGGGCGGGGCCGTAGTTGCAGAGGACGACGGCGTAGTAGGTGACGCCGACGATGGCGAGGACGAGCAGGATCATGATGGAGCCCAGGCCCCGGAGCGCCGTGCAGAACCTGAACACGTTCCACGCCATCGCGACCCCCGCCGATCTGTGCATGTCTCCCCGCTCCGCCCCGCCGACGCCGGCGCCGGCCGCCTCCGCGTAGCGGCTGGGCGGGGTCAGCTTGAGGGTCGGGGGGCACCACCGCGACGGCCGCCTCCGCCGGAGGGGGGAGGGGGGAGAGGGTCGCGGTGCGGGAGGAGGATTTGCAGATAGGAGGGAGGGAGGAGGAAGAAAGGCGATGGTCAGAGATGGAGTCCGCACGGCCTTCTTCCACGCCGCGTTCTCACTTTCCTTTACCAAATTCTACTTTTATCCTTTTTTATTTATATATAAAAAAGTAAACTTTTTTCCTGTTCAATGTTCACACAACACAAAACTTCTTGGTGTGTGTGTGTGCGCCTCCTACTTGAAGTTAAGAGCCCGCTCATAAAGTTCCATGCTAACAAAGAATTCCCCCGGTCCATGCTACCCACCTCAAAGGTGGCATCCTTAACGCTTAAAAGGAGCCTCCGGAATGGCCGGCGCTCCCACTAGAAGGGAGCCAATGCCACGCAAAGAGGTGGGAGCTCAGACGGTTAAGCTCAGGAATCGAGAATTCAGTATGCATGATTTCTTGGATGGCGACAATGTCAATGTGTTCATCACGCATGTACTCCACGAGTTGGCGGTGACGACCATCATGGCCGAAACTGCGGATGTTCCAAAAGAGGGCTCGCATTAAGGTGGGGGGGGGGGGGCTGCTTGTGTTGGGGAACGTAGCAGAAATTTAAAATTTTCTACGCATCACCAAGATCAATCTATGGAGTAATCTAGCAACGAGGGGAAGGGGAGTGCATCTACATACCCTTGTAAATCGCTAAGCGGAAGCGTTCAAGTGAACGGGGTTGATGGAGTCGTACTCGTCGTGATCCAAATCACCGATGATCCTAGCGCCGAACGGACGGCACCTCCGTGTTCAACACACATGCAGCCCGGTGACGTCTTCCATGCCTTGATCCAGCAAGGAGAGAGGGAGAGAATGAGGAAGACTCCGTCCAGCAGCAGCACGACGGCGTGGTGGTGAAGGAGGAGCGCGGCAATCCTGCAGGGCTTCGCCAAGCACCGCGGGAGAGGAGAAGGACTTGGGAGAGGGGGAGGGCTGCGCCAGAACTTGGGTGCGGCTGCCCTCCCACCCCCCACATATATATAGGGGCAAGGGAGAGGGGGGCCGGCCCCCTCAAATCCAATCTGAGGAGGGGGCGGCGGCCAGGGGGGTTGCCTTGCCCCCCAAGGCAAGGGGCGCGCCCCCTTTTAGGGTTCCCCAAACCCTAGGCGCCTTGGGCCCTGGTGGGGGGCGCACCAGCCCACCTGGGGCTGGTCTCCTCCCACACTTGGCCCACTCAGCCTTCTAGGGCTGGTGGCCCCACCCGGTGGACCCCCGGGACCCTCCCGGTGGTCCCGGTACGTTACCGATAGCACCCGAAACTTTTCCGGTAACCAAAGTAGGACTTCCCATATATAAATCTTTACCTCCCACTAGTAGAAAAGGGGGCATCAGTCCCGGTTCGTAAGGGCCTTTAGTCCCGGTTCTTGAACCGGGACTAAAGGGTCGTTACTAATGCCTCCCCCTTTAGTCCCGGTTCAAACTGGAACCGAGACTAAAGGTCGCGGCCACGTGGAGCTCCACCTTTAGTCCCGGTTGGTAACACCAACCGAGACTAAAGGAAATTTTATGATTTTTCTTTTTTGAATTTTTTAATTTTTTTATTTTCAAATTTTTGAATTATTTTAACCTCTAATCTCTAATCACCACCCCTCATCACTGCTCAATTTATACTCTAATCTCTAATCACCCCTCATCATTCGTAATCATCTAACTTCCCGAACGTTCACCCATCCTCCCACTCACCCAGTCTGAGCACGCTTAACTTACGGTTTCTATTCTCCCTCGTTTCCAAGTCTGCACTTGTTGTTTTCCTGACAATAGTAAGATGTCAATCCTATTAACCCTCAGGAATTTTGCGTGAGCATGAAGTGACACATTTCACTGTTTGAGTTTGAAACTATTGTTTTAAAAAACAATAATTTTTTAGTAACACTAATATTTCTTGAATAATTAGTTTGACCATTGTTTGACCATTGCTTGACCACAGTTTGACCAGATTTGACCAAAATTCAAAATAACTGAAATAATTATTTAGTAACACTAATATTCTAGAATAATTAGTTATACCATTGTTTGACCACAGTTTGACCACACAGTTTGAATTTTTTTCGATTTTTTCCACTCTAGATCTAAAAAGCCCTGTAACTTTTTTTCTGTTAGGTTTTTGAGGATTTTGAAAATGTTTAACGGGGTTCCCCATGTTAAATTTGGATGTAACTTTTCGAGTAGATGATTTTTCATATAAAAACCTTTTTCATCCGAGTTAGTATGCAAAAGTTATGCCCATTTTACTAAATTCTAGAGAGATTTTGCAAATAAAGTCGAAATTCACATTTGCAAATTTTCCCAACAACTAGACCACATATCACATGGGAAACTTATTTTTTTTTATTTTTTTGACATTTTCATCATTTTCTTTTATTTTTTTGAAAACTGAAAAGGCGATCCACAGGGGGGGGGGGTAGAGTTTGAAAATGGGACCTTTAGTACCAGTTCGTGCCATGAACCGGTACTAATGCCTCAAACCCCATTAGTACCGGTTCATGGCACGAACCGGGACTAAAGGTCTAACCCTTTAGTCCCGGTTGGTGCACGAACCGGTACTAATGGGCATCGCACCCTTTAGTCCCGGTTCGTGGCACCAACCGGGACTAAAAGGTCCAAACGAACCGGGACAAATGGCCCACGTGGCCCGGCCGGCCACCTGGGCTCACGAACCGGGACTAATGCCCTCATTAGTCCCGGTTCTGGATTGAACCGGGACTAATAGGCTAACCCGGCCTGGACCAAAGCCCTCTTTTCTACTAGTGTCCGGACCATTCCAGAACTCCTCGTGACGTCCGGGATCTCATCCGGGACTCCGAACAACATTCGGTAACCATGTACATCTATTCCCTATAGCCCTAGCATCATCGAACCTTAAGTGTGTAGACCCTACGGGTTCGGGAGACACGTAGACATGACCGAGACAACTCTCCGGCCAATAACCAATAGCGGGATCTGGATACCCATGTTGGCTCCTACTTGTTCCACGATGATCTCATCGGATGAACCACGATGTCGAGGATTCAATCAATCCCGTATTCAATTCCCTTTGTCTACTGGTATAGTACTTGCCCGAGATTCGATCGTCGGTATCCTGATACCTTGTTCAATCTCGTTACCGGCAAGTCTCTTTACTCATTCCGTAACACATCATCCCGTGATCAACTCCTTGATCACATTGTGCACATTATGATGATGTCCTACCGAGTGGGCCCAGAGATACCTCTCCGTTTACACGGAGTGACAAATCCCAGTCTCGATTCGTGCCAACCCAACAGACACTTTCGGAGATACCTGTAATGCACCTTTATAGCCACCCAGTTACGTTGTGACGTTTGATACACCCAAAGCACTCCTACGGTATCCGGGAGTTGCACAATCTCATGGTCTAAGGAAATGATACTTGACATTAGAAAAGCTTTAGCATACGAACTACGATCTTTGTGCTAGGCTTAGGATTGGGTCTTGTCCATCACATCATTCTCCTAATGATGTGATCCCGTTATCAACGACATCCAATGTCCATGGTTAGGAAACCGTAACCATCTATTGATCAACGAGCTAGTCAACTAGAGGCTTACTAGGGACATGGTGTTGTCTATGTATCCACACATGTATCTGAGTTTCCTATCAATACAATTATAGCATGGATAATAAACGATTATCATGAACAAGGAAATATAATAATAACTAATTTTTTATTGCCTCTAGGGCATATTTCCAACAGTCTCCCACTTGCACTAGAGTCAATAATCTAGTTCACATCGCCATGTGATTAACACTCACAGGTCACATCACCATGTGACCAACATCCAAAGAGTTTACTAGTGTCACTAAACTAGTTCACATCATCATGTGATTAAGACTCAATGAGTTCTGGGGTTTGATCATGTTTTGCTTGTGAGAGAGGTTTTAGTCAACGGGTCTGCAACATTCAGATCCATATGTACTTTGCAAATCTCTAGGCCATATTGTAAATGCTGCTTCTGTTGGGGAACGTAGCAGAAATTCAAAATTTTCCTACGTGTCACCAAGATCTATCTATGGAGAAACTAGCAACGAGGGGAAGGAGAGTGCATCTACATACCCTTGTAGATCGCTAAGCGGAAGCGTTCAAGTGAAC
The DNA here is from genome assembly GCA_963921465.1 of Triticum timopheevii. Classification (NCBI taxonomy): domain Eukaryota; kingdom Viridiplantae; phylum Streptophyta; class Magnoliopsida; order Poales; family Poaceae; genus Triticum; species Triticum timopheevii. The sequence continues at coordinate 36,520,494 of OY997264.1, read as the reverse complement.
GGGGTTGATGGAGTCGTACTCGTCGTGATTCAAATCACCGATGATCCTAGTGCCGAACGGACGGCACCTCCGCGTTCAACACACGTACGGAACGGAGACGTCTCCCATGCCTTGATCCAGCAAGGAGGAGGGAGAGGTTGATGGAGATCCAGCAGCACGACGGCGTGGTGGAAGTAGTGGGATTCCAACAGGGCTTCGCTAAGCGCTGCAGGAGGAGGGAGATGTGTCACGGGAGGGAGAGGGAGGCGCCAGGCCTTAGGTATGATTGCTCCTCCTTTTCCCCACTATATATAGGGCCAAGGGATAGGGGAAGGGCGCAGCCTTGCCCCTTCCTCCAAGGAAGGGTGCGGCCAAGGGTGGGGAGGAGTCCATCCTCCCCAAGGCACCTCGGAGGTGCCTTCCCCCTTTAGGACTCTCCCCTTTTTCTCTTCTCTTGGCGCATGGGCCTCTTGGGGCTGGTGCCCTTGGCCCATGTAGGCCAAGGCACACCCCCTACAGCCCATGTGGCCTCCGAGGCAGGTGGCCCCACCCGGTGGACCCCCGGGACCCTTCCGGTGGTCCCGGTACAATACCGATGACCCCGAAACTTGTCCCGATGGCCGAAATAGCACTTCCTATATATAATTCTTTACCTCCGGACCATTCCGGAACTCCTTGTGACGTCCGGGATCTCATCCGGGACTCCGAACAATTTTCGGGTTACCGCATACCAATATCTCTATAACCCTAGCGTCACCGAACCTTAAGTGTGTAGACCCTACGGGTTCGGGAGACATGCAGACATGACCGAGATGTTCTCCGGTCAATAACCAACAGCGGGATCTGGATACCCATGTTGGCTCCCACATGTTCCATGATGATCTCATCGGATGAACCACGATGTCAAGGACTCAATCGATCCCGTATACAATTCCCTTTGTCTAGCGGTACGATACTTGCCCGAGATTCGATCGTCGGTATCCCGATACCTTGTTCAATCTCGTTACCGGCAAGTCTCTTTACTCGTTCCGTAACACATCATCCCGTGATCAACTCCTTGATCACATTGTGCACATTATGATGATGTCCTACCGAGTGGGCCCAGAGATACCTCTCCGTTTACACGGAGTGACAAATCCCAGTCTCGATTCGTGCCAACCCAACAGACACTTTCGGAGATACCTGTAATGCACCTTTATAGCCACCCAGTTACGTTGTGACGTTTGATACACCCAAAGCACTCCTACGGTATCCGGGAGTTGCACAATCTCATGGTGTAAGGAAATGATACTTGACATTAGAAAAGCTTTAGCATACGAACTACGATCTTTGTGCTAGGCTTAGGATTGGGTCTTGTCCATCACATCATTCTACTAATGATGTGATCCCGTTATCGACGACATCCAATGTCCATAGCCAGGAAACCATGACTATCTGTTGATCACAACGAGCTAGTCAACTAGAGGCTCACTAGGGACATATTGTGGTCTAAGTATTCACACGTGTATTACGATTTCCGGATAATACAGTTATAGCATGAATAAAAGACAATTATCATGAACAAGGAAATATAATAATACTTTTATTATTGCCTCTAGGGCATATTTCCAACAGTCTCCCACTTGCACTAGAGTCAATAATCTAGTTCACATCGATATGTGATTAACACTCAAGGTCACATCCCCATGTGACTAACACCCAAGAGTTTACTAGAGTCAATAATCTAGTTCACATTACCATGTGATTAACACTCGATGAGTTCTGGGTTTGATCATGTTATGCTTGTGAGAGATGTTATAGTCAACGGGTCTGAACCTTTCAGATCCGTTTGTGCTTTACAAATCTTTATGTCATCTCCTAGATGCAGCTACCACGCTCTATTTGGAGCAATTCCAAATAACTGTTCTACCTGGAGCTATTCTAAATCATTGCTCCATTATACGTATCCGGTATCTCCACTCAGAGCTATCCGGATAGGTGTTAAGATTGCATCATCGTAACTCTTTACGTCGAACTCTTTATCACCTCCATAACCGAGAAAATTCCTTAGTCCACTAGTTACTAAGGATAACTTTGACCGCTGTACTGTGATCCATTCTTAGATCACTCTTGTACCCCTTGACTAACTCATCGCAGGGCACACTTCAGGTGCGGTACACAGCATAGCATACTGTAGAGCCTATGTCTTAAGCATAGGGGACGACCTTCGTCCTTTCTCTCTATTCTGCCGTGGTCGAGCTTTAAGTCTTAACTTCATACCTTACAACTCAGGCAAGAACTCCTTCTTTGACTGATCCATCTTGAACACCTTCAAGATCATGTCAAGGTATGTGCTCATTTGAAAGTTCCATTAAGCATTTTAATCTATCCTTATAGATCTTGATGCTCAATGCTCAAGTAGCTTAATCCAGGCTTTCCATTGAAAAACACTTTCCAAATAACCCTATATGCTTTCCAGAAATTCTACGTCATTTCTGATCAACAATATGTCAACAATATATACTCATCAGAAATTCTATAGTGCTCCCACTCACTTCTTTGGAAATACAAGTTTCTCATAAACTTTGTATACACCCAAAACTTTGATCATCTCATCAAAGCATACATTCCAACTCCGAGATGCTTACTCCAGTCCTTAGAAGGATTGCTGGAGCTTTGCATACTTATTAGCATCTTTCAGGATTGACAAAACCTTCCGGTTGTATCACATACAACCTTTCCTCAAGAAAATCGTCGAGGAAACAATGTTTTGACATCCTATCTGCAAGATTTCATAAATAATGCAGTAATCGCTAATATAATTTCAATAGACTCTTAGCATCGCTACGAGTGAGAAAGTCTCATCGTAGTCAACTCCTTGAACTTGTCGGAAAACATCTTAACGACAAGTCGAACTTTCTTAATGGTGATACTTACCATCATTGTCCATCTTCCTTTCAAAATCCATATGTACCTAATAGCCTTACGACCATCAAGTAGTTCTTCCAAAGTCTACACTTTGTTTTCATACATGGATCCTCTCTCGGATTTTATGGCCTCGAGCCATTTATCAGAATTTGGGCCCACCATCGCTTCTCCATAGCTCGTAGGTTCATTGTTGTCTAGCAACATGACTTCCAAGACAGGATTACGTACCACTCTGAAGTAGTACACATCCTTGTCATCCCACGAGGTTTGGTAGTGACTTAATCTGAAGTTTCATGATCACTATCATAAGCTTCCACTTCAATTGGTGTAGGTGCCACATGAACAACTCCTGTGGCCTGCCACACACTAGTTGAAGAGACGGTTCAGTAACCTCATCAAGTCTCCACCATCCTCCCACTCAATTCTTTCGGGAGAAACTTTTCCTCGAGAAAGGACCCGATTCTAGAAACAATCCCTAATTGCTTTCGGATCTGAATTAGGAGGTATACCCAACTGTTTTGGGTGTCCTATGAAGATGTATTTTATCCGCTTTGGGTTCGAGCTTATCTATCCTGAAACTTTTTCATATAAGCGTCGCAGCCCCAAACTTCTAAGAAATGACATCTTAGGTTTCTCTAAACCATAGTTCATACGGTGTCATCTCAACGGAATTACGTGGTGCCCTACTTAAAGTGAATGTGGTTGTCTTTAATGCCTAACCCATAAACTATCGTGGTAATTCGATAAGAGACATCATGGTATGCATCATATCCAATAGGGTGCAGTTATGATGTTCGGACACACCATCACACTATGGCGTTCCAGGCGGTATTAATTGCGAAACAATTTCCACAATGTCTTAATTGTGTGCCAAAACTCGTAACTCAGATATTCATCTCTATGATCATATCATAGATCTTTTATCCTCTTGTCACGACGATCTTTCAACTTCACCCTGAAATTACTTGAACCTTTCAATAATTCAGACTCGTGATTCATCAAGTAAATATACTCAACATCTACTCAAATCATCTGTGAAGTAAGAACATAACGATATCCACTACACGCCTCAGCACTCATTGGACTGCACACATCAAAATGTATTACTTCCAACAAGTTGCTTTCTATTTCCATTTTACTGAAAACGAGGCTTTCAGTCATCTTGCCCATGTGGTATGATTTGCATGTCTCAAGTGATTCAAAATCAAGTGAGTCCAAACGATCCATCTGTATAGAGTTTCTTCATGCATATCTACCAACAAACATGGTTCGCATGTCTCAAACTTTTCAAAAATGAGTGAGTCCAAAGATCCATCAACATGGAGCTTCTTCATGCGTTTTATACCGATATGACTTATGTGGCAGTGCCACAAGTAGGTGGTACTATCATTACTATCTTATATCTTTTGGCATGAACATGCGTATCACTACGATCGAGATTCAATAAACCATTCATTTTAGGTGCAAGACCATTGAAGGTATTATTCAAATAAACAGAGTAACCATTATTCTCCTTAAATGAATAACCATATTGCGATAGACATAATCCAATCATGTCTATGCTCAACACAAACACCAATCTCAATGGTAGAGCGAGCGTGCGATGCTTGATCATATCAACATTGGAAACACTTCCAACACTTATCGTCAGCTCACCTTTAGCTAGTCTCCGTTTATTCCGTAGCCTTTTGTTTCGAGTTACTAACACTTAGCAACCGAACCGGTATCTAATACCCTGGTGCTACTAGGAGTACTAGTAAAGTACACATCAACACAATGTATATCCAATATAGTTCTATCGACCTTGCCAGCCTTCTCATCTACCAAGTATCTAGGGTAATTCTGCTCCAGTGGCTGTTCCCGTTATTACAGAAGCACTCAGTCTCGGGTTTGGGTTCAACCTTGGGTTTCTTCACTAGAGCAGCAGCTGAATTGCCGTGTCATGAAGTATCCCTTTGTTCCCTTGCCCTTCTTGAAACTAGTGGTTTCACCAACCATCAACGATTGATGCTCCTTCTTCATTTCTACTTTCGCGATGTCAAACAACGCGAATACCTCAAGGATCATCATCTCTATCCTTGATATGTTATAGTTCATCACGAAGCTCTAGCAGCTTGGTGGGAATGACTTTCGGAGAAACATCACTATCTCATCTGGAAGATCAACTCCCACTCGATTCAAATGATTGTTGTACTCAGACAATCTGAGCACAGGCTCAACAATTGAGCTTTTCTCCCTTAGTTTGTAGGTTAAGAAAATCGTCGGAGGTCTTATACCTCTTGCTATGGGCACGAGCCAGAAATCCCAATTTTAGCCCTCAAAACATCTCATATGTTTCGCGACGTTTCAAAAACGTCTTTGGTGCCTCAATTCCAAACCGTTTAACTGAACTATCACGTAGTTATCAAAATGTGTATGTCAGATGTTCGCAACATCCACATACAACGTTCGAGGTTCAGCACAGTGAGCGGTGCATTAAGGACATAAGCCTTCTATGAAGCAATGAGGACAAGCCTCAGTTTACGGACCTAGTCCGCATAATTGCTACTATCAACTTTCAACTAATTTTTCTCTAGGAACATATCTAAACAGTAGAACTATAGCGTGAGCTACAACATAATTTGCAAAATCCTTTTGACTATGTTCAGGATAATTAAGTTCATCTTATGAACTCCCACTCAGATAGACATCCCTCTGGTCATCTAAGTGATCACATGATCCGAGTCAAACTAGGCCGTGTCTGATCATCACGTGAGACGGACTAGTCATCATCGGTGAACATCTTGATGTTGATCGTATCTACTATACGACTCATGCTCGACCTTTCGGTCTCCGTGTTCCGAGGCCATGTCTGTACATGCTAGGCTCGTCAAGTTAAGCCTAAGTGTATTGCATGTGTAAATCTGTCTTACACCCGTTGTATGTGAACGTAAGAATCTATCACACCCGATCATCTCGTGGTGCTTCGAAACGACGAACTGTAGCAACGGTGCACAGTTAGGGGAGAACACTTCTTGAAATTGTTGTAAGGGATCATCTTATTTACTACCGTCGTTCTAAGTAAACAAGATGCATAAACATGATAAACATCACATGCAATCAAATAGTGACATGATATGGCCAATATCATTTTGCTCCTTTTGATCTCCATCTTCGGGGCTCCATGATCATCATCGTCACCGGCATGACACCATGATCTCCATCATCGTGTCTCCATGAAGTCGTCTCGCCAACTTATTACTTCTACTACTATGGCTACCGGTTAGCAATAAAGTAAAGTAATTACATGGCGTTGTTCAATGACACGCAGGTCATACAATAAATTAAGACAACTCCTATGGCTCCTGCCGGTTGTCATACTCATCGACATGCAAGTCGTGAATCCTATTACAAGAACATGATCAATCTCATACATCACATATCATTCATCACATTCTTCTTGGCCATATCACATCACAAAGCATACCCTGCAAAAACAAGTTAGACGTCCTCTAATTGTTGTTTGCATGTTTTACGTGGCTGCTATGGGTTTCTAGCAAGAACGTTTCTTACCTACGCAAAGACCACAACGTGATATGCCAATTGCTATTTACCCTTCGTAACGACCCTTTTCATCGAATCCGATCCGACTAAAGTGGGAGAGACAGACACCCGCCAGCCACCTTATGCAACTAGTGCATGTTTGTCGGTGGAACCGGTCTCACGTAAGAGTACGTGTAAGGTTGGTCCGGGCCGCTTCATCCCACGATGCCGCCGAATCAAGATAAGACTAGTAACGGCAAGCATATTGAACAAAATCAACGCCCACAACTACTTTGTGTTCTACTCGTGCAAAGAATCTACGCAATAGACCTAGCTCATGATGCCACTGTTGGGGAACATAGCAGAAATTCAAAATTTTCCTACGTGTCACCAAGATCTATCTATGGAGAAACTAGCAACGAGGGGAAGGAGAGTGCATCTACATACCCTTGTAGATCGCTAAGCGGAAGCGTTCAAGTGAACGGGGTTGATGGAGTCGTACTCGTCGTGATTCACATCACCGATGATCCTAGTGCCGAACGGACGGCACCTCCGCGTTCAACACACGTACGGAACGGAGACGTCTCCCATGCCTTGATCCAGTAAGGAGGAGGGAGAGGTTGATGGAGATCCAGCAGCACGACGGTGTGGTGGAAGTAGCGGGATTCCAACAGGGCTTCGCTAAGCGCTGCAGGAGGAGGGAGATGTGTCACGGGAGGGAGAGGGAGGCGCCAGGCCTTAGGTATGATTGCTCCTCCTTTTCCCCACTATATATAGGGCCAAGGGAGAGGGGAAGGGCGCAGCCTTGCCCCTTCCTCCAAGGAAGGGTGCGGCCAAGGGTGGGGAGGAGTCCATCCTCCCCAAGGCACCTCGGAGGTGCCTTCCCCCTTTAGGACTCTCCCCTTTTTCTCTTCTCTTGGTGCATGGGCCTCTTGGGGCTGGTGCCCTTGGACCATGTAGGCCAAGGCGCACCCCCTACAGCCCATGTGGCCCCCGAGGCAGGTGGCCCCACCCGGTGGACCCCCGGGACCCTTCCGGTGGTCCCGGTACAATACCGATGACCCCGAAACTTGTCCCGATGGCCGAAATAGCACTTCCTATATATAATTCTTTACCTCCGGACCATTCCGGAACTCCTCGTGACGTCCGAGATCTCATCCGGGACTCCGAACAACTTTCGGATTACCGCATACCAATATCTCTATAACCCTAGCGTCACCGAACCTTAAGTGTGTAGACCCTACGGGTTCGGGAGACATGCAGACATGACCGAGATGTTCTCCGGTCAATAACCAACAGCGGGATCTGGATACCCATGTTGGCTCCCACATGTTCCACGATGATCTCATCGGATGAACCACGATGTCAAGGACTCAATCGATCCCGTATAAAATTCCCTTTGTCTAGCGGTATGATACTTGCCCGAGATTCGATCGTCGGTATCCCGATACCTTGTTCAATCTCGTTACCGGCAAGTCTCTTTACTCGTTCCGTAAAACATCATCCCGTGATCAACTCCTTGATCACATTGTGCACATTATGATGATGTCCTACCGAGTGGGCCCAGAGATACCTCTCCGTTTACACGGAGTGACAAATCCCAGTCTCGATTCGTGCCAACCCAACAGACACTTTCGGAGATACCTGTAATGCACCTTTATAGCCACCCAGTTACGTTGTGACGTTTGATACACCCAAAGCACTCCTACGGTATCCGGGAGTTGCACAATCTCATGGTCTAAGGAAATGATACTTGACATTAGAAAAGCTTTAGCATACGAACTACGATCTTTGTGCTAGGCTTAGGATTGGGTCTTGTCCATCACATCATTCTCCTAATGATGTGATCCCGTTATCGACGACATCCAATGTCCATAGCCAGGAAACCATGACTATCTGTTGATCACAACGAGCTAGTCAACTAGAGGATCACTAGGGACATATTGTGGTCTAAGTATTCACACGTGTATTACGATTTCCGGATAATACAGTTATAGCATTTATAAAAGACAATTATCATGAACAAGGAAATATAATAATACTTTTATTATTGCCTCTAGGGCATATTTCCAACAGCTTCCACGCTCCACTTGGAGCTATTCCAAATGGTTGCTCCACTATACGTATCCGGTTTTCTACTCAAAGTCATTCGGATAGGTGTTAAAGCTTGCATCGACGTAACCCTTTACGCCGAACTCTTTATCACCTCCATAATCGAGAAACATGTCCTTATTACTCCAAGGACAATTTTGACCGCTATCTGGTGATCCACTCCTTGATCACCTTTGTACCCTCTTGCCACACATGTGGCAAGGCACACATCAGGTGCGGTACACAGCATAGCATACTATGGAGCCTACGTCTAAGCATAGGGGATGACCTTCATCCTTTCTCTCTATTCTGCCATGATCGAGCTTTAAGTCTTAACTTCATACCTTACAACTCAGGCAAGAACTCCTTCTTTAACTGATCCATCTTGAACACCTTCAACATCATGTCAAGGTATGTGCTCATTTGAAAGTACCATTAAGCGTTTTTGATCTATCCTCATAGATCTTGATGCTCGATGTTCAAGCAGCTTAATCCAGGTTTTCTATTGAAAAACACTTTTCAAACAACCCTATATGCTTTCCAGAAACTCTACAACATTTCTGATCAACAATATGTTAGCAACATATACTCATCGGAAATTCTATAGTGCTCCCACTCACTTCTTTGGAAATACAAGTTTCTCATAAACTTTGTATAAACCCAAAATCTTTGATCATCTCATCAACGTGCACATTCCAACTCCGAGATGCTTACTCCAGTCCTTAGAAGGATTGCTAGAGCTTTGCATACTTGTTAGCATCTTGCAGGATTGTCAAAACCTTCTGGTTGTATCACATACAACCTTTCCTCAAGAAAATCGTCGAGGAAACAATGTTTTGACATCCTATCTGCAAGATTTCATAAATAATGCAGTAACTGCTAATATAATTCCAACAGACTCTTAGCATCGCTACGAGTAAGAAAGTCTCATCGTAGTCAACTCCTTGAACTTGTCGGAAAATATCTTAACGACAAGTCGAGCTTTCTTAATGGTGACAGTTACCATCATTGTCCGTCTTCCTTCTAAAATCCATCTGTACTCAACAGCCTTACGACCACCGGGTAGTTCTACCAAAGTCTACACTTTGTTTTCATACATGGATCCTCTCTCGGATTTTATGGCCTCGAGCCATTTGTCGGAATCCGGGCCCACCATCGCTTCTCCATAGCTCGTAGGTTCATTATTGTATAGCAACATGACCTCCAAGATAGGATTACCGTACCACTCTGAAGCAGTACACATCCTTGTCATCCTACGAGGTTCGGCAGTGACTTGATCCGAGGCTTCATGATCACTGTCATCAGCTTCCACTTCAATTGGTGTAGGTGCCACAGGAACAACTTCCTGTGCCCTGCTACACACTAGTTGTAGTGACGGTTCAATTACCATATCAAGTCTCCACCATCCTCCCACTCAATTTTTTGAGACAAACTTTTCCTCGAGAAAGGACCCGATTCAAGAAACAATCCCTATTTCTTTCGGATCTGAATTAGGAGGTATACCCAACTATTTTGTGTGTCCTATGAAGATGCATTTTATCCGCTTTGGGTTCGAGCTTATCAACCTGAAACTTTTTCACATAAGCGTCGCAGCCCCAAACTTTTAAGAAACGACAACTTAGGTTTCTCCAAACCATAATTCAAATGGCGTCGTCTCAACGGAATTACGTGGTGCCCTATTAAAGTGAGTGCGGTTGTCTCTAATGCCTAACCCATGAACGATAGTGGTAATTCGATAAGAGACATCATGGTACGCACCATATCCAATAGGGTGCAACTATGATGTTCAGACACACCATCACACTATGGTGTTCTAGGCGGTATTAATTGTGAAACAATTTCCACAATGTCTTAATTGCGTGCCAAAGCTTGTAACTCAGATACTCATCTCTATGATCTAATCATAGACATTTTATCCTCTTGTCACGATGATCTTTAACTTGACTCTGAAATTACTTGAACCATTCAATAATTCAGACTTGTGTTTCATCAAGTAAGTATACTCACTATCTACTCAAATCATTCGTGAAGTAAGAACATAACGATATCCATTACGTGCCTCAGCACTCATTGGACTGCACACATCAAAATGTATTACTTCCAACAAGTTGCTTTTGTTGGAAATATGCCCTAGAGGCAATAATAGAAGTGTTATTATTATATTTCTTTGTTCATGATAATAGTCTTTTTTCATGCTATAACTGTATTATCCGGAAATTGTAATACACGTGTGAATACATAGACCACAATATGTCCCTAGTGAGCCTCTAGTTGACTAGCTCGTTGTGATCAACAGATAGTCATGGTTTCCTGGCTATGGACATTGGATGTCGTTGATAACGGGATCACATCATTAGGAGAATGATGTGATGGACAAGACCCAATCCTAAGCATAGCATGAGATCGTGTAGTTCGTTTGCTAGAGCTTTTTCAATGTCAAGTATCTCTTCCTTAGACCATGAGATCGTGTAACTCCCGGATACCGTAAGAGTGCTTTGGGTGTACCAAACGTCACAACGTAACTTGGTGATTATAAAGGTGCACTACAGGTATCTCCGAAAGTGTCTGTTGGGTTGACACGGATCGAGACTGGGATTTGTCACTCCGTATGACGGAGAGGTATCTCTGGGCCCACTCGGTAATGCATCATCATAATGAGCTCAAAGTGACTAAGTGGTTAGTCACGGGATCATGCATTACGGTACGAGTAAAGTGACTTGCCGGTAACGAGACTGAACAAGGTATTGGGATACCAATGATCGGGTCTCGGGCAAGTAACGTACCGATTGACAAAGGGAATTGTATACGGGGTTTGATCGAATCCTCGACATCGTGGTTCATCCGATGAAATCATCGAGGAGCTTGTGGGAGCCAACATGGGTATCTAGATCCCGCTGTTGGTTATTGCCCGAGAGTCGTCTCGGTCATGTTTGCGTGTCTCCCGAACCCGTAGGGTCTACACACTTAAGGTTCGGTGACGCTAGGGTTGTATGAATATGAGTATGCAGCATACCGAATGTTGTTTGGAGTCCCGGATGAGGTCCCGGACGTCACGAGGAGTTTCAGAATGGTCCGGAGGTAAAGAATTATATATAGGAAGTGGTATTTCGGCCATCGGGAAAGTTTCGGGGTCACCCGGTAATGTACCGGGACCACCGGAAGGGTCCCGGGGGTCCACCGGGTGGGGCCACCCATTCCGGAGGGCCCCATGGGCTGAAGTGGGAGGGGAGCCAGCCCATAGTGGGCTGGTGCGCCCCCTAGGCCCACCCCCTGCGCCTGTTGGAAATATGCCATAGAGGCAATAATAAATTGATTATTATTATATTTCCTTGTTCATGATAATCGTTTATTATCCATGCTAGAATTGTATTGATACGAAACTCAGATACATGTGTGGATACATAGACAACACCATGTCCCTAGTAAGCCTCTAGTTGACTAGCTCGTTAATCAATAGATGGTTACGGTTTCCTGACCATGGACATTGGATGTTATTGATAACGGGATCACATCATTAGGAGAATGATGTGATGGACAAGACCCAATCCTAAGCATAGCACTTGATCGTGTAGTTCGTGTGCTAAAGCTTTCCTAATGTCAAGTATCATTTCCTTAGACCATGAGATTGTGCAACTCCCGGATACCGTAGGAGTGCTTTGGGTGTGCCAAACGTCACAACATAACTGGGTGGCTATAAAGGTACACTACGGGTATCTCCGAAAGTGTCTGTTGGGTTGGCACGAATCGAGACTGGGATTTGTCACTCCGTGTAAACGGAGAGGTATCTCTGGGCCCACTCGGTAGGACATCATCATAATGTGGACAGTGTGATCAAGGAGTTGATCACGGGATGATGTGTTACGGAACGAGTAAAAGAGACTTGTCGGTAACGAGATTGAACAAGGTATCGGGATACCGACGATCGAATCTCGGGCAAGTATCGTACCGCTAGACAAAGGGAATTGTATACGGGATTGATTAAGTCCTTGACATTGTGGTTCATCCGATGAGATCATCGTGGAACATGTGGGAGCCAACATGGGTATCCAGATCCCGCTGTTGATTATTGACCGGAGAGTCATCTCGGTCATGTCTGCATGTCTCCCGAACCCGTAGGGTCTACACACTTAAGATTCGGTGACGCTAGGGTTATAGAGATATTCGTATGCGGTAACCCGAAAGTTGTTCGGAGTCCCGGATGAGATCCTGGACGTCACGAGGAGTTCCGGAATGGTCCGGAGGTAAAGAAATATATATAGGAAGTGCTATTTCGGCCATCGGGACAAGTTTCGGGGTCACCGGTATTGTACCGGGACCACCGGAAGGGTCCCGGGTGTCCACCGGGTGGGGCCACCTGCCCCGGGAGGCCACATGGGCTGTAGGGGGTGCGCCTTGGCCTACATGGGCCAAGGGCACCAGCCCCAAGAGGCCCATGCGCCAAGAGAAGAGAAAAAGGGGAGAGTCCTAAAGGGGGAAGGCACCTCCGAGGTGCCTTGGGGAGGATGGACTCCTCCCCACCCTTGGCCGCACCCTTCCTTGGAGGAAGGGGCAAGGCTGCGCCCTCCCCCTCTACCTTGGCCCTATATATTGTGGGGAAAAGGAGGAGCAATCATACCTAAGGCCTGGCGCCTCCCTCTCCCTCCCGTGACACATCTCCCTCCTCCCGCAGCGCTTAGCGAAGCCCTGTTGGAATCCCGCTACTTCCATCACGCCGTCGTGCTGCTGGATCTCCATCAACCTCTCCCTCCTCCTTGCTGGATCAAGGCATGGGAGACGTCTCCGTTCCGTACGTGTGTTGAACGCGGAGGTGCCGTCCGTTCGGCGCTAGGATCATCGGTGATCTGAATCACAACGAGTACGACTCCATCAACCCCGTTCACTTGAACGCTTCCGCTTAGCGATCTACAAGGGTATGTAGATGCACTCTCCTTCCCCTCGTTGCTAGTCTCTCCATAGATAGATCTTGGTGACACGTAGGAAAATTTTGAATTTCTGCTACGTTCCCCAACAGTGGTATCAGAGCTAGGTCTATGCGTAGTTTCTATGCACGAGTAGAACACAAAGTAGTTGTGGGCGTTGATTTTGTTCAATATGCTTGCCGTTACTAGTCTTATCTTGATTCGGCGGCATCGTGGGATGAAGCGGCCCGGACTGACCTTACACGTACTCTTACGTGAGACTGGTTCCACCGATTGACATGCACTAGATGCATAAGATGGCTAGCGGGTGTCTGTCTCTCCTACTTTAGTCGGATCGGATTCGATGAAAAGGGTCCTTATGAAGGGTAAATAGCAATTGGCATATCATGTTGTGGTTCTTGCATAGGTAAGAAACGTTCTTGCTAGAAACCCATAGCAGCCACGTAAAACATGCAAACAACAATTAGAGGACGTCTAACTTGTTTTTGCAGGGTATGCTATGTGATGTGATATGGACAAAGGATGTGATGAATGGTATATGTGATGGATGAGATTGATCATGTTCTTGTAGTAGGAATCACGACTTGCATGTCGATGAGTATGACAACCGGCAGGAGCCATAGGAGTTGTCTTAATTTATTTATGACCTGCGTGTCAACATAAACGTCATGTAATTACTTTACTTTATTGCTAACCGTTAGCTGTAGTAGTAGAAGTAATAGATGACGTGACAACTTCATGGAGACACGATGATGGAGATCATGATGATGGAGATCATGGTGTCATGCTGGTGACGATGATGATCATGGAGCCCCGAAGATGAAGATCAAAGGAGCTATATGATATTGGCCATATCATGTCACTACTTTATATAATTGCATGTGATGTTTATTATGTTTTATGCATCTTGTTTACTTAGGACGACGGTAGTAAATAAGATGATCCCTTACAAAATTTCAAGAAGTGTTCTCCCCTAACTGTGCACCGTTGCTACAGTTCATCGTTTCGAAGCACCACATGATGATCGGGTGTGATAGATCCTTACGTTCACATACAACGGGTGTAAGACAGATTTACACATGCAATACACTTAGGGTTAACTTGACGAGCCTAGCATGTGTACAGACATGGCCTCGGAACACGGAGACCGAAAGGTCGAGCATGAGTCGTATAGAAGATACGATCAACATAAGATGTTCACCGATGATGACTAGTCCGTCTCACGTGATGATCGCAAACGGCCTAGTTTGACTCGGATCATGTGATCACTTAGATGACCAGAGGGATGTCTATCTGAGTGGGAGTTCATATGATGAACTTAATTATCTTGAACATAGTCAAAAGATCTTTGCAAATTATGTCGTAGCTCACGCTATAGTTCTACTGTTTAGATATGTTCCTAGAGAAAAAATTAGTTGAAAGTTGATAGTAGCAATTATGCGGACTAGGTCCGTAAACTGAGGATTATCCTCATTGCTTCTTAGAAGGCTTATGTCCTTAATTCACCGCTCAGTGTGCTGAACCCCAAACATCGTTTGTGGATGTTGCGAACATCAAACATACACGTTTTGATAACTACGTGATAGTTCAGTTAAACGGTTTGGAATTGAGGCACCAAAGACGTTTTTGAAACGTCACGAAACATATGAGATGTTTTGAGGGCTGAAATTGGGATTTCTGGCTCGTGCCCAGGTCAAGAGGTATAAGACCTCCGACGATTTTCTTAACCTACAAACTAAGGGAGAAAAGCTCAATTGTTGAGCCTGTGCTCAGATTGTCTGAGTACAACAATCATTTGAATCGAGTGGGAGTTGATCTTCTAGATGAGATAGTGATGTTTCTCCGAAGTCATTACCACCAAGCTGCTAGAGCTTCATGATGAACTATGATATATCGGGGACATATATGATGATCCTTGAGATATTCGCGATGTTTGACACCGCGAAAGTAGAAATCAAGAAGGAGCATCAATTGTTGATGGTTGGTGAAACCACTAGTTTCAAGAAGGGCAAGGGCAAGAAGGGATACTTCATGAAACGGCAATTCAGCTGCTGCTCTAGTGAAGAAACCCAAGGTTGAACCCAAACCCGAGACTGAGTGCTTCTGTAATAAGGGGAACAGCCACTGGAGCAGAATTACCCGAGATACTTGGTAGATGAGAAGGCTAGCAAGGTCGATAGAAGTATATTGGATATACACTGTGTTAATGTGTACTTTACTAGTACTCCTAGTAGCACCAGGGTATTAGATACCGGTTCGGTTGCTAAGTGTTAGTAACTCGAAACAAAAGGCTACGGAATAAACGGAGACTAGTTAAAGGTGAGCTGACGATATGTGTTGGAAGTTTTTCCAAGCTTGATATGATCAAGCATCGCACGCTCCCTCTACCAAAGAGATTGGTGTTAAACCTAAATAATTGTTATTTGGTGTTTGCGTTGAACATAGACATGATTGGATTATGTCTATCGCAATACGGTTATTCATTTAAGGAGAATAACGGTTACTCTGTTTATTTGAATAATACCTTCAAATGGTCTTACACCTGAAATGAATGGTTTATTGAATCTCGATCGTAGTGATACACATGTTCATGCCAAAAGATAGTAATGATAGTACCACCTACTTGTGGCACTGCCACTTAAGTCATATCGGTATAAAACGCATGAAGAAGCTCCATGTTGATGGATCTTTGGACTCACTCGTTTTTGAAAGGATTGAGACATGCGAACCATGTTTGTTGGTAGATATGCATGAAGAAACTCTATACAGATGGATCGTTTGGACTCACTTGGTTTTGAATCACTTGAGACATGCAAATCATACCACATGGGCAAGATGACTGAAAGCCTCGTTTTCAGTAAAATGGAACTAGAAAGCAACTTGTTGGAAGTAATACATTTTGATGTGTGCAGTCCAATGAGTGCTGAGGCATGTAGTGGATATCGTTATGTTCTTACTTCACAGATGATTTGATTAGATGTTGAGTATATTTACTTGATGAATCACGAGTCTGAATTATTGAAAGGTTCAAGTAATTTCAGGGTGAAGTTGAAAGATCGTCGTGACAAGAGGATAAAATATTTATGATATGATCATAGAGATGAATATCTGAATTATGAGTTTGGCACAGAATTAAGACATTATGGAAATTGTTTCACAACTAATACAGCCTGGAACACCATAGTGTGATGGTGTGTCCGAACATCATAACTGCACCCTATTGGATATGATGCATACCATGATGTCTCTTATCGAATTACCATGATAGTTTATGGGTTAGGCATTAGAGACAACCACATTCACTTTAAATAGGGCACCACGTAATTCCGATGAGATGACACCGTATGAACTATGGTTTAGAGAAACCTAAGCTGTCATTTCTTAAAAGTTTGGGGCTGCGACGCTTATGTGAAAAAGTTTCAGGCTGATAAGCTCGAACCCAAAGCGGATAAATACATCTTCATAGGACACCCAAAACAGTTGGGTATACCTCCTGTCTCAGATCCGAAAGCAATAAGGGATTGTTTCTGGAATCAGGTCCTTTCTCGAGGAAAAGTTTCTCTCGAAAGAATTGAGTGGGAGGATGGTGGAGACTTGATGAGGTTATTGAACCGTCTCTTTAACTAGTGTGTGGCAGAGCACAGGGAGTTGTTCCTGTGGCACCTACACCAATTGAAGTGGAAGCTTATGATAGTGATCATGAAACTTCAGATCAAGTCACTGCCAAACCTCGTGGGATGACAAGGATGCGTACTACTTCAGAGTGGTACAGTAATCCTGTCTTGAAGGTCATGTTGCTAGACAACAATGAACCTACGAGCTATGGAGAAGCGATGGTGGGCCCGGATTCCGATGAATGGCTCGAGGCCATAAAATCCGAGAGAGGATCCATGTATGAAAACAAAGTGTAGACTTTGGAAGAACTACTTGATGGTCGTAAGGCTGTTGAGTACAGATGGATTTTAAAAGGAAGACAGACAATGATGGTAAGTGTCACCATTGAGAAAGCTCGACTTGTCGTTAAGATGTTTCCCGACAAGTTCAAGGAGTTGACTATGGTGAGACTTTCTCACTCGTAGCGATACTAAGAGTCTGTTGGAATTATATTAGCGATTACTGCATTATTTATGAAATCTTGCAGATAGGATGTCAAAAACATTGTTTCCTTGACGACTTTTCTTGAGGACAGGTTGTATGTGATACAACCGGAAGGTTTTGTCAATCCTGAAAGATGCTAATAAGTATGCAAAGCTCCAGCAATCCTTCTAGGGACTGGAGTAAGCATCTCGGAGTTGGAATGTATGCTTTGATGAGATGATCAAAGTTTTGGGTGTATACAAAGTTTATGAGAAACTTGTATTTCCAAAGAAGTGAGTGGGAGCACTATAGAATTTCTGATGAGTATATGTTGTTGACATATTGTTGATCAGAAATGACGTAGAATTTCTGGAAAGCATATAGGGTTATTTGGAAAGTGTTTTTCAATGGAAAGCCTGGATTAAGCTACTTGAGCATTGAGCATCAAGATCTATAAGGATAGATTAAAATGCTTAATGGAACTTTCAAATGAGCACATACCTTGACATGATCTTGAAGGTGTTCAAGATGGATGAGTCAAAGAAGGAGTTCTTGCCTGAGTTGTAAGGTATGAAGTTAAGACTTAAAGCTCGACCACGGCAGAATAGAGAGAAAGGACGAAGGTCGTCCCCTATGCTTAAGACATAGGCTCTACAGTATGTTGTGCTGTGTACCGCACTTGAAGTGTGCCTTGCCATGAGTCAGTCAAGGGGTACAAGAGTGATCCAGGAATGGATCACAGGACAGCGGTCAAAGTTATCCTTAGAAACTAGTGGACTAAGGAATTTTCTCGATTTTGGAGGTGGTAAAAGAGTTCGTCGTAAAGGGTTACGTCGATGCAAGCTTAACACCTATCCGGATAGCTCTGAGTAGAGATACCGGATACGTATAATGGAGCAACAATTTAGAATAGCTCCAAGTAGAACAGTTATTTGGAGTAGCTCCAAATAGAGCGTGGTAGCTGCATCTAGGAGATGACATAGAGATTTGTAAAGCACACACGGATCTGAAAGGTTCAGACCCGTTGACTATAACATCTCTCATAAGCATAACATGATCAAACCCAGAACTCATCAAGTGTTAATCACATGGTAATGTGAACTAGATTATTGACTCTAGTAAACTTTTTGGGTGTTAGTCACATGGGGATGTGACCTTGAGTGTTAGTCACATAGCGATGTGAACTGGATTATTGACTCTAGTGCAAGTGGGAGAATGTTGGAAATATGCCCTAGAGGCAATAATAAATTGATTATTATTATATTTCCTTGTTCATGATAATCGTTTATTATCCATGCTAGAATTGTATTGATAGGAAACTCAGATACATGTGTGGATACATAGACAACACCATGTCCCTAGTAAGCCTCTAGTTGACTAGCTCGTTAATCAATAGATGGTTACGGTATCCTGACCATGGACATTGGATGTCATTAATAACGGGATCACATCATTAGGAGAATGATGTGATGGACAAGACCCAATCCTAAGCATAGCAGTTGATCGTGTAGTTCGTGTGCTAAAGCTTTCCTAATGTCAAGTATCATTTCCTTAGACCATGAGATTGTGCAACTCCCGGATACCGTAGGAGTGCTTTGGGTGTGCCAAACGTCACAACGTAACTGGGTGGCTATAAAGGTACACTACGGGTATCTCCGAAAGTGTCTGTTGGGTTGGCACGAATCAAGACTGGGATTTGTCACTCCGTGTAAACGGAGAGGTATCTCTGGGCCCACTCGGTAGGACATCATCATAATGTGCACAGTGTGATCAAGGAGTTGATCACGGGATGATGTGTTACGGAACGAGTAAAAGAGACTTGCTGGTAACGAGATTGAACAAGGTATCGGGATACCGACGATCGAATCTCGGTCAAGTATCGTACCGCTAGACAAAGGGAATTGTATACGGGATTGATTAAGTCCTTGACATCGTGGTTCATCCGATGAGATCATCGTGGAACATGTGGGAGCCAACATGGGTATCCAGATCCCGCTGTTGGTTATTGACCGGAGAGTCATCTCGGTCATGTCTGCATGTCTCCCGAACCCGTAGGGTCTACACACTTAAGGTTCGGTGACGCTAGGGTTATAGAGATATTCGTATGCGGTAACCCGAAAGTTGTTCGGAGTCCCGGATGAGATCCTGGACGTCACGAGGAGTTCCGGAATGGTCCAGAGGTAAAGAATTATATATAGGAAGTGCTATTTCGGCCATCGGGACAAGTTTCGGGGTCACCGGTATTGTACCAGGACCACCGGAAGGGTCCCGGGGGTCCACCGGGTGGGGCCACCTGCCCCGGGAGGCCACATGGGCTGTAGGGGGTGCGCCTTGGCCTACGTGGGCCAAGGGCACCAGCCCCAAGAGGCCCATGCGCCAAGAGAAGAGAAAAAGGGGAGAGTCCTAAAGGGGGAAGGCACCTCCGAGGTGCCTTGGGGAGGATGGACTCCTCCCCACCCTTGGCCGCACCCTTCCTTGGAGGAAGGGGCAAGGCTGCGCCCTCCCCCTCTCCCTTGGCCCTATATATAGTGGGCAAAAGGAGGAGCAATCATACCTAAGGCCTGGCGCCTCCCTCTCCCTCCCGTGACACATCTCCCTCCTCCCGCAGCGCTTAGCGAAGCCCTGTTGGAATCCCGCTACTTCCACCACGCCGTCGTGCTGCTGGATCTCCATCAACCTCTCCCTCCTCCTTGCTGGATCAAGGCATGGGAGACGTCTCCGTTCTGTACGTGTGTTGAACGCGGAGGTGCCGTCCGTTCGGAGCTAGGATCATCGGTGATCTGAATCACGACGAGTACGACTCCATCAACCCCGTTCACTTGAACGCTTCCGCTTAGCGTTCTACAAGGGTATGTAGATGCACTCTCCTTCCCCTCGTTGCTAGTCTCTCCATAGATAGATCTTGGTGACACGTAGGAAAATTTTGAATTTCTGCTATGTTCCCCAACAGCGCCTAGGGTTGAAACCCTAGGGTGGGGGGGGGGGGCGCACCACATGCCTTGGGGGGCACTCCTCCCCCCTTGGCCGCCGCCCCCTTGGGAGATTCAATCTCCCAGGGCCAGCGTCCCCCCTGGGGGCCTATATAAAGGAGGGCAAAGGGGAGGGCAGCCGCACCCTTGTGCTTGGCGCCTCCCTCCCCCTGCTACACCTCGTCCTCCTCCCGTAGTCGCTTGGCGAAGCCCTGCTGGAGTTCTGCTGCATCCACCACCACACCGTCGTGCTGCTGGATCATCATCAACCTCTCCTCCCCCCTTGCTGGATCAAGGAGGAGACGTCTCCCGTCCCGTACGTGTGTTGAACGCGGAGGTGTTGTCCGTTCAGCACTTGGTCATCGGTGATCTGAATCACGGCGAGTACGACTCCATCATCACCATCCCCTTGAACGCTTCCGCACCCGGTCTACAAGTGGTATGTAGATGCAAACTCACTCCCTTGACTCGTTGCTTAGATGAACTCATAGATGGATCTTGGTGAAACCGTAGGAAAATTTTTAATTTTCCGCAACGTTCCCCAACAGTGGCATCATGAGCTAGGTCTATGCGTAGTTCTCTATTGCACGAGTAGAACACAATTTTGTTGTGGGCGTAGATCTTGTCAACTTGCTTGCCGCTACTAGTCTTATCTTGCTTTAGCGGTATTGTGGGATGAAGCGGCCCGGACCAACCTTACACGTACGCTTACGTGAGACCGGTTCCACCGACTGACATGCACTAGTTGCATAAGGTAGCTGGCGGGTGTGTGTCTCTCCCACTTTAGTTGGAGCGGATTTGATGAAAAGGGTCCTTATGAAGGGTAAATAGAAGTTGATAAAATCACGTTGTGGTTATTCGTAGGTAAGAAAACGTTCTTGCTAGAACCCAATTGCAGCCACGTAAAAGATGCAACAACAATTAGAGGACGTCTAACTTGTTTTTGCAGCAATTGTCATGTGATGTGATATGGCCAGAAGTTGTGATGAACGATGAATGACATATTGTGATGTATGAGATCATGTTCTTGTAATAGGAATCACGACTTGCATGTCGATGAGTATGACAACCGGCAGGAGCCATAGGAGTTGTCTTTGTTTTTGTATGACCTGCGTGTCATTGAAGAATGCCATGTAACTTACTTTACTTTATTGCTAAACGCGTTAGCCATAGAAGTAGAAGTAGTCGTTGGCGTGACAACTTCATGAAGACACGATGATGGAGATCATGATGATGGAGATCATGGTGTCATGCCGGTGACAAGATGATCATGGAGCCCCGAAGATGGAGATCAATGGAGCTATATGATATTGGCCATATCATGTCACTAATATATAATTGCATGTGATGTTTATTATGTTTATGCATCTTGTTTACTTAGAACGATGGTAGTAAATAAGATGATCCCTTGCACAATTTCAGGAAGTGTTCTCCCCTAACTGTGCACCGTTGCTAAAGTTCGTCGCTTCGAAGCACCACGTGATGATCGGGTGTGATAGATCCTTACGTTCACATACAACGGGTGTAAGACAGATTTACACATGCAATACACTTAGGGTTAACTTGACGAGCCTAGCATGTATAGACATGGCCTCGGGACACGGAGACCGAAAGGTCGAACACGAGTCGTATGGAAGATACGATCAACATGAGAATGTTCACCGACGATGACTAGTCCGTCTCACATGATGATCGGACACGGCCTAGTCGACTCGGATCGTGTATCACTTAGATGACTAGAGGGATGTCAAATCTGAGTGGGAGTTCATTATAATAATTTGATTAGATGAACTTAATTATCATGAACTTAGTCTAAAACCTTTGCAAAATATGTCTTGTAGATCAAATGGCCAACGCTCATGTCAACATGAACTTCAACGCGTTCCTAGAGAAAACCAAGCTGAAAGATGATGGTAGCAACTATATGGACTGGGTCCGGAACCTGAGGATCATCCTCATAGCTGCCAGGAAACAATATGTCCTAGAAGGACCGCTAGGTGACGCTCCCGTCCCAGAGAACCAAGACATTATGAATGCTTGGCAGACTCGTGCTGATGATTACTCCCTCGTTCAGTGAGGCATGCTTTACATCTTAGAACCGGGGCTCCAAAAGCGTTTTGAGCATCACGGAGCATATGAGATGTTCGAAGAGCAGAAACTTGTTTTCCAAGCTCATGCCCGGGTCGAGAGATATGATATCTCCGACAAGTTCTGTAGTTGTAAGATGGAGGAAAACAGTTCTGTTAGTGAGCACATACTCAAGATGTCTGGGTTGCACAACCGCCTGACTCAGCTGAACATTAACCTCCCTGATGAGGTGGTCATTGACAGAATCCTCCAGTTGCTCCCACCAAGCTACAAGAGCTTTGTGATGAACTACAACATGCAGGGGATGGTGAAGACCATTCCTGAAGTGTTCTCAATGCTGAAGTCAGCAGAGGCTGAAATCAAGAAAGAACATCAAGTGTTGATGGTCAATAAGACCACTAAGTTCAAGAAGGGCAAGGGCAAGAAGAACTTCAAGAAGGACGGCAAGGATATTGCCGCGCCCGGTAAGCCAGTTACCGGGAAGAAGTCAAAGAATGGACCCAAGCCTGAGACTGAGTGTTTTTATTGCAAGGGGAAGGGTCACTGGAAGCGGAACTGCCCCAAATAGTTAGCGGATAAGAAGGCCGGCAACACCAAAGGTATATTTGATATACATGTAATTGATGTGTACCTTACCAGTACTCGTAGTAACTCCTGGGTATTTGATACCGGTGCCGTTGCTCATATTTGTAACTCACAGCAGCAGCTGCGGAATAAGCGGAGACTGGCGAAGGACGAGGTGACGATGCGCGTCGGGAATGGTTCCAGAGTCGATGTGATCGCCGTCGGCACGCTACCTCTACATTTACCTACGGGACTAGTTTTGAACCTTAATAATTGTTATTTCGTGCCAAGTTTGAGCATGAACATTGTATCTGGATCTCGTTTGATACGAGATGGCTACTCATTTAAATTCGAGAATAATGGTTGTTCTATTTATATGAGAGATATGTTTTATGGTCATGCTCCGATGGTCAATGGTTTATTCTTAATGAATCTCGAGCGTAATGTTACACATATTCATAGCGTGAATACCAAAAGATGTAAAATTGATAACGATAGTCCCACATACTTGTGGCACTGCCGCCTTGGTCATATTGGTGTCAAGCGCATGAAGAAGCTCCATGCTGATGGACTTTTGGAGTCTCTAGATTATGAATCATTTGACACATGCGAACCATGCCTCATGGGCAAGATGACCAAGACTCCGTTCTCCGGAACAATGGAGCGAGCAACCAACTTGTTGGAAATCATACATACCGATGTGTGCGGTCCAATGAGCGTTTAAGCTCGCGGAGGATATCGTTATGTTCTCACTCTCACTGATGACTTCAGTAGATATGGGTATGTCTACTTAATGAAACACAAGTCTGAGACCTTTGAAAAGTTCAAGGAATTTCAGAATGAGGTAGAGAATCAACGTGACCAAAAGATAAAATTCCTACGATCAGATCATGGAGGAGAATACTTAAGTCACGAATTTGGTACACACTTAAGGAAATGTGGAATCGTTTCATAACTCACGCCGCCTGGAACACCTCAGCGTAACGGTGTGTCCGAACGTCGTAATCGCACTCTATTGGATATGGTGCGGTCTATGATGTCTCTTACCGATTTACCGCTATCATTTTGGGGATACGCTCTAGAGACAGCTACATTCACTTTAAATAGGGCACCGTCTAAATCCGTTGAGACGACACCGTATGAATTATGGTTTGGAAAGAAACCTAAGCTGTCGTTTCTAAAAGTTCGGGGATGCGATGCTTATGTCAAGAAACTTCAAACTGAAAAGCTCGAACCCAAGTCGGAAAAATGCGTCTTCATAGGATACCCTAAGGAAACCGTTGGGTATACCTTCTACTTAAGATCTGAGGGCAAGATCTTTGTTGCAAATAACGGATCCTTTCTGGAAAAAGAGTTTCTCTCGAAAGAAGTAAGTGGGAGGAAAGTAGAACTCGATGAAGTACTACCTCTTGAACGGGATAGTAGTGCAGCTCAGGAAAATGTTCCTGTGATGCCTACACCAACTGAAGAGGAAAATAATGATGATGATCAAGGTACTTCAAATCAAGTTGCTACTGAACTTCGTAGGTCCACAAGGACACGTTCCGCACCAGAGTGGTACGGCAACCCCGTCCTGGAAATCATGTTGTTAGACAACGGTGAACCTTCGAACTATGAAGAAGCGATGGCGGGCCCAGATTCCAACAAATGGCTTGAAGCCATGAAATCCGAGATAGAATCCATGTATGAAAACAAAGTATGGACTTTGACAGGCTTGCCCGATGATCGGTGAGCGATAGAAAACAAATGGATCTTTAAGAAGAAGACGGACGCGGATGGCAATGTTACCATCTATAAAGCTTGACTTGTCGCTAAGGGTTATCGACAAGTTCAAGGGATTGACTACGACGAGACATTCTCTCCCGTAGCGAAGCTGAAGTCCGTCCGAATCATGTTAGCAATTGCCGCATACTATGATTATGAGATATGGCAGATGGACGTCAAAACGGCATTCCTTAACGGGCATCTTAAGGAAGAACTGTATATGATGCAGCCGGAAGGTTTTGTCGATCCTAAGAATGCTAACAAAGTATGCAAGCTCCAGCGATCCATTTATGGGCTGGTGCAAGCATCTCGGAGTTGGAATATTCGCTTTGATGAGATGATCAAAGTGTTTGGGTTTATGCAGACTTATGGAGAAGCCTGCATTTACAAGAAAGTGAGTGGGAGCTCTGTAGCATTTCTCATATTATATGTAGATGACATACTCTTGATGGGAAATGATATAGAACTTTTGGACAGCATTAAGGCCTACTTGAATAAGTGTTTTTCAATGAAGGACCTTGGAGAAGCTGCTTATATATTAGGCATCAAGATCTGTAGGGATAGATCAAGACGCCTCATAGGTCTTTCACAAAGCACATACCTTGATAAGATTTTGAAGAAGTTCAAAATGGATCAGTCCAAGAAGGGGTTCTTGCCTGTATTGCAAGGTGTGAGATTGAGCTCGGCTCAATGCCCGACCACGGCAAAAGATAAAGAAGAGATGAGTGTCATCCCCTATGCTTCAGCCATAGGATCTATTATGTATGCCATGCTGTGTACCAGACCTGATGTAAACCTTGCCGTAAGTTTGGTAGGTAGGTACCAAAGTAATCCCGGCAAGGAACACTGGACAGCGGTCAAGAATATCCTGAAGTACCTGAAAAGGACAAAGGACATGTTTCTCGTTTATGGAGGTGACGAAGAGCTCGTCGTAAAGGGTTACGTCGACGCTAGCTTCGACACAGATCTGGATGACTCTAAGTCACATACCGGATACGTGTATATGTTGAATGGTGGAGCAGTAAGCTGGTGCAGCTGCAAGCAGAGCGTCGTGGCGGGACCTACATGTGAAGCGGAGTACATGGCAGCCTCGGAGGCAGCGCATGAAGCTATTTGGGTGAAGGAGTTCATCACCGACCTAGGAGTCATACCCAATGCGTCGGGGCCAATCAAACTTTTCTGTGACAATACTGGAGCTAGTGCCCTTGCGAAGGAGCCCAGATTTCACAAGAAGACCAGGCACATCAAGCGTCGTTTCAACTCCATCCATGAAAATGTTCAATACGGAGACATAGAAATTTGCAAAGTACATACGGATCTGAATGTCGCAGATCCGTTGACTAAACCTCTCTCGCGAGCAAAACATGATCAGCACCAGAACTCTATGGGTGTTCGATTCATCACAATGTAACTAGATTATTGACTCTAGTGTAAGTGGGAGACTATTGGAAATATGCCCTAGAGGCAATAATAAAAGTGTTATTATTATATTTCTTTGTTCATGATAATAGTCTTTTATTCATGCTATAATTGTATTATCCGGAAATCGTAATACACGTGTGAATACATAGACCACAATATGTCCCTAGTGAGCCTCTAGTTGACTAGCTCGTTGTGATCAACATATAGTCATGGTTTCCTGGCTATGGACATTGGATGTCGTTGATAACGGGATCACATCATTAGGAGAATGATGTGATGGACAAGACCCAATCCTAAGCATAGCATGAGATCGTGTAGTTCGTTTGCTAGAGCTTTTTCAATGTCAAGTATCTCTTCCTTAGACCATGAGATCGTGTAACTCCCGGATACCATAAGAGTGCTTTGGGTGTACCAAACGTCACAACGTAACTAGGTGATTATAAAGGTGCACTACAGGTATCTCCGAAAGTGTCTGTTGGGTTGACACGGATCGAGACTGGGATTTGTCACTCCGTATGACGGAGAGGTATCTCTGGGCCCACTCGGTAATGCATCATCATAATGAGCTCAAAGTGACTAAGTGGTTAGTCACGGGATCATGCATTACGGTACGTGTAAAGTGACTTGCCGGTAACGAGACTGAACAAGGTATTGGGATACCAACGATCGGGTCTCGGGCAAGTAACGTACCGATTGACAAAGGGAATTGTATACGGGGTTTGATCGAATCCTCGACATCGTGGTTCATCCGATGAAATCATCGAGGAGCATGTGGGAGCCAACATGGGTATCCAGATCCCGCTGTTGGTTATTGCCCGAGAGTCGTCTCGGTCATGTCTGCGTGTCTCCCGAACCCGTAGGGTCTACACACTTAAGGTTCGGTGACGCTAGGGTTGTATGAATATGAGTATGCAGCATACCGAATGTTGTTCGGAGTCCCGGATGAGATCTCGGACGTCATGAGGAGTTTCGGAATGGTCCGGAGGTAAAGAATTATATATAGGAAGTGGTATTTCGGCCATCGAGAAAGTTTCGGGGTCACCCGGTAATGTACCGGGACCACCGGAAGGGTCCCGGGGGTCCACCGGGTGGGGCCACCCATCCCGGAGGGCCCCATGGGCTGAAGTGGGAGGGGAGCCAGCCCATAGTGGGCTGGTGCGCCCCCCTAGGCCCACCCCCTGCGCCTAGGGTTGAAACCCTAGGGTGGGGGGGGGGGGGGGCGCACCACATGCCTTGGGGGGCACTCCTCCCCCCTTGGCCGCGGCCCCCTTGGGAGATTCAATCTCCCAGGGCCGGCGCCCCCCTGGGGGCCTATATAAAGGAGGGCAAAGGGGAGGGCAGCCGCACCCTTGTGCTTGGCGCCTCCCTCCCCCTGCTACACCTCGTCCTCCTCCCGTAGTCGCTTGGCGAAGCCCTGCTGGAGTTCTGCTGCATCCACCACCACGCCGTCGTGCTGCTGGATCATCATCAACCTCTCCTCCCCCCTTGCTGGATCAATAAGGAGGAGACGTCTCCCGTCCCGTACGTGTGTTGAACGCGGAGGTACTGTCCGTTCAGCACTTGGTCATCGGTGATCTGAATCACGGCGAGTACGACTCCATCATCACCATCCCCTTGAACCCTTCCGCACCCGATCTAGAAGTGGTATGTAGATGCAAACTCACTACCTTGACTCATTGCTTAGATGAACTCATATATGGATCTTGGTGAAACCGTAGGAATTTTTTTTATTTTCTGCAACGTTCCCCAACAGCTTTCTTGTTCCATTTTACTGAAAATGAGGCTTTCAGTCATCTTGCCCATGTGGTATGATTTGCATGTCTCAAGTGATTCAAAATCAAGTGAGTCCAAATGGTCCATTTGCATGGAGTTTCTTCATGCATATACACCAATAGACATGGTTCGCATATCTCAAACTTTTCAAAACCGAGTGAGTCCAAAGATCCATCAACATGGAGCTTCTTCATGCGTTTTATACCAATATGACTTACATGGCAGTGCCACAAGTAGGTGGTACTATCATTACTATCTTATATCTTTTTGCATGAACATGTGTATCACTACGATCGAGATTCAATAAACCATTCATTTTAGGTGCAAGACCATTGAAGGTATTATTCAAATAAACAGAGTAACCATTATTCTCCTTAAATGAATAACCGTATTGCGATAGACATAATCCAATCATGTCTATGCTCAACGCAAACACCAAATAACAATTATTTAGGTTTAACACCAATCTCGATGGTAGAGGTAGCGTGCGATGCTTGATCACATCAAGCTTGGAAAAATTTCCAACACATATCGCCAGCTCACCTTTAGCTAGTCTCCGTTTACTCTGCAGCCTTTTATTTCGAGTTACTAACACTTAGCAACCGAACTGGTATCTAATACCCTGGTGCTACTAGGAGTACTAGTAAAGTACACATTAACATAATGTATATCCAATATACTTCTATCGACCTTGCCAGCCTTCTCATCTACCAAGTATCTAGGGTAGTTCTGCTTCAATGACTGTTCCCCTCATTACAGAAGCACTTAGTCTCGGGTGGGTTCAAACTTTGGGTTTTTTTCACTAGAGCAGCAACTGATTTGCCGTCTCATGAAGTATCCCTTCTTGCCCTTGCCCTTCTTGAAACTAGTGGTTTCACTAACCATCAACAATTGATGCTCCTTCTTGATTTCTACTTTCGCGGTGTCAAACATCGCGAATATTTCAAGGATCATCATATCTATCCCTGATATGTTATAGTTCATCACGAAGCTCTAGCAGCTTGGTGGCAATGACTTTGGAGAAACATCACTATCTCATCTGGAAGATTAACTCCCACTCCATTCAAGTGATTGTGGTACTCAGACAATCTGAGCCGAAGCTCAACGATTGAGCTTTTCTCCCTTAGTTTGCAGGCTAAGAAACTTGTCGGAGGTCTTATACCTCTTGACGTGGGCACGAGCCTGAAATCCCAATTTCAGCCCTCGAAACATCTCATATGTTCCGCGACATTTCGAAATCGTCTTTGGTGCCTCAACTCTAAACTGTTTAACTGAACTATCACGTAGTTATCAAAATGTGTATGTCAGATGTTCGCAACATCCACAGACGACGTTTGAGGTTCAGCACACTGAGCGGTGCATTAAGGACATAAGCCTTCTACGAAGCAACGAGGACAATCCTCAGTTTACGGACCTAGTCCGCATAATCGCTACTATCAACTTTCAACTAAATTTTTCTCTAGGAATATATCTAAAACAGTAGAACTAAAGCGCGAGCTTACGACATAATTTGCAAAGACCTATTGACTATGTTCATGATAATTAAGTTCATCTTATGAACTCCCACTCAGATAGACATCCCTCCTGTCATCTAAGTGATTACATGATCCGAGTCAACTAGGCCGTGTCCGATCATCACGTGAGACGGACTAGTCATCATCGGTGAACATCTTCATGTTGACCGTATCTACCATATGACTCATGCTCGACCTTTCGGTCTCTTGTGTTTCGAGGCCATGTCTGTACATGCTAGGCTCGTCAAGTTAACCTAAGTGTTTCGCGTGTGTAAATCTGGCTTACACCCGTTGTATGTGAACGTTAGAATCTATCACACCCGATCATCACGTGGTGCTTCGAAACAACGAACTTCCGCAACGGGGGAACACTTTCTTGAAATTTTAATGAGGGATCAACTTATTTACTACCGTCGTTCTAAGCAAATAAGATGCATAAACATGATAAACATCACATGCAATCAAAAAGTGACATGATATGGCCAATATCATTTTGTGCCTTTTGATCTCCATCTTCGGGGCTCCATGATCATCATCGTCACCGGCATGACACCATGATCTCCATCATCGTGTCTCCATGAAGTTGTCTCGCCAACTATTACTTCTACTACTATGGCTAACGGTTTAGCAATAAAGTAAAGTAATTACATGGCGTTGTTCATTGACACGCAGGTCATACAATAAATTAAGACAACTCCTATGGCTCCTGCCGGTTGTCATACTCATCGACATGTAAGTCATGATTCCTATTACAAGAACATGATCAATCTCATACATCACATATCATTCATCACATTCTCTTTGGCCATATCACATCACATAGAATACCCTGCAAAAACAAGTTAGACGTCCTCTAATTGTAGTTTGCATGTTTTACGTGGCTGCTATGGGTTTCTAGCAAGAACGTTTCTTACCTACACAAAAACCACAACGTGATATGCCAATTGCTATTTACCCTTCATAAGGACCCTTTTCATCGAATCCGATCCGACTAAAGTGGGAGAGACTGGCACCCGCTAGCCACCTTATGCAACAAGTGCATGTCAGTCAATGGAACCTGTCTCACGTAAGTGTACGTGTAAGGTCGGTCCGGGCTGCTTCATCCCACAATACCGTCGAAACAAGATTGGACTAGTAACGATAAGCATATTGAACAAAATCAACGCCCACAACAACTTGTGTTCTACTCGTGCATAGAAACTACGCATAGACCTAGCTCATGATGCCACTGTTGGGGAACGTAGCAGAAATTCAAATTTTTCTATGCATCACCAAGATCAATCTATGGAGTAATCTAGCAACGAGGGGAAGGGGAGTGCATCTACATACCCTTGTAGATCGCCAAGCGGAAGCGTTCAAGTGAACGGGGTTGATGGAGTCATACTCGTCGTGATCCAAATCACCGATGATCCTAGTGCCGAACGGACGGCACCTCCGCGTTCAACACACATGCAGCCGGTGACGTCTCCCATGCCTTGATCCAGCAAGGAGAGAGGAAGAGGTTGGGGAAGACTCCGTCCAGCAGCAGCACGACGACGTGGTGGTGAAGGAGGAGCGTGGCAATCCTGCAGGGCTTCGCCAAGCACCGCGGGAGAGGAGGAGGACTTGGGAGAGGGGGAGGGCTGCGCTAGAACTTGGGTGCGGCTGCCCTCCCACCCCCCACATATATATAGGGGCAAGGGAGAGGGGGGCCGGCCCCCTCAGATCCAATTTGAGGAGGGGGCAGCGGCCAGGGGGGTTGCCTTGCCCCCCAAGGCAAGGGGGGTGCCCCCTTTTAGGGTTCCCCAAACCCTAGGCGCCTTGGGCCCTGGTGGGGGGGGGCACACCAGCCCACCTGGGGCTGGTCCCCTCCCACACTTGGCCCACGCAGCCTTCTGGGGCTGGTGGTCCCACCCGGTGGACCCCCGGGACCCTCCCAATGGTCCCGGTACATTACCGATAACACCCGAAACTTTTCCGGTGACCAAAGCAGGACTTCCCATATATAAATCTTTACCTCCGGACCATTCCGGAACTCCTCGTGACGTCCGGGATCTCATCCGAGACTCCGAACAATATTCGGTAACCACTTACATCTATTCCCTATAACCCTAGCGTCATCGAACCTTAAGTGTGTAGACCCTATGGGTTCGGGAGACACATAGACATAACCGAGACAACTCTTCGGCCAAGAACCAACAGCGGGATCTGGATACCCATGTTGGCTCCCACATGTTCCACGATGATCTCATCGGATGAACCACGATGTCGAGGATTCAATCAATCCCGTATTCAATTCCCTTTGTCTACCGGTATAGTACTTGCCCGAGATTCGATCGTCGGTATCCCGATACCTTGTTCAATCTCGTTACCGGCAAGTCTCTTTACTCGTTCCGTAACACATCATCCCGTGATCAACCCCTTTGTCACATTGTGCACATTATGATGATGTCCTACCGAGTGGGCCTAGAGATACCTCTCCGTCACACAAAGTGACAAATCCCAGTATCGATTCGTGCCAACCCAACAGACACTTTCGAAGATAATCATAGTGTACCTTTATAGCCACCCAGTTACGTTGTGACGTTTGGTACACCCAAAGCATTCCTACGGTATCCGGGTGCTGCACAATCTCATGGTCTAAGGAAATGATACTTGACATTAGAAAAGCAGGGCCGCACGGGCCTTCGCAAGCCTCCCGTCAAGAATGTCGCGGGCCCTAATGGCCTCGATCTGGACTAAGGGGGAACCCGCTTCCCCCCTGAAGATGATCACGGAGTCCGATGCAACCTTCACAAGGTTGCCAAGGGGAACCGACTCGACAGCAGAGAAAGAACAAGTCGAAGCCGAAGGGGGAACTGCAGGTGTACCTGGCTCCAGGTGCCGAGCAGCAGCACGGAGCTCCGCCCGCTCGTGGATGGGCAGAGCCGGACTGCCCTCGGGGCGCGCGACATCAAACCGAGCGCTCCAGCGGGACGCGGTTACCGGGGAGGAGGTCGACCGGCCGTGACAGGAGTAGGCCGCGGACCATGGAGGGGGAGGTTGGGCGGCCATGGGGTTGGTCACCCGGGCCTCCCCATCCGCGGCAGGATCCGCCGTGGGCGGGAGCTGGCCCAGCGCAGCCGAGGAGCATCGGAGTCGGAGTCGGAGACGAACACATCGAAGGAGGAGCAGGGGGGGCGTCGAGCGTGGCCGGGACCACCAGCGGCAGCGGGGCGGTGGCGGGGACATGACCGGAGGTGGCAGGACGACCACAGAGAGGGGCGTCGAAGGAGAAGCCGCGACCGAGGTCGGCATGACGTCCTCGGAGATCGCCACCGGGGTCGGCGAGAGCAGGTCGGGAGCCAGTGACGCAACTGGAGGCGGCACCGTCTCCCGGACCAGCGCAATAGGGGCGGGGTGAGCGGGAGAGTGCAGGGAGGAGGCGGGGCAGACGACCAGGCCGACACTGGAGATGTCGCTCGCCTCCGACGACTCAACCACCGAGTCGGACGGGGTGTCGAGGAGCAAACCGGGCGCGGCCTGGCGGCCCTTCCCCCCGGCGGTAGGAGACGGGGGGAGGGGGATGGAGAGCGGGAGTGCGAGCCATCCGAGCTGTAACGCCCCGGATCCGATGCGCCAGGTGTCTGCCAGTTATTCGCCTTCTTTGCCATGTCATTTGCTTGCGTGTTGCATTTTGTCATGTCATCATGTGCCTTTCATTTTGCATACGTGTTCGTCTCATGCATCCGAGCATTTTCCCCGTTGTCCGTTTTGCAATCCGGCACTCCTATGCCCTCCGGCGTTTCCCTTTTGTCTCTTGTTGTGAGCGGGTGTTAAACATTCTCGAAATGGCCCGAGGCTTGCCAAGCGGCCTTGGTATAGCACCGGTAGACCGCCTGTCAAGTTTCGTGCCATTTGGAGGTCGTTTGATACTCCAACGGTTAACCGGGTAATCGTAAAGCCTCTTTTGTCTTGCAGCCCAACACCCCTCCAAAGTGGCCCAAAACCCATCCAAACCCCCTCCATGCTCTCGGTCATTCGATCACGATCGTGTTGGCAAAAACCGCACCTCATTTGGAGCTTCCTAGCTCCTCCTAGCTATAAATATGCCCCCCCTTCGAAATCCCGCAGTCCAAACCCTAGAAATTCCCCTCGCGCCGCCGGACGTTTCTTCCCCGCCGCCCGGTTGCCGCTCCGCCGCACGGCCGACCGCCGCCCGGCCGGCCGCAGCCGGCCGCCCGCCGCCCGCCGCCGCCGCGGGTGCCGCCCCGCGCCTCGGCGTCGCCCCTCGCCTCCGCGCACGACTCCTCCTCCGAGCGCCGCACCGCCGTCCCCGATCCGGCGCCGCCCTCACGCCCTCGCCGTCCGGCGAGCCGCCGCCGCCTCCGCCTCCTCCCGTCGCCGCACCGGCGTCCCTCCGCCCGCGCGCCACCGGAGCTCCTCCGTCGCCTCCGCCGCCGCCCATCGCGGATCCGGTCGGGCCGGACCAGATCCGACGACCCCGAGCCCGGCCATCGTCTTCCCCGTCCTTCTCCGGCTAACTCCTGTGTGATTCCGGCGAGATCCACCGCCGCGTTGACTTTCCCCCGAGGTCCATTTTCGTCCAAGTCCCGTAATAATTGCATATTTTTATCCATGTTCATTGCATCATAACTCTGTGCATATTGCTCCGTTTCGTGCGTGTAATATGTCAAATTGTTCGTCTCAACGATTACTTCATTTCATCTCATTGCATAATTTTCATTTGAGTTCATCTTGATGCCTGAATCATTGTTGCAAGAGTGCTATGTGGTGTTAATCTGCTGAAACTGTTATAACATGCCCATTTGTCATTTTTGCCATGTTTGATGTGTGCATCCTATGAGGTTGATGTCTACATGTGTTTTGATCTATGCCATGACATCTTTATAGGGGTATATGCCATGTATTTTTGTGATCAATGTGGTGACTAGCACAAGCATGTAAACTAGGCCTCGTGATGTTGCTGATTTCAGTCCCTGTTCTGCTGTTATTTTTATGCCATGTAAACTTGATGCTACAGAGAGATCCATGCTTATTTTGAGATACTTCAGTAAGGATGTTTTGTACATATGGTTATGAGCTATCCATCCATGCCCCTGGTTGCATTTATAGCTTGCTGTAGATTGTTTATATCTTGCTCCAAACTTGCTAAATGATGTTGCTGTCATCCTGTTATCATGAAGTTCAATGTTGCCATGATTGTTGTTAGTGATCCATGCACCCTATGAACTTGTTCTTGCCATGATTAGCTTCATAAACATGTATTCTTACTGTTGGTTGCCTTGCCATGCCATTTATTGCTCTGTAGTGAGTGGTTCAAGCTCACCAACATGACTACTTATTGTTGTTCCTACCATGTATGAATCTGTCATATAACTTGCCATGTTTATATGGGTGCCATCATATTTTCTGTGCCTTTTTGGCTCATGGTCAGTAAGGGACTTTTGTTCTATGCATTTATTAGTATCATGCCATGCCTTTGTTTGCCATGTTGAGTCCTGTAACATGTTGCTTGATAGATCTAAACATTGCAACCTGATGTTATTTCCTGATAAGTCTGAAACTGTTATTATTTGCAATCTTGCCATGTGTGTTTGAGCATGCTCTATTGATTTCTGGAGATAGCTCAGTGTTCATGTTTTGTTATGCTTTACCTGTCCTTCATGTTCATGCCCTTTGTTTTATTGTTGAGGTCCTGTAGCATGTTGTTTTGGTGCTTGCAATATGCCTAGTTGCTGTTTTGGGCAGATTGTTGCTATAACTTGTATAGAGTGTATGTGTTGAACCGTTGCTCCGTTTTGAGTGTCCTCTATATGAAACTTGCTTGTTTTTGCATGTAGTTTCATATTATCATGTTGCATACTTGTTTTGAGGTGTTTGCTTGATGTTTGTATGCATTTTGCATCAATGCCATGTTTAACTTTTTTGCTCATATCTTCTAGGCCATAGCTCCGAATTAAATGAACTTTATTTGTAACTTGACTAGAATCTCGTGTAGATCATCTTAGTGCTTCTTAACTTGCTGTTTAACAACTTGAATATAAGGTTTAATCAGATCTGGACCAATTTCGAAATATGCATATGAGGACTTACCGGAATTGTTATATGTTGTTCCCGGCCTCATTTAAACTTGCTTTGATGCGTTGCTCTTGTATGCATCATCTATTGCCATGAGTAGCTTTATGTAGCTTTGTCATGCATCATGCCTGTTGTGCATCATGTCTTGTCTATGTGTGGTGTGTTTACTATGTTGTGTGCTTCTTCTCGATAGTTCCCGTTTTCGTTGCGATCGTGAGGATTCGTTCGTCTACGCTTGGTTCGTCTTCGTGGCTTCATCTTCTTCATGGACTCGTTCTTCTTCCTAGCAGGACTTCAGGCAAGATGACTGCTACCCTGGATCTCACTACTATCATTGCTATGCTAGTTGCTTCGTTCTATCGCTATGCTGCGTTACCTATCATTTGCTCTTCAAGCCTCCCAAATTGCCATGAACCTCTAACCTTTGACACCCTTCCTAGCAAACCATTGCTTGGCTATGTTACCGCTTTTGCTCAGCCCCTCTTATAGCGTTGCTAGTTGCAGGTGAAGTTGAAGATTGCCCATGGTGGACAGGATTATGTTGGGATATCACAATATCTCTTATTTAATTAATGCATCTATATATTTGGTAAAGGGTGGAAGGCTCGGCCTTATGCCTGGTGTTTTGTTCCACTCTTGCCGCCCTAGTTTCCGTCATACCGGTGTTATGTTTCCGGATTTTGCGTTCCTTACACGGTTGGGTGATTTATGGGACCCTCTTGACAGTTCGCTTTGAATAAAACTCCTCCAGCAAGGCCCAACCTTGGTTTTACCATTTGCCTCACCACCACCTACATTTCCCTTGGGAGTAATTAACCCAAGGGTCATCCTTATTTTAGCCCCCCCCGGGCCAGTGCTTGTCTAAGTGTTGGTCTGAACTGAGCCGCCTGCGGGGCCCCCTCGGGGCAACTCGAGGTCTGGTTTTACTCGTAGCCTGTCTCATCCGGTGTTGTCCTGAGAACGAGATATGTGCAGCTCCTATCGGGATTGTCGGCGCATCGGGCGACTTTGCTGGTCTTGTTTTAATATTGTCGAAATGTGTTGTAAACCGGGATTCCGAGTCTGATCGGGTCTTCCTGGGAGAAGGTATATCCTTCGTTGATCGCGAGAGCTTATCATGGGCTAAGTTGGGACACCCCTGCAGGGTTTAAACTTTTGAAAGCCGTGCCCGCGGTTATGGGCAGATGGGAATTTGTTAATGTCCGGTTGTATAACTTGACACCAGATCCAAATTAAAACGCATCAACCGTGTGTGTAGCCGTGATGGTCTCTTTTCGGCGGAGTCCGGAAAGTGAACACGGTTTTGGGTTATATTTGACGTAAGTAGGAGTTCAGGATCACCTCTTGATCATTGCTAGCTTCACGACCGTTCCGCTTGCTCTCTTCTCGCTCTTATTTGCGTATGTTAGCCACCATATATGCTTAGTCGCTGCTGCAACCTCACCACTTTACCCCCTCCTTTCCCATTAAGCTTTGCTAGTCTTGATACCCATGGTAATGGGATTGCTGAGTCCTCGTGGCTCACAGATTACTAGAACAACAGTTGCAGGTACAGATTTTGTGATGATCCTGATGCGAGCGTGATGTTTGCTTGTTATGGAGTTCTTCTTCTGCTTCTTCTTCGATCAGGGGATAGGTTCCAGGTCGGCAGCCTGGGCTAGCAGGGTGGATGTCGTTTGAGCTTATGTTTGTGTTTCATCCGTAGTCGGATGATGCTCTTATGTATTGTGATGTTGTATTCGTGTGGCATTGTATTCCTTTTGTATGTATCCCCATCTATTATGTAATGTTGATGTAATGATATCCACCTTGCAAAAGCGTTTCAATATGCGGGTCTATCCTTGGTGGGACCTTCGAGTTCCTTTTTGAGAGGGTCGCCAATTGGGCGTGACAAGTTGGTAAGAGCCTCGACCAACCCTAGGAGCCCCCCTTGATTGATCGTGTAGTTTGGCCGATGTCGAGTCTAGAAGAAAACTGTTTTCGAAGTCTAGTTATATCGGAGAGTAGGAATTCTTTTTACTCCTCAGTCCCTTCTTCGCTCTGGTGAGGAATCTTGACGTAGGTGTTTTGAATTACTCCTCTTCCCTTTCAAATTTTTCTTTAGGTTCACGCAGTTGGTTTTCCGACCGTTGGTTCTCAGCTCTTTTTATCCGGTGCAATTCTCGTCAAGTCGACTCGAGCCTCTTCATCTTCACCAAGTTCAATCCTCAGTTGTTTTCTTTTCCCACCCGCCCACCCTTCTTCCTCTCAGAACCGGAGTCCGTAATCGAGTATCCATCCTACTCGTGCGAAGTCTTTGCTTTCTTTCCTTAATGATTTCAACCGGTGCTTTCTCTTCAAGATATTCGTCGGTTCCCCCTTCTAAGTTGTCTTTGTTTTCCCGCCCTCCCACCCTTTTTCTTCCCAGAGCTTGAGTCTCTTTCGAGCATCAATTTCATTCGTACGGAGCCTCTTCAGTCTTCCCTCAACCATTTCAACCGGTGGATTCTCGTCTCGTTCATCATTCTTCACCCCTTTTTC
Organism: Triticum timopheevii; assembly: GCA_963921465.1. Lineage (NCBI taxonomy): Eukaryota > Viridiplantae > Streptophyta > Magnoliopsida > Poales > Poaceae > Triticum > Triticum timopheevii. The sequence continues at coordinate 36,482,325 of OY997264.1, read as the reverse complement.
TTTTTCCGGTGAACTCAATTCAAGTTTTTCGGGTTGATCACATTCTTATACTCGGATCAAGTGTTCTCCTTGCTTGTTTGCCTCTCGCCATTCAATCATTCCAGAGTTCGGAAGACATCTCAGGAGATTCGTCTGTGTTCCAATTAATTCGAGGTTGTCACCTCATTCAAATATTTCAATTATTCCGGTGCATCATCTATCTGTTCATCATCCCTTTCCAATGCTGTTTTCTATTAGTGGGCCCTAACCCACATGTCTTTTCCCAGGATCTTACCTGACTCTTCTAATTATTCCGGAGTTATTCTCAGTTCTTTTCAAGTGTGACGTAAGATTGGATCCCATCAGTCAGATGACTTTCCAAGATCGATTTCAAATAATTTCATGGTTGCCTCAGCCTCTTCGCTTTTCATTCTTCTGGAGTATCTCATTAATTTTGGTGGTGTTTCTCGTCATCATTTGAAGATCGAAGAAGAGTTTTTTTCCATCCTGTCCGTTCTCTCGAAGTTTTGTGGTTCTAGCTTCATGTTATCCTCTCAAATTGTTTTCCAGTAGTGCAAATTCTTTTCATCCATCCGGAGTATTTTAGGGGTTGTTTTCTCTCTCCATCATCCGGAGGCCATCTTTTCGGAATATTTCTTCGTTCCAAGTTTCAGCTCCGTTCGTTCCACAGTTATCTCGGTGCTTCGTTCAAGTGTTCTTTAATCAGCTCATGATCTCTTTGTTCTTTTGCATCTAAATCCCCTCTAGCTTATTTGTTCTTCTAATTCTTCCCGGTGATTCAATCTCTTTCATCAGTCATTTTCGAATTCTTACGTTGGTTCGTTCAAGATTCTTTTTCCTTGATTATCATTTCAATCCATTCATTCTTTCCAATCCTACCGGTGGTTCATGAAGACATTCTCAAGTTTGCAATATGTCACTTCTCAATCTTTTTCTTCGGAGTTTGTTCTTAATGAATAAATTCTAGCTCCAAGTATTTTCATCTTTTCTTTTCCGGAGTTCAATTTTCCTCGGCCATTTCGTCGGAACCTCCATCTAAGTCATCGCAAGCTTTAAGCTTATTCTTTCTTCCTTCATTCCTATCTCATCATCTTTTGTCATTGGAGTTCTTCATGGTGGATCGTCATGATTTAATTCATTCTTCAAGAGTTCATCAAGTGTCATTCCATCTTGTGAAGTTCATTTTCTTTTCATCCATGTTTCAGACGGAGTGCTGTCTAAATCCTTTCAATCTTATTCGTTTCTTACCTTGTTCTAACCGGAGTGGTTGCATAGTCTATCAGATTCTGTGAGCTTTCGATTCTCGTCATTCCCGTCGTTCCTCTCTTCTTTTCGAGTGCTCTTGATTCTTTGCTTCTTCTCTTGAGTTCTTGTTTCACCTCAGACCTTTTCCCTTCCGTCTCGGTCCTAAGATCTCGGGACGAGATCTCTTGTTAGTGGAGGAGTGTTGTAACGCCCCGGATCCGATGCGCCAGGTGTCTGCCAGTTATTCGCCTTCTTTGCCATGTCATTTGCTTGTGTGTTGCATTTTGTCATGTCATCATGTGCCTTTCATTTTGCATACGTGTTCGTCTCATGCATCCGAGCATTTTCCCCGTTGTCCGTTTTGCAATCCGGCACTCCTATGCCCTCCGGCGTTTCCCTTTTGTCTCCTATTGTGAGTGGGTGTTAAACATTCTCGGAATGGCCCGAGGCTTGCCAAGCGGCCTTGGTATAGCACCGGTAGACCGCCTATCATGTTTCGTGCCATTTGGAGGTCGTTTGATACTCCAACGTTTAACCAGGTAACCGTAAAGCCTCTTTTGTCTTGCAGCCCAACACCCCTCCAAAGTGGCCCAAAACCCATCCAAACACACTCCATGCTCTTGGTCGTTCGATCACGATCGTGTGGGCGAAAACCGCACCTCATTTGGAGCTTCCTAGCTCCTCCTAGCTATAAATATGCCTCCCCCTCCGAAATCCCGCAGTCCAAACCCTAGAAATTCCCCTCGCGCCGCCGGACGTTTCTTCCCCGCCGCCCGGTCGCCGCTCCGCCTCCCGGCCGGCCACCGCGGGTGCTGCCCCGCGCCTTGCCGTCGCCCCTCGCCTCCGCGCACGACTCCTCCTCCGAGCGCCGCGCCGCCGTCCCCGATCCGGCGCCGCCCTCGCGCCCTCGCCGTCCGGCAAGCCGCCGCCGCCTCCGCCTCCTCCCATCGCCGCGTCGGCGTCCCTTCGCCCGCGCTTCACCGGAGCTCCTCCGTCGCCTCCGCGGCTGCCCATCGCGGATCCGGTCGGGCCGGACCAGATCCGATGACCCCGAGCCCGGCCATCGTCTTCCCCGTCCTTCTCCGGCCAACTCCGGTGTGATTCCGGCGAGATCCACCGCCGCGTTGACTTTCCCCCGAGGTCCATTTTCGTCCAAGTCCCGTAATAATTGCATATTTTTAGCCATGTTCATCGCATCATAACTCTATGCACACTGCTCCGTTTCGTGCGTGTAATATGTCAAATATTTCGTCTCAACGAGTACTTCATTTCATCTCATTGCATCATTTTCATTTGAGTTCATCTTGATGCCTGAATCATCGTTGCAAGAGTGCTATGTGGTGTTAATCTGCTGAAACTGTTATAACATGCCCATTTGTCATTTTTGCCATATTTGATGTGTGCATCCTATGAGGTTGATGTCCACATGTGTTTTGATCTATGCCATGACATCTTTATAGGGGTATATGCCATGTATTTTTGTGATCAATGTGGTGACTAGCACAAGCATGTAAACTAGGCCTCATGATGTTGCTGATTTCAGTCCCTGTTCTGCTGTTATTTTTATGCCATGTAAACTTGATGCTATAGAGAGATCCATGCTTATTTTGAGATACTTCAGTAAGGATGTTTTGTACATATGGTTATGAGATATCCATCCATGCCCCTGGTTGTATTTATATCTTGCTGTAGATTGTTCATATCTTGCTCCAAACTTGCTAAATGATGTTGCTGTCAGCCTGTTAACATGAATTTCAATGTTGCCATGATTGTTGTTAGTGATCCATGCACCCTATGAACTTGTTCTTGCCATGATTAGCTTCATAAACATGTATTTTTACTATTGGTTGCCTTGCCATGCCATTTATTGCTCTGTAGTGAGTGGTTCAAGCTCACCAACATGACTACTTATTGTTGTTCCTGCCATGTATGAATCTGTCATATAACTTGCCATGTTTACATGGGTGCCATCATATTTTATGTGCCTTTTTGGCTCATGGTCAGTAAGGGACTTTTGTTCTATGCATTTATTAGTATCATGCCATGCCTTTGTTTGCCATGTTGAGTCCTGTAACATGTTGCTTGATAGATCTAAACATTGCAACCTGATGTTATTTCCTGATAAGTCTGAAACTGTTATTATTTGCAATCTTGCCATGTGTGTTTGAGCATGTTCTATTGATTTATGGAGATAGCTCAGTGTTTATGTTTTGTTATGCTTTAACTGTCCTTCATGTCCATGACCTTTGTTTTATTGTTGAGGTCCTGTAGCATGTTGTTTTGGTGCTTGCAATATGCCTAGTTGCTGTTTTGGGCAGATTGTTGCTATAACTTGTATAGAGTGTATGTGTTGAACCGTTGCTCCGTTTTGAGTGTGCTCTATATGAAACTTGCTTGTTTTTGCATGTAGTTTCATATTATAATGTTGCATCCTTGTTTTGAGGTGTTTGCTTGATGTTTGTATGCATTTTGCATCAATGCCATGTTTAACTTGTTTTGCTCATATCTTCTAGGTCGTAGCTCCGAATTAAATGAACTTTATATGTAACTTGACTAGAATCTCGTGTAGATCATCTTGGTGCTTCTTAACTTGCTGTTTAACAACTTGAATATAAGGTTTAATCAGATCTAGACCAATTTCGAAATATGCATATGAGGACTTACCGGAATTGTTATATGTTGTTCCCGGCCTCATTTAAACTTGCTTTGATGCGTTGCTCTTGTATGCATCATCTATTGCCATGAGTAGCTTTATGTAGCTTTGTCATGCATCATGCCTGTTGTGCATCATGTCTTGTCTATGTGTGGTGTGTTTACTATGTTGTGTGCTTCTTCTCGATAGTTCCCGTTTTCGTTGCGATCGTGAGGATTCGTTCGTCTACGCTTGGTTCGTCTTCGTGGCTTCATCTTCTTCATGGACTCGTTCTTCTTCCTAGCGGGACTTCAGGCAAGATGATTGCTACCCTGGATCTCACTACTATCATTGCTATGCTAGTTGCTTCGTTCTATCGCTATGCTGCGTTACCTATCATTTGCTCTTCAAGCCTCCCAAATTGCCATGAACCTCTAACCTTTGACACCCTTCCTAGCAAACCATTGCTTGGCTATGTTACCGCTTTTGCTCAGCCCCTCTTATAGCGTTGCTAGTTGCAGGTGAAGTTGAAGATTGCCCATGGTGGACAGGATTATGTTGGGATATCACAATATCTCTTATTTAATTAATGCATCTATATATTTGGTAAAGGGTGGAAGGCTCGGCCTTATGCCTGGTGTTTTGTTCCACTCTTGTCGCCCTAGTTTCCGTCATACCGGTGTTATGTTTCCGGATTTTGCGTTCCTTACACGGTTGGGTGATTTATGGGACCCCCTTGACAGTTCGCTTTGAATAAAACTCCTCCAGCAAGGCCCAACCTTGGTTTTACCATTTGCCTCACCACCACCTACATTTCCCTTGGGAGTAATTAACCCAAGGGTCATCTTTATTTTAGCCCCCCCCCCCCCGGGCCAGTGCTTGTCTAAGTGTTGGTCCGAACTGAGCCGCCTGCGGGGCCCCCTCGGGGCAACTCGAGGTCTGGTTTTACTCGTAGCCTGTCTCATCCGGTGTTGTCCTGAGAACGAGATATGTGCAGCTCCTATCGGGATTGTCGGCGCATCGGGCGACTTTGCTGGTCTTGTTTTAATATTGTCGAAATGTGTTGTAAACCGGGATTCCGAGTCTGATCGGGTCTTCCTGGGAGAAGGTATATCCTTCGTTGATCGCGAGAGCTTATCATGGGCTAAGTTGGGACACCCCTGCAGGGTTTAAACTTTCGAAAGCCGTGCCCGCGGTTATGGGCAGATGGGAATTTGTTAATGTCCGGTTGTATAACTTGACACCAGATCCAAATTAAAACGCATCAACCGTGTGTGTAGCCGTGATGGTCTCTTTTCGGCGGAGTCCGGGAAGTGAACACGGTTTTGGGTTATATTTGACGTAAGTAGGAGTTCAGGATCACCTCTTGATCATTGCTAGCTTCACGACCGTTCCGCTTGCTCTCTTCTCGCTCTTATTTGCGTATGTTAGCCACCATATATGCTTAGTCGCTGCTGCAACCTCACCACTTTACCCCCTTCCTTTCCCATTAAGCTTTGCTAGTCTTGATACCCATGGTAATGGGATTGCTGAGTCCTCGTGGCTCACAGATTACTACAACAACAGTTGCAGGTACAGGTTTTGCGATGATCCTGACGCGAGAGTGATGTTTGCTTGTTATGGAGTTCTTCTTCTGCTTCTACTTCGATCAGGGGATAGGTTCCAGGTCGGCAGCCTGGGCGAGCAGGGTGATGTCATTTGAGCTTATGTTTGTGTTTCATCCGTAGTCGGATGATGCTCTTATGTATTGTGATGTTGTATTCGTGTGGCATTGTATTCCTTTTGTATGTATCCCCATCTATTATGTAATGTTGATGTAATGATATCCACCTTGCAAAAGCGTTTCAATATGCGGGTCTATCCTTGGTGGGACCTTCGAGTTCCTTTTGGAGAGGGTCGCAAATTGGGCGTGACAAGTTGGTATCAGAGCCTCGACCAACCCTAGGAGCCCCCCTTGATTGATCGTGTAGTTTGGCCGATGTCGAGTCTAGAAGAAAACTGTTTTCGGAGTCTAGTTATATCGGAGAGTAGGAATTCTTTTTACTCCTCAGTCCCTTCTTCGCTCTGGTGAGGAATCTTGACGTAGGTGTTTTGAATTACTCCTCTTCCCTTTCAAATTTTTCTTTAGGTTCACGCAGTTGGTTTTCCGACCGTTGGTTCTCAGCTCTTTTTATCCGGTGCAATTCTCGTCAAGTCGACTCGAGCCTCTTCATCTTCACCAAGTTCAATCCTCAGTTGTTTTCTTTTCCCACCCGCCCACCCTTCTTCCTCTCAGAACCGGAGTCCGTAATCGAGCATCCATCCTACTCGTGCGAAGTCTTTGCTTTCTTTCCTTAATGATTTCAACCGGTGCTTTCTCTTCAAGATATTCGTCGGTTCCCCCTTCTAAGTTGTCTTTGTTTTCCCGCCCTCCCACCCTTTTTCTTCCCAGAGCTTGAGTCTCTTTCGAGCATCAATTTCATTCGTACGGAGCCTCTTCAGTCTTCCCTCAACCATTTCAACCGGTGGATTCTCGTCTCGTTCGTCATTCTTCACCCCTTTTTCTTTTTCCGGTGAACTCAATTCAAGTTTTTCGGGTTGATCACATTCTTATACTCGGATCAAGTGTTCTCCTTGCTCGTTTGCCTCTCGCCATTCAATCATTCCAGAGTTTGGAAGACATCTCAAGAGATTCGTCTGTGTTCCAATTAATTCGAGGTTGTCACCTCATTCAAATATTTCAATTATTCCGGTGCATCATCTATCTGTTCATCATCCCTTTCCAACGCTGTTTTCTATTAGTGGGCCCTAACCCACATGTCTTTTCCCAGGATCTTACCTGACTCTTCTAATTATTCCGGAGTTATTCTCAGTTCTTTTCAAGTGTGACGTAAGATTGGATCCCATCAGTCAGATGACTTTCCAAGATCGATTTCAAATAATTTCATGGTTGCCTCAACCTCTTCGCTTTTCATTCTTCCGGAGTATCTCATTAATTTTGGTGGTGTTTCTCGTCATCATTTGAAGATCGAAGAAGAGTTTTTTTCCATCCTGTCCGTTCTCTCGAAGTTTTGTGGTTCTAGCTTCATGTTATCCTCTCAAATTGTTTTCCAGTAGTGCAAATTCTTTTCATCCATCCGGAGTATTTTAGGGGTTGTTTTCTCTCTCCATCATCTGGAGGCCATCTTTTCGGAATATTTCTTCGTTCCAAGTTTCAGCTCCGTTCGTTCCACAGTTATCCCGGTGCTTCGTTCAAGTGTTCTTTAATCAGCTCATGATCTCTTTGTTCTTTTGCATCTAAATCCCCTCTAGCTTATTTGTTCTTCTAATTCTTCCCGGTGATTCAATCTCTTTCATCAGTCATTTTCGAATTCTTACGTTGGTTCGTTCAAGATTCTTTTTCCTTGATTATCATTTCAATCCATTCATTCTTTCCAATCCTACCGGTGGTTCATGAAGACATTCTCAAGTTTGCAATATGTCACTTCTCAATCTTTTTCTTCGGAGTTTGTTCTTAATGAATAAATTCTAGCTCCAAGTATTTTCATCTTTTCTTTTCCGGAGTTCAATTTTCCTCGGCCATTTCGTCGGAACCTCCATCTAAGTCATCGCAAGCTTTAAGCTTATTCTTTCTTCCTTCATTCCTATCTCATCATCTTTTGTCATTGGAGTTCTTCATGGTGGATCGTCATGATTTAATTCATTCTTCAAGAGTTCATCAAGTGTCATTCCATCTTGTGAAGTTCATTTTCTTTTCATCCATGTTTCAGACGGAGTGCTGTCTAAATCCTTTCAATCTTATTCGTTTCTTACCTTGTTCTAACCGGAGTGGTTGCATAGTCTATCTGATTCTGTGAGCTTTCGATTCTCGTCATTCCCGTCGTTCCTCTCTTCTTTTCGAGTGCTCTTGATTCTTTGCTTCTTCTCTTGAGTTCTTGTTTCACCTCATCCCTTTTCCCTTCCGTCTCGGTCCTAAAATCTCGGGACGAGATCTCTTGTTAGTGGAGGAGTGTTGTAACGCCCCGGATCCGATGCGCCAGGTGTCTGCCAGTTATTCGCCTTCTTTGCCATGTCATTTGCTTGCGTGTTGCATTTTGTCATGTCATCATGTGCCTTTCGTTTTGCATACGTGTTCGTCTCATGCATCCGAGCATTTTCCCCGTTGTCCGTTTTGCAATCCGGCACTCCTATGCCCTCCGGCATTTCCCTTTTGTCTCCTGTTGTGAGTGGGTGTTAAACATTCTCGGAATGGCCCGAGGCTTGCCAAGCGGCCTTGGTATAGCACCGGTAGACCGCCTGTCAAGTTTCGTGCCATTTGGAGGTCGTTTGATACTCCAACGTTTAACCGGGTAACCGTAAAGCCTCTTTTGTCTTGCAGCCCAACACCCCTCCAAAGTGGCCCAAAACCCATCCAAACCCACTCCATGCTCTCGGTCGTTCGATCACGATCGTGTGGGCGAAAACCACACCTCATTTGGAGCTTCCTAGCTCCTCCTAGCTATAAATATGCCTCCCCCTCCGAAATCCCGCAGTCCAAACCCTAGAAATTCCCCTCGCGCCGCCGGACGTTTCTTCCCCGCCGCCCGGTCGCCGCTCCGCCTCCCGGCCGGCCGCCGCGGGTGCTGCCCCGCGCCTCGCCGTCGCCCCTCGCCTCCGCGCACGACTCCTCCTCCGAGTGCCGCGCCGCCGTCCCCGATCCGGCGCCGCCCTCGCGCCCTCGCCGTCCGGCAAGCCGCCGCCGCCTCCGCCTCCTCCCGTCGCCGCGTCGGCGTCCCTTCGCCCGCGCTTCACTGGAGCTCCTCCATTGCCTCCGCCGCTGCCCATCGCGAATCCGGTCGGGCCGGACCAGATCCGACGACCCCGAGCCCGGCCATCGTCTTCCCCGTCCTTCTCCGGCCAACTCCGGTGTGATTCCGGCGAGATCCACCGCCGCGTTGACTTTCCCCCGAGGTGCATTTTCGTCCAAGTCCCGTAATAATTGCATATTTTTAGCCATGTTCATCGCATCATAACTCTATGCATACTGCTCCGTTTCGTGCGTGTAATATGTCAAATATTTCGTCTCAACGAGTACTTCATTTCATCTCATTGCATCATTTTCATTTGAGTTCATCTTGATGCCTGAATCATCGTTGCAAGAGTGCTATGTGGTGTTAATCTGCTGAAACTGTTATAACATGCCCATTTGTCATTTTTGCCATATTTGATGTGTGCATCCTATGAGGTTGATGTCTACATGTGTTTTATCTATGCCATGACATCTTTATAGGGGTATATGCCATGTATTTTTGTGATCAATGTGGTGACTAGCACAAGCATGTAAACTAGGCCTCATGATGTTGCTGATTTCAGTCCCTGTTCTGCTGTTATTTTTATGCCGTGTAAACTTGATGCTATAGAGAGATCCATGCTTATTTTGAGATACTTCAGTAAGGATGTTTTGTACATATGGTTATGAGATATCCATCCATGCCCCTGGTTGTATTTATATCTTGCTGTAGATTGTTCATATCTTGCTCCAAACTTGCTAAATGATGTTGCTGTCAGCCTGTTAACATGAATTTCAGTGTTGCCATGATTGTTGTTAGTGATCCATGCACCCTATGAACTTGTTCTTGCCATGATTAGCTTCATAAACATGTATTTTTACTATTGGTTGCCTTGCCATGCCATTTATTGCTCTGTAGTGAGTGGTTCAAGCTCACCAACATGACTACTTATTGTTGTTCCTGCCATGTATGAATCTGTCATATAACTTGCCATGTTTACACGGGTGCCATCATATTTTATGTGCCTTTTTGGCTCATGGTCAGTAAGGGACTTTTGTTCTATGCATTTATTAGTATCATGCCATGCCTTTGTTTGCCATGTTGAGTCCTGTAACATGTTGCTTGATAGATCTAAACATTGCAACCTGATGTTATTTCCTGATAAGTCTGAAACTGTTATTATTTGCAATCTTGCCATGTGTGTTTGAGCATGTTCTATTGATTTATGGAGATAGCTCAGTGTTTATGTTTTGTTATGCTTTAACTGTCCTTCATGTCCATGACCTTTGTTTTATTGTTGAGGTCCTGTAGCATGTTGTTTTGGTGCTTGCAATATGCCTAGTTGCTGTTTTGGGCAGATTGTTGCTATAACTTGTATAGAGTGTATGTGTTGAACCGTTGCTCCGTTTTGAGTGTGCTCTATATGAAACTTGCTTGTTTTTGCATGTAGTTTCATATGATAATGTTGCATCCTTGTTTTGAGGTGTTTGCTTGATGTTTGTATGCATTTTGCATCAATGCCATGTTTAACTTGTTTTGCTCATATCTTCTAGAGGCCGTAGCTCCGAATTAAATGAACTTTATATGTAACTTGACTAGAATCTCGTGTAGATCCTCTTCGTGCTTCTTAACTTGCTGTTTAACAACTTGAATATAAGGTTTAATCAGATCTGGACCAATTTCGAAATATGCATATGAGGACTTATCGGAATTGTTATATGTTGTTCCCGGCCTCATTTAAACTTGCTTTGATGCGTTGCTCTTGTATGCATCATATATTGCCATGAGTAGCTTTATGTAGCTTTGTCATGCATCATGCCTGTTGTGCATCATGTCTTGTCTATGTGTGGTGTGTTTACTATGTTGTGTGCTTCTTCTCGATAGTTCCCGTTTTCGTTGCGATCGTGAGGATTCGTTCGTATACGCTTGGTTCGTCTTCGTGGCTTCATCTTCTTCATGGACTCGTTCTTCTTCCTAGCGGGACTTCAGGCAAGATGATTGCTACCCTGGATCTCACTACTATCATTGCTATGCTAGTTGCTTCGTTCTATCACTATGCTGCGTTACCTATCATTTGCTCTTCAAGCCTCCCAAATTGCCATGAACCTCTAACCTTTGACACCCTTCCTAGCAAACCATTGCTTGGCTATGTTACCGCTTTTGCTCAGCCCCTCTTATAGCGTTGCTAGTTGCAGGTGAAGTTGAAGATTGCCCATGGTGGACAGGATTATGTTGGGATATCACAATATCTCTTATTTAATTAATGCATCTATATATTTGGTAAAGGGTGGAAGGCTCGGCCTTATGCCTGGTGTTTTGTTCCACTCTTGCCGCCCTAGTTTCCGTCATACCGGTGTTATGTTCCCGGATTTTGCGTTCCTTACGCGGTTGGGTGATTTATGGGACCGCCTTGACAGTTCGCTTTGAATAAAACTCCTCCAGCAAGGCCCAACCTTGGTTTTGCAATTTGCCTCACCACCACCTACATTTCCCTTGGGAGTAATTAACCCAAGGGTCATCTTTATTTTAGCCCCCCCGGGCCAGTGCTTGTCTAAGTGTTGGTCCGAACTGAGCCGCCTGCAGGGCCCCCTCGGGGCAACTCGAGGTCTGGTTTTACTCGTAGCCTGTCTCATCCCGTGTTGCCCTGAGAACGAGATATGTGCAGCTCCTATCGGTATTGTCGGCGCATCGGGCGGCTTTGCTGGTCTTGTTTTACCATCATCGAAATGTCTTGTAAACCGGGATTCCGAGTCTGATCGGGTCTTCCTGGGAGAAGGTATATCCTTCGTTGATCGCGAGAGCTTATCATGGGCTAAGTTGGGACACCCCTGCGGGGTTTAAACTTTCGAAAGCCGTGCCCGCGGTTATGGGCAGATGGGAATTTGTTAATGTCCGGTTGTAGATAACTTGACACCAGATCCGAATTAAAACGCATCAACCGTGTGTGTAGCCGTGATGGTCTCTTTTCAGCGGAGTCCGGGAAGTGAACACAGTTTTGGGTTATGTTTGACGTAAGTAGGAGTTCAGGATCACCTCTTGATCATTGGTAGCTTCACGACTGTTCCGCTTGCTCTCTTCTCGCTCTTATTTGCGTATGTTAGCCTCCATATAAGCTTAGTCGCTGCTGCAACCTCACCACTTTACCCCCTTCCTTTCCCATTAAGCTTTGCTAGTCTTGATACCCATGGTAATGGGATTGCTGAGTCCTCGTGGCTCACAGATTACTACAACAACAGTTGCAGGTACAGGTTTTGCGATGATCCTGACGTGAGAGCGATGTTTGCTTGTTATGGAGTTCTTCTTCTGCTTCTTCTTCGATCAGGGGATAGGTTCCAGGTCGGCAGCCTGGGCTAGCAGGGTGGATGTCGTTTGAGCTTATGTTTGTGTTTCATCCGTAGTCGTATGATGCTCTTATGTATTGTGATGTTGTATTCGTGTGGCATTGTATGCCTTTTGTATGTATCCCCATCTATTATGTAATGTTGATGTAATGATATCCACCTTGCAAAAGCGTTTCAATATGCGGGTCTATCCTTGGTGGGACCTTCGAGTTCCTTTTGGATAGGGTCGCAAATTGGGCGTGACACGAGCCCCCCGCTCCTTCGAACGGTGGGAGCGGGGGCGGGCGATCGTGGTAGTCCTCGTCGGCCCCCAGGTTGCCACCGGAAGGGCCAACGTCGAAGGAGCGGGGGAGCCGACGTGGTTGGGAGGCTCGGGAGCGATCCTGAGGTCAAAGCCCTGGTCGTTGAAGAACACACGAATGGTGGCACGGAGCTTGGAGTACTCGAGGCACTTGACGTGGACCCGGACCTCCTCCTCCTTGCGGAGGAGCTCATCGACCACCACCACCTTGCCAAAGATCCGGGACATCTGGCGGTTGACGAGCTTGGACCGGGCAATATCGGGGAGGCCGGCCCCAAGAATCCAGGCGGTGTCCAGGACGGCCACGGCCTGGGCGTCAAGGATCGGCTCGGTGATGTCGACAACGAGCTGGTTGAGGGCGAGGGTGATCCGGCCACTGCGAGTGGCATAACCGTAGTAGATGGAGTCGGGAAAGATGATGGTGAAGATGTGGCTAGCGGTGGGAGTGACCACCCAGTCCCACTGGCACCGGTAGAGGTGGTTGAGCTCGGCCTCAATCATCTCCGAGGAGGCCACCCCGTCGACCACAGTGACGATCGCCTGGAGGGAGGGAGTGGGAGGCGGAATGTCGGGACCTCGAGGTGGAAGAAGCCCAACCCCTCGATGTCATGGTCGTACATCATAAGCTCCGACGCCACCGGTCTATCCAGGCACAGGAGGGTGGGGTGTCCAGGGTCTTTGTAGAGGTAGCGGCACTGAGGGTTGACGCAGTTGACTTGCGAGTGGCCCGCCACCCCGCACTTGAAGCAGGGGGGGAGGTTTGAGACGGAGCCCGGAGCAGTAGAGGTGCCCGAGGCCGGAGGGGGGAGCACGGGCTGGTTGCCACGGCCCGTGCCGTGGCGCTTCTTCTTCTTGGCCGGTCCAGGGCGACCGCAGGATGGGCCACTGCCTGGGGTGGCAGCAGTAGATGGTGCCGAGGAGGCGGCCGCGTGTGGCGGCACATACCTCCGAGCGGCAGGGGCAGGCGGCGGGGCTTGGACGCGAGGAGAGGTGGGGCACGATGACCGGGACAGGGAGGGTCTATGGCCATGGCGCGGGGCCGGAGATGGAGGGCGACGCCGGGAGCGCCAGTCACCCGAGGCTACCGGGCGGGGGGGAGCGGGATCGGCCCCGGGCGTCACGGTGGGCAGGGGAGCGCCGGTCGTCACGGCGGCCCTCGCGGATTTCCGGCAGCTCATGCCGGAGCTCCTCCTCGTGCCGGAGCGAGTCCAGAGACGGGCGGGAGGAGTTGCACCGGTCCTCGGCACGTCGCTTGTGTCGGGCCGCACCGTCGTCCCATTCGCGGGGCATCTCCTACCGCGGCGAGGGAGGAGGGGGCAGGGGAGGGGCAGCAACGATGGTCGTACGGGGGGGAGGGGAGGTCGGCGCGGCGAACAGGGGAGCGAAGAAGGGGGGCAGGGTTGGGGGAGGCAGCGGGGAAGGAGACAGGCACGACCGGGAGGCCTCGAGGGAGCCAAATCGAGGCGACCGGCAGCCTGGCCTAGGGCACGCATGCAGCCCAGGCACCTCAGGCTGGCCCATCCGAGGCGATGACGGCCCAGCGGGAGGGAGCTGCAGATGGTCCGGGCCAGGGCCCAAGATGCTCGGCGCAGGGGCGGCACGGCCCAGCAAGCGGGGCGGCCCCGAGACCTGTAGGGTTTCCCCCGAGGGTATGCGAGCCAGTTTTGGGGTCGTGAGGTGGTGCAAACATCGAAGCTGACTTAAAAATCACAGGCACCTTTGGAATGTCGCTTCTTTGCTTGGTTGGCACTTAGGAATCAGTGTTGGACTTCGGACCGGTTAGCCAGGAGGGGTTTGCCCCATCAGGACGCGTGTCCATTTTGTGATCAGGAAGAGGAAACGATAAACCACATTTTGCTCACGTGTGTGTTCGCCAGGACGACATGGACGGTGGTTGGAGAGGCTCTTAGCATGAGTGTTTGGACACCGAGCCAAGAGGACACACTTGGGGTCTGGCTGTGTAGTAGAAATACACATAGCTCTACCCGCACCAAGGACTTACATATCGTGTTGCTACTAGTCATGTGGGAGCTATGGAAGCATCGTAATGCCATTGTCTTCGATGGCGATTCTCCATCGGTCAAGAGGCTCATCGACAAGGTGAAGGCTGAGGCCAAAGTGTGGGCTACGGCAGGGTTGATCAAAAGGGAGTTGGAAGGTTTTCTAGGTAGATTGTATAGGTGGGCTATTGGGGAGGAGTAGGGTACTTGCTTGTAAGTGGAGTGGATGCAAGCTAAAAGCTGCACGGTCATGTATATGTAAATTGTGGTGGAGGCCTTCTTTGCCTTTCTTCTTTAATATATGATATGCACACTCATGCATATTTGAGAGAAAAATATATGTGCGCACTAAGTTGTAGCGGCAAACCGTTCTGTCAAGCACATAAGAGGTTGTGTTGGTGTAGTCCATCTAGTGAAAGTAACTGAGCTGGAAGTTGAGACCACTCATCTCTATTTCTTGACTTGGTCCCACATAGCATAAGACATATACATAAGACCATAAATTATTAAATCTGAATATGAAAGCCAAGGAACATACTACTACATAAATATTCCGGTTCCTGATTTCATGAGCTCCCTGCTCAATAATCTTGCTGCTAGAGGGAATGTGACAGCTAGTGGTTGGGAGGCGAAACCTTAGATGGCGAAGCCTTATAGGGTGCCAACAATTAGTTCAGTCCAGCTGCTAGGCTCCATGATGTAACAATGCGAGTATTTAAAAACATTAAAACTGTACACTTTTCCAGCCCTCGTAGGCCATTAGTGCTCCCAACCTTCCGATCATCAATTTGAACCATTTTCGATCATCAATTTGAACCATTTTTGGCCATCAGATGAGCCGTGAATCACAGCTAATCTTGTGTCGTTCGCTAACTCTGATCTCTCAACGTCATGGGCCACTGCTCCGGTAGCTTTTTTGCACGTTCTGGATTAAATTGGGCTAATGGGCTGTTCCATCAAGGAGGAGTCTCTGGCGCATAAAAACGAAGGACTCCGGCCTGCGTTCCCATCGAGAGTATAGGCGCATTCTCGAAAAAAAAATCGAGAGAACAGGCAGCATCTCCAGCCATTCAGCGACCACATAGGGCGTGTTTGGTTGCCTATGTGAGGTCCAACCAGGCCCGCGCGGGAAGGATTCGGCCTGTTTGGTAGCCCGCATACACTATTGGGCCTGCATTGCACGCTTCTTAAAGCACCTCAGGGCCTGGCTCACTGGAAACGCACGAATCGGCAGTTTCTCCAGGGCCAGGCCCGAGCGGTGCACGTGGGCGGGCGCGGCTGCACGCGCGTGGCCACGCTCGAGAAGCCGCGTTGCTTCCCGAAGCACCGGCAGTTATTAGCCTCACTGCCCCTCACCGCTCCCTCTCCCCACTCTTCCCCACTCTCCCAACTCTCACCGGCGGCGGCAGATCGGAGCAGAGGAAGAAGACCACCGGACTCCATCACCAGCGACGGCGGATCGGAGCAGAGGAAGAAGACCACCGGACTCCTCAATGGCGGTAAGCACGTCTCCCTCTTCCACATGAATGCTAGATTCGATCCACGACGATAGATTCGATCCACGGCGGACGGGAATGGTGAATAGAGGTAGCTAAGCATAGGGGTAAATCATACTAGTTCATAGCAGTTCATACATGCAAGATCGGTAGATTTAGGGATTGGGGGATAGGGGAATAGGGGGAAAGGGGGTACAAAACGGAGACCAGCTGACCGCGGCGGCCGTCATCGGCGTGCAGAGCGGCTGGTCGAGCCGCTGGCCTTCATCTTCTTCTTCATCGCCGTGCGGGCCGGCGGGTCGTCCTCGTCATCCTCGGCAGAGTCGAGGTCGATCTGCCAGGTAGGATGGACTGACTCCGGCGCCCTAGCTGGCATGTGCACTGCCTCTTCTTCCTCCTCCTTAGGCTCCCCACCGATGACCGCCGGTGGCGCGATAACCGTCTCCCAGTACACTACGGCATGGCGGTCATTAGGAGCCCAGTAGGTCTTGTACTTGCACCACTTCTTCCTCTGTTTAGGGTCGTCGGAGACGGCCTGATTCATGGTCCAGTGAATGATGTCAACTGCCATCGCGCCCTTCGCTGGGTCAGGAATCAACGTCTTCAGCTCATCTTTAGTGGCCTTCATGAGCACGGCATTGGATTCGTTCTGCATGTCCGGCATGGAGCCGAAGTTCGAGCACACCTCCATGGTGTTCTCGAACTTGGTCCGGTCACCAGCCATCTACCCGAGGAAGAAGGCCCTCCAGCCAATACCCCAAGGGAAGGGGTTGGCGTTGGAGCTGGAGCTAGAGCTCATGGCGATGGGGAGGAGGAAGGTTGACAGTGAGAGAAGAGAGGGGGTGGGTAAGTAGTGGTGGGCAAGGTGAGTAAATATAGGGGGGGGTGGAGAGGAGAAGAATGACAGTCATGCCAACTGCAAGCTCTTGAATTAGCCATGAACTCTGTGCAATGCCTGACTCCATGACTTGTGTGCAGATCGAGGATAGTAATGAGATGGGCACGGAGGTGCTCCCGGCCGTTGACAGCAAGGGAAAGCAGCCCCTTCATCCAATGCCTGACAAGGTTGAGCTGCCGCCCACCGCCGAGGAAGACCCGAAAACGCCTGAGGGTGGCGTCAACGAGGGCATGGAGGAGCCCCCCAGCAACAAGCGCCGCAACTACGGCCACTACCATCAGGAGGATGGCCCAACTCACTTCTGCAAGGTCATCCTTGCACCGAAGCTTGAGTGCACCCCCATGCCCCTGGACTTCACCAAGCACTTCGTCGCGGTGCTGACGGAGTTCAAGCTCAGGAACAACACCGGCTGCTCCTGGAAGGTGATGGTCAAGCTGATGAACGACAGGGTGACCCTGGATCAGGGTTGGGCCACCTACGCAGCCGTTCATCAGATCAAGATCGACTATATGGTGACGTTCAAGCTCCTCACTCCCGACACCCTCAAGGTCATCATCTTCGACGACGATGGCATTGAGGTCGTCAACAAGTGCGGGAAGCACGACGAAGCCTTCGCTGCCAAGGAGTAGGGCCGGGGCCTCCCTAAGTACTATCGAGTCTGCTATGGTTTATGCGTAGAACTGTTATGAACTGTCGTACTGCTTATATCTTAATTATCTAGTTGATGCTCTGTTTATACTCTGTTGTGCTTATGATGTGTGCCGCCGAAGTGTGGTGGTAACCTCACCAACTAGCCAAAGAGGTTACCACACATCAGGCCTTGCATACAACCAAACACCATGCCTTGGGTTTGTGGACTAACATGCAGGCAACCAAACACCAGACAGTGTGGTTCAGCCCATGCAGGTAAGAGGGCATGCAGGCAACCAAACAACATGCATATGGTGCATTTGAGGCTGCATTTGCATAGCCAGGTTGGGTGGAGAAGTGTATGCGATGCAGACACTGTAGCAAACGGCAACCAAACACGCCCCTAGCGGATCGGTCGAGCCGCCGGTCGATTTGGATGCGAGGCTGTGAGCGTGGCTATGTAGCGGGCGAGGCCACGTGGCATTTACCGTCGTGGGATGCGACCGTACGCCGACCTGGTTCGAGCCTCCCGGACCGGACGCCGATGCAGGATAAAGGCGAAGCGTCATGGTCTGTTTGGTGAGGCAGGCGAGTGGAACTGGTCCGCTGGTATTGGGGACAATCAATCATCCGTTTCAGCAGGGCATTTATCGTGGATGATTAAATGGAGGTATGCATTCCGTCTCCTCGATCCCCTACACGCCAACCCTTCCCCTCAGTCTGCATGGACGCCGTGGCCGGCGGACACAGTGGACGACGAGGCTTGAGCCTGTGCGCGTGACGACCCCGACTGCGATCGGTGAGGGGGAACAGACTGGAGGACGACGAACAAAGTATCATGGGAGCTCAAACGGGCAAAGGTCAATGGCGCTGCAGCCCTCTTGCTTGTGCCTCCCCACCCGCTGATTCATCATCACCACCCTTGATGTCTCTCCCGTCTCCACCTTTCACCTTGGCACCAACGCCCAACATCACCGACGCAGTAATCCATCTATAGTTCTGCACACAAAGGCCAGGGAAAAGGCAGGCACAACAGCTACAAGCTCATGCACGGGTATCACCTATGTTGTTTTGTTTATCCTTCGCTACCACCAGCATTATTCTTCTTATTTACTTATAATCTTTTCTTCTATCCTTTCCTCCAGGATCATAGTCTGGCATGAATTTCACCTGATTTTGTTCACGCGAATGATGCAACAGTACTTGTTGGATCATGGTGAACTGTATATTTAATTTTCTCTTCATGGCTTCTGTTTTCTAACTTATTCTTAGAAATTTATTGGCGTGCATGATAACTGGATCCATTTTTTTCTGATGCACAAGTGGTAAGTTTGCTGCTATCTCCCATCCTATGTGTATCTGGCTTGCTGAATTTACGGATTTGTTTAACTGCTAAAATTAGATAGCTTTCTGATTTATGGTGTTCAGTCTACTTGATCGAAGACAAAGGCTGCTCGGTATGGAAAATGATTATTTTTTTTACCCCAGCAGCACTAATGTGTGGGCTTTCTCCATTCTTGCAGGAACTATGTACTTTGGCTATGTGGTGGCATCTACATTATGAGCAATTGGGCACTTTGGTTCTGTTTTGAAAAATAAAATTGTACTAGCGTGTGTTATTTAAAGATCAGGGTTTGCAGAGTTATCTACGTATTAGCAAACCTTTCTATAACTTGACAATTCAATGTTGATATGGTGAATTGTATATCTTATTCTCTATAGGCGTAGTATTCTTGCAAAATATCTAAACTTCTCTTGTTCAAAGGAATTAATACAAAATTCTAAGTTCGCCTAAAATGGTACGTTGTTAATTGAACTCTTGGACAAAATTTTCATGATAAGCAACTATGAAAACAATTGTTATATGATTTGGGGGTGTTGTCTCTTGTAGCTAGGGCTATAGGGTGTCCGTGTCGTGCGGCGTTGTGGCTCGCGTGCGAGCGGTGGTTGTCGGAGTGGCGGCTCCGGACTTGGGTGTGTGTTGAGGCGACTGTAGCCTTGTGTCGTGTGGACGATGAGGCTTCGTTGCTTGTGCGGTCTTTTGGTTTGGTTTTCCTTATAAACTGGTCCGCCATATTTGGTTTTCGATCTGTTTTTTCTTATAAACTGGATGAGTTTCTGTTTTGAAATATATTCAGGTGGGGAGTCCCCCCCCCCCCCCTGACCGTTAAAAAAAAGTTATTATATGATTTGATTATTATCTATTTGATGTACTTATATTTCATAAACCTTTAACATGAATGTAGATGGAAGCATATTGATTAACTTGCAAAATTGTGTGAGAAGATGCAGTATACTCTATCTGTCCCAAAATAAGTGTTACGGTTTTAGGTCAATATTTAACTAAAACCTTGACACTTATTTTTAGACAGAGGGAGTACTAGACAAATGTATACAAGTTGCTTTTTATTCCTAACAATTAAGAGTCAAAATAGATGGGCGCGGCAACGCGCGCCAACAATGATCTCGTATGTCTTAGGAGAGCGCCAACAACATTCAATCCCGTTATGACATGGTTCAAGGGCCAGGAATCACGATCTCCCTATACGTACTGCAGCCATACCTGCTCCTTTTTACGGATAGCCGTATGCATCACAACATGCGGTGATCTATCTCAAAAACATGCTGCATGCACCACAACCACATGATGTGCGGCGGAGATTCCCAGGGCATATCTTGAGAATCAGACCTTCCCCCAGCTGCTCTGGTGGGGAAGCTGGCCCGCCGGTGCCCATGGCACGTCGGCCTCCGGAGAGGAGAGACGAGGAGGGTAGGGGCTTGATTGCTTTTTAAGTTTTTGAATAAGAATGTTGGTGTAAAATCCTCTTGTCTAACGTCGTCGCCTGCGAACCGTTAAGCCACGTTGGCAAAAGCGGGACCCACCTATCATAATCGTCATCAAAACGATCAAAGCTGTCAACTAGTGTTTTTTTTGCAAAGAATTAACCTTGAAATTAGTGGTTTTTGGCACAAAACTGTAGGATTGTGGTTCCCGCAACTCTAGCCTTCGATGTTGATGTTTTCTGCAATTCACTCCTTCTATGTAGACAAACGGAAAACGAGAAGAAGAGACAAAAGAGTGGGTTGAAGTATTGCATCAGTCAGGATAGAACCATCTACACTAGCCTATAGCCACCAAACCTATGGTTAATTCTCACCTTGAATTTCATTTTGAGATCGTGCACCAGAGTTGTATATATTTGTGTTAAGAGGACATATACTTATTTTGCCAACACTGTGATTAATAGTCATGACGACTACCATCAAAAGCAACGAGAGCTTAGGAACCAAAAGATCAACACCTGAACTAGTGTATCTTGCATTTTGACGTAGACTGACCTTGCCAGCTTCGACACTAGCCAGGTGCCTGTCTTCGTTACACATAATTTCTCACAATTTTCTCTAACATTAAGTAAACCCAATCAGACACCTCCAAGTCATAAGGTGTTCAAAGTAAATTACTGCAGCAAAGAACAATACAAAACATCATGGTTTCACTTGTATGACAACAGTGTTCAACTCAAGGAACATATTAGATCTTGTTGTTCTTCCCATGCCAATTGCTTTGCAACCAACGGCTCTTGCACCTTTTAATTCTCTCTGCGACTTCGGTCATAGTCTCATAGTCGGTCTGTCATTTACATCAACTTCGAGACATTGCACCACGATCTGTCCAATCTCGCCGAGGCAGTTCACGTCGGCCCCGCTGGACAAAATCTCTGTGTCATACATCTTTCCTGTAGTCCCGTCCACGGAAGCCTTGACATAGTTTAATGGAAGGCTATTGTTTCCATCATACCTCGCCTTCTTTCGGGTGATGAGCTCCAGCAGCACGATCCCTAAGCTGTAGACATCGCTTTTCTCTGTGAGGAGTCCGGTCTTCATGTACACAGGGTCTATGTAGCTGCTATCCCCGATAACCCAGTTGGTGTGGTCCTTTTCAATGGACATAAGCCTCGATGTCCCGAAGTCCGACACCTTGGGAACTAACTCATCATCGAGGAGGATGTTTCCAGATTTCACATCGCCATGTAGGATCTTCTGGCTTGCTTGCGAATGCATGTATGCAAGGGCATCTGCAGAGCAGATGGCAATGTCAAGGCGTGCTCGTAGGGAGATGGGGTCTCTTCTTACATTGCCATTCTTGCCATGGAGCACATCGTATAAGCTCCCCATTGGAACGAACTCGTAGACCAACATAGGAACTTCTGTCTCCAAACAACACCCCAATAGCTGGACGATATACTTGTGACTTA
The DNA here is from genome assembly GCA_963921465.1 of Triticum timopheevii. Classification (NCBI taxonomy): domain Eukaryota; kingdom Viridiplantae; phylum Streptophyta; class Magnoliopsida; order Poales; family Poaceae; genus Triticum; species Triticum timopheevii. Next base: position 36,460,778 of record OY997264.1, on the reverse strand, counting down.
TTTGTGATTGAATTTGAATTTCGTTGGCAAAGTCCTTCTGGCGGTCCTCGTTGATTGCAATGGATCGTTTGACTGCAACTGGCACGTATCCACTGGTATTTCCCTTGTACACCTCACCAAATGCACCTCTTCCTATAATGGTACTATAGTTCTTGGTTATTTTGTCTAGCTCCTCCTTCCTGAAAATCTCAATCTTGATGCTGTTCAGTAATTGTCCCCCATTCTTGTTGAAACGATCTCTAAGCCTTTTTTTCTCATGCTCCATGTGTATGAATACTAGTAGTACTACTGATATGGAGATGGCGATGGTTGTTCCTATGTCAAAATATGTACCACGTAAGGCAAATCCATTGTTGTCTTAATTCGAAGTTTAACTAGATTTTTTAGGCAATGGAAGAGTAACTCTCCCCTGTCTCTGGATCCGAAGATGCACAGAACTAACTTTTACATGACCTTGTTCTGACTAGTCTTATGAAAAGTACAAGGGATAACCACAATACGACATGAACATATTGAAAACTCGGGTATTACAAATCCTATTGAAATCCTGGGGTATCTATGTAGCCATAACATTTTCCAAAGAGAAACACTTTCGCCTAATAACTAACTCAAGCTTTCAAAAAAAAAAACAATCATGTAACATGTAGTACTTCATTAGCTGTTAAATTTGGTGAAACGAGATGAGATATTTACGTCTTTCTAGACCCGTTGTGTGTGTATACGTACTAAATGGTAAATTGCATACACTCGAGCATTACCTTACCTAGATTCCACCTTATCGCACAAAAAGATAGATCACGATAGTTTGCAGACATGCTTCTTACCTATCACTGCCGCTGCAGCCGTGGACAATACGGGTTCACAACCCTTATCACTTTTACCATCACCTCTTCTTCCAAAATTGCATTTGCATTCATAGCCGCCTTTTATATCATGACATGTCCCACCACGACAAGGATATAGGTCTTTGTATATCGTCGAATTACACTCGTTAATATCTGAAAATGTGCAAGAAGAATTACATATGCAAGGACGTTAAAAGAAAACAATAGACACAAACCACTAATAATTTGGGCCAATATTTTATTTTTTGCAAACTGTGAGCAATCACTAAAAAATTGGCAAAACTTAGTAACTGCAATGGGGCACAACATAAATTATATTTATTATTTTAGGATGTTATATTCTGCAAGATAATGATATGACATAGCAAGGGATCAAATCCAACCCTAGTTATCTATTTGGGATTCAATCTGGAACAACCAAAATTTGCTTAAAATCATTTATTTCAGCAGGGCTGGAGTTTTTTTAACTTTCAAATCACAATATGAAGCGGGGAGGATACCATGCATGATGAGAAGGAAAAATCTACCCAGGTCCACAAACAGCTCGTTTTGAACCACACACATGACCATTCACCACAGGGTACGCGAAAACATTTTCACCATTCACCATAGGGTATGAGAGAGTGAGTATTCCCAGCGCACCCATACACTTTTTGGCATGTTTATATGTCAGTAAACTTTGAGGAAAAAATTACAACACTAATAATACACACATCTGTTATGCCATAAAGTTCGAAGTGAAATTCAACATGTAGGTCAAACAACAAAAATGATAGATTTGACACTAATAATGTGAACTGGCAGAGTTCACAATCCATTGTTATTAGTTACCTTTCACATACATATTTAACCATTTAGTTTCTAGATATGTGTTTCAAATTTAGGTTAGAAAATATTGTGATTCGATAGATATATGTTGTGTATATATATAAAATATCAGAAATTTGCATGACTTTCTAGATGATATTTTAGACCTAGGAGCATCGGGAGTACTCCAAGCTCGAGAGTACCCGATGCGCTCTTCATAGGGAGCATCTATCTCCCAAGTTTGGACAACGTTGGATTTCCCACACAAGTTTGGTATCTCAAGAAAAAAATTGAAATTGTAAGTTTTTCTTATCCCGTCCTACGAAACTAATACACCATGTTCTAGAGTTATACCTGTGACAAGTCCTATTAGAGCATAGGTAAGAAACTATTCATGTGTGATTTAGGTTCAGAAAAATGAGCACAAAACATAGGACCCCAAATGTACAAAAAATTAGTAATCTTTAGTGTAATTTCAACAGCAAAGCAATTCATTCCTTGGTTGAATGAAAAATGATATTCCAAGCAACTAGAATAAAATTAGCACTCAAATTAGGATTTATTTTTGCAATCTCTCAATATGAAAATTGGATCTTCCATATAAGAGAAGAACCCTTTCCGTATTCAGATCCATCCATAAAACCTCGGATTGCCTGTCTTTGGTGTAATGACTCAATTCTTCCACAAAAGGTAGATCGTTGACTAGTTCGGTCATCACGGATATCAAGTCATGGTGGAAGGCTCCACTTTTTTGTCACCCACCATGTTCGTATATGTTCAACATGCACATATTCTTAGTACTTCATTTATTTCATATTCAGCTCTAGACTATATCCGAGAGTATCTTGTGATCCTTCCTTCACTGATTGATGGTGCGGGGTTATCAATGTCGTTCTTTGGGAAATCTGTTTGCTAACCATCACTATTTGCTTCAGTTCCCAGTGAGCCCCCCATTCTTTGGGGAGGCCAACTAACCTCATGGGTTGACTATAAAACAAGTTAGTATTTGATTAACAAGAACTTCATATTCATGCAATAACCTAAAGGTAGGGCTGGGCTACAAACGCGTCCCTAGGGTGAGAGGGAGGTTACATGGCTAGTGATACCTATACTGAAGTAGCATTCTAGGGAGACTAGAAGGTAGATATGATAGACAACCTTTAACGTCCAAGAAACCAACCTGTAATAGGACCTTATTTAAGGGATTGATAGCTTGCCTAACGATAACTAAAGATAAGGGAAAGTCTTAGTTACAGATCTTACCCTCATTTGAGCCCAATGTCATTTGGGTGCTTAGGCAAGGTATCAATGCCTTTCTTTCCCACTAGAGCTCACATAATTTGTATAGACGATAACAACTAACATACTGATCTTATTATAGCTGGCATACTAATGTTAATACTAACGACTATCAATCAAAACTAATTGATCTATTGTGTGATATGATTTCTTCCTTCCTTTATCATTGATGATAGAAGATATTGTTGTCCTAAATACTTCTATCCCTGAATACTCAAGAACATGATGAGAAATCTCTATTCTCTAACATACTAAACTTTCGATAAAGACCAAAACCGCAACCTATGCCATTGATTTGTTCAATAAAGTGCACTTTCACCCTAGGTTATTACAAAATGTATGATTAATTGCTAACAATTTTTATGGATTGCTCCTTCCTGATAAGAGTAACCTGCTTTTCAAGCTCACGTGGAGATTGACTTGATGGTAGTTTGTAAGGCTTTTACTTTCAAGAAAATCTTCAACAAATTTTATTTTATATAAATGTAACCCTTCTACCATATAATCCATAAAACTGTGAAGGTTATTATTTTTATCTATATAAGTTCATAGTGTCTCAAATCAGATTCTGAATTTGCATCTTAAATTCATTTGGCTACTTAACAGAATAGTATTGTTTTATAAAATATTCGATGATTTTGAAAGGAAAAAATAGTTCAGTTATTGTTCTTGGTTGCAAAAAACACCGCCCACCCACACCACACCCACCCATCACCTCCAAAATCATTGAAACATAACAAAACTAATTATTTCCTTGTGGCAAGAGAAATATTCTGGTTTAATTATGAGTTCTGGAAAATGCGGTCCTGTCAAAAGGAACATAAAAGGTCAAGTGAAGAAAACCTGTGCATCCATTTTGTTTGTAGGGGTTTCCAGCGTATCCTTCGATGCATCTGCAGAAATAACCTGGTGCACCATTACTTGCATTAACACAATGGCTGTGAGTGCTAACGCATACTCCATAGGGGGAGTACAATTTTTTGTTGTTTCCATCCTTCGGTGGTGATGGACACGTCACTTCTTTCCTACCAATATCCCAATCAAGAACAAGTGGGACGACGTCAACCTCTTTATTTTCATATTTGATGGCAAAAGTTATCCCGTTGAGGTCCGCTCGGCTAAAATTATACCTGTTTGACAATTTGTTGTTAGTATGGCTCAAAATCTAACTATCTATTATATATTATTAAAATAATATAAAAAGAATGGATGAGATTTAACAAACAAAGGTTAAAATATGGAATTTAAAGAATCTATACTCTGTGGGGGCAACTACTCTGGGGCTGAAATTCCATGAAACAGTGAACCACAAAAGCATTTGGACAATACAATACCACTTGTTGTCACCAGTACGCACCCGAGAGTTTTTCACGTCGACATGGGGTCCCCGTCATGGCCAACATAGTGAACTTGGCATCCATTGGGCAACACGGCATCAACATTATCTCTAGGCCTAACAAAGTCACTGTGGTGACCGTGGCTTGTAGCCAGGCAATGGGAAGGGGGCTGCGGTAGGTGGCGGGCGGTGTGCATTTAGGTTGGGGGGGGGGGGGTGTCCAATCTGGGATCAATATCATAATATGGTATTGATATGCCACTTTGGTGCTATAATACATACTTACATTTGTATTACTAGCAAAGGCATCACTTTAGTTTCATGTTATAGGTGTGGTAAATCTTTGTGAGAGAATCACTTTGCTATGTTAAAAGTAGGATTCATGTTATAGGTGGTCATTCTATAACCATCCCATATGTGAAATACATATCAGAATCAATACATAAATAGTTGGTCTACTAGTGATTATTAAATGCACCATATTAATTAATGGTTTTATGTGTTGTTTGTGCATGGTACTAGTTTAGTAAAAGAAATTGAACTTTGAATAGTGGCTAGCCAACATTTTTTATTTGACATATATTAGATAAGTAGGTGTAGTTCTAACTCAATTTACATATTATATAGTTCCTACACAGCATTAGATGTTAAAATATGAATATATATATATATATATATATATATATATATATATATATATATATATATCTGTGTGTGTGTGTGTGTGTGTGTGTGTGCGTGTGTGTGTTGATATCTACTAATAATTAGGTTTCATCAAGCAACATTTGTACAATGATTATAATCATGAACATCTATGGATTTTGATCCATTAACACTCTCATCCGTTCCTTAATTGTAGGTGTATTTCTTGGGTGTTGTAACAAAGATAGTTAATGAAGGGGGAATTTGGGTAGAATTGGCAATTCATGTGAAAGAAAACAAATAAAACTAACAAACATGAATTTCTCTTAGAAACCAATACGATTGACATCAAGGAACAAAAGGAGTAACATTGTCAAGTAGGCTGTAGTACAAAGTTTATGTACAATCATGAATGTTTATCATTCCTGTCTACCAGAATAATGTCTTCGTGTTTTGCTTTATTATGGCATGTCTAGAACGATTTATATTATTTTGTGTATGTCTATCAATTAGAATAAATATGCTATTCCATGAACATACATAAAGACTAATTTAAGATGAAACTATCATGCTGAAAAATATGTTAATGTCAGTGCCTATTATACCATATAAATAACCATATTATACTTTAAATCAAATAATGATAGACATCGATTAATGAAGTGTACAGAACAAAGCAACTCATCCTTGTTGATCGTCTGTTTAGATTTTTTTTTCATATTTGGATTTTCTTCCTCTCTTATTTAGACATGACATTCTAGAATCCAATACAATATCCAAAATATAAATTTGATTGTTATTTTGTATATGAATGCTAACAAATTAAGTTTCTTCACTTGTGTTATTTTTCATGGAAAATATAATCATCTTACTTTGTTTTGACCGTTAGTGAATGTAAAAAAGTTTCATGACACACTTTTTGGATGTGGTAGTGCATGAAGTAGTACTTTTTTTTCTATTTCCTTTCAATTTCTAATTGGTACACCCACCTCTTAAATCCAGACACGTGATGCTCCCTCTAGGATGTATTTGTTGTTCATGTGGCATGCTTTTACTATGCGTTTTTTGCCCTCATAATCACTCCATTGGACCCTGATATAAAAAATCGCCCTCCAAATTACACCTATAGAACTTAGATGCACTAATTCTAATAGATCCTTTACACACCCAGCTGTACGCACCATATTATAATGATTCTCCAATTAATACCAACACCTTATAATGATACATTGCTCTAAGAATTTATAATCCTTCCGGGTCATTAAATTTGCCACTTTGGGTGTCAACTGATATCTATTAGACAACATTATTTTATTAGGGGATCACTTTAAGCACGTATTTATGTTGTAATATATGTACAAAATCCAAAATAGGATAATTGAACACACTCCTTTAAAAGATTAATATGCATTTTGATTGTTCAAGTTCAAGGTTCAACTGCAAATATCTTGTTCAAAATTTGTTCATAGTTGCAAAACCAAGCCATAAGTAACGTCCTAGTTATGCAGTACATACCTCATGAATATGTTATGTCTCCTCACAGTGCACAATACCTAAGACTGAAAAAATAAATCAGAAATATCTTAGAGATTGTTGGCAAAGGTCCTGTATGTAGTGTACTTTGGGGCATACTTTGTGTGATGCGACTTGTAGCCCGATGCTTTTGGCCGCGAGATACATGGCTTGTACAAGATAGCTACCATATACACTATTGGCTAGTTGCATAAGAGCATCTCCACTTGCCCCACCAACAGCCCCCAGGACGCCTTTTTTAGCGCCGGCGGTGGAAAATCGGCCCAATCGCGCCCCAACTCATTTATCTTCGGTTTGGGCCGAAATAACAGCCGGCGAACCCGAGCCGAACCCAGCACCCCCGGGGCGCCTGGGGGCGCCGGCCGAAGCGAAAAGGCGCGTGGGCCCACTCTGTCGGCGACAAACATGCCTTTTCCCTCCGTTTTTCCCATTTCCCTTCATTTCCTCATTGCTTCCCCCCCTTATGCCTTGCCGCTCCTGCCATTCTCCTCCCACTCCTTGCCATATGGCCGCCATGCCGCCGAAGAAGTATTCGGCCCATTCAGCCGAAGCAGAGGAAGCCGAGGGCGCTGATGGCAAAACCACCAGGCGTGTCCAACACCGAGTGGAGGGCGGAGGTTCAGCGTCGGGAGGCTGTCACCACCGACCGGCGGAACAGGCTCAACGCCAAGAAGGCCAGGGACGCGGCCGCGTCGGCGGCAGCGGCGGCGGCGGTGGAGCAGGCTGAGGCATCTCGCGCGGGGATGCTGAATCCTCCCGGCTACTGACCGCAAGCTACGTGGAGCCAACAGAGCGTCGCGTCACCGGCCAACTTCTTGCTGCCGCCGCCGCTTGGGGGTACACACCCTCGCCTGGCTACTCCGAGGGCGACACGCATGGTGGATTCAACCCCAATATCACCTTCCCACATGGCGCGCCGCCACGTGCCTCACCCTCCGGTCTGAACCCCGACTAGCGCACTCCCTCGCCCGCGTTTGCCGGCCTCCACACCCATTACAACTACTCGCCGACGCCGGCTCTGCGTCGGTGTGCCCTACCCTTCTCACAAGCCTCGGCGCCACATTTCAGCAACCATGACCCGACCGAGGCTGACATGGATGAGATCATCACGAGCGGCTCGGTGGTCGCCGCCTCCTACCCCGGGTTCCACGCGTAGGATGACACAATGGACACCGTCGTCGACATGGACGACGAGCTCGACGACATCGAGGAGGTGGAGGAGGAAGAGGAGGAGGAGACGGAGCCGATGCCAGCGGGGAAAGGGAGAAAGTGGAAGCGGGGGGGCAATGCCAGGCCGGGCGAGCCGCACGTCAAGTGGACGTCCAAAGAAGATGAGTGCCTCACCGAAGCAGGGAAGACCGTCAGCATCGACCCGATCACCGGGGCAAACCAGAACCCCGACACGTACTGGAGACAGATCAAGTCAGCGTTTGATGAGCGCAAACTGGTCGACCCCTACTTCGCCAGCATCCACATCCAGCGCGACAAAAAGGCCATGTCGAACCATTGGGAGATCATCCAGGCGGCCTGCAACAAATGGCATGGGATTATCGAGGAGATCGCGGCTCGCCCGGAAAGTGGTGCTAACGTCGAGGATCAGGTATGTCTAGCCACCGGCTCACTTCTTTCGCCGAGTACGTCGCCGACGCTTGTTTTCCGGCTGCGCAGATGGTTCGAATGTTCAACATGTACCGCCAGGACAACAACAACCAAGAGTTCAAGTTCCTTCACGAGTTCTCCTGGATTGAGTCATGTGAGAAGTGGAGGGATGTCCGACTCACTCTCGCCAAGGCCAAGCAGACGTACAAGCCAGACGCACCCGCCCCCAGGGCGGCGGATGGGCGCCCTTATGGCAACAAAAGAGGTAAGACGGAGAGGGACGCGGCACCAGCTGCCGAGCGGCTGCAATCATTGATCGAGCAGTGCATCGCTGACGCCAAGAACAACGCCACAAAGAGGAAGGAGAAATCCGATGTGCGGTGGTCGGCGTTGATGATGAAACATGACGTCAAGCTTGACCTACTCTGGACCAACGTCGCCGCGAAGAAGAGGAACACCGACCTGGCATTCTTGATGGGGGCAGACATGTCAACGATGGATGAGCAGGTCAAGGCTTGGTACCTGGCGGAGCACGGCCTCATCTTGAATGAGATGCCATCGACCATCGCGCCTACGCCCATGTCGACCCCAACACCAACGCCTAGTGTCGGTGTTAAAACCGGCGGATCTCGGGTAGGGGGTCCCGAACTGTGCGTCTAAGGCTAATGGTAACAGGAGGCGGGGGACACAATGTTTACCCAGGTTCGGGCCCTCTCGATGGAGGTAATTAATACCCTACTTCCTGCTTGATTGATCTTGATGATATGAGTATTACAAGAGTTGATATACCACGAGATCATAGAGGCTAAACCCTAGAAGCTAGCCTATGATTATGATTGTCCTTGTCCTACGGACTAAATCCTCCAGTTCATATAGACACCGGAGGGGGCTAGGGTCACACAGAGTCGGTTACCGAGAAGGAGATCTACATATCTGAATTGCCAAGTTTGCCTTCCACGCAAAGGAGAGTCCCACCCGGACACGTGACGAAGTCTTCAATCTTGTATCTTCATAGTCCAACAGTCCGGCATAAGTATATAGTGCGGCTGTCCGAGGACCCCCTAATCTAGGACTCCCTCAGTAGCCCCCGAACCAGGCTTTAATGACGATGAGTCCAGTGCGCAGATTGTCTTCGGCATTGCAAGGCGAGTTCTTCTCCAAATTCTCCAGAGTACCTATTGTAACGAGCAGTGTCCGGCTTCCCATTAATGTTGCACCTATCGGATTCTGCACCTTAATAATGTCAGTCTCCACGTGTTGAGCGAATGCGAGAAGTCGGGGTATGTTTACATTTACCACCCTGACCATGTAAATAAATCGTCTATTAAAGAGACGGGGATCCTTGGATCCAAACCACACCATCTTCCCCAAGCGAGGATTCATCAGAGCGCGGCTAAAAAGACCATCCCATCATGGCCGACCACTTCAGCTCCTCCTCTCCCTCCCACAGCACTAAGCCAGGTGATTGGGAGAAGTGCACCGAATCCCACTGTCAATTAGTGGAGTTGCAAACCCAGGGGTTTCTCCTACCCGCATATCTTGTCCCCATCCGAGCCGGATTAGCCACTTATGATGGCGGGGAGCAAGCGGAGAGTTTCCCCAATCCATCCAGGCGGGAGTGAGTGTGCCTTGTTCCTTACTTGCTGAGGGGCATCGGATTTCCAATCCATCCGTTCCTCCGCAGGCTCCTGGAGTATTATGGCCTCCAGCTGCACAACTTTACTCCTGCCTCTATGCTGCACATCACAGGTTATGTCACCCTTTGTGAGCTATTTCTGGGCTGCGAAGCTCATTTCGAGCCATGGAAAAGGCTGTTCTGCCTTGTCCCTCGCAATCAGGACGGATCATTATACCAAGTGGGCGGAGCCGAAATATGGCGCATCTCCGGAACCGGATACTTATCTGGCACTCCAAAGAAGACATCCGAAGACTGGCCTTCTGAGTGGTTTTATGTAGAGGACGTCTCCCTTCCTGACCCTATCCGGATGGGTCTTCCTGAGTTCACAAACACCCCATTGAAGAAACGCCAAAGCTGGCGTCCCCGGAGCCCCCAGGAGGAAGATAACAGAGAAGTCCTTCAACTGGTGGGCAGGATAAAAATGCTGGCCTAATCAGGATTGACAATAATTGAGGTTATGTCAATATGCATAATGCGGGGGGTGCAACCACTCCAGTATCGGGGGCATCCCATGTGGCACTTCAACAGAGAAGACGACGCCACCCGCTGCCGTTGTAAAGGTCCGGACTCCGCCGCCGCTCTGGCGAAAATATTGTCCGAATTGTATAAAGGAGAAGAAGAGGAGTTCGTCCGCATTAAGCCACGGGATGGATTTTCCATGTACAACCCCCTAGCTGGGTGAGTTGCTATCTTTTACTCAACTCTATTCATTTCCGCAGTCTTTCATCATAAATATTTACCTTGCTAGTCCATAACAGGAACTGTGCAAAGCCGTGAGGGAGGTCTACAACCCGCCTCCACAGCCAGAGGACCCCGACCGGGCCCTCGACCCCGGACTCGAAGAAGATCCGGACATATTTGTGGAGCTTGTTGACAGGACATTTTACCAGGCAAGCTGTGACGGCGCCTTGGTGGCCATCGTTGCTGACTATCCCGGCCTACTCCCTGCATCACATGTAAGTAAAACCGGAGTTCTAACTTCCGAGAGGGATCCCCTCCTTACGCCTTACCCACCGTACACGTATTGTGCTTTATAGGGAAGGCCGTCGAGGCATCGTGCCGAACCCGTGGCGACTCACCAACAAGGGGCGCCCAAGCCGGGTAGGCTCAAAAGGAAAGCGGCCAGGACTGAGACGCCATCGAAGAGGTATCGTTAAAAAACCTGATCCGTGATCATCATTTTTGTAAATATAACAATGTCCACTGTATCCTGGCAGGAAGAGTATTCGCCGGACTGTGTCCGGAGATCCTGCCGGCCATGCCTCCACAAGCCGAACTCCAGAACCGGCCTCAAGGGTGGAGGATGACGTGGGGACAACACTGGATGATCCTCCTACAAAGGATGCAGATAGAATATCCGCTATGAATTCCGAGGTGGAGAGCGCCATGAATCATAGGCGTCGGCGGGCCGTACTCCGTGACCCTAATTTTTCCGAAGAGGCTTTTAACGCCTTCAATTCGGGAGACGCATACATCCGAGCTGCTCAAGATGGGCTTGCTAGAGCCACAGACCAGTATGTAAAAGATATACGGGTAAGCAAAATCTGAGAATTATGTATACCAGTAGCCCTTGAGACTTAAAACGGTTGGCACAACTGATTGAAGGATCATTGTATGAATAGGTTCTTACCGAGAAGAACACCCATTTGTCTCAAGAGCTGGAGGAGTGCAAAGCCCGGCTAAGGGCCGCAACTGCCGAAGTGGAGGAATTCAAGAAGGCCTCATCCGGTAATACTTGTCTCGAAATAGTAATTACGTGTACAAGTTGGTATTCGGCATGCTTGCAAATCTAAATATAGATTCTGCAGACAATCCTGGAGTGAATCCGGAGATCGTACGAGAGGATGAGCAACAAACTCAACGACAACTAGAGGCTGGTGAGCGTGTGCTTACACGAGTCAGGTGAGAGAGAAACGATCTCCAGGATGCCAATACCCGGCTGGACGTTGAATTGAAAGATGTTTGAGCCCAGCTTGCTGACTCCGTCAAGGAGAATAAAAGGCTTCAACGCGACATTTTTAGTATGTGCTCAAACGAACCTTTATACAGTTCGGCGAAGAAACGGGCTAATAGAGTTATGTCTGTAGGTATATTGACAGGTCGTGCCGAAGAGGAGATGCCCGGATCCGCAGGCGATCTTCTGCAAGAGCTTTCGCAACTGCACAGACAAGTTTGACAGGTGATGCAGGGTATTGCACAGGCCTTGTGGCCTTCCGCCTCCTTGCCAGGAAGCATGAGGGAGCTTGCAGAGCTGCTCAAGGGAGCGCAGCGGCGATTCCCTTTATGGAAGATATCTGCCTGCCGACAAGGAGCGAGGGAAGCTTGGGCCATGGTGAAAACACGGTACACCAAGCTCGACCCGAACCACATGGACAGATGGGAAAGAGATTCCTATTAGTCTGGTATATGACCAGGTAGAATTAGCCGCAAAGTATTCCCAATAGGATTGTAGGCTAGACAGCCTGTTGGATGGTGTAGAGGAAGAATTTAGTCAGTCTAAGTGACTGTGTACTTCAATGGAGATATTTTGTCCCTAGCCGGATTGTAAATCATTTTTCATGGCGGACCTTTTCACTTCAGCCTTTGGACCCGACAGTCTGGAGTGTTTCCGAATACCCGCACAGTTATGTAAACCGGGGTACGCGTGGAAACCAGGCATAGGAGTCATAAGTGCTTGAACAGACAAGTAGCCAACTAGTTATGTTATATTACATGGATAGTAAGAAACATCTTCCAGGGAGAATAGTTTAATTAAGGGTTCCTTTCCCTGGGTACGCATGCCTTAATGTGCATGTCTGAACTGCGAATAGAGACGCAGTATATAAAACATCTGGGGTTTGTATTGTAATAGGTAAGAAACATCTTTAGTTCGCCGACCAATTATTCCCTTAAGAACGCTAGCTTTCGGCTTCACCTAGTCTGAGGTACACGTCCGGCGTATCCGGCAGTGACAATCGCAGAGGTGCTCCCCTTATGCCCTAGCCGAACTAACGGGAATGTAGGGCATAAACACAAGAGCCAGGCAACCCAGCTTGACCAAAACTTAAGTCATATCGATGCATATAATGGTAAAGAAAAGGTGCATATGGAAAAGCGACACATATGCGGTGGGCATGATGCCCTACAGGTAGTTATTTTAAGCTTCAGTGTAAGAAGCCCCCAGGTATAGCGAGCGCGCATAGAACATCAATTATGCGTAGTCGAGCCACACTTGAAGCTTTTTAGGGCCAACGAAAGATAGATAAAAAAAGAAAGAAAGAAAGAAAGAGAAAGGATATAAAAAAAAGCGGAGGGAAGGAGACGAACACAGAGTTCGGCTCTAGGCATAGAATCTTCGGAGTCTGGCCACGTTCCATGGGTTTGGCTCGAGTCGATTATCTGATGCATCGCGCAGGCGGTATGCTCCTCCGGTGAGAACTTTATCGATGATGAAGGGACCCTCCCACTTGGGCTTGAGCTTCTCCTTCTTCGTCTCTGGTAGGCGTAGAACGAGTTCGCCAACATTATAAGTTTTGGCCCGTACTTCTCTGCTTTGATACCTTTGAGCCTGTTCCTGATAGAATGCGGAACGGGCTTTTGTGACGTCGCGCTCCTCCTCCAGGGCATCTAAACTGTCCTGCCGATCTAGCTTGGCTTCTCTCTCTTCATACATGCACACCCGAGGTGAGTCATGAATGATATCGCAGGGCAATACCGCCTCTGCGTCATACACCATAAAGAACGGTGTGTATCCGGTAGTGTGATTCGGTGTGGTCCGCAGTCCCTATAGTACGAATTCGAGCTCCTCGACCCAGTGCGTGTCTGATTCCTTCAAGGATCGCACTAGTCTGGGTTTGATGCCGCTCATAATAAGACCATTTTCTCGTTCGACTTGACCGTTTGTTTGGGGGTGATAGACGGAGGCCTAATCGAGCTGAATACCCATCTTGCCACACCAAGTTTTCACCTCGTCGGCTGTGAAGTTGGAGCCGTTATCGGTGATTATGCTGTGGGGGACACCGTAACGGTGCACGAACCCTGATATGAAGTCTATCACTGGTCCGGAGTCGGCCGTTTAACTGGTTTGGCCTCCATCCATTTGGTGAATTTGTCCACCATGACCAACAAGTATTTTTTCTTATGGCTTCCTTCTTTAAGGGGTCCGACCATATCGAGCCCCCAAACCGCAAAGAGCCAAGTAATAGGGATTGTTTGGAGTGCGGTAGCTGTCATATGGCTTTCATTGGCGAAGAGCTGGCAACCGGCGCAATGTTGGACGAGGTCCTGTGCGTCTGCTTGGGCTGTCGGCCAGTAGAATCCTGTACGGGAGGCCTTGCTTACGAGGGCCCGAGCTGCGGCGTGATGGCCGCCGAGTCCAACATGAATTTCGGCCAGGAGCTGCCACCCTTCCTCTTCAGAGATACATCTTTGGAGTACTCCGGTAGCACTTTTCTTGTAAAGCTCTCCCTCGTGGACCTTGTAGGCTTTAGACCACCGCACAATGCAACGTGCCTCATTTTTATCCTCGGGAAGTTCTTGCCTATTTAGGTAAGCTAAGAAAGGTTCAGTCCAGGGGGTGATGACAGCCATGATTGCGTGGGCCGAAGGTGTTATTTCGGTGGCGGAGCCTCCGATTATGCCATAGTGTTCGGGATCTGGGGTTGTGATCGGATCCGTACTAGTATTGCTGGTCTCCCCTTGCCACACCATGGATGGCTTGAACAGCCTTTCCAAGAAGATATTAGGTGGGATGGGGTCACGTTTAGTGCCAATGCGGGCGAGGATATCCGCCGCTTGATTGTTTTCTCGGACCACATGGTGAAATTCAAGCCCCTCAAACCGAGCTGGCATTTTGAGGACGGCATTACGGTAAGCCGCCATTTTGGGGTCCTTGGCGTCGAAGTCTCCATTTATTTGGGATATGCGAGGTTAGAATCCCCACGCACTTCTAGGCGTTGAATGCCCATGGAGACTGCCATCCAAAGACCATGCAACAGAGCCTCGTATTCGGCTGCATTGTTGGAGTCTGTGTATAGTATTTGGAGTACGTATTGGACTGTATCTCCAGTGGGGGATGTGAGGAACACACCCGCTCCTAGACCAGCCAGCATTTTAGAGCCGTCAAAGTGCATGATCCAATTGGAGTATGCGACGTTCTCTTTAGGGAGTTCGGCTTCTGTCCATTCGGCGACGAAGTCAGCCAGTACTTGTGATTTAATGGCTCGCCGTGGTTTATATGTAATGTCGAATGGGAGGAGCTCGATGGCCCACTTAGCAATCCAGCCCGTAGCGTCGCGGTTGTTTATTATATCATTGAGTGGTACTTCGGAGGCCATCATGATTGAACACTCTTGAAAGTAGTGTCGTAGTTTCCGGGATGCCATGAAGACTGCGTATGCTATCTTTTGATAATGTGGGTACCGTGACTTGCATGGTGTGAGGACAGTGGATACGTAGTATACCGGCTTTTGAAGCGGGAACTTATGTCCGTCCTCCTATCGTTCGACGACGAGCACTGCGCTTACGACTTGGTGTGTTGCCGCTATGTATAGCAGCATGGGTTCGCCAATGTTCGATTTGGCCAGGATTGGGTTGCTGGCCAAGAGGGCCTTTATTTATTACAGTCCAGTCGTAGCCGCATCCGTCCACTCGAAGTGTTCGGTGCGTTGAAGAATACGATAAAGAGGTAGTGCCTTTTCTCCCAATCGGGAGATAAAGCGGCTTAAGGCAGCCACGCATCCCGTTAATTTCTAGATTTGCTTGAGGTCTGTTGGGGTAGGCAACTGTGACAAAGCTCGGGTTTTAGCCGGGTTTGCTTCAATTCCTCTATTGGAAACAATGAAGCCCAGAAGCTTTCCTGCGGGAATGCTGAAAACGCATTTTTCCAGATTGAGCTTGACGTCATATGTTTGGAGGTTGTCGAATGCGAGCCTCAGGTCGTCTATTAAAGATTTGACGTGTCTGGTCTTGTTGACCACATCATCCACATATGCCTCAACTGTTTTGCCAATTTGTTTTTCCAGGCATGTCTGAATCATGCGCTGGTGGGTTGCACCGGCGTTTTTGAGCCCGAAAGGCATGGTGTTGAAACAAAAGGGTCCGTATGGAGTGATGAATGCCGTGGCGGCCTTATCGGATTCCGCCATCTTAATTTGATGGTATCCGGAGTATGCGTCGAGGAAACACAATGAGTCGTGTCCTGCGGTAGCATCGATGATTTGATTGATGCGGGGAGAGGGAAGGGATCCTTGGGGCAAGCCTTATTGAGGTCCTTGAAGTCGACACATAGGCGCCAGGATTTATCCTTCTTTGATACCATCACCAGGTTTGCTGGCCCATCCGGATGTTTTATTTCTCTGATGAATCCGGCTTCCAGTAACTTGGCTAGCTCCTCTCCCATAGCTTGTCGTTTAGGCTCTGAAAAGCGTCGTAGTGTTTGCTTGACTGGCTTGTATCCCTTCAATATGTTTAGGCTATGCTCGGCCAGCCTGCGTGGAATTCCTGGCATGTCTGAAGGGTGCCAGGTGAAGATGTCCCAATTCTCGCGTACGAACGCCCACAATGTGGCGTCTATTGTGGGGTCCAGCTGTACCCCGATGGATGCTGTTTTTGTGGAGTCCGTTGGGTGGACCTGGAATTTGACTATTTCGTCCGCTGGTTTGAAAGAGGTGGACTTGGATCATTTATTGAGTATCACATCGTCCCTATCCACTGTGGAGCACAGCGCAGTTAGCTCTTCGGCCGCGAGGGCTTCGGATAATGCCTCAAGGGCCAGGGCGGCGGTTTTGTTTTCGGCGCGGAGTGCTACGTCCGGATCACTGGCTAGAGTGATGATTCCGTTGGGCCCGGGCATCTTGAGCTTCATGTACTCGTAGTGGGGTATGGCTTGGAAGCTCGCGAATGCGTCCCGCCCTAAAAGGGCGTGATATCCACTACTGAACGGGGCCACTTCGAATGTTATCTCTTCGGACCTGTAATTCTCCGGCGTGCCGAATACCACATCGAGTGTGATTTTTTCCGCATATCGTGCCTCCCGACTAGGGATAATTCCTCTAAAGGTCGTGCTGCTTTGCTCAATGCGGCTCTTGTCTATTTCCATTTTGTTGAGAGTTTCCTCGTAGATGAGGTTTAATCCGCTGCCGCCGTCCATGAACACTTTAGTAAGCCGGAAGCCGTCCACAATTGGACTAAGGACCAAAGCAGCTGGTGCTCGGACTGTTCAGAATTTAGGTTCGTCACTCGCATTGAAGGTTATGGCCATGTCGTTCTATGGATTTATTGCTGCAATGTGGCAGACTTCGGCGAGGCCGCGGAGTGCTCTCTTGCGCCTGTTATTTGAGGCAAAAGTCTTGAAGACTGTCAATATTGTGTTGTTGTTTCCGTGGTGTTGTCAATGAGGAGATCCTCGCCGCTCTTGGCCACCTGCCGAAGTATCCAACATGGTCTGAGGCTGTGTGTTGGTATGAATTTTGCATGGCCCATTGAGCCATCCCTCCAATACGGTTCCGCGCCCTTTAGTGGGCTTTGGTTTCTTTGTGATTGGATCGGGTGACTTGTGAGAGTGCACCCTTTTAGTTCGGCTGAGGGGTTTAGTGAGAGCCGGAGGATCCAAGAATTTTTCTTGGGTTTTCCAGGCGCTTTCCATCGCACAATACTTTTGTACTATGGCCGTCAAGTCAGCGAAGTGTGATATGTCACGGCGACTTATGGCGCTGAGGATTCCCTTGTCCGTGCAATTTTTGCAAAAGAATGAGATTGCATCTTCCTCACGACAATCCTTGACGTTGCTTATTACAAGGAGGAATCTAGCCCAAAAGTGATGTACTGTCTCTTGGGATTGTTGTCTAATGTGGGAAAGATCGCTTGTATCTGGGTGGGTAGGTGGATTTAAGTCCGAACCCTGGTCCGATCTGAGACCTAGGGGTAGAGGAACTTCCGAACTTGTCGGTTCGGGTTCGGGGATATTGCCCAATTTTTATGGCCCGTTGTCCGATTCTAGGTCCGGAGTTTGGGTCATGTCCTCCTGCAAATGGGTATCCGGCTCGAAGAGCTCGGGAATCCGGACATAGTCCGTCTTCAAAATAGAGGAAGAATTTCTGAGTTGCTCCTCCACCACCGCTATCTGATGGGTGACCGATGGAGAGTTAATCTCCCTTCGATCGGGTTTAAGCCCAATCCGATCATAGTCTGTAGCGACTCCCAAGGCGGCAATGCGATTCAAGAGCTTGTTTAAGGACGAGAGTTCCATCGGATCCATCTGCACGGCGCATTCCGAGCTGACATGGAGGCTGTTTTTGATGACCCGAGAGGTCATCGTCGGCGCGGCGGCCGAGCGGGCGGTCATGACGAAGCCGCCTAGTCGGAGGGTTTGGCCTAAAGCTAGGGCTCCCCCAGAGGTGATGTTGTCCTTGATAACAAGGCGAGCCATCAAACCTTTTTTCGACGTCACAGTGGAACTCTCAATGAAAGCACCAATGTCGGTGTCAAAACCGGCGGATCTCGGGTAGGGGGTCCCAAACTGTGCGTCTAAGGCTAATGGTAACAGGAGGCGGGGGACACAATGTTTACCCAGGTTCGGGCCCTCTCGATGGAGGTAATTAATACCCTACTTCCTGCTTGATTGATCTTGATGATATGAGTATTACAAGAGTTGATCTACCACGAGATCGTAGAGGCTAAACCCTAGAAGCTAGCCTATGATTATGATTGTCCTTGTCCTACGGACTAAACCCTCCGGTTCATATAGACACCGGAGGGGGCTAGGGTCATACAGAGTTGGTTACCGAGAAGGAGATCTACATATCTGAATTGCCAAGTTTGCCTTCCACGCAAAGGAGAGTCCCACCCGGACACGTGATGAAGTCTTCAGTCCTGTATCTTCATAGTTCAACAGTCCGGCATAAGTATATAGTTTGGCTGTCCGAGAACCCCTTAATCCAGGACTCCCTCACCCAGCCCGAGCGATGAAGCCACGCCGACGCTGAGCACAGAAGCCACGCTGGCGTCGACCAGCCCAAGCACACATGCCACGCCGACGCCAAGCACGCCGAAGGCGGCCAATCCCACGCCGGAGGAGCCCGTCGTTTGATGCATTCTTTGTCTACGCATCCTTCCTTTTGAACCTTCATTTTGGTGATCGCCGAACTGTAGCAGTCGCCGATGATCGCCGAACTTGTGGCATTTTTTTGGCAGCGGGAAAGACAAATCTGAATTTGTATGGGGCTTGGGGCCAAAACCTGGGGGCGCGGCTGGGGATTAGATCACCCCAAGGCGAAAAAACAGCCGACGCATAGGCCAAAACACAATCTCCGGATGCGCCGAGGGGCCGAACGAGCGGAGATGCTCTAAACTAGGTGGATTGATCATGCCTTGCTAGTTGTATACATACAACGGAGTCAGCCAACTTCACCGGTGTGCATGTGTTTCTTCAGCCAATAGTTCCGGAGCAAATGCATGTATGCAAGATGCTTGTGTTTTTATCACGCGTCCTGCATGCTTGCCAATATGCTTAAAGTGGCATGCTTGCCAACATGCTTGCCGACATGCACGCAACATGCTTGTATTAAGGGCGTGTTTGATTGCCCTCCTAGAACCCAACCAGAGCCACGTGGGATGAAAATTAGCATGTTTGGTTACCCGTATTTTGGTTTAACATCTAATCTCATTCACTTATTAGTTCTTTCTAATCTACACAATGGTGCTTCGATTCAAGATGAGGTTTACACGAAAAGAAGCACCTCTATGTTGTGGTTCCATTCAGGCAATCGGGTTCATCGTTTCGTCCATTGTAAATGTTCAATTTTGTGTTCATGCTTGGAGCTATTTTGAAAGAATTTGTCAAATTTGTCATGCACAGTCAACCGTTTGAGTTCTCTTTGACCAGTAGCTTCATCTCGCAGTTCCACACAACCTTCATGTTGCATGTTTTATGTTTCGACGATCGTAGATGAGTAGATCTACGTCATCCTCATGACTATATATATATAGTCTGGCTTAACGACACTCCTTAATAGTTCCTCTGGGCCTCTGTCCTGCGCCCGTACACTGACGGCATCGCCGGTGTCCTTCCTCTCGGTCTCTTCTTCCGCGTCCTGCTGCACTAGCGTCATCGTCGCTGTCCTTCCTCTGGGCCGGGCCTCTGGCCCACGTCCTGTTACACTAGCGCCACCACTGGCGTCATACCTCTCGGTCTCCTCTCCCGCGCCTTACTGCACTGGCATCATCGTTGCCATCGTTCATCTCGGCCTCCTCTCCCGCGTCCTACCATACACTAGGGCGGCCGTTGGCGTCGTTCCTCTTGGACTTCTCTCCCACATCTTGCTACACTGGCTCCACCGCTGGTGTCGTTCCTCCCAGCCTCCTTACTCGCGTCATACTATACTGTTGTCGGTGTCATTCCCCTCGGGCTCCTCACCTGCGTCCTACTATACTATCGCCGACGTAGTTCCTTTCGGCCTCTCTCCTACATCCTACTGCACTTAAGCCGCCATGGCGCGCGCACTATATTTCTCCTCCCCCGTCCTCTACCTTAGCGCTCTTCTATTCGTCCCTCCGCACTGATTTTCTCTGCGGCGACACTAGCACTAGTTTGCCGCGCCGTCGACGGGATCGCTCGCCTGTGATTCCGTTCTCATTGTGTCGAACATGGCACCACGACCACCGTACACCGCAGCCGTCAAGGCCTACTGTAACTCAGTGTGTTATGTTTAAAAAGTTAACTCTTAATCATATTCAATGTATGCAATCAAACACTGTGTAGTTGCATCAGCACACCAATGAAGGGCATCAAACATCATACTAAAATTGCTCCCCTAATGCAGGCACTCTACATGCGGGCAACCAAACAATGTGCAGATGATGATTTTTTTTCCCTGTTTTTCTCAACCAGGTCCAACTAGGACATGTATGCAATGCAGGCAAAATCCATGCGAGCAACCGAACACACCCTATGCATGCATATATCAAGACATCACTCTAGGCTAATCTTTTTTACTTGACCGGCAATCCTTTCTTTTAGATAACGGCACCTACTTTTTTGGTCGGATTTGACCACCACGTCCTAGACCCATGCTGTTTCTATGGAACATCTTTTGGACGTGGAATTTCTTTTTGAGCTTTGATGATGTGGATTCTTTGACGGATCCGAGTACCACGTACGCTAGTTTGATTTTCCTATTAGTATAATAAGGCAAATGTGAAGGACTTCTTTTAATTATTACTAATTGCAAGAGAAAAGTCCATTTTATTACCCTGAATAAAGTTGGTGGCTCACATTACCCCCTCATCTTTTTTTCCTGCTCTTTTAACTCCCTAAACAAACCCATACGGGCTTGTTGGATTGAGGTGGATTTGAAGGGGATTGAGGGGGAATTAATCCCCTACAAGCCAAAATCCCTGCAAATCCCCTCCAATCCACCCGAGGATGGGATTAACCGAACAGAGCCTACCGGATAAAAAAAACCTTGGTGGTTTGCCTAGATTTGCAGCTAACGTGGCTTTAGTCAGCGGTGGTTTTGACCTGCGGGTGGACCTCCCTTGTCATGCACGGGTGATACAGAGCTGCCCGCACCTCTGTCGCTGCCCACGGAAACTAGAGTTAGCGATTTCGTCCGCGGCGGCCATCCTCATCCACTCGCCACGGCCGGCGATAAATAGCTGCTTGCTTTAGCTCCTCTAGCACCCACACCTCTCCCTTCCCCTCCCAGGAGCCCCAGCCAGAAGCATTTGAGATCCTGTGCTCGAATTCCTACGTCACGGTCATGCCACCGGCTTCCATCGCCCAAATTCGAGACAATTACCGCTCCCCCGCTTCAACACTACTCACCAGAGAGCTCCCCTGTCCACTAGGGATCCCTCCCGCAATTTGCCTTCTTCTCCGCGCAACCTAAAGGTTATGCCCATCATCAGCCGATGCCGCCACCGTCCTACCCCGATGCCGCCATGGCCGCTGTCATTCCCAGACGTCATGAACCGGATGTGAGGACGCAACACATCGCAGGGAGTCACTCCGGTGGTTGTATCTCCGTCGGGGGGTGGCTTGTGCCACTGGGACGAGCGCCGAGCTCCTCATTGTCTTGCGCGCGAGCGACGCATGAAGAAGACAGACCTGTCAGGCTAGCCCCGCCTCCTCTAGGCCCCACCCGCCAATCTCAGTCGTTCCTGACAAGGGAGGCCCACCTACTGGTCAAAACCACCGTTGACCAGTGCCACATCAGCAGCAGGTGGAGACAAACCACCCAGGGGGTTCTTTCGTCCGGCGTGGGTTTGTTTAGGGGGTGAAAGGAGCAAAAAAATAGATGAGGGGTAATGTGAACCATCAACTTTATTTAGGATAGTAAAATAGACACTTTCTAATGGCAATAATGGGTAATTTTTCACTTATACTTATCTAATTGCTCTAAAAATTTACTATATATTAACTAACATGTCGGTATTTATAATTTTTGTGAAATTTGCTAGGTTATATTTTTTTTCTGATAAGCCTGTCAAGTAATTTTAATATATAATATACTCAGGTTTTTCTCTATGATTGGAAATAACTTTGAAATGTAAACAACTTCATCAGAAAATGACTTAGATGCTAATTTGCATTTTCACTCTCAATGTAGATTCTCATGCTATGAAAAAGCTAATGTCATTCATTTGACTCAAGATTAGTCTTTATGGTGTTTGGCGGTGCTTTTCTAGTTGCAAGTCTCATAATTCGCTTTACAGATCACATGATCAAAATAATTAAGATTTGATGTAAAAAATTGACATGTATAAGATGAGAGTTTATTTGACTGGAGTATAAGATGAGAGTTGAGAAAGAATAGTCGGCTATTAGTGAGCAATGCTAATCTTGCCTAGTTGGCTGGAGAATAGACAAGTACAATTGGGTTGTCGCAGTACCAGCATCGCCTTATGATCTAACTGCCTCAGACAATAATAAGTTGCCGTTCCCGTGAAAATCACTCCCGTGCTGCCGCCATCTCAGAAATTTAGGTCCCCTCGCCTCTAGCTGCCATCTTGGCGCTGAAAGGTGGAGGGGGACCTCGGATCTTCAAGACCTCTCTATTCTTCGTCAATGTCTAGTGATCATCATAGTTTTGTGAGAATAAATTTTCTTTAGTTCTTTTAGTGGTGCCATGAGGTTAGAGAGTTTTCTGTGCCCGCAAATCTGGTTATTCAGATTTGATGAGTTTATGTTGGAGTGTCAAGCTTTTTTTGTTGGTCTGATTCTTTGTGGAGGTGAAATCAGATGGTGGACAAAAGCACTGTGGTCATTGGGCAAAGTTCTCCCATCCAATCAGATGTTCCACAAGTGGAGCCATTGACCGGTCAGCATGAGATTTTTTAACAGAGAAGGCCAGGTGGGCGTGTAGGCTCTCGAGAGCTCGGGATTGTGCGCGACATCGAGCGGTTAGCAACCAGTGGAGCTAGCTGGGGTGGTTGGTGTTGGAAATATGCCCTAGAGGCAATAATAAAAGGATTATTTTTATATTTCCTTGTTCATGATAATTGTCTTTATTCATGCTATAATTGTATTATCCGGAAATCGTAATACACGTGTGAATACATAGACCATAATATGTCCCTAGTAAGCCTCTAGTTGACTAGCTCGTTGATCAACAGATAGTCATGGTTTCCTGGCTATGGACATTAGATGTCATTGATAACGGGATCACATCATTAGGAGAATGATGTGATGGACAAGACCCAATCCTAAGCATAGCACAAGATCGTGTAGTTCGTTTTGCTAGAGCTTTTCCAATGTCAAGTATCTTTTCCTTAGACTATGAGATCGTGTAACTCCCGGATACCGTAGGAGTGCTTTGGGTGTACCAAATGTCACAACGTAACTGGGTGACTATAAAGGTGCACTACAGGTATCTCCGAAAGTGTCTGTTGGGTTGACACGGATCGAGACTGGGATTTGTCACTCCGTATGACGGAGAGGTATCTCTGGGCCCACTCGGTAATGCATCATCATAATGAGCTCAAAATGACCAAGTGTTTGGTCACGAGATCATGCATTACGGTACGAGTAAAGTGACTTGCCGGTAACGAGACTGAACGAGGTATTGGGATACCGACGATCGAGTCTCGGGCAAGTAACGTACCGTTTGACAAAGGGAATTGTATACGGGGTTGATTGAATCCTCGACATCGTGGTTCATCCGATGAGATCATCGAGGAGCATGTGGGAGCCAACATGGGTATCCAGATCCCGCTGTTGGTTATTGACGGAGAGCCGTCTCGGTCATGTCTGCGTGTCTCCCGAACCCATAGGGTCTACACACTTAAGGTTCAGTGGCGCTAGGGTTATTAGGAAGACTTGTATGTGATTACCGAATGTCGTTCGGAGTCCCGGATGAGATCCCGGACATCACGAGGAGTTCCGGAATGGTCCGGAGGTGAAGATTTATATATGGGAAGTTGTCATACGGTCACCGGAAAGTTTCGGGGACATATCGGTATTGTACCGGGGCCACCGGAGGGGTTCCGGGGGTCCATCGGGAGGGGCCACCTCTCTCGGAGGGCCTCATGGGCCGTAGGGGGCAGGGAACCAGCTCCTGGAGGGCTGGGAGCGCCCCCTCCCCCCCCTTGGGCCCACACGCCTAGGGTTGGGAGGGAAACCCTAAGGGGGGCGCCCCCCTTGCTTGGGGGGCAAGCCCCCTCCCTTGGCCGCCGCCCCCCCTCTAGATCTCATCTAGAGGAGGATGGCCCCCTTCCCCCTTCCCCTATAAATAGAGGGGTGAGAGGAGGGCTGCATACCTAATCCAAGGCGCAGCCCCTCCCCTCCCCAACACCTCTCCTCCTCCGTTAAGTGCTTGTCGAAGCCCTGTCGGAGTACTGCCTCTCCACCACCACCACGCCATCGTGCTGCTGCTGGAGCCTTCTTCCTCAACCTCTCCTTTCCCCTTGCTGGATCAAGAAGGAGGAGACGTCATCCGCTCCGTACGTGTGTTGAACGCGGAGGTGCTGTCCGTTCGGCACTTGGTCATCGATGATTTGGATCACGGCGAGTACGACTCCATCATTCCCTTTCACTTGAAAGCTTCCGCTCGCGATCTACAAAGGTATGTAGATGCACTCCTATCACTCGTTGCTTAGATGAACTCATAGATGGATCTTGGTGAAACCGTAGGAAATGTTTTATTTTCTGCAACGTTCCCCAACAGTTGGCTCGTCGTCCCCACTATTTGTGGCACTGCAGCAACCTAGCCAGGCAGGGACAAGGCGGGTTGCAAAGATGGATTACGAGGGAGCCCCTCAGGATCTGATGGAGGGACTCCTTGTGGGGGTCCATGGAGATACCGTTGTGTGGTGCTGGGGCTAGGCAGTCAATCGCATTGCTTGGAGATAGCGCCCACAACCTATCCCAAGACCAGGACAAAGCCCCTTCTCTGCTAAGATCAGAAGATGAGGGGGACCTATTGGACGATGGGGATTGCAGTGTGAACAAGAGTCCCCTATCTCCCACTATGCATGGCCAGGCATGGGATATGGCGCAGGTCAGCTTGTAGATGCACTCCTATCACTCGTTGCTTAGATGAACTCATAGATGGATCTTGGTGAAACCGTAGGAAAAATTTTATTTTCTGCAATGTTCCCCAACAGTGGTATCATAGCTAGGTCTATGTGTAGTTCTCTATTGCACGAGTAGAACACAAATCTGTTGTGGGCGTGGATTTGGTCAACTTGCTTGCCACTACTAGTCTTTTCTTGCTTCAGCGGTATTGTGGGATGAAGCAGCCCGGACCGACCTTACACGTACGCTTACGTGAGACAGGTTCCACCGACTGACATGCACTAGTTGCATAATGTGGCTAGCGGGTGTCTGTCTCTCCTACTTTAGTTGGAGCGGATTCGATGAAAAGGGTCCTTATGAAGGGTAAATAGAAGTTGACAAAATCACGTTGTGGTTATTCGTAGGTAAGAAAACGTTCTTGCTAGAATCCAATTGCAGCCACGTAAAAGATGCAACAACAATTAGAGGACGTCTAACTTGTTTTTGCAGCAATTGTCATGTGATGTGATATGGCCAGAAGTTGTGATGAATGATGATTGATATATTGTGATGTATGAGATCATGTTCTTGTAGTAGGAATCACGACTTGCATGTCGATGAGTATGACAACCGGCAGGAGCCATAGGAGTTGTCTTTATTTTTTGTATGACCTGCGTGTCATTGAAGAACGCCATGTAAATTACTTTACTTTATTGCTAAACGCGTTAGCCATAGAAGTAGAAGTAGTCGTTGGCGTGACAACTTCATGAAGACACGATGATAAAGATCATGATGATGGAGATCATGGTGTCATGCCGGTGACAAAGATGATCATGGAGCCCCGAAGATGGAGATCGAAGGAGCTATATGATATTGGCCATATCATGTCACTACTTTATATAATTGCATGTGATGTTTATTATGTTTTATGCATCTTGTTTACTTAGAACGGCGGTAGTAAATAAGAAGATCCCTTATAATAATTTCAAGAAAGTGTTCCCCCTAACTGTGCACCGTTGCTAAAGTTCGTCGTTTCGAAGCACCACGTGATGATCGGGTGTGATAGATCCTTACGTTCACATACAACGGGTGTAAGACAGTTTTACACATGCAGAACACTTAGGGTTAACTTGACGAGCCTAGCATGTACAGACATGGCCTCGGAACACAGAGACCGAAAGGTCGAACCTGAGTCGTATGGAAGATACGATCAACATGGAGATGTTCACCGATGATGACTAGTCCGTCTCACGTGATGATCGGACACGGCCTAGTCGACTCGGATCGTGTAACACTTAGATGACTAGAGGGATGTCAATCTGAGTGGGAGTTCATTAAATAATTTGACTTCAACGCATTCCTAGAGAAAACCAAGCTGAAAGATGATGGCAGCAACTATTCGGACTGGGTCCGGAACCTGAGGATCATCCTCATAGCAGCCAAGAAAGCATATGTCCTAGAAGAACCGCTAGGTGAAGCACCCATCCCAGAGAACCAAGACAATATGAACGCTTGGCAGTCACGTGCTGATGATTACTCCCTCGTTCAGTGCGGCATGCTTTACAGCTTAGAACCGGGGCTCCAAAAGCGTTTTGAGAAACACGAAGCATATGAGATGTTCGAGGAGCTGAAAATGGTTTTTCAAGCTCATGCCCGGGTCGAGAGATATGAAGTCTCCGACAAGTTCTATAGTTGTAAGATGGAGGAAAACAGTTCTGTCAGTGAGCACATACTCAAAATGTCTGGGTTGCACAACCGCCTGTCCCAGCTGGAGATCAACCTCCCGGACGAGGCGGTCATTGACAGAATCCTTCAGTCGCTCCCACCGAGCTACAAGAGCTTTGTGTTGAACTACAATATGTAGGGGATGGTGAAGACCATTCCTCAAGTATTTTCAATGTTGAAGTCAGCAGAGGTTGAAATCAAGAAAGAACATCAAGCGTTGATGGTCAATAAGACCACTAAGTTCAAGAAGGGCAAGGGTAAGAAGAACTTCAAGAAGGACGACAGAGATGTTGCCACGCCCGGTAAGCCAGTTGCCGGGAAGAAGTCAAAGAATGGACCCAAGCCTGAGACTGAGTGCTTTTATTGTAAAGGGAAGGGTCACTGGAAGTGGAACTGCCCCAAATACTTAGCGGACAAGAAGGCCGGCAACACTAAAGCAGGAGCTGCGGAATAAGCGGAGACTGGCGAAGGACGAGGTGACGATGCGTGTCGGGAATGGTTCCAAGGTTGATGTGATCGCCGTCGGCACGCTACCTCTACATTTACCCATGGGATTAGTTATGAACCTCAATAATTGTTATTTAGTGCCAAGTTTGAGCATGAACATTGTATGTGGATCTCGTTTAATACGAGATGGCTACTCATTTAAATCCGAGAATAATGGTTGTTCTATTTATATGAGAGATATGTTTTATGGTCATGCCCCAATGGTCAATGGTTTATTCTTAATGAATCTCGAACATAATGTTACACATATTCATAGTGTGAATACCAAAAGATGTAAAGTTGATAACCATACTCCCACATACTTGTGGCACTGCCGCCTTGGTCACATTGGTGTCAAGCGCATGAAGAAGCTCCATGCTGATGGACTTTTAGAGTCTCTAGATTATGAATCATTTGACACATGCGAACCATGCCTCATGGGCAAAATGACCAAAACTCCGTTCTCCGGTACAATGGAGCGAGCAACCAACTTATTGGAAATCATACATACCGATGTGTGCGGTCCAATGAGTGTTGAGGCTCGCGGAGGATATCGTTATGTTCTCACTCTCACTGATGACTTGAGTAGATATGGGTATGTCTACTTGATGAAACACAAGTCTGAGACCTTTGAAAAGTTCAAGGAATTTCAGAATGAGGTAGAGAATCAACGTGACCGAAAGATAAAGTTCCTACGATCAGATCGTGGAGGAGAATACTTAAGTCACGAATTTGGTACACACTTAAGGAAATGTGGAATCGTTTCACAACTCACGCCGCCTGGAACACCTCAGCGTAACGGTGTGTCCGAACATCGTAATCGCACTCTATTGGATATGGTGCGATCTATGATGTCTCTACCGATTTACCGCTATCATTTTGGGGATACGCTCTAGAGACAGCTACATTCACTTTAAATAGGGCACCGTCTAAATCCGTTGAGACGACACCGTATGAATTATGGTTTGGGAAGAAACCTAAGCTGTCATTTCTAAAAGTTTGGGGATGCGATGCTTATGTCAAGAAACTACAACCTGAAAAGCTCGAACCCAAGTCGGAAAAATGCGTCTTCATAGGATACCCTAAGGAAACCATTGGGTATACCTTCTACTTAAGATCCGAGGGCAAGACCTTTGTTGCCAAAAACGGATCCTTTCTGGAAAAAGAGTTTCTCTCGAAAGAAGTAAGTGGGAGGCAAGTAGAACTCGATGAAGTACTACCTCTTGAACCAGAAAGTAGTACAACTCAGGAAAATGTTCCTGTGGTGCCTACACCAACTGGAGAGGAAATTAATGATGATGATCAAGGTACTTTGGATCAAGTTGCTACTGAACCTCGTAGGTCCACAAGGACACGTTCCACACCAGAGTGGTATGGCAACCCTGTCCTGGAAATCATGTTGTTAGACAACGGTGAACCTTCGAACTATGAAGAAGCGATGGCGGGCCCAGATTCCAACAAATGGCTTGAATCCATGCAATCCGAGATAGAATCCATGTATGAAAACAAAGTATGGACTTTGACTGACTTGCCCGATGATCGGCAAGCGATAGAAAACAAATGGATCTTTAAGAAGAAGACGGACGCGGATGGTAATATTACCATCTATAAAGCTCAACTTGTCGCTAAGGGTTATTGGCAAGTTCAAGGGGTTGACTACGATGAGACATTTGTTGGGGAACGTAGCAGAAATTCAAAATTTTCCTACGTGTCACCAAGATCTATCTATGGAGAAACCAGCAACGAGGGGAAGGAGAGTGCATCTACACACCCTTGTAGATCGCTAAACGGAAGCGTTCAAGAGAACGGGGTTGAAGGAGTCGTACTCGTCGTGATCCAAATCACCGGAGATCCTAGTGCCGAACGGACGGCACCTCCGCATTCAACACACTTACAGCCCGGTGACGTCTCCCATGCCTTGATCCAGCAAGGTGAGAGGGAGAGGTTGAGGAAGACTCCATCCAGCAGCAGCACAACGGCATGATGGTGGTGGAGGAGCGTGGAAATCCTGCAGGGCTTTGCCAAGCACCTGCGGGAGAGGAGGAGTACTTGGGAGAGGGGGAGGGCTGCGCCAGAACATGGGGTGCGGCTACCCTCCCACCCCCCACATATATATAGGGGCAAGGGAGAAGGGGGCCGGCCCCCTCAGATCCAATCTGAGGAGGGGGCAGCGGCCAAGGGGGGGAGGAGTGCCTCCCAAGTCAAGTGGAGGCCCTCCCCCTTAGGGTTTTCCCCTTCCCATGCGCATGGGCCTTGGGGGGCTGGTGCCCCTGGCCCATTAAGGCTAGGGCGACCCCTACAGCCCATGCTACTGTATTGGACGTGGTGGAACAATTTCCGGACCACTGGACCCCTCCGGAATCCTCCGGAACCTTCTCGAAGCTTCACAGTACAATACCGAAAAAACCCGAACTTTTTCCGGAACCCGAACAACAACTTTCCATATATAAATCTTTACCTTCGGACCATTCCGGAACTCCTCGTGACGTCCGGGATCTCATCCGGGACTCCGAACAACATTCGGTAACCACATACCAACTTCCTTTATAACCCTAGCGTCATCGAACCTTAAGTGTGTAGACCCTACGGGTTCGGGAACCATGAAGACATGACCGAGACATTCTCCGGTCAATAACCAACAGCGGGATCTGGATACCCATGTTGGCTCCCACATGTTCCACGATGATCTCATCAAATGAACCATGATGTCAAGGACTCAGTCGATCCCGTATACAATTCCCTTTGTCTAGCGGTATTGTACTTGCTCGAGATTCGATCGTCGGTATACCGATACCTTGTTCAATCTCGTTACCGGCAAGTCTCTTTACTCGTTCCGTAACACATCATCCCGTGATCAACCCCTTGGTCACATTGTGCACATTATGATGATGTCCTACCGAGTGGGCCCAGAGATACCTCTCCGTTTACACGGAGTGACAAATCCCAGTCTCGATTCGTGTCAACCCAACAGACACTTTCGGAGATACCTGTAGTGCACCTTTATATCCACCCAGTTACGTTGTGACGTTTGGTACACCCAAAGCATTCCTACGGTATCCGGGAGTTGCACAATCTCATGGTTTAAGGAAATGATACTTGACATTAGAAAAGCTTTAGCATACAAACTACACGATCTTTGTGCTAGGCTTAGGATTGGGTCTTGTCCATCACATCATTCTCCTAATGATGTGATCCCGTTATCAACGACATCCAATGTCCATGGTCAGGAAACCATAACCATCTATTGATCAACGAGCTAGTCAACTAGAGGCTTACTAGGGACATGGTGTTGTCTATGTACCCACACATGTATCTAAGTTTCCTATCAATACAATTATAGCATGGATAATAAATGATTATCATGAACAAGGAAATATAATAATAACTAATTTATTATTGCCTCTAGGGCATATTTCCAACAGTCTCCCACTTGCACTAGAGTCAATAATCTAGTTCACATCACCATGTGATTTACACTCACAGGTCTCATCACCATGTGACCAACATCCAAAGAGTTTACTAGTGTCACTAAACTAGTTCACATCATCATGTGATTAAGACTCAATGAGTTCTGGGGTTTGATCATGTTCTGCTTGTGAGAGAGGTTTTAGTCAACGGATCTGTAACATTCAGATCCGTATGTACTTCACAAATCTCTAGGTCATATTGTAAATGCTGCTTCCACGCTCCACTTGGAGCTACTCCAAATGGTTGTTCCACTATACGTATCCAGTTTGCTACTCAGAGTCATTCGGATAGGTGTTAAAGCTTGCATCGACGTAACCCTTTACGCCGAACTCTTTATCACCTCCATAATTGAGAAACATGTCCTTATTACTCCAAGGACAATTTTGACCGCTATCTGGTGATCTAATCCTTGATCACCTTTGTACTCTCTTGCCAGATATGTAGTAAGGCACACAACCGGTGCGGTACTTAGCATAGCATACTGTAGAGCCTACGTCTAAAGCATAGGGGACGACCTTCGTCCTTTCTCTCTTTTCTGCCGTGGTCGAGCTTTAAGTCTTAACTTCATACCTTACATCTCAGGCAAGAACTCCTTCTTTGACTGATCCATCTTGAACACCTTCAAGATCATGTCAAGGTATATGCTCATTTGAAAGTACCATTAAGTGTTTTTGATCTATCCTCATAGATCTTGATGCTCAATGATCAAGTAGCTTAATCCAGGTTTTCTATTGAAAAACACCTTTCAAATAACCCTATATGCTTTCCAGAAATTCTACATCATTTCTGATCAACAATATGTCAACAACATATACTTATCAAAAATTCTATAGTGCTCCCACTCACTTCTTTGGAAATACAAGTTTCTCATAAACTTTGTATAAACCCAAAATCTTTGATCATCTCATCAAAGCGCACATTCCAACTCCGAGATGCTTACTCCAGTCCATGGAAGGATCGCTGGAGCTAGCATACCTTTTAGCATCCTTAGGATCGACAAAAACTTTCTGATTGTATCACATACAACCTTTCCATACGAAGACTGGTAAGGAAACTCGTTTTGTCATCCACCTGCCAGATTTCATAAATGCAGCTAATGCTAACATGAATCCGACGGACTTAAGCATCGCTACGGATGAGAAAATCTCATCGTAGTCAACTCCTTGAACTTGTGAAAAACTCTTCGCCACAAGTCAAGCTTCATAGACGGTGACATTACCGTCCACGTCCGTCTTCTTCTTAAAGATCCATTTATCTCAATGGCTTGCCGATCATCGGGCAAGTCCACCAAAGTCCATGCTTTGTTATGATACATGGATCCTATCTCGGATTTCATGGCTTCTAACCATTTGTCGGAATATGGGCCCACCATCGCTTCTCCATAGCTCGTAGGTTCATTGTTGTCTAGCAACATGACCTTCAAGACAGGGTCACCGTACCACTCCGAAGCAGTACGTGTCCTTGTCGTCCTACAAGGTTCGGTAGTGACTTGACCTGAAGCTTCATGATCACTATTATAAGCTTCCACTTCAATTGGTGTAGGTGCCACAGGAACAACTTCCTGTGCCCTGCTACACACTGGTTGAAATGATGGTTCAATAACCTCATCAAGTCTCCGCCATCCTCCCACTCAATTCTCGAGACAAACCTTTCCTCGAGAAAGGACCTGATTCAAGAAACAATCCCTATTGCTTTCGGATCTGAATTAGGAGGTATACCCAACTGTTTTGGGTGTCCTATGAAGATGCATTTTATCCGCTTTGGGTTCGAGCTTATCAACCTGAAACTTTTTCACATAAGCGTCGCAGCCCCAAACTTTTAAGAAACGACAACTTAGGTTTCTCCAAACCATAGTTCAAACGGTGTCGTCTCAATGGAATTACGTGGTACCCTACTAAAGTGAGTGCGGTTGTCTCTAATGCCTAACCCATGAATGATAGTGGTAATTCGATAAGAGACATCATGGTACGCACCATATCCAATAGGGTGCAACTATGATGTTCGGACACACCATCACACTATGGTGTTCCAGGCAGTATTAATTGTGAAACAATTTCCACAATGTCTTAATTGCGTGCCAAAGCTCGTAACTCAGATACTCATCTCTATGATCATATCATAGACATTTTATCCTCTTGTCACAATGATCTTCAACTTCACTCTGAAATTACTTGAACCATTCAATAATTCAGACTTGTGTTTCATCAAGTAAATATACTCAACCTCTACTCGAATCATCTGTGAAGTAAGAACATAACGATATTCACTGCATGCCTCAGCACTCATTGGACTGCACACATCAAAATGTGTTACTTCCAACAAGTTGCTATCTCGTTCCATCTTACTGAAAATGAGGCTTCTCAGTCATCTTGCCCATGTGGTAAGATTTGCATATCTCAAGTGATTCAAAATCAAGTGAGTCCAAACAATCCATCTGCATGGAGTTTCTTCATGCGTATACACCAATAGACATGGTTCGCATGTCTCAAACTTTTCAAAAACGAGTGAGTCCAAAGATCCATCAACATGGAGCTTCTTCATGCGTTTTTATACCAATATGACTTACATGGCAGTGCGACAAGTAAGTGGTACTATCATTATTATCTTATATCTTTTGGCATGAAAATGTGTATCACTATGATGGAGATTCAATAAACCGTTCCTTTAGGTGCAAGACCATTAAAGGTATTATTCAAATAAATAGAGTAACCATTATTCTCCTTAAATGAATAACCGTATTGCGATAGACATAATCCAATCATGTCTATGCTCAACGCAAACACCAAATGACAATTATTCAGGTTTAATACTAATCTTGATGGTAGAGGGAGCGTGCGATGTTTGATCACATCAAACTTGGAAACACTTCCAACACATATCGTCAGCTCACCTTTAGCTAGTCTCCGTTTATTCCGTAGCTCTTTTATTTCGAGTTACTAACACTTAGCAACCGAACCGGTATCTTAATACCCTGGTGCTACTAGGAGTACTAGTAAAGTACACATTAACATAATGTATATCCAATATACTTCTATCGACCCTGCCAGCCTTCTCATCTACCAAGTATCTAGGGTAATGCTGCTCCAGTGGCTGTTCCCCTTATTACAGAAGCACTTAGTCTCGGGTTTGGGTTCAACCTTGGGTTTCTTCACTAGAGCAGCAGCTGATTTGCCGTTTCATGAAGTATCCCTTCTTGCCCTTGCCCTTCTTGAAACTAGTGGTTTCACAAACCATCAACAATTGATGCTCCTTCTTGATTTCTACTTTCGCGGTGTCAAACATCGCGAATACCTCAAGGATCATCACGAAGCTGTAGCAGCTTGGTGGCAATGACTTTGGAGAAACATCACTATCTCATCTGGAAGATCAACTCCCACTCGATTCAAGTGATTGTTGCACTCAGACAATCTGAGCACAAGCTCAATGATTGAGCTTTTCTCCCTTAGTTTGCTGGCTAAGAAAATCGTCGGAGGTCTTATACCTCTTGACGTGGGCACGAGCCTGAAATCCCAATTTCACCCCTCGAAACATCTCATATGTTCCGCGATGTTTCGAAAAAACGTCTTTGGTGCCTCTACTCTAAACCATTTAACTGAACTATCACGTAGTTATCAAAACGTGTATGTCCGATGTTCGCAACATCCACAAATAGCGTTTGGGGTTCAGCACACTGAGCGGTGCATTAAGGACATAAGCTTTCTACTGTCCGCATAATCGCTACTGTCAACTTTCAACTATATTTTCTCTAGGAACATATCTAAACAGTGGAACTAAAGCGCGAGCTTACGACATAATTTGCAAAGATCTTTTGACTATGTTCAGGATAATTAAGTTCATCTTATGAACTCCCACTCAGATAGACATCCCTCTAGTCATCTAAGTGATTACATGATCCGACTCAACTAGGCCGTGTCCGATCATCACGTGAGACGGACTAGTCATCATCGGTGAACATCTTCATGTTGATCGTATCCTCCATACGACTCATGCTCGACCTTTTGGTCTCTTGTGTTCCGAGGCCATGTCTGTACATGCTAGGCTCGTCAAGTCAACCTAAGTGTTTCGCGTGTGTAAATCTGGCTTACACCCGTTGTATGTGAACGTAAGAATCCATCACACCCGATCATCACGTGGTGCTTAGAAACGACGAACTTTCGCAACGGTGCACAGTTAGGGGGAACACTTTCTTGAAATTTTAATGAGGGATCATCTTATTTACTACCGTCGTTCTAAGCAAATAAGATGCATAAACATGATAAACATCACATGCAATCAAATAGTGACATGATATGGCCAATATCATTTTGCTCCTTTTGATCTCCATCTTCGGGGCTCCATGATCATCATCGTCACCGGCATGACACCATGATCTCCATCGTCGTGTCTTCGTGAAGTTGTCTCGCCAACTATTACTTCTACTACTATGGCTACCGGTTAGCAATAAAGTAAAGTAATTACATGGCGTTGTTCAATGACACGCAGGTCATACAATAAATAAAGACAACTCCTATGGCTCCTGCCGGTTGTCATACTCATCGACATGCAAGTCGTGAATCCTATTACAAGAACATGATCAATCTCATACATCACATATCATTCATCACATTCTTCTTGGCCATATCACATCACAAAGCATACCCTGCAAAAACAAGTTAGACGTCCTCTAATTGTTGTTTGCATGTTTTACGTGGCTGCTATGGGTTTCTAGCAAGAACGTTTCTTACCTACGCAAAACCACAACATGATATGCCAATTGCTATTTACCCTTCATAAGGACCCTTTTCATCGAATCCGTTCCGACTAAAGTGGGAGAGACTGGCACCCGCTAGCCACCTTATGCACCAAGTGCATGTCAGTCGGTGGAACCTGTCTCACGTAAGAGTACGTGTAAGGTCGGTCCGGGCCGCTTCATCTCACAATACCGTCGAAACAAGATTGGACTAGTAACGGTAAGCATATTGAACAAAATCAACGCCCACAACTACTTTGTGTTCTACTCGTGCAAAGAATCTACGCAATAGACCTAGCTCATGATGCCACTGTTGGGGAACGTAGCAGAAATTCAAAATTTTCCTACGTGTCACCAAGATCTATCTATGGAGAAACCAGCAACGAGGGGAAGGAGAGTGCATCTACATACCCTTGTAGATCGCTAAGCGGAAGCGTTCAAGAGAACGGGGTTGAAGGAGTCGTACTCGTCGTGATCCAAATCACCGGAGATCCTAGTGCCGAACGGACGGCACCTCCGCATTCAACACACGTACAGTCCGGTGACGTCTCCCATGCCTTGATCCAGCAAGGTGAGAGGGAGAGGTTGAGGAAGACTCCATCCAGCAGCAGCACAATGGCGTGGTGGTGGTGGAGGAGCGTGGCAATCCTGCAGGGCTTTGCCAAGCACCTGCGGGAGAGGAGGAGTACTTGGGAGAGGGGGAGGGCTGCGCCAGAACATGGGGTGCGGCTGCCCTCCCACCCCCCACATATATATAGGGGCAAGGGAGAAGGGGGTCGGCCCCTCAGATCCAATCTGAGGAGGGGGCGGCGGCCAAGGGGGGGAGGAGTGCCTCCCAAGTCAAGTGGAGGCCCTCCCCCTTAGGGTTTTCCCCTTCCCATGCGCATGGGCCTTGGGGGGACTGGTGCCCCTGGCCCATTAAGGCTAGGGCGCCCCCCTACAGCCCATGCTACTGTATTGGACGTGGTGGAACAATTTCCGGACCTCCGGACCCCTCCGGAATCCTCCGGAACCTTCTCGAAGCTTCCCGGTACAATACCGAAAAAACCCGAACTTTTTCCGGAACCCGAACAACAACGTTCCATATATAAATCTTTACCTTCGGACCATTCCGGAACTCCTCGTGACGTCCCGGATCTCATCCGGGACTCCGAACAACATTCGGTAACCACATACCAACTTCCTTTATAACCCTAGCATCATCGAACCTTAAGTGTGTAGACCCTACGGGTTCGGGAACCATGCAGACATGACCGAGACGTTCTCCGGTCAATAACCAACAGCGGAATCTGGATACCCATGTTGGCTCCCACATGTTCCACGATGATCTCATCGAATGAACCACGATGTCAAGGACTCAGTCGATCCCGTATACAATTCCCTTTGTCTAGCGGTATTATACTTGCCTGTGATTCGATCGTCGGTATACCTATACCTTGTTCAATCTCGTTACCGGCAAGTCTCTTTACTCGTTCCGTAACACATCATCCCGTGATCAACCCCTTGGTCACATTGTGCATATTATGATGATGTCCTACCGAGTGGGCCCAGAGATACCTCTCCGTTTACACGGAGTGACAAATCCCAGTCTCGATTCGTGCCAACCCAACAGACACTTTCGGAGATACCTGTAGTGCACCTTTATAGCCACCCAGTTACGTTGTGACGTTTGGTACACCCAAAGAATTCCTACGGTATCCGGGAGTTGCACAATCTCATGGTCTAAGGAAAAGATACTTGACATTAGAAAAGCTTTAGCATACGAACTACACGATCTTTGTGCTAGGCTTAGGATTGGGTCTTGTCCATCACATCATTCTCCTAATGATGTGATCCCGTTATCAACGACATCCAATGTCCATGGTCAGGAAACCATAACCATCTATTGATCAACGAGCTAGTCAACTAGAGGCTTACTAGGGACATGGTGTTGTCTATGTACCCAAACATGTATCTAAGTTTCCTATCAATACAATTATAGCACGGATAATAAAAGATTATCATGAACAAGGAAATATAATAATAACTAATTTATTATTGCCTCTAGGGCATATTTCCAACAACATTCTCTCTCGTAGCGAAGCTGAAGTCCGTCCGAATCATGTTAGCAATTGCCGCATACTATGATTATGAGATATGGCAGATGGACGTCAAAACGGCATTCCTTAACGGGCATCTTAAGGAAGAACTGTATATGATGCAGCCGGAGGGTTTTGTCGATCCTAAGAATGCTAACAAAGTATGCAAGCTCCAGCGATCCATTTATGGGCTGGTGCAGGCATCTCGGAGTTGGAACATTCGCTTTGATGAGATGATCAAAGCGTTTGGGTTTATGCAGACTTATGGAGAAGCCTGCGTTTACAAGAAAGTGAGTGGGAGCTCTGTAACATTTCTCATATTATATGTAGATGATATACTTTTGATGGGAAATGATATAGAACTTTTGGACGGCATTAAGGCCTACTTGAATAAGTGTTTTTCAATGAAGAACCTTGGAGAAGCTGCTTACATATTAGGCATCAAGATCTATAGGGATAGATCGAGACGCCTCATAGGTCTTTCACAAAGCACATACCTTGATAAGATTTTGAAGAAGTTCAAAATGGATCAGTCCAAGAAAGGGTTCTTGCCTGTATTGCAAGGTGTGAGATTGAGCTCCGCTCAATGCTCGACCACGGCAGAAGATAAAAAGAGATGAGTGTCATCCCCTATGCTTCAGCCATAGGATCTATTATGTATGCCATTCTGTGTACCACACCTGATATAAACCTTGCTGTAAGTTTGATAGGAAGGTACCAAAGTAATCCCGGCAAGGAACATTGAACAGCGGTCAAGAATATCCTGAAGTACCTGAAAAGGACAAAGGACATGTTTCTCGTTTATGGAGGTGACGAAGAGCTCGTCGTAAAGGGTTACGTCGACGCTAGCTTTGACACAGATTTGGATGACTCTAAGTCACAAACCGGATACGTGTATATGTTGAATGGTGGAGCAGTAAGCTGGTGCAGCTGCAAGCAGAGCGTCGTGGCGGGATCTACATGTGAAGCGGAGTACATGGCAGCTTCGGAGGCAGCGCATGAAGCAATATGGGTGAAGGAGTTCATCACCGACCTAGGATTCATACCCAATGCGTCGGGGCCGATCAAACTCTTCTGTGACAACACTGGAGCTATTGCCCTTGCCAAGGAGACCAGGCACATCAAGCGTCGTTTCAACTCCATCCATGAAAATGTTCAAGATGGAGACATAGATATTTGCAAAGTACATACAGATCTGAATGTCGCAGATCCGTTGACTAAACCTCTCTCGCGAGCAAAACATGATCAACACCAGAACTCTATGGGTGTTCGATTCATCACAATGTAACTAGATTATTGACTCTAGTGCAAGTGGGAGACTGTTGGAAATATGACCTAGAGGCAATAATAAAAGGATTATTATTATATTTCCTTGTTCATGATAATTGTCTTTATTCATGCTATAATTGTATTGTCCGGAAATCGTAATACACGTGTGAATACATAGACCATAATATGTCCCTAGGAAGCCTCTAGTTGACTAGCTTGTTGATCAACAGCTAGTCATGGTTTCCTGGCTATGGACATTAGATGTCATTGATAACGGGATCACATCATTAGGAGAATGATGTGATGGACAAGACCCAATCCTAAGCATAGCACAAGATCGTGTAGTTCGTTTTGCTAGAGCTTTTCCAATGTCAAGTATCTTTTATTTAGACCATGAGATCATGTAACTCCCAGATACCGTAGGAGTGCTTTGGGTGTACCAAACCTCACAACATAACTGGGTGACTATAAAGGTGCACTACAGGTATCTCCGAAAGTGTCTGTTGGGTTGACACGGATCGAGACTGGGATTTGTCACTCCGTATGACGGAGAGGTATCTCTGGGCCCACTCGGTAATGCATCATCATAATGAGCTCAAAGTGACCAAGTGTTTGGTCACGGGATCATGCATTACGGTACGAGTAAAGTGACTTGCCGGTAACGAGACTGAACGAGGTATTGGGATACCGACGATCGAGTCTCGGGCAAACGTACCGTTTGACAAAGGGAATTGTATACGGGGTTGATTGAATCCTCGACATCATGGTTCATCCGATGAGATCATCGAGGAGCATGTGGGAGCCAACATGGGTATCCAGATCCCGCTATTGGTTATTGACCGGAGAGACGTCTCTGTCATGTCTGCGTGTCTCCTGAACCCGTAGGGTCTATACACTTAAGGTTTCGTGACGCTAGGGTTATTAGGAAGACTTGTATGTGATTACCGAATGTTGTTCGGAGTCCCGGATGAGATCCCGGACGTCACGAGGAGTTCCGGAATGGTCCGGAGGTGAAGATTTATATATGGGAAGTTGTCATACGGTCACCGAAAAGTTTCGGGGGCATATCGGTATTGTACCGGGGCCACCGTTGGGGTTCCGGGGGTCCACCGGGAGGGGCCACCTCTCTCGGAGGGCCTCATGGGCCGTAGGGGGCAGGAAACCAGCCCCTGGAGGGCTGGGCGTGCCCCCCCCCTTGGGCCCATGCGCCTAGGGTTGGGGGGGAAACCCTAAGGGGGGCGCCCCCCTTGCTTGTGGGGCAAGCCCCCTCCCTTGGCCGCCGCCCCCCCTCTAGATCTCATCTAGAGGGGGCCGACCCCCTTCCCCCTTCCCCTATAAATAGAGGGGTGAGGGGAGGGCTGCCACTACACCACGCACCAGAATTCCCTACCGGTGTGTGTTGGGAAAACTCATTTATACTGACACACAGTCGGTTGGAAAAACTTGTATCAGTCAGTAGGTCGGGAATACACACTTGTAGCGTCTAGCAGTCGGTCGGGAATGCTGGTATATTTCGCGTCTGATGGTCGGTCGGGAATAGAAAGACTTCCATCGAACTAGCGGTCGGCAATTTTTCCCGACCAACTGTTGGTGGCTAATTGGGCCGATCAGTCGCGCACGCGGGAACGTGAAACAGTTGGCGCCGAAATGAGCCCAGCCCACGAAAAACCCTATATCCCCTTTTCCCCTTCACCCCCCAAATCCCTCAGATCTGGCACACAGTTTCTGCATCCGCCGCCGCCCCCGCTCAAGCTCTCCCTCCGCCGCACACGCTGTTCCCCACGCCGGCCACGTGCTCTCCAGCCAGCGGGGCCGTCGCATCCTCTCTCCCTCCCGTCCGCCGCTGACCCCACTCCACACTGCCGCCGGTGGTACCCCGTACACCATACTGCCGCCGCCTCCACCGGTAGGTGCTTTCTCCATCCTCCCCCCCTCCGTCTGCAGGTGCTCTCTCCTCCTGTCCGTGCACCCTTCCCTTCACCGTCGCTCACTGCACTGCCCTGCACGCACAGGTGGTCTTGCCGTCGCCGTCCAAACCCTGACGGGAGCTTCCCTTTTCGTCCGCGCCCAAGCTCACCATCTCCTGGAGGTGCTGCCGGCCAAGAAGGTATGCTCCAAGATGCCTCTTCCAGATCCAACTAGGACAGTGGGTTGGTTTTAGTCCTTCTAATGCAAGGTCTTTATCCACCTTGTGTGTTATCTATTTCCCAGCAATACAACG
Organism: Triticum timopheevii; assembly: GCA_963921465.1. NCBI lineage: Eukaryota > Viridiplantae > Streptophyta > Magnoliopsida > Poales > Poaceae > Triticum > Triticum timopheevii. The sequence goes on along the minus strand of OY997264.1, from coordinate 36,419,591 downwards.
ATTTCTCTTCGGAAGAATTGTTTTTCCCCTCCACATTTCCTGCTTATGTTATGTGTGGATTTTGAAAGCTAATTTACACGTACTATGTGCTTTGAGAAGAAAACAGTGTAGTTGTTATGCATGAGCACACCTTCTGCATAATGGTCAATTTGTTTGACCTTCGTTATTAAAAGAAATTTGCTTAGTGTATTGTCATCATAAGTAACTAGCATACTGCTTAAATTTGGAACATAGAACTTAGCTATAAATCTTAACTATGATGATACTTTGTGGAAAATGGCACATTTAGACTGATTTTAATGATATATTTATTGCTCTGAACCTTGGGTTGTCACCATAGTTTAGACTCTTGAGTGTTGTTCTGGCTTTGAAAAGTGGTATCCGAGAGAATATATGAAAATGCTAATGATGTCCTGTGACAAGTTGAGATCACGCACAAGAACAATAATTATCTGTGTAGCAGTAATACATTATAAGGCAAACCAAAACTTGAGATTCTGGTTCAGTTTCAGCTCTTGCCTCCGCCCATAAATTAAGATACCAATTCAGCGTGGCACCTTTAGTTCCTAGTTGTCATGATAATAGTACTGTACCTGACTTGCATAATCTCTTGCTATTCCTTGATGAGCAGCAACTTATCTTGAACTTGTATATTTTAGAATTTGCCTTTTCCTGTTATTTTGTGTGTGGACAATGTATGACACCACATGTATAACATTGTTGGTGAACATTTAAAGCAGTGCCTGGCAAAAGAAGAGGGCCAAACCTACTAACCAGCGGGATCCGAACGACATGTGGATTTCCAAAAGGTTTTTTCTTATACTGTTAGACACTGTTTGATAATGATATAATGAATTCTTGCTAGACTTAATTGTTTCCTATGAAGTTCAATTCCTGGAACACCTATTTTGTTTCCTATGATCCACATGCGAGGCATAGAAAGGGTTTGGTTTTGATTTTAGTTTCAGTTTCAGAGTTCTATTCACATTTTGAATTTTCTAGTTTTTTTGTGTGTGGACAGTGTGTGAGGCATTTAAATTCACTATTAATCATGTGTGCAGGTGCAACTAGCATGGACAAAGATTGGATGGATACACCTAGGTACAACACCCCATATGTTAAACATCTTAGATTATATGTTTGTACTTGCTGAAATCTGTTGTAACACGCTGCATATGTACACTTGCATGTAGGCATACGGAGAAGTACTACAAGGGCTTGCCAGATTCTTACAATGCATTTAGTAAATGTTCAGTTGAGAATCAGGGATTCAATATTCTACATTATTCTTCTAAGGGTTTTTAGCATACAAAAGTATGCATGGTTGTGCAGACTTTTAGCTTTATTTTTAACAAGCTATAGTTAAGTAAAGCATCTGCTGTTAACGACCTGATATTTTTTAGTTGTACAAGTTGTTGCCATCAAGTTGAATGACAAAGTGAAACATAACCTTTAACTTTGTCGTTTGTTTTGATGTCCTAGTGCAGTGATACAGCAAACAATGTAGAATGCCCTCACTTACTACTGACTAGCATATGGAACTGTGTACTAGTCCAATAAACACATCTCCAGTTTCCTATTATTTCTTTGTTACATAGGAAATACATGCAGCACTTCGTAAATGGTTCCTTGTCCCTGTTTTTTTATTGTGCACAGATCTTGTAACTTCTCGGTGGGCCACTATTGGAGGCCTGACCTATAGAAAGTCACCGTGGTAAATACCGCCAACCTCGCAGCCTGCTCCTCATGTAGATGTAATTGTGTTGTCTTCATACTTCACAGGTTTTGTGCTAGCCGTGGAATATTTTTCGCCACGTACGTTATTCAACTAGGTAACTCCGCTGCTCTGTTACCACGAGCAGCTCCATGCCTAAGTGAGGCCGGTCCCTATTTTTTAGGACTAGGTGTGCTACTATTCCTACTTCCTACTGATTTGTCCACTTTCTCTCTGTCCTACTACTCTCTTTTCATTAATCCCCCGAATCTCTAATCTTTGTTTGTGCAGATTCTCTCTTACCTATGCATACAAGGTCGATGAAAATCCAAGCAAGTTGCAAGGAAGATTCATCTATGTAATAATGTAATATCCAAGCTCCGTTGTCTCTGCTTAATAACTTTTTTTTTGAAATTTAGTTGCATTGAATGATTAATTCCTCTCATGCCAATGTGGCAACATCTCTCGTCTGAATTCTCAATTGTCTTTGCCAGTTACATAGTGGCTTACATGCCACCTGGATACTGGAGTAGCATAGTATCTCGGAATATGTTTTATTTTTTAGTCATTTGTATGCCACATCTGGTATCGTTGGTCCTTTCTAAAGGCCAATATGAAAGGGCAACTTATATATGTCAAATCGCATGGGTATTTTAGTTCGTACTTTCAGGTTTTGATATTACTCTATCACTAGAATTTCCTTTCGAACATTGCAATTAGCTTTTATCAAAGCATGGTAAGTATTGAGAAATTTGTTCATCATACCTCCCAGGTAAACTGGAAGTACTGGAAGTATTGTAGTAGTAGTCAAGCAGGAACCAATTCCAATTGTATCCTGGGGATTTTCTACCTTATTCTAGCTCCAGTGAATAATGTTTGATGTGGCAGATAAAGAATAATGTTTGCACTTACCTCACCCTGTCCTAAATTGGTTTGCTTACTAATGTTGCACATGTCTTATGTTTCCATAGTTAATTTATTATTGGAAATTGGTGATGATCAGGTAAGGAAAGAAATCTTCAAGTCTCAGGTTTTTCTATAACCATTCCCCATGGTGGTAAGCTCTCCCAGCAAATCATGATGTGACTCGGATCAGGTGTGCATTTTTTCCTTTTTGTACTGTAAAAAAAACTTTCCATTGAGCACACTAAAGTGTAGCACTCAATAAACAAACTTCATGATATTCTATTCGAATAAAGTAATCTATGATGTTCTTGAAGTTTTGTCACGAGTGCCTTATATATGTGCACCATGGCCATAAGTACGAGCAGCATGCATATGTGCATTGAGTAATCCAACGTGAGGAATAAGAGAGATAAAAGCAGGTCCACAATGAAAAGCGGTGTGGCAAGGCTTGCGTCTACTTCTAGTGGTTACCTATACTTGAATGGAGTGCCTTCTTGAGTAGGTGTTTTGGTACTAGCTTGCCTTGTGAAATAATAGCTGTTGTCAATGCTATGCTTTACCCCAGTTTTTATGGTACATTGTATTTATGAATGTAAGAATGTAATGGCAACTTCTTTACATTTTGCAGGAAAGACATGCAAGCGGAGGAACCATGAAGCCGGCGGTTCATGATATTTTGTGTAGTTGTGATTGAATCATTGGTGATGAATTTTATCTATCATTTTGTAAACCCACATTGTGTTTGAGACAATGAACCTTAATGTTTCCTCTTGTTAATTAGCTATACTAGCAAAATGGCCCGTGCGTTGCAACGGGAGAAAAAAATACAACACACTCTTAATTTACAAAAAATGGTCTATAATTTGAGTATTTGTAGCTACGGCCCAAACAAAGATGATCTTTGCCTACAAAAGCGCAAGTTGAAGATTCAACATGTCTTCTATTTAAACAAGGCTTGCATGTAGATTTAATATGTTAGCGAAACTGAACATTTGATCTTTATTGAACGGAAAGGACTGTATATTGGATATATGTTTAACTGAAAAGATTGAACTTTCACTTTTGATCTCTTTTAAGTTTAAAAATCCAGCTGTTCCACAAACCTTCTATAGTTTAGAAATTGAATCTTGAGATATACCCTGTTTTAGTGCAGAAAATGAATTTTAGTGCAGAAACTGAATTAGTATAGGAACTGAAAAGACTTAACCTTTACTTTTACGATAGGAGTCGACCAGCGCCTCCTGCTCAGCCTAGTCATCGTACGACACGGTCGTTGTGTCGGCGGCAAGTTGTTCCACCGAGCCCTGGTGTTCGATGAGGAAGCGGAAGTTGTACTCATGGTCGGCCTGCGCCTACCGAATCAAGGCCTCCCACTCGGCCAACACCATTTCGCTGTAGTGAGCACGATCCTAGCCCATGGTGATACCGACATGGACCGGCGAGGAGGGTGACGTCGACTCATCATCAACCGTGTCCTCCGTTGGGACGTCTGTACCGCTGGCCTCCGTCTGCCGGCAATCTTCGTCTTTTGCTCGGACGAAAGGATGTCCCAAATGGCTTTGGAGCTCGAGGACACCATGGATGGCATGTTGCGAAGAGGAGGAGGATAGATGCGGCTATGACCGAGGCTTGAGTTTAAATAGACGATGGATGGCAGGGCAAGCGATGTGGTGGTTAATAGTGGGCGGCAGACGAACGGACGAGCAACGCCGAAGTAGGTTCCTCGGCAACCACGCCTGTTTAATATAAGGACGCGGAATGACGGCCTGTAATTTGAACGTGGAGGAGTCGCGTGCACTGGGAAACGGCACGGGCGGCGCTCTCGGCCAACGTCGCTCCAATGCCGAAGCGCCAGTGAGAGGTGGCATCGCTCTGAGGTGTCATGAATGTGGCACTGGTTCTCCGGAGCTGCGTTGACGGCTTTGAGTGGGGAGGGACACGGGCGAGGGAGGGGTTTTTGGATGGGCCAGGGCAGTTAGAATCGAGCGTGGCGGCAGTTTGGGCGCACGCAAAGCCCCTTCGATTTGTTTACGGATTGCGGGAAAAATTAGGTCCGAACCGGTCGGTGGATCGATACAGGCACGCGGATGGCAAAATACGTTCGAATTGGACCACACGGTCCGGACGACTGCAGACGATTTGAGAATCATCGTTGAAGATACCCGGAAACACTCCTCGAGAGTTTAATAATTCATGTAATATGTTTTATAAAATTATCAAAAAAATTGAATTCTAATGATTTGATTATTTAGTTTTATATTGATGGTTGTTTTATTTGAAATATAATATTTCATTTCCCGTGTTTTTTCACCACTAAAGCTTAGCCTAAACGCAAGAAAATACCGTGTACAAACTGGCTGATAAATAGTACAACGTTGGAGTCATCCATCAGGCAAGGCACGTGTACCTCCCTCCACCCACCGCTGTAAAGCTTATCTGTTGGTCTCCATCGAGATGCATCTCCATCCCATCTTACTTCTCTCGCTCCACTCCATCTCTCTTTTCTCATCCCAGTGCTTCCACCGAGATTTGCGAGCACACCGGCATGTAGCTTGAACGCCCGCAGCCAGCAAGATTTTGCATGCAGGAAGTCGCTCGCGCCCCGTTGCAGAGCGCAGCCGCCAGATCACGTCCCCTCCCCTCGCGCCCCGTTCCAGTGGAGCACAGCCGCCAGATCTCGTCCCCTCTCACACCTCTGTGTCTCTCTAATTTCCTTATCTCGATCTAATTTCTATCGAGTGCGTGCATGCAGGCTGATGTGAAGCCAAGTCGTCGGCGCCCCGTTCCAGTTCCATAGTCATGGTCTCACAGACCAGCAGATCTGGAGCACCGCCGCCGGATCCCGTCACGGACGCGTCAACTGACCGCTGCAGGAACCCTCCTCCTCGCCAACTCCCGGCAAGAACCGGGACAGCGCCCTTACCCGGTACTAACGCTGCAGTTGCCCGCGCATTTCATTCTGAGTTATTTCTTTTTCGCCTTTGATTTATCATGTCTGATTCTTTTTCACCTCTGATTCTCAGTCTTTGGGTTAATTCGTTTCCGTGCCGAGGATCTCTCCCATGTAATCAGTTGAAGAGAGCAAGGTGGGACGAAAAATCGAACGTAATCAAACGCACGGCCAGACAGAGTTTGCTCGCGTGCGTGCCGGCTGAAATTTCTGTTGTTTCTGCCGTAGGACGTGGCGGCGGGTTGAATACTACAACATGCAGGGCGTTTTTATAAAAAACGAAACGTTTTCTCTCAGACATTAACTTAAAAACGTACTGCGGGTGGATTTTGCAGAAACAGAGGGGCTTTTTTGTAAAATGGTGACGACGTACGACAGAAACCCACGGCGCTTTATTATTAGGTAGAGATAGAGATTAGCTTATGGGAAATTTTGAAAGTCATTATGTTGATAACGGATGAAGTATTTACATGTGAAATTAATTAATATGTGTTTCTATTGTCTGGTTATGGTTTATTATTGCTGGAGGACATGCACGTTATTGTTATGAAATGTCTTGATTGATATTTTCTTGGTAGTGCAAATGTAAGCTATGGGAGGGCTACTGGATGTTGGTTGGAAAAAAACCATGTCTGAAAGTCGTTTGGGGAAGCTAATGCCAGGGCCAACGAAAAGTTGGACGGGAAAACAAACCCCGTCAGATAGTCGGTCGGGAAAAGCACATGGCATGCCCTATAGACTGTTGGTCGGGAATACAACCCCATCAGATAGTCGGTCGGGAAAGGCCCATGGTAGGCCCAACAGATTGTCGGTCGGGAAAGGCCCATGGTAGGCCCAATAGACTATCGGTCGGGAAAGTTACGCCATAGGTGACAAACAGTCTGGCGGTAGGGTTATACAGCCTACCGCCAGGGCCCCTGGCGGTAGGGTACTAATCCACGTCAGCATGCGGAAACGGCCGCCGTCCCCCTCCGTCGCACACTACCGCCAGGACCCCTGGCGGTAGGGTCCGGGCAGTTATTTCGCCTGAGACCCCTCCCCCTCCCCCCCCCCCCCCCCCCCCGCCCCGTCGGCAGTTTCTCCTTTCTTTCTCCCCCAAGTCACCCCTCTCTCCCTCTCATCTCCTCCACTCTCCCCCTCGGGTCTTCACCGATTCTTCACCGTTTTGGCGGATCGATATGGCCCCGAAGAGAGAAACGTAAGCTCCTCCGATCCCTCCAATTAGTTTTTGCAAACTTGCTTCTGATTCGACGCATTATCTGCTTGAAATCCCTCATATTTTTGAACTTAAATTGGATTTTTTTTTACCTAAGATTGTTTTAGCTTGATTGTAGTTCTAGTTCTTAGTTCTTTAGTAAGTAGTGGTATTGAATATGAACTCTAATCAATAGTTCATATGTTAGTGTGAAGATGAACCCTAGTTCATAATTTTTTTGTTAAAAAAATTATGATGTAATGCATGTGGGAGGACTTGATTGTAGTTTTATGATGCATGTTGATATGATGATATGAAGATGCTGTTTGGAGATAATACATTGAAGATGAATGTTGGAGGATTCTTTTGGGTGATATGATGCATGGTGGAGGATTTTTTTATATGATGGATGTTGATATGATTTGATCCATCATGTGTAGTAGATGTTGGAGGATTTTTTTTTTGATATGATGCATGGTGATATGATTTTGATATGATGCATGTTTATGTATGCTTATGCTTATGATGTTTTTGTTTATGAAATTTTATTAAGGCGGCCACCTCTTGCGGACAACATTGGCCCACGGTACTCCATGCTGGACTGGGCATTCGACAAGGGTCATCGTGCCCGTTTCATAGAGAACGGAGAGGTAAGTGATATGAATGAAATATTGATCAAAGTTTTCGGATTGATGAAAATAATTTCCTAACTTTTGGCGTTCACTTTTTGACAGATGCTTCAGCCACTGCGCATGAGGGGTCACAGGGTTCATGGGCATATGGACTACGACGAGCGCTACACGCTGTTCTTCAAGAGAGCCCGACTGTTGGGTTTCGTGTTGTAGTTCAAGCGTCAGCCGCCGACGCTTGTCCACGCAGCTCTGACAGCCTTGATTGACCGGTGGCGACCGGAAACCCATTCTTTCCATCTCCCATGCGGATTGGTCGATGATTGATGCCATGCCGATCGAGGGTCATGCACTGACCGGGCGAGTGGAGAGGACCAACTGGCAGGAGAGGGTTACCACCCTCATCGGCGGCTGCCCCGAGACTAAGGGTAACCGTACATCTGGTGTGTCGTTGCCCTGGTTCTCGGAGCACCGGAAGACATGCCCCCAAGACGCCGATGAGACGATTATGGAGTGGTACGCGAGGGCCTACCTGTGGTATCTTCTCACGGAGGTCGTGTTTCCAGACGCATCCGAGAACTCTGCCAACTGGTCGTATCTGTTCTTCCTAGCCGACTGGGATGCAGGGTATAGTTGGGAGACCGCATCTCTCGCCTACCTATACCGTTTGGTAAGAGAGTATCTAATTGCCTACCTACGAAAGTATGTCCATGACATTTTGTTATATCTGATCCTCATCTGATTTTTTGCAGCTTGACGATGCAACGCAGAGGACGGGAGACAAGTCCAATATGGGTGGCTTTGTCTGGGCCTTCTCCATTTGAATGTGGGAGCGGCTGCCGGTGGGGCGTCCTGAGAAGCTGCCAAGACGCCCATGGGGTGCCTATAGCGAAGACGGCGACGAGACTCGACACCCCACCATAGCTTACGAGTGGGACATTGTCAAACTCTACACGGGCCTAAACAAGACTTCATACAAGACCTACACCAACGAGTTGGACGCTTTGACGCATTGGCAGGTATATCAACTCACTAAACACATTTCTCTTTGATTCCACTTTTGACCAAGATTGGGAACTTACCAACGTATATGTAATAGGTAAACTGGTGGTCGTATCATGACCAAGCGTGGGACTTTGATCTGAACGTGATGTGCGATGAGGACCGTGGTCTCTGGCGGTGCATCGTGCCCATGATATGTGTGTATGCCATCGAGTGGCACTTGCCACACCGCATGGCCACGCAGTTTGGGGTGTATCAGCATACCCCACCGGGCCCGCCCTCCGATACCGGCGGCCACGCATTCCACATGTGAGCGCTTTGTTCTTCGTGCCCATGATTTCATTGTGTGGCGACTTTATTATGATGTTTCTTGTGGCCTATGCCTTGCAGGATGAGCCGAAAGAAGAATCAGGCGATCACAGATTGGGGAGAGGAGCATAAAACTCATGTGACAGAGTGGAACCGACGGAGGTACCGGAAAGACGGGGAGAGGAAAGTGGCTGACTGGGATGCTTACCTGGACCGACACATGAAGTGGTACGATGATGGCCAGAAGCACCGTCTTCATCTCAGGCCTCGGTGGACGGCAGAAGACATCGCGGAGCTGGAGAGGGAAGACCCCGAGGAAGATGCCTACTAGACTGGCATCAGAGACATGCACAGTGGATTTAGAGAGTTTGCACCCCTCATCAACAGAGTGGTAAGTTTGAACCGACATTGTATTTAAATTATTGTATTCGTCATCGTGACTGACTTATGCCGTTGCAGTCTGGTGAGCTGAACAGATGCATCTTTGAAGCCTCAGATGCACTAGGTGATGCCCCCGGGAGCGTACAATCTGAGAAAAAAATGAGGGGGACGACGAAGGTACAATTTCAGCCTCCTCGAAATAGATGCATCTTGTTCACCTGCAATCATAAACCTGATACTTATTATGCCCTTGTTTCATTGTGAGTGCAGAAGTTCGTGAAGCGTTGTCGCAAGCTGGTAGGCCTGCTTGGGTGTGCTGGAGCTGGGTCGGTTGAAGCTTATCAGTCTGTAGCCACACAAGGTCACATCGCCTCATCGAGCCATGGTCCCTCGTCGTCTAGGTTGGTTGAGGAGGAGGAGGAGGAGGAGGAGGAGGAGGAGGCCACAAATGAAGAAAGGGAGGAGGAGGATGAGCAGGATGAGAGCAACGGGGAGGAGGAGCACGATGAAGATTATGGACCTACAACAACTCAATCATCTCAAGCACCTCAGCTTCCGCCGAAGAGGAATCCGAAGAAGAAGGATTTGCTGAGTCCGGACCCTTTCCAGAGACTGGTTACTCGATGGCCCAAGAAGAAGACTAAAGAGATTCGTTCAAAGAGTAACGAGGACCGTACCTCCAAGAGGGGAAGGAGCAACTGATTATGCTCTTCGATAGTTGGCTCTTGTAGTTGGAACTCCGTTTATGGAACGGTGTGTTTGCTACTTGTGTGTTGGAACTCCCTTTGTAGCTTATTTGTGGAACGGTGTGTTTGCTACTTGTGTGTCTATGTGGAACTCCGTTTTCTAATTAGTTGAATTCTGTTTGCTATTTAGGGAACTCCGTTTACTAATTAGTTGAAGTTCGTTTGAAATGTTCTTTGCACTTCAAGTTTTGTTAATGTGTATGGGATGTCCAGGTTTAATTGTTTAATATCTCTGATATTACTGTCATATTTGTGAAACTTGATGTGATATTGTTTTTGAAAAGAAGCAAGCAAATGAACTTGAAACAATAAAACACAGGACCCTACCGCTAGGGACCCTGGCTGTAGGATCACACAGCCTACCGCCAACCCCCCTGGCGGTAGGGTGAACCTACCGCCAGGGCCTTTTCATATTTCGTTACAGAAGGTTTGCATTGCAAAACCCAGCCATACCCTACCCGCCAGGGCCTCTGGCGGTAGGGTTAGATAGCTTACCGCCAGGGGATCTGACGGTAGGGTACTTATTCACGTCAGCTCAGCCGAACGGCCGCCGTCCCCCTCCGTCGCACCCTACGCCAGGGACCCTGGCGGTAGGCTGTCTAACCCTACCGCCAAATCCCCTGGTTGTAGCAAAAGGGTCAAATTCGGAATTTTTTCCCAACCGGGATCAGATCCTGACTTTGTATTGCAAAAGGTTCAAAACATGAAATTTGGCCGCCTGTCCGGCCACCCGTAGAGCAACACCTCTCTAGCCCATAGTGGAGACCAGCCATGCACGCCATGCAGCCACTGTACCCCCTAGATGCTTTACATAGAGAGCTCTCTGTCGTGATTTCTCCCATGCTTGACAGACCAGCCACTGTACCCTCGTTCGACCAAGGCGAGGAGGTGGAATCCACTGGTGAATGGCATGCGCTAGGTGCATTGCCGTGGAACTCTTGGTGGGCTGTTAAAATGAATGCTCGACCCATGAAGACTCTTGTGTGGAATGTCCGTGGGTTAAACAATCCGGCATGTAGAAGTGTCATTGCTCAAGTGGTGTTGGCAGCCAACCACGTCGTGGTCTAACTACATGAGACAAAGTATACCACTTGATCTTGTGAAGCATGCCTTGAAAATTACTTTGACAATTTCTTCTACTTACCGGCCGCCGACACACGTGGGGGTATCTTGCTGGCGTGAGATGCCTCAGTGGTGGCTCTATCTAACCCGCACTACACTGTCAATACACTGACGACCCTAGTTTGCCCTTGTGAGGGGCGGGAATGGTGGATCACGGGTGTTTATGGCCCACAGCTTGACAACAAGAAAATTGCGCTTCTGCAAGAGCTTGTTGACATCCGAGACTTTCATGCGGGACGTGGATGATTGTTGGAGATTTCAATCTCTTGGTCAACGCTAAGGACAAGAACAACACCTTGATCAACCGGTGGATGATGGCTTGTTTCCATGGCAAGCTCAACTTGTTAGAGCTAACGGAACTTTACCTAAATGGAAGGCGATACACGTGGTCAAACGAGCGGGCTCAAGCAACCTTGGAAAAGATCAAAAATGTCTTCTGCATGAACTCTTAGGAGGACATGCACCCTATGAGCTTCCTATCGGTGCTAGCCGCTAGGCTCTATGGTTTTCGACCATCGCCCAATGCTCCTTGACTTAGAGGCGGAGCTGACCATGGGGCAGCGTTTCAAGTTTGAGGCTTTCTGGATGAAGGCGGAAGGGTTGCTGGACACGGTTCAGGACGCATGGTCTTCGGTCACCGTGATGGTCAAGCGCCATATGTGGCTCTCGACCTCAAGCTCAGGGCTACGGCAAAAGCTTTGAAGAAGTGGAGTGACAAGTGGATCAGAAATATAAAGCTACAAATTGCCAATGCTTTGGAGGTGATCCTACGCCTTGATATGGCAATGGACACAAGGACACTCACACCACAAGAGTGTGACTTGCGCAAACTATTGAAAAAGAAACTTCTTCGCCTATGCCCACTAGAAAGATCCATTGCGTGACAACGTTCTCACCTCCTCATCCTATGGGGTGGAGACGCGAACACAAAATTCTTTCCATTGCCAACGGAGGAACACGATCACCTCACTTCGGCATGAAAACACCATTGCCGCGGGACATGAGGATCTTGCAAACATGGTGGACGATTTCTATGAGCAGCTCTTGGGAGAAGCCCCTACACGTAACCAGATCATCAACTTGGATGCCATTCAGCTACCTTACCGAGACTTGTCACACCTTCATGCTCCCTTCACCGAAAGCAAGGTCGAGAAAGTGGTGAAGGCCATGCCTCTCGACAAGGTGTCGGGACCGGATGGGTTCACCGGCCGATTCTATGCCTCCTGTTGGCAGATCATCAAAGTGGAAATAATGAGGGCCTTGGACCGATTCTTCCAAGAAGACATGCGGTGGACGATCGGCGATCAACAAAGCCATTGTCACCCTACTCCCCAAGTCGATAGCGTGACACAACTAAAGGATTTCAGGACGGTGAGGCTCATTCACGGAGCTCTCAAGATCTTTGACAAAGTTTTGGCTACTAGGGTGGCCGAGGAGCTGCCCAATCTTGTGCGTAATCATCAGAGCGCGTTCACTAAAGGGAGGTCAATCCATGACAACTTCATGCTAGTTCAATGCACATCGCGACATCTTCATGCGCTCCATGAGGCCATGGTGATGCTCAAGCTTGACATCATGTAGGCGTTCGACACAGTCCAATGGTCATTCTTGCTTGAAGTCTTGCAGAAAATGGGCTTTGGCCCGAGGTTGATCGCATGGATATGCGGCTTGCTTGGGACCGCCTCCACGAGTATTATGCTAAATGGACACCCTGGGCGGCCCATATACAATTGCCGTGGGATGAGACAGGGCGCCCCCTTTCCCCAATGCTATTCATCCTAACCATGGAGCCGCTACATAGTATGGTGGAGCTCGCCGCAGCTCGGGGCGTCCTCGTGCCGCTCCCGGGCACGGGACTATGGCAGCGGATATCATTATTTGTCGACGACGTCATGCTATTCATCAAGCCAAATGAGGTGGACCTCCAGGCTTGCGCTATGCTTCTTCAACTGGTTGGTGAGTCATCGGGCCTCAAGGTGAACCTATCAAAGAGCATAGCCCTGCCAATTCGATGTGGCCCGACAATGGTGTAACATGTGGAGGCGCTATTGGGCTGCCCTACGGACACCACCTACCCGTGAAAGTACCTTGGCCTCCCCCTCGTGATCAGAAAGCAAACCGTAGCCTGGCTCATGGGGCTGGTTGATAGCCTTGACCACAAATTCCCGAAGTGGAGAGGTGCCTTGCCGAAGAGTGGTCGACTACTTTTTGTCAAATCGATCCTTTATGCCATGCCGATCCATGCCACGATGGTGCTTGATATCCCACAGAAAGTCATTATGGCAATGATGAAGATCTGCAAAGGTTTCCTCTTGTGTGCGAGCAACACGGGAAACTGTGGCCAATGTACATTGGCTTGGGAGACCGTTCGCAACCCAAAGTGGGCGAGCGGCCTGGGCTTTGCCAACCTGAAGTGGATGAATATAGCCATGGAAACTAGGTGGCCATGGCTGCATCGTACTGATCCATCTCGACCATGGTCAGAGTTTGAGATTGAGGTACTGGAGGAATCGAGGCAGCTCTACCATGCAATGACACACTAGACAGTCGGGGATGGAATGTGCGCCCGATTCTGGGAAACCAATGGCTGGACGGTTAGCACGTGCATGACCTAGCACCCGACGGTCTATGATCGTCCATCAAGCCATCACGGACAGTCTCTCGGGCTCTGTTCAACTCAGAGTGGGCTAGAGATGTGGGACCTGAGCTATCTGCGCATGCACTTCATGATTACTTGACTCTTTGGAGATCGACTAGACCATGTTCACCTAAACCATGAGGTGGTGCATTCCGTTGCATGGGCCTGGGAGACGAGCGGATAATTCTCAGCTCGGTCGACATACCAAGCAAAATTTATGGGGTGAGAGATCATACCCACAACAGAGTTTACCTGGAAATCAAGGGCGCCACTGGCATGTCGTTTCTTTGCATGGTTTGCGCTCCAAAACAGATGTTGGACCTTCGATAGGCTCGCCGGACGAGAGCTGGATCACGAGGAGGCATGCCCTTCCCGTGATCAACACAAGGACATCACTGAGCATATCCTACTCTACTGTGTCTTCGCACGGGAGGCTTGGTCCATCGTTTGCTCCACGATGGGGAAGCTTAGCTAGGTGCCACGACTGGGATTGACACTGGCGGATTTGTGCATCAACACCCATGGACTTGGACCTAGGATGAAGGATAGCAGGGCCGTCTTCCTCCTTACAATATATGGGGCTATGGAAGCATCACAATGCCATCGTGTTCGATGGCGCCTCACCTTCCCTACGCACGATCGTTCATCGCATCGAGGAAGAAGGACGTACTTGGAGCAAAGCAGGAATCCTCAAAGGATATTTGGAGCGCTTGCGAGGTGGGCAGAGGAGAGTAGTTAGCGTAGTGTCTCCTTGTATGGGTGGAGTTGGGCCACATGTAATCGCCAGCATGTAAAACCAACTTGGAGGGGCTCTTTTCCCTCATCCCTTCTTTAATATAAAGTACGCATGCTAGTACTATTACTCACGTTACTACGTGAGCATCCCTGAACTTTCTACATAGAGGGTGCTTGGATACGTTTTAGTCCCATGACTAAAAATAGTGGGACTAAAACTTGCTAGCCTCACCCATGCTTGGATCAAAATACTAAAGAGACTAAAATCAAGTTATTGAGCATTTATTATCCTCCAAACCCTTCAATCTAGAACTCGCATGTGTTAAAGGAGAGGAATTAAATGAGGAGAGAGAGGGCTAATACATATTTTAGTAGGTTTCCTATGACTAAAATTTTTTAGAGGGTGCTTGGATCCAAGGGACTATTTTTAGTCTAACTAAAAATAGTCTCTTTTAGATGCTAAAGTTCCAAGCACCCCTGACTAAAGAGAGGCTAGGACTAGTCTTGAGGCTAAAATTTTTTGACCTGAGTGGGTGGCAAACTGCCCTAGCGTGCACGTAAGCAGATGGCAACTCTTTCTTTTTTTAATGGCAACTGCCCTAGCGTGCTTGTGAGCACATGGCAACTCTCTCTTTTACCCGAACATGTTTTTTGCTATGCCTTTTTTTGTAGCGCTACATGGCAACTGCCTAGTGTTAGTAGGTGGCAACTCCTAAAATTTTGAAATCATGGCAACTGCAGTAGACCAGACCACACATGGCAACAGCTGTAGTTGTCCAAAAAATGGCAATCTGAAACTTTGACCTGAGATGGCAACTGTAGTTGAGCAAACATGGCAACTGTAGTTGTCCGACATGGCAACCGTAGTTCAGCGACATGGCAACTGCACTTAAACGAACATAGACGAGGGTCCGGCCCATGGCAACTGCGGGGCGCGTGGTAAAGTGTCACGTGAGGCGTGCGGGACCACGAGGTACGAGGCCTGACGTACCGGGCGTGTGGGTGTTATCTATTTCGCCCACACGCACGCGTGTAAGAGGGACCGGGAGGAAAAAAAAAGAGACGTGTGGGCGCTAGTTGTTTTGCCCACACGCAGACGTGTGGGCTGGCCCTCTTAGATACCACACAGAACGTGTGAGCAGATTCCTTAACGCCCACACGTGTGGCAGTTAGCGGCGTCCTAAAAAACTGCTAAGATCTATTCAAGACCAAATACAGATAATATGAAAAATATATATGTCATAAAGAATATAGAGATAACTAACTTGACGTTTGACTCCCTCGCCGTTCCTAAATATAACAATTTTTAGAGATTCCAATTAGACTAAGTATTCTAAAATATGTCTAAAAAGTCTTATATTTAGAACCGAAGGGAGTAGATGTTAATAGAAATCTCACCTCTTGGAAGGTAAGAGATCATATGGCCCTTGGATCAAAGAATATATACGCTAAAATTGTTTGGGACCTTTGTTACAATTTCTCTTTTCTATACATTTGTTACAATTTCTCTTTTCTATACAATTATTTTAGAATGAAGGTAGTAAGATTTGGCAAAACCAATTCTTCTGTTTTGAATTTTGAGCTAGTATCGAGGCTTTTAACTGCACGCTTTGCATGATAAAATCATATATGAGTTCATGTGGTATACTAGGAAGGAGCAGGTACCATCCTTTCCGCGAGACGAAGGCGTATTGGCATGACGCCTCGCAGCAGCCTTGGCCCCTGCACGGCCCACCTTCTTCTCCGGTCTTGTTCCCGGCAAAGCAGGCTGACATACAACCCGTGAGGTAGGTAACGCCGGTGTAGCCATCAAGCCTCGCCGCCGAACCACAACCGATGGCGGTGAAGATGTTATCCTCCGGCGAGATCAGGAAGTCGCTACCTGTCATCCCCAAGAACATGGATTTGTTCCGTGGTATGAATCCCGACATGTTGCAAGTGTAGACCAATGGCCTGAGGACGACCATCTGTGCCGTCTCCAGCGTTATGCTGTCGATTCTGATAGGGCCCTTGAAGAGCTTCGATGCGTTGCAGGTGACTTCGAATCCGGGCGACAGTGAACAATCGTACCCGATGCCGAACGGGTAGGGGATTGCAACGTCCCCGCACCTATCTGGACAGTCGTCGCGTGGTTGCAGCGGCGCCGGCGCCACAGCGCCGGACACGCCATTGCCGAGGAGCGCTATGTAGAACATGACTAGCAAGAACGAGGCTTGTGTCATCGGAAATTGCTTTGGTTACGGCTAATGGCTGGCTCCTCTCTAGCTCTTCCCTTCTCGTTGCAGTAATGTATGGGCGAGTGGAACATATACAGATGTACCCTGCAGTTAGCAATTCTATAAAATATCGCAATTCGTCGTCTCAGCTGGCGTGCCAGTTCACCTTATCCCCCGCATAGTCAGCGCTTCTCGATCGTATCGCTCTCGCACCGATTAAGAAATCCTCTCGCCACTCTCTCTCTCTTCTCGAACCACACAGTAGCTACCCCTAGCTATGACAGGGATTACAACAAAACAGAGCGTCAGATGCGTATAATAACTGTACAAAACGTCAATCATCGATCAGAGATAGATGTATCATCTTTGCAAGTTGTAGATCTCCACGTGTATCTCAGACGCAACTGGACGTCAAATTGCTTATTTATCTACCACTTGGCATGAGTGGTCAGCTATATCAAAAACATTGTGTGTGTGTGTATGTGTTTTTTTTTTTGCTTATTTATCCATTCATTTATTGATTGATTCATATTTAATGGTTGGCACTTACCCAACTTACCTGGACCAATGAACGTGTTTATTCTCGTGTGAACATGGTTGCTTTCCGCTAGCCAGCCACATATCTTGGCGGGACGTGACTGTGCGCCGTCCGTCGGCATCTTTTCTTTTTGGACAATATATGCGTCGGGCAATTTTTTTTTTTTTGCAAAACACTACCTACCAATTCATCTTCAATCAATGCTCAAAAAAAAATTCATCTTCAATCACGATAGTAAAAGAAAACCAGAAATAATAAAAATTACTCCCTCTGTTCCTAAATATAAGTCTTAGATTTCAATATGGACTACATACTAATGTATATAGACATATTTTAGAATATAGATTCACTTATTTTGCTTCCTATGTAGTCCGCATCGGAATCTCTAAAAAGACTTACATTTAGGAACGGAGGGAGTACATTTAGATTCGTACACCACCTAGCGGCGACTACAGGCACTGAAACGAGCCGGAGGCGCGTCGCCGTCACCGCCTTCCCCTCGCCGGAGCCAGGCAAATCTTGTTGTAGTAGACAGTCGGGAAGTCTTGTACGAAGGCCCCACAGGACTAGCGTATCAGAACATCTACCGTCGCCAATGAAAAGTAGCGTAGATCAGAAGGATCCAATCTGAAAACACATAAACATAGATGAAAGACGACCAGATCCGAGTAGATCCACTAGAGACACACCTTCACATGCACACTGCCAATTCTAGATGCACCACCCAGACAGGGGCTAGGAGGGGAGAACCGTATTCCATCTTCTGGGAGCCGCCGCCATCTCACCTTCCTAAGCAGGACACAAATTCTAACAAAAATTAATTGAACATCTAAAAACAGAGCCCTCCCGCCGGCAAGGGTCGAGATCCATCGCGCCCCCATGGCCCTAAGGCCACCAGAGACGAGACGGGCCGGCAACGGTGCCAACAGGAGGCAGAGGAACTCTAACTTTTTTGGGGGACATATGTCGACATCTTCAACCAGTGTCACGTCCCAGTCCATTGTACCGCCAGATATTCCCCCTCTCGGAAAATTGTCAGGTAATACAAACTTTATATGCTCCATGATCACAACTTTTTAAATACAAATTTAAACATTTTATCCTACTCCCTCATTACCAAAACTAGTAGAATGCTCGTGCATTGCTACGGGCTATCCACTATTTTATATTTAACACCTGGGTCCAACACAAAAAACCCCATCCCACGGCGCATCTTCCCCTTTTCTGTGGGAAGCTTCCCTTCCTGCTTGGTTTCCTGCCATAACAGGACATTCTCGCTAGAGCCACCTCTTTTAAAACCAGATGTCGTCCAGCTCATCTTCGTCGTGCAGGGTTGGGATTTTTCATGTTTATAATATAATAGAGTGGGTTAACCTAACACATACTATTGACACAAGACAACAAATAACCATGGACATCATTCTTAAAGGTCCATTCAACTTTGCAAATGCTAAACGTATTCCTAGTCATCAATATGCTCCACTTCCAACCCACATACCATTCATTGCTACAAGGAATACTCGTCGTTCTTCTTTTTCTCGTCCTTCCCTGCATCTTCTAATTCTAGCCTCTTCGCCAACTCGTTTCATTGGCGCCAAACAGCACCACGTCAACATTATTGTGTTCATCATCAACGGCTCTTCTTCTTTTTCTTTCTCATTCCTCGCCAGCTTTAGTTCTTGTTTCTACTTGTTTTCTACAATATTATATCTTTCTTTTTTGTTTTATTTCTTGAAACACTCTTTCTTTCTCCAACACCATAGACCACTTGATGGCTTTAGTTCTTTTTCCTTCTTATATTTGGAACACCCTCCTTTTCTACTCTAGCATGAACCACCTTGTCAATGTTGTGCCGTGTTTTCCTCACCCGCGAACGTTTTAGCGACCGTCAGCGTGTGGACATCCTGTAGAGCATAGTCGTCATCCATTATGATGAATGCTAGGACACCCATGTCGCGAGCACACGGTGGTCGCTGTCCATCTTGGAAAGGGTGCTCGGCAAGGTCGAGCCGAGAGCCTGTTGTTGGTCCTTGCCCACGAGCGCTTACAAAATGATTTAGTGTGATTAATTGCTTTCTTAATTAATAAACAAATAATTAACAACCTACCTAATTCCATGTATGCCTAATTAACTGCTAACCAAATCAATGAATTATCTGCCTAATTGGAAAAATCCCTACTTCTAATTATGTCTAGGCATAATTAACTATCTACCTAATTAATTATTTGCATTAATGACTTGATTTCTAAATTGATTCAGTGCGAAAAATTCCTATTTAAATGGACTTAATTAATTGCATGTGTAATTAATTGTCTAGCTAATTAATTACATCAATGATTTGGTTTCTAAATTAATTATGTGCTCAATTTTCAAAATCTTTTCACATGAAGGGCTGTTACGAACGATGATGACTACCGATTATTGTTGGACGCATTTCCTTAACGATTTTTTTTTGAGATTTGAATGGTCACACTTAGGAAGCTAATTAATAGTGCATAAGGAGCTTAGTTTTTTTTTCTAAGGCAATTATTTGCTTCACATGACATTTTCTCCTAAAATATTATAATCATAATACAATGTATTGTTGGTAACAGATAAATTTATATCTGAACAAAATTGTATGAGAAAGTGTCGGGGCTCCCTGAAACTACACATTGCATAAGAAAGGATACGAGAAAATACTTGTGCAATTAGAACAACACGAATTGTAAATGTATGGATTTGGATTTCACAACTTAATGTGAACTAACACTGCATTAGAAAGAAGTAAAGCCTGTTCCCAATGAACACGCCCAGAACACACCCAAAACCACACGATCAAGATCCTGTGGATGGCAGTTTCTCAAAAAAAAAAAAAGAACTGCCATGGCAGTTTATAGAAAATGCTCCCGCCCCTACTCTAAAAACTGCCACCCGAGTCATTCACAAATGTCATTCCTGGCAGCAAACGGCGTCTTGTTTTTTTCACTTTCCTAAGCAAAAGAGAACATATACTCGCTATTTCAGTTTAACTATAACAACAAGCTATGGCAAATGCTCTGTGTATAAAAAGCTCTTGTTTCAAAATTATGTAGCAGCCTAGAAACTGAAATATATTTTATGCTTTCAAAGCTAGTGACTTGCAAACTTCCCTCCGTAATCTAATTTCTAGTCATATTACAAAGTGACTTTGTTTCAAGTAAATAGCATGTGCTAGCTTGCTTGATGGTCATGCACTTTGTGAGTTGATAAGTTGAACGATTTGGTGGCATTAGCGAAGAAATAAAAGGTCCGACTTATTGACGATGGTGAGCAAACTAAGACTCAAGATTGATACGAGGCAACGGGCATATGCTAATCAGGATTGCTGATTATGACCAGTTCCTTGTTTACAAAATTGATATGTCAACCTTGTAAGAAGATAACCATATCTCCTATGGGGGCGAAAGATGCATCAGCAAAAATGAGAGATATTATGGGGCCAAACAACATGCAAGATGGCTATCTGCTCAGGCTAATGCTGCAATTCGGCAAGCAGATGGCATATGACTGCTATGTTTGTTTCACTTTACGGACATTCAGACGGAAAAATCAGTGAGCACACATAGTCTAACAGTTGGGATTAATAAGCTACAACTTATCATAATTGGAAATCCTTTTTCATATAAACCTTGCAGATCACAAGCTTATGACCTGACACCTGACTACCTGAGCATGTAAAATGATATATTTCACTTGAAAGGGGGCCAACAACAGGGGGCTTTTTTTAACCTTGGTGCTACATTGTGGTGCCCCGAGAAGATGCATACCAAGGGCTCGGCGGTGGCACTTGGCTGCTGCGTGCCGGTAGAAGAACGGTAGCCTCATGTGCGTCCCAGACGATGGTCGGCACGCCACCACGTGCTTGTACCTGTCAATGCAATGTGTCATTGAAGATTAGAAAGAGGACGTAGGATGAGAGTGGAGAAAAAGATATATGGGTGGCTGACGTTGCGGTCCTCAATAATAGTCACACACCGCCATGAGAAAGAGACAAGAGATGGCGAGTACGACATGCTGGGAGCTTGAAGAAGAAGAAGACGTTCGACGTCACTTTTTTGTCCTCCGTCCGATTGCCACATATCAGATTCTGAATTTTTTTTATCAAAGCATAACGATCAATGTTCTGAACTAATCCACATAATAGATAGGAGCACAATAGAGAGAGGTGTTGTTGTAGACCATACCTTGGACTTTTTGGTCATATGCTTTCTTGTCGCGCATCATCAGCGAAGCCGCCTCCCCGTTCAAGGGGTCCGGGAGGTTGGGGTACAAGAAGCCGAGGGAAAAACACCTCGAAGATGCTCACAAATAATTTTGTTCCAAATTAGTTCTAATGGAGTAAGATCCGCAAAGTACCATTAAAGTTGAATCATTTATGCTATCCACAAAGAGAGATAGAGCTTATATATAGCACCGGCTTGCCTGTCAATCTAACTCATGCTCTCGTGTTCAACTTGTACAAAATGGCCTAAAACCTGCGCCATTAATTCCGTTGGAAATATGCACAGCCATGCATCGGCTATACCTGAGGTGACATGATGTCATCTGATAATAGAGCCAAGCAATCACCATGATCATGTATACAAGACATATCACCAATTCACCATTGTGCCAGCTAGACCTCGGGCTAAGAAGTGAGGATATACTCCTAGATGTCTACTTCCGCGTTTCCTTTGAAGATGAAACATGTAAGCACACTTGAGAAAATAATAGCATTGGGATTTGAACTTACACAATTATTATTTTGTTCATACTGCTCGCCGGTCTCCGGATGCAAACCCAAATCATCAGAAATTGTCATTTCATCAAGTGTGGGCACCAGCACCAGCACCAGCACCAAACGATCGTTGTTGGGTGTGATCTCTTCGCCCTGAACCATGAATTCCTAGGACTCGTCCTCCACGACAGCAACCTAAATATGCCCTTGTTGGTCGACCTGTGCCTGCTCGTGTTCTTCCTCTTCATGGTCTTGTTGATCCAGCAGAACATAGCGTTGATCTTCTTCTTCTTTGGCTGTCTTCCCTTGTACAGTAGAGATTAAGATTACCAAGTAAGTTGAGCAAATGGAAAATATATCGTTATAGTTGAGCCAATATGAATCGGCGTATCTAACAGAAGGCATGTATACATAGAAGAAAGATGTTGACTTCTGTTTCCGGCAAAGCGAATCAGCAACAAGACGAATATAATGTTATCGTAAACCTTGCACGGAAAATGTCTACTCCCAGTACTGTGACTGGATTTGCAGGAATAGACTACTGACACAAACACATCAACAGGTCCATCTTAAGATGTATCGCAAATTACCAAAAAAAAAGGTAGATCCAGGTATAGATATGCAACTCACCATATCCCTGAGGATCCATGCTAATAAATCCCATCAGATATTCTGCGGTGGCCAGGTTTATATACTGAAATAGTACTCCACCTACAATTTCAAACTATGAAGGTTAGAGTGGGCAAAATCCAATAATAACTGAGAAACAAAACACCAAGAGGACGCTACCATTTGATGGATACTGTTGTGTTCTTGAGTAAATTGCATGAAACTACCACATTTGGGAAATTGTGCATCGTGTTGTCAAGTCCAAGAAAATAATGAAGCGTCATGCTGGTTACTCGACCAGCCCGTGTGGACCGCGTATGACGGAGACAAATATGCCTACATTTCCAACTGATTACAGCCACAACCCAAACTTAGTCTACTCTTTAGTTAATGAAAACACTCTCGCAAAAACTTTAAGTGAACATGTCCAGTAGTTCACAACTCACTTGTTTAAACAAACATGGATGATGGCACTGTTCTGTGTTATGCGAAAGCAGACCGGATGAAGACGCTACCTCTTCCACCTGCAGTAAACCAGTAATACAAGCGAAGGGTAGCAGCACTATCATCCACCTGATACTCCGATGCATTTTTCCCCTCTGAACTTACTCCCACCGGAGATTTGCACTGATTTGAATCCTTCTGCTGAACTCCTACAAAACAGAATTTTTTTGGATTACTATAGATTGCATGCTATGCTCTAATCATCTTCCACTTTGAACCAATGATAATACACCAAAACAGCAAGAGCAGAACCACTTCTACGTCTTTTGTTACAACTTCTAGCAATCGGTCACATATGCATAACACCAAAATCAAGAAGTGCATTTGCATAACAAAAAATTTTCTTCAGCAACATCCCTGAACCTTACCAGCCAATCTGTCTGAACTGCAATCCTCCCTCCTCTCTGTACTATCTTTTTTTCATCTCTGAAGATTGCATAGCACATACCAGTAGCAGCCTCGATGTCCAACGAGGTCACCACGAGGTAGCCGCTGCTCCTTCCCCTCATCCATGATATCCGTCTTCCTCAGGTCCACGGGCTCGAGCGGGATGCCGGCGATGGCCAGAGGGGCGGCGGCACGCATGTCGGCAGGAGGAAGGAAGAACAGGGGCGGCGGCGCGCCCTCCCGGAGGAGGGAGGAGCAGGGGCGGTGGCATGTGCGTCGGGAGGAGGTCAGGACTATGTGAGAGGGGCGCGCATAGGCGGCATGGGTGGCCGGGATCGAGGGATGCGAGCGCGAGGCGTGCGAGGGGACTGGAGGCATCGCTCAAGTGTTACGGGGTTGTTACGTGCGGCGGAATGGGAGGCGGGAGAGAGACGAAAATAAACCAGATGAAGGATGGAAGGTGGGATGAAAAAAAACCGTGAAACGGAAACTACCAACTGCTTCATTAGGAACAGAGATATAAGACGTTTTTTGCAACTCAAATTGATTTGTAAAAATGTACAGAGGTAGTATAAATCCCAACTTTAAATGCTCCAAGGATCAGGTTGGGATGGCTAGCATGACTATAAAACTTTCTATGGACAGTTGTACACCTCTGTCCCATGGCATGTAACTGAACATATTTTATGGAAACCACTAGGGATCAAACTACTGATCCCTAACTATCCATCAGACCAGTCCACTGCCGTACGACTGGGGTTGATTTAAGCGTCCGATCTAGTAATAGACTACCTGGACGTGGGTCTTTGGTAGTTTCCATCCAGCTAAAAGAAAACTGCTCCATGAAACACGCACAACCTGTACTTTCCATGCACCAGCTTCCATATCTAAACAATTTTTGTCTGGTGATGCTTGCCATTGATTTCCCTCAGTAAACAGTCAATATTTCTGCTTCAAACAATGCAAACCATGCTTCATAACTGTATGTTTATTTCTGTTATATGGAAGTCATGCTTCCAACACTACAGCCGTGCTTCATAATCTGTAGTAAATCGCAGCACTACCAAGAGGCGTGCTTTCTTCATTTACCGGCAATCTTGTTGCTTCATACAAAATTTAATAAATCTGCATAACTTATTATTGTATTGATTCGGCACCAACAAAGACAACTGATCATACATCCATGATTTAAATTAGACATGGTTCCAATTTCCACATAGGGATATGCTTCCATGATTTGAATTGTTGTTTCAACCATTGTCATTGTATGCTTCCTTTTCTATTTTCGCATATGCTTAATATGTTGTAATCGAAGTTACTTGCTTCAGACGAAATTTTACAAAGCCTCATAGTATATCATTCAGTGCTTCATCAACATAAAGAAAAGAACAAAAAAGGACCCTGATAAGTGTCAAACGAGTGGCACGAACACATGGCAACTCCAAGCATTTTTCATGGAAAGTTTAGTGCCGCAAGGATGGCAACTTCTTTCCGGACAGCAAGTTTCAATTTTCTTTTTTGGGTTTGTTTTTCCTTTTCGGATGGCAACTTCAGTTGTAAAAATGTCAGTGCGGGGGTGCTTCGTGCCACACGTGTGGCACTTATCATTTGGAAAAAAATGCACCCTCTAGTTTCATTGCTTGCTTCAATAGTAGCACACATAGGCACATATTCATGTCAGTTGCTTCCTGATTGTATCAAATTGTTTTAGTTCTCGAGTAGCATTGTGGGCATAGCCGCTGATGGAAGAGGGGGATGTTGTTGCTGTCGGTCGACGTCCTTGCTGTTGCCCTCGCTACCCCTAGCAGCCACCTCATTGTTGTCGTCTCCATCTACACACCCTTGGTGAAGCGAAGGTCACCACTCCGCTGTTGCTCATGACATTGTGCAACAAACTTTGCTTCCTACATAGGAGGAGTATGCATCAAACAATGCTTCCAAAGATGTTAGAATTTGCACCCGAAGAAAATAAGAATCACATTGTAGTGATAGACAACATATCTTAGCATTACTATCGAATCATTATAGGAGTACGTTGCAAAGTACTAAAGAAGCATTAGAGAGCAAAGTTGGGAAGCACTTGCTCACGTGATGGAAGCATTATTTAAATGCAAAATCTCAACATTACACCACCATTCTGCACCATGAACTTTGAAGAAAAGTCAGCAAAAACATCCAACCCCTGATGATTCCAGCCACCATTCAGGGTTCTATTTTTACAGTGATTCTTACTCGACAAAGTTTGACAAAAGATATTCCATATTCTTGCAGTGATTCCTACTTGACAAAGTTTCACAAAAACTCTTCCATATTAAACCAAGGTAACATAGTTTACAAATACATGCATAATCAGAAAGCAGATTACCAAAGTGATCTCCTCGTGTTGTGTACACATCAGCGCTGTTAAACACTAGTCCTCTCTCCATCTTTACCTACTATAGTTTGAGAATAGCACGCCGCCCAAATGAATGGCAGAATACGAAAGTGATAGTGGCCCAAAATGCCAAGACGAATGAAACGGCGGTGACCACATAGAGGATCGGGTCAGAATCATCAGGCACACTTCCTGCAGTACCATTCCATGCCACATGACCTAAACTGGAAGTGCAGGATCGAAGGTTGTTGTTCCCTCTGTAACAGTCTGTATCAAATGAGCCAAACTGACCAGAGTCTGGTAGACATCCCGATAATTTGTTGTATGCCACAGAGAACACCTCCAATGATGATAGCCGTGTCAACTGCCTTGGTATCAATCCATTCAGCCTGTTTTTGGACAGGTCTAAGCTTTCGATCTCGCTCATATTTGCGAGGGTTGCAGGAATCGGTCCAGTCAAGAAATTGTTCGACAGATTGAGAGACTTGATATGGCTCAAATTCCCCATCTCCTTCAGAATCTCACCTGACAGCATGTTTGAAGAGAAGTCAATGCCAGACATCGACATGAAGAAGTTTTGTCCATATGTGTATGGGTGCCCTTTAGTTGTGAAGGTGAAGCCTGGGAGGTCATAATTATTGTTATAAACAAAGTCCGCACCATATTCGCCTCCTCCATAGGTAATGCTACCAGCTGCGGGCCAATTTTCGAAAGGATCAATGGGTTCAAATGGAATGCCACCAATACATGGTGGTACGGAACCCGAAGGTTTGTTGTGCGAGATGTCAATTATGCTCAAGTATTGGAGATGACA
The DNA here is from genome assembly GCA_963921465.1 of Triticum timopheevii. Taxonomy (NCBI): domain Eukaryota; kingdom Viridiplantae; phylum Streptophyta; class Magnoliopsida; order Poales; family Poaceae; genus Triticum; species Triticum timopheevii. Next base: position 36,393,083 of record OY997264.1, on the reverse strand, counting down.
GAGATTTGAAGAGATATGTCCCTCAAACTTATTCCTGCTTAACAAAAGTACACTGACTTGAGAAAGATGTTGTGCCCACTCAAGGTTGCCTGTGAACTGATTATTGCTGAGATCTAAAGCCGTAATGTAGGAGCTGTTGAAAAAGGCACCCGGGGAGCCTGACAGGGAATTCCCCGATACACTCAGAAACGTGAGGTATACCATAGTGCCGCAGTTTGGAAGGCGTCCTGTAAAGTAGTTGCCTGACAGGTCTAACATCATAAGATTTGCTAATATGCTAATTTCTGGATGAATGCCACCAGTGAAACCATTATTAGCAAGGCTCAAAGCTTGCAGTGAAGGAAGACACCATAAGGAAGTGTCCAGTTCTCCCGACATCTTGTTATCATGCAGATCCATGATTTGGACATTACCAGACAGATTTCTAGGGAGAGTCCCTTCAAATTTGTTGTTGCCTAGGTGTATTGCCCACAAGTCACCGGAGAAGCTACTAGCCCCATCAAGTATCTTGCCACCAAGTGTATTGTTTGAGAGCTTCAATATATTCATTGCATAACAATCAGTGAAGAAGCAAGATGGTACTTTTCCTGTAAATCTGTTATTTGATAGGTCCATAAGTTGTATGCTGCTGTTGCACAATGCTGGTGGTATTGTTCCAGAAATAGTGTTGCGGAAACATCGAGAATTATAAGATGAGGAAACATCAAACCAATGTTGGCTGGCAGCTGTCCTTCAACTAGGTTCAGTGATACATTCACATGTTTAAGATTAGTTTGGGGTTGCCCTATCAGATCTAGTGATCCAAAGAGTGAGTTATTTGCAAGATTCAGGTAAACTAGTGTGGTTTTATTTGTGAACAGCCAGTTGGGCATGCTCCCAGGCAAATTATTGTTGGACAAATCGAGAAACTCCAGATGATTCTGTGTGTCCAGGAAATGTGGCTCAATAATCATGCTCTTATCAAGGTTACACCAAGAGAGCCTTAGTGTATTCAACTGAAATTTAGGTACCCAGCCATGCATTTTCACTTGAACGACCAAATTAGTATTCCTGGACAGATCTATCTCTTTGAGTTTGGTACAGTTTCTCAGCCAGAAGAAATCAAATTGACCGCGTAGCCTGTTATCAGATAACCGGATGGTATGAAGTGATGATGTACACTTCCAAGATGAGCTTATAGGTATATGCCCTTGTAATAGGTTTTCTGAAAGATCCAAGTACTCAAGGCATGAAAGTGCAAATACGGATGCTGGGACCCTACCACTCAATTGGTTGGATCTCAAATGCAATTCTCGCAGGTTCCAAGATGAGTTTATATGTATATGTCCCTTAAAGAGGTTGTATGAAAGATCCAAGTACTCAAGGCATGGAAGTGCAAATACGGATGCTGGGAGGGTACCACTCAATTGATTGGATCCCAAATGCAATTCTCGGAGGTTCCAAGATGAGTTTGTAAGAATATGTCCTTGAAATAGGTTGTCTGCAAGATCCAAGTACTCAAGCCGTGAAAGTGCAAATAAGGATGATGGGAGGCCTCCACTCAATCTATTGGAAGTCAAATACAATTCTCGCAATCGCAAGTTCTGAGATAAGTTTATAGGTATATGTCCTTCAAAGAGATTGTGTGAAAGATCCAGGTACTCAAGGCGTGGAAGTGCAAATATGGATGCTGGGAGGCTACCCTTCAATTGACTGGATCCCAAATGCAATTCACGCGGATTACGGAGATTTCTGAAATCTGCCATTTGTACACGCCTTACAGTAAGTACAAATTAATTGCATCAATCAACTAAAAAAAGAATATATATTTTTTGTTTCAGTACCTGTACTATGAAGAGTCCCACCTATGTTGTTTCCATTGAGATTTATAACTTCTAGAGAAACCAATTTGCCAACAGATCCTGGGATACCCCCACCTTGAAAACTGTTGTAACTGAGGTCGAGATACTTGAGCTTACTCAATCCTTGGAGACCTGAGGAAATGTTTGCTTCAGAATAAGATGATTTGCAATCAAAATTATTGGAAGATTAAAAGAAGAGTTGCGCGCATGCATGCAGCAGGAGTTACGTACCCTCGAAATTTTGTAAACAAGCGTGATGTCCGGAGAAATTCAGTAGTTGAAGCCCCCGAAACGAAGAAAAGATCGTCAAGTTAAGATTCGGGCATTCATCTTCGATGTACTGTAGGTTTTCTTGGTAGGTCTGGAAAAGGTTGAGATGAGATACTCGGTGTGTGGTGTTGTCGCACGTTATCCTTTCCCACGAGCAGCAGTCATCACCGTCTCCCCAAGAAGTGGGAGCCTTGGACTCTGCATTCACAAGCCAAGAGCGAATACCCATGAGGGCTGCTCTCTCCTCCATCAAACAACCCGAAGAACTTGGAAACATGGAGCACACTACAGAGAGGACCAGTAACAAACATCTCCATAGCAGGTAGCAGCCCATTTGGAAGAAAAAGGTTTCAGATTATGCTGTGCATTCTAGGCTGTGGTTTTGGGAGCAGGATGTGTGCGTATTTCTTCCGCTCCTTGCTTGCTGCGGTCTTTATAACTAGCCATCCCTATACTGTAAACTAGCTCACAGTTTAAGGAGGTATGCTTAGTCAACAAAGCAACTTCATTAGTGGCATTTTTTATATTTTTCGCGGGAGCATTAGTGGCATTAATTGTTGACTTGTTGACCAACATTTTGGAGAATGGCCACAGACATGCACTAACGACCAAACATTGGCAATGACTGACCGCCAAGCACTAATGTTGGGGACAGATAATATATTGATTTGGGGTCCAAACACTTTGTGGACTTGGACTACCGAAGCTCCCGTACTTGATATGGAGGCGTAGTGGGGCAGAAATACGCATGATTTTGGAGTTGTCCACAAAGTAGCCAAAGTGGCCTTCAAACTAGTTGAATGCTTGTGTTGATATAAGATTTAAACAAAGAATCATATTACGTTGTTAATTTCAATGTATCGCTCTGAATCGACCAAAGGGTGTCCTCGCTCACGACATGTTGCTTGAAGGACTAATGAAAACACGTCGAACTAGCTAATAGGACGTAAGCTAACAGCTGTTCCAGGACCAAACTTGGACCATGACTGCAGCATTAAGCACTAATCTTGGGCATATATAATGTTATCCTCCAAGACACTTTGTGAACTTGACTGACAGAGACCTTGCACTAGATATATATGCAGGCCAAGAGGGAGCAGAAATATGCACGACTTTGGAGTTGACCACAAAGCACAGCACCAGTAGCCTTAGTTCCGACTTCGGAGTGCAGAACCAGTAGCCAATCCCACAGGCTTTCAGTTGCATTTCAGACTTTTCAGCGGGGAGAACCCTTGAAGAAAATCCTACAGTTTGATGCATGTTTCCAGTTGCCCTCAAGGTTTCATTTCAGAGTAGCTTTGTTAGAGGCTGACCAAATGGCCCTGGTACCAGATCTTTGTCAGAATCAAACTAGTCATGTTGAGCATCATGCATGCCATTCAGAACATGATGGGCAATGGCAAAATTGCCAACAAGCAAACATTAGTGGTAAATCACAGATTGGGTTTCAGATAGAAATACTACTATTAAGAACTGCACATGCTTTCTGAAAGAAATGCATGAATTCAGACTTAACCACGTAGCAGTTCACTCCTTGTGCGCCGCTCCGCTGCACACTCGGTCTCCCACGGCGCCGGAAGGACGGCGGCGTGTCCTCCATCTTCCCCTTCCTCTCCGGTCGCCGGCGATGCTCGGGCCCTTCCTATCTCTTGCTTCGAACTAGTCCCCCACTCCGCGCGCGGCGGCGCGACGGAGAGAGATCCGGCATGGGAAGAAAGAGACTTTCTTGGAGTTGGAGGGATGAGGAGGATTCCGGCCGGCGTGGCTATGGTGTGCGGTGGTCGGAGCACCAGGGCACGCCTATGTCTCGCCTTGAGCGAGTCTGGCTTCGGACTCGCTGAAGGGGCGAGCGAGCTGAGCCGGCCCGCGAGCGCGGGAGGCCGCAACCTCTTTTTCCTGTTTTTTATTTACATTTTCTGTTTTACTTTTTCATTTCTTCTTGTAATTCTGTTTATACTTCAATATATATATATATATATATATATATATATATATATATATATATATATTACAAACGAACTCTTCAAAATAAAGTTGAAACAATGTTGAACAACTATTTGAAACAATGTTGAACAAGTATTTGAAAAATTGTTGGTCATGTATATAAAAATGTTGAATAAGTATTTGAAAAAAATATTGAAAAGTATTTGAAAAAATATTTATCGTGTATATAAAATGTTGAACAAGTATATTATTTTTTAAGCATTTGATTTAAAAAATATTGATCATGTATATAACAATATAGAATGAAAAACAAAGAGAAACAAACAAAAAACCAAAAAGGAAACAAAATAAACTAGAGGAAAAAGGAAATAAAAAACTGAAGAAACAAATGAAAAAACCTGGAGAGGAAAAAAGCAAAGAAACCCTGGCTCTTTTTCCCTATAAGTAGGGTGCACCCTAGTATTCAACACTAAATGGAGAAAAAATAAACAAAGTAAGAACAAACAAAATAAACCAAAAAATTGAGAATAAAAATGAAAATCAATCAAAAAATGGAGAAAACCCATGTCAAAGAACAAAAAGAAAAAACAGAAAAAAAAGTGAAAACCATGGAAAAACCGGCGTCGTTTGCCTCAATTACACATCACGCCAACAACTTGTCGCGTGCAAGACACTAGCGCAGCGGCTAGCGTAGGGAGCCCTCTCCTAGGAGACAAGAGACTGATCCCCGCTTCTCCCATTTTCCCATTTCCTTTTTCGTTTAACTGTGCGTGAAAATGGGCCGGCCCAACTACTCTACACCCTTCAATGGGAGTGGCCTGCAAGAAATAGTCAGCGTGGGGGCACTATCCGTATGTAGCGCAAATGCTTCTTTCTTGGGATGAACACAATGCGCCCTAGTTTGGTCAATATCGACCGGCCCATTTCCGCAGCTTGCGTGCGTTTGTTTTTGACAATCATCTCCTTCTTTGTTTCAATCAAAACGATCTTTGTTTTTGTTTTTATGAATAATCATCATTTACAATCAGGGATAATCATCACTTCACGGGGTGAATCCATGCATACATTAGGAAGAGAAAACCTAACTATCCTAGCTAGTTCATGAGCTACGTGATTATTCTCTCTATTACAATGATGATAGATAACATGAGTGAAGTCTAAAGCCATGAAATAACATTCACTAAATATAGCTACTGAGAAAGAAATGCCATCTTTCAAGGCTGAGACAACCTCTGACTTGTCTGAGTTGATCTCAATCTTACCACATCCAACAGATATTAATTCTCCGACAGCTATGTCTCGCTAATTGCGAGACATATGCTCCTCTTACCTTCAACGACAATTTGACTTGGCCGGTCCAATAGGAGCTATTTATGAACTGTATGACCGGTTTGGAGAAAGCTATATGAACAACTGGTGATTTTCGGGATCGTCCATTCGGTTTTGTGAAGGTTTTGCCCATTTTTTATTTTCCTTTTAAATATTTTCCTACTAGTTTACCGGTTTTCTTCCTTTTATTTTTATTCTTTTTTTGCTTTTGTTCAATTCCTTATTTGTTTTCTCTGTTAAAACACCTTCGATTTCTCTATACACATGTTTAATATTTTTTAATACATATAGAACATTTTTAGATATATGTCGAGCATTTATCAAATGCACACTGAACATTTTCTTAGTACAGAGTGTGCATTTATTTAACACACATTGAACATTTTTTAAATACATCATGAACATATGTACCTGTTAAACACGTTATTTGTTTTGGAAATGTCATGAACATTTTTAATGGTATGCATTTTTTTAAAATCACACAATTGTTTTACATGGTCTGAACATTTTGTTTAAATCATGTGACATATTTTTACTATCATGTAAAAATATTATGTTTGGTGAACATTTTTTAAAGTTGAGTAAGTAACTTTTCGAATGTAGTTAGATTTTTTTTAAATAAAAATAAAAGAAAAAGAAGAAGGAAACAGAACCACATAACAAACCAACACGATCTTATTGTGTCGCCCACCAGAGTCTCCCTTGAGGCGGCGCGACCGCCTGTCTTGCTATAAGCGAGATACAAATGTGGCTGATTAATTAGCTAACAACTATTAGATCCTTTGTGCACACATGGAACTATTGATAAACCCTGTGAACAAAAAAATGATAGCATTTTTCTCCAGACACACTCAAGCGAGAAGGAAAACTTGTAAACAAATATTAGAAAAACCCACCCGGGTTTCCTTCCTAATTCCATGCTAATCTGAAAGTTGTTTTCATTTGAAGCTTGGGCTCGACAAGATGCAACTCAGTCTGGGCAATATCCGATCGGCCCATTTACGTAACTCACCTTGTGTGTGTAATCTCTACAATGAGGAGTTTGTTCTGTCGCCCTCACCTCCCATCCAGCTTTTTCCTCTACTTAATTTTGTTTCCTTGTTGACCGGCCTGTTGGGCTTGTCAATTCAAAATCACTGGCCGACGCATCAAGCATGCAGTTGTACTCATGCTATTCATTATGATGAGATGACTCAACATGCATGATTTTACTCATGGTGTTTTATCATCACGGGGTGGATAGCTCAAGAAGACAGACATGGTTTTTGCAAGCGACAAGGCAACAATTGTCTCCTCCTACCTCTTTGTCCTCACTTCTCTCACAACTGCTAGAGATTGGTGGCAGGGCCAAGCCCCATCACCGGGAAAATAACAAAGCTGGCGGCGAAGAGCCGCTCCGGTGGCCTTTGACAACGACAGTGGCGGAGCAAGGATTTTCAACATGGGCATGTGGGGTCAAAATACTTTTCTACAACACAAAAATATATAAAAAGTTCATAATAACGACGATGAAACTATATCTAGTTCATTGCAAGAACAAGGAGACAATCATATTACAACTTATTACGTTGTAAAAAACATCTAGGACAAGTACGTTGGGGTGGCATGGTGTGTAAATAGGGCAAGGTATACTAAGGCAAGAGACTTAAATGCGACCCAACGAGCTGGCCAAAAAAAGTTTACCATTGCCAACCGTGCACGCAAAGAGTAGTGATTTAACCGGTATACTAACAATCAATCAGATAGAAAAAGGAATATATACGCACAAATAGATGTGAAACATGCTTCTCCCAAAAAGGAGCCACAGAAATGAAAAAAAAAGCATGAAAAAGTACAGTACTGAAGACCAAGGGCTTGGATAGAAGAGAAGGAAAGCGTGGAAGGACCTAGCTGCAAAGGAAAATGCACAGCGGCACAACCGCAGGAGAAGATGGCCCAGGGTTGTATCTGTAAAATGCTAGGGACCGGCGCGTGAAATGTCAAAAAAATTTGGACCATTTCTCGATTTGTGCGTGTCATCCTTGCGCAGGGGCCATGCTAATCTTCTCTGTATCGTTCCAATTTTATCGGATGTCCCCGAAGGGACGAAGCAGATGGAAGGGCGACGCTTATAAACCGGTCACGAGCTCCTTCGCTGACCGATGTGGTACTAAACTAGCTGCGGTGCGCTGCTGTCTCCCACGAGCCGCAGGAACCGCGTGATGGCCAGTGGGCCGCATCTGCGTGCCGCCTGGTTCTTCCTCGACTGGCCCAACTTGAAGCGAACTGGAGAACGCATACCGGACCAGGGCCCTATCCCAGTGGCAGGTTACGTTTCTCAACAGAGAAAAAAAAAAGTAGTGGCAGGTTTATACGCGACGGACGTGGGATGCGGATTCCTCTTCTGAATTCTGCACTCCACATCAATTTTTTTTACTCTGCACTGTACATGATAAGAGCGACCAAAACCAGAATATCCACGTGACGGACACAGTTCTTCTTCGCTTATTTGGTCGTCATTTTTATCAGTTCCAAAACGTGAGTTTTTGACCTTGGACAAGTTTTCCTTTTTCCGTTGCATGGTCTTTTCCTTGGAAAATTCATATAGTTCACGAAAAGATCCATTTTTACAAATAGCCGGTCTTTGTGTTTTGTCATGTAGAATTCAATGGAATGAACCACTGGTCCCTAATCTTCAACACTTCTTTCTACCGCCTTCGCTTAAACGGTGCACGCATTTTTCGATATTCAAGTTAAACCATGAATTTAACCAAGGAAATGTTGCTATGTGTACCCGCAAAAGAAAAGAAAAGAAGGAAATGTTGTTATGTGTCACAAAAATTATACCACTAAATTTATACTCCCTCCAGTTCAAAATATAAGGCATGCTAATCTTTTTAGAAATCAAAGTTCTATAATTTTGATTGTTGACCAAGTTTATTGGGAACAAAATATCAGTATGTACAATACCAAATCATTCACATTAGATTCTTCACAAAATGTATTTTTTATATTTTATTTATGTAGTATGGTCGGTGTTGATATATCTTACTATACTTTGTCACACATGGAAACGTTTGATTTTTTGAAAAATGAATACACATTAAATTTTGAAATAGAGGGGGTGTAATTACAAGGAGCGTGATTCATAAATTATTGGTCTATATATTGAAGGATCAAAGTTAAATATCGAAAGACATGTGCACCTTATAAAGTGAATATATAAGAGGGTAGCAGCCTAGCAGGGGTGGAAATGAGGACGACGGTAACTATTGCGTGAATTTATCAGTGCCCTCTCATTGGGGTGGTGTTCGTCGCCTGATGGTCGGTGGTGACATGACAATATGGCGAGGTGGGTCAAGGGCACTAGATAGCGACCGCGGGCTAGGTGGATGAGTACGAGAGCCAATGGGACGAGAAAGTGGACTCAATAGAGCACTATAGGAGAGGATAAGAAAAAAAAAGGGACGGTCTACACCTCGGGCACCTGGAAAAGATTAATATCTTAGCCACCAGATGCAAATGGATGATTGGATCATCGTCCTAATCCTCTCAACCACTTTCTTCTCCCCACACATGGATCACACGCAAGTCTACCATCCACCGAACTGTCGCACTATATCCACCTACCTCCTCCCTTCCCTTCCCCACGGTCGGTGGGTGTTGCCCCGCACCGCCTCGTCGCTAAACTATTTTTTGACTGCAATAACCATTCACCGCTAGAAATGAGGATCTAGTAAACGTTAGAGGAACATCAGTTTGGGCATAACCCCACACAACGCAGGCTTGCAATCTTTCACCACCAGTCTAGAGGTTTGGAGAAACCAAGTCATGCCGCCGAGTAAATCGAAAGAAAGGGGTCTAAATCACCATACCAAGAGTGAGACCATTGCTTCGCTTAATTGATGCACCACCTATCAAGATTCAAAAGAGAGCCAACAGACCTGGCAACAAAAGATGGCCCAGGGGCGTAGCTGTAAAATGCACAGGGACCGGAGCGCAAAATCACGAAAAAATTTGGACCATTTCTCGATTTGTGCGTGTCATCCTTGTGCAGGGGCCATGCTAATCTTCTCTATATCGTTCCAATTTTATCGGATGTCCCTGAAGGGACGATGAGGAAGGAAGGGCGACGCTTATAAACCAGTGTACGATCATACACGCAAATGTGTACGATCAAGATAAAGGACTCACGGAAAGATATCACAACACAACTCTAGACACAAATTAAAATAATACAAGCTTTATATTACAAGTCAGGGGCCTCGAGGACTCGAATACATAAGCTCGAATGCACAAGAGTCAGCGGAAGCAACAATATCTGAGTACAGACATAAGTTAGACAAGTCTGCCTTAAGAAGGCCAGCACAAAAGCATCTACGATCGAAAAGGCAGGGCCTCCTGCCTGGGAGCCTCCTAACTACTCCTGGTCGTCGGCGGTCTTCACGTAGTAGTAGGCACCCTCTGGTAGTAGCAGTCGTCGTCAAAGGTGGCGTCTGGATCCTAGGCTGCGACATCTGGTTGCATCAACCGGAAAGAAGAAGAAAGGGGGAAAAGGGGGAGCAAAGCAACCGTGAGTACTCATCCAAAGTACTCGCAAGCAAGGATCTACACTACATATGCAACATTATCAAAGAGGGGCTGTATATGTGGACTAGGCTGCAAAAATGCCGGAATAGAAAGAAGGCCTAGTCCTATCGAAGACTAGCATCTTCTGGAAACCACCATCTTGCAGCAAACAGGAGGGAGTAGAGTAGCATAAAGTAAAGTAGTAGTGGTGTTATCAACCTCGGCCAGAGATCCTTTCTCGACTCCCTGTGAGAAAGCAATCCCAGAGCCATACTATCCAGTTATCACCTCATCACAATCCAATTCTCATCACAAGTATCCAGTTCTAGTTGTATCGATCGGGATACAACTCCAAGTGTCTGTTACCGTAGGACAGGCTATCGATAGATGTTTTCTTCCTTGCAGGGGTGCACCAACTTACCCACCATGCTCGCTTAACTCCGGCAGGACACACTTTCCTGGGTCATGCCCGGCCTCGGCCAAACAATACGCCGCAACCCGACCTAGGCTTAATAGAGAGGTCAGCACGCCGGACTAAACCTATGCCCCCAGGGGTCATGGGCCATCTCCCTGGGAACTCCTGCATGTTGCGTGGGCGGCCGGTGAGCAGACCTAGCTACCTCCTTAAAAAAGGAAGGAGCTTACCAGTCCAACTCAGCGCGCGCCGCTCAGTCGCTGACGTCTATTAAGCTTCGGCTGATGTATACGACGCAGAACGCCCATACTATGCACACGTGATGGTTAGTGCTATCAGGCCAGAGGCCCCTCGGATCAAATATCCAAACCGTTAGTGTGTTGGTAGTGCGGTCACGAGCAGAGACTCACGAAAGATGTGACCCCGTCGCCCCGTCTCGAGGACTTGCGGCAAGGGCTAAGAATGCCCGGCCACGCCTCGTATTCAACTCTCGGGTACCCTCCAGGTCAACCCGCCTCCACATCACTCGCAATTATGCTCGCGCGGGTACCCCTCAGGGTCAACCCGTCTTTAGTAACATGGATCAGTGTAAAGTCATAGTAATCATAGTAGCTGTGTGTCTAAACATCAAGGGGAAAACCTGAGGAATCACCCCTGGTGAATTCCACTCGATGTAATCATCAAGGTGAACGTAAGATGAATCACCCTCGATGTCCACACTTGAGGGGTTGCATGACAGAGTCGTATCGGAAGTGGTTAAAGAGGAAATCACCCTCGATGACCACGACCGAATAGCTACACTACAGGGTTAACATCAGAAGTGTCGTAGAGGTCTCACCCTCGGCACTCGATAGTAACCCAGTAGTGTCGAGCAACTAAGGGGAAAGTGATGTGCGGTGCCGGGGGCCTGGTCTTCGATCCCGTTGATCGGGTCTTCAATGATGAAGCAGGGGCAACAAGGACAAGGTGGGGGGTCACTGATGGATCACTAACAAACCTATACTAAGCAGTTTAGGAAAGCAGGTAAGGTAACAATAAGCAGACTATGCATCAGAATAGGAGCAAACAATAACAATAGCAAAATCTAATGCAAGCATGATAGAATGGAATGGGCGATATCGGGATGATCAAAGGGGGAGGGCTGGCCTGGTTGCTCTAGCAAGGAGGGGTCGTCGTCGACGTAGTCGATCACAGGGGCAGCATGGGTCTCAGGGTCTACCGGAGAGAAGAGGGGGAAGAAACAGTAAATATAAAGCAAACATAGCATCACAAACCATAACGTGGCAATAAGCTGTGCCGGGTGTGACCTAACGTATGGCTACACGATATAGGTAAAGGTGGAATTCAACCGGGAATGTATTCCCGGTTCAGGACCTGTGTCAGACAAATGACCGGAGGGGGAATGTTCCATGTTCAGCCTACTAGGGGCATGGGACAGATGAACGGGCCGCGTATTCGGATTCGTCTCATTTTTCGGAGCAACTTTCATGTAGAAAACATTTTCATCCGAGCTACGGTTTCTTTTATATGATTTTTCAAAGTTTTATTGCATTTTATGGATTTTCAGGTATATTAATAATTCAAAAAAAGATTAAATGGGAAAAGGCTAGAGGTACCCGAAAGTGTACCCAGCAAGTGGCTGATGAGGCTGACAGTGGGCCAGTGGGCCCAGTTGACCAAGTCAAAGGTTGACTGGTCCACCAATGAACAGTGACAGCGGGGCCCGGTTGTCATTGTCACATATTTTAACAGTTTGTTTTAAAATAATCTAACTGGTTGCGAGGCCCGCTGTCAGTGACTAATTAGTGGGGATGTTTAACACTAATTGGGGTTAGCCTAATTAAAAAGGGGGCCGATCCCAGGTGGCAGTGGCCTTGGGCCATGGCTGGGCGCTAGTTCCAGCGAGGGAGACCAGCGCCGGCGCACGGAGGAAGCAGGGCGCGGGCCTGGCCGGCGCGGATGACGGCGAGCGGCAGCCATCTGAGCACGCAGTAATGCAGCGACAGCACGCGTGCAGGGGGGGTGGTTCCAGCGGGAGCGGGGAGCAGCCCGGCGGCAGCCGTCCCGGCGTCCGGCGCGGAGCGGACAGAGGCAGGGCACGACGGCGCCGCCAGGAGCTCGCGGGGGCGGGACTTCGGCCGTGGCGGATGGCAGCGCGGGTGAGGGACGACATGAGCAGCGACGGGACCGGTGGCCAGCGGAGGCACGCGCGTTGGCGAGGCGAGCTGCGGCCGGCGTCGACAGTAGAAGCAGTAGCAGTACACACGAGCAACAGGGGCGCGCGGCTTTGGAAGGTCGCAGGCGTCGCCTACTTTGACTAAACGAGAGAAGGGAGAGATGGGAATCGATGCGATGCTCACGGCGGGGTGGTAGGGGGATGGCAGCGTGCTCGGGGTGGGTCGACGGCGCACGGCATCAGGTCCGGAGGTTGAAGAAGACCACGAACGGGGCGTTGCGGCGGCGCTGATCTTGAACGGGGCGAGGTAGTCGACCTAGGCGAGGAAGAGGGAGCTCCTAGACGCTCTGGTGCGCCCCGGGGTGGTGCCGGAGCATGCTGACGATGGTGGCGCGACGAGCTCCCGCTCGGGTGCGGCGGATCTGGAGGGGAGAGGAGTAAGAGGGAGAGGGAGTGGGGGAGTGGATGAGGAGGAGCGCCAGGGCAAGTGGGAGGGGACGAGGGGAGCCCGAGGCGTCAGGGGATCTTATCCCCTCGCCCAGGACGCCGGCGAGGCGGTCGGGGGCAACCATGCCCCTGCAGCGACCGCACCACGGGAACAGGAGGAGAAGGAGACCGGTGGGGGTAGGTGGGCTGGCTCGGGTTGGGGTGGGCCGAGGCCCGGAGGAGTCAAGGGGAGTTTTCCTTTTATTTTGCCTTTTTATAAATTGCAAAACTAAAAGAGTTTTGGTAGAAAAGAGACTTGTCAACTAAAGCGAGCACATTAATTCTAAGAGTCGCAAAAAGTTTAAGGCCGAAAGTAGTTGTCCAACTATTTTTAGAAATTTAAAATGCCAATTTTAAATGCTGCTGGATCACTAAATAATTTCTAGGGGCATTTTCGGAACCCAAAAGAGGTTGGTTCCAACATGACAATTATCCAGGGATTATTTGCCACACTTTGAACATTTTAGTTTTCATGTTTGGCAAATTGGAATTTTTTTACTTTAAATTTTGAGTTTGAATTCGAATCATGATTTGGATCAAGTGAGGACTAACAATAGTAATGTGATGACATGGCACCATTAGTGGGGGATTACTGCAGCATGATTCTCGGGGTGTTACACCCCTCCCCCATGGTCGGTGGGTGATGCCCCACCCTGCCTCGTTGCTAAACTAGATTTTGACCGCAATAATCGATCACCGCTAGAAAAATGAGGATCTAGTAAGCGTCGAAGGAACATCAATTTGGGCATCACCCCACACAACGCAGGCTTGCAACCCTTCACCACCAGTCGAGAGGACTAGAGAAACTGAGTCATGCCGCCGAATAAATTGAAAGAAAGGGGTCTAAATCACCACACAAAAAGTGAGACCATTGCTTCGCTTGATTGATACATCAACTACCAAGATCCGAAGAAAGCCAACAGACCCGGCAACACATATACCCTCGCAACTCTACGGCGCCGCCAGATCGGATGTCTGATGCAGGGAGAGGTCGAAAAGACGTTATTTTAACGGGCCATCCCTGCCACTACGTCATCAATATCGTTAGGGAAATAGAACCTAAGGAAAAGAATGATGACCTACAAAAAGGAAAAATGTAAAGAAGGGGGAGAAGATCCCACTCCTCTTTGTCACTGACGAGGTCTCTGAAGGAGGAGGAAGGGAGGCCGAGCTGGCGGCATGAAAGAGAGCTTGAGTGACTGGTTGGGACAGTTTGCTGACACACTCTCCTACCATGTAGAGTCACCACCTCATCCCCAATTTGCTGATACACTCTCCTACCATATAGAGTCACTAACAATCTAAAACGTCTTATATTAGTTTACACTTCACAGAGAGAGCAGTATATAAGATATCTACCACTTGGGCCCTTGCAAAAGACCGCTACCAAATTCTCCAGGAATCGAGGGGGCGAGCCGCAAGAAGCCAGTGCTTCTCCGAGGGGCAGAAAAGGAATCTCCAGCAAGCGAAAGAAATGGGGATAAATTTCAAGGTCAAGCTATACAGCGACAGGGCGGGAAGCAGCGGAGGCGGAGACGGAGACGGCGGCGCCGGACCCACATCGCCGCCTGCGCCAGGCCCCGCGCCGTCGCCCTCCCTCGACCCCGCGCTGGTTTCCACCTCGCCGCTCCCGCTTCAGCCGGCACGGAGGCCGCCGCTGACCCCCATCGTCAAGTACACGGTGAGTTCTTGCAATCTTGCTTCCTCCTGTAGCCTCCTGGGTGAACGGTGATGGTCGCCCGGCGCGATTCGGTGGTGCGTCGGGGTGACCTCGGCTTCGTTCTTGGTCCGCTTCGGGGCATTTCTTGCGGCCTGTTCGTGTCTGGGTGCTTTCTTGGCTCCGCTGCCGCAGGATCGGGTGTCGTCGCAGTTCAGTTATCTTTTTCTTGGCTGCGTTCTTAGAATTGGTGTAGTTGTTGCCTTGTTGGGAAGATGGATTGCGTGCATGCTTGCGAGCCCTCCAATTAATTTCGTGAACCTGAATTCTTTTGTAAAAGGAAAAGGAGGGAGTTCGTTGGGGTCTCTGTTCAGAAATTGCGCTCCTTTGATATTCTTCTGCGAGTTCTTGGTCCAATCGGGTGACCAGGAAAGCTAGATGCCTAGATTCGATATTTCCATGGCAGGATAACTGAAAACTGTTGGATTTCCCGCTGTTGTCTGGACCGGATGCTCTGTTTTCACTGCACTTTTCTTTACTCTGTTCTCTGCATTTGCATTTGCGCTGGAAAGTGTTTATCTTACAATGCCCTGCCATTTTCTAGGATGAAGGACCGGATATTGATGATGACTGGCCCGAGGACGAGGACGAGGACGAGGACGAGGACGAGGACGAGGACGAGGACGAGGATGATGATGATGAGGACGAGGTGAAAAATTGTGTTCCTTTGCTGCTAGTTCTTGGTTCAATTCCGTGACTTGGTGACTTGAGTTCTTTGTCCAGTTGTTCTGAACACAGAGAGTGATCCCTTGTCAGTCATCAGATATTCTTTTCTACTTGTTGATTGTACCCGTTGGAGTTTGAATAAGTTGTTGTGGTTGTTACTCCCTCCATTCATAAATATAACATGTTCTAACTTTTTTATGAATCATATGTATATACACACGTTTTAGTGTGCTTGTTCACTCATTTCAGTCCGTATGTAGTACATATTGAAATATCCAAAGTATATTATATTTGTGAACGGAGAGAGTATTACACTTGCCTTTAATTTATCTAATGATGCCTGGTTTTCACTGCACTTTTTCCACTGTTCTCTGCATTTGTGCTGGAAAGTACTTTTTTACAAGCATGTTCGGCCATTTTCTAGGATCAAGGACTGGATGATGATGGTTATGATGATTGGCCTGAAGACGAAGATGATGAGGGTTGGGAGGTGATGCAAGAGGATCAGGTGAAAATTTGTGTTCCTTTGCTGCTACTAGTTCTTAGTTCAATTCCATGACTTGGTGACTTGAGTTATTTATCCAATTGTTGTGAAAACAGAGAAGGATGCCTCGCAGTCGTTGCGGTGTTGGAATTAATTTTCTAGTTGTTGATTGCATTAGTTGGAGTCTGAATCAGTTGTTTTAGTTGTTACTACACTTGTTTTTTTTTTTGGTACTTATGGGCTTTATTTGTGCTGGAAAGTATCCTTTACAAATATCTGTCTGCAATTATTTAGGATGAATTACCAGATGAGGATAAATTCTACATTTCATTGTTTATGAGCACTCAAAAGAAGAATCTCCCGCATGATCTTGTTCGGCATGACTCGGTGCCGCTCAACAAAAATGAATATTTTTCTCTGTGGGAAAACTGGAATCAGCTGCTGGATGGCAAGAGAACATACCTCCGACCACCGAAGGACTGCCGTATTCTCAGTGTCAGTGGTGTTTTCCGGTGTCCGGATGCTCGTCCAAGGGCATTAGGATGCCAGGTGAGAACATTGTAGCTCCTCTGTTCACAACAATGCATTGATTTTTTTTAATCTTTTCCTCATTCAGTTAACACCATCTGACCTTTCCGATGTCCTACAATAAACTTCCACTAGATATTCAAGAGTTAACTCCATCTTGCCTAGCATGCTAATATATATTATCATTCCCGTTGTTTGAGTGTGTGTTACATGCAACCTTAAATGTTTGTCAAACTGCAATCATGTCCTGAGGGAACTATGGTATTATCTGGAACATAACATTTTCGTAGACGCTACTCTGTGTAATTACAGTGAAACTTACCCTTGATAAGGTCATGTGTCTCAAGTCTTACCAATAATGTGAGTTAGGGTACAGGAGAAGTTCTTATGTGACATAAAATAAGTTTCAGTTTTGCACATTGTGATTGATACATAGGTTTTCCCAATGAAGGCCTCATATCATTTTCCTACCAAATAAGTGGATGATTGATGTGTGAAAACCATAAAAGAATTTCTTAGGCTTACAATTTTGCGCCTTGTGCTTCAGCATTACTTATTCAAATCCATCCTTAATTCAGATGAATCTACTAAATCGTTAGTGCCCTTTTTGTGATACTTATTCTTTGTTTGGCAGGAACCACTCTTGGATTTGGTTCAGGATTATTCAGATAATGACATTTTCCAGGAAATTATCAAGGTAAGTTTGCATGCCACTATAGGAGCATTTTCATTATTTAAGTGTTCTATGCTAATATGCAAAACTAGTTTTG
This sequence comes from Triticum timopheevii, assembly GCA_963921465.1. Lineage (NCBI taxonomy): Eukaryota > Viridiplantae > Streptophyta > Magnoliopsida > Poales > Poaceae > Triticum > Triticum timopheevii. Next base: position 36,375,909 of record OY997264.1, on the reverse strand, counting down.
TGCAGGTTCTTTGTCAGCGCTATTTGCACTTCAGACGAACTCGCGGAGATGGCAACTATTTCTATAGAGCTTTATTTTTCTCCTACTTGGTATCTTTCTAAGTTACTAGGTTTTTATGCTGTTGCTTTTTTGTTTTGCATCAAAGTTTGATATGACTATGCTTGTAAACAGGAAAATCTTGGACAAATGCAAGATAGTCAAGCTGAAGTTACTCGTCTAATGGAACATGTGGCAGTGTCCAGAGAGAATTTCTGTCGTCTGAAATGGGACAAAGCATACTTCTTAAATCCTGAAGAATACTTTTCAAGTGTTGTTTCTGTATGTATTCTCCTAGCTTACAGAAGCTTAATTTTTTTTCTCTGACCTCGTGACCCTAGTTCTTTGTAATACTTAGTTCAGTCATTTAGTGAAAAACAAACTACGTATGATTTATAATACTTGCCAAAATAACTTGATGTCCCTTATGTGGCCTGAATTTTCCAGTGCTGCTTGTAAGATGTGGTTGGCTGTAATCCTAGCGGGTTGATGGCTTCGTTAATTCAAAGTCAGGCTCGGCGTCGAGCCTCTTCTCTAACTTTTTCTGTACTGCCCTTGCTGAATCTGCTTTGAAGTTATCTGAACCCATGCTACATCATCAGAAAATATCTTTGATACAGAACAATACCTTAAAATGTTTTTGTGTTTTTCTTTCCTCTGTAGAAACTGTTTTTCTATCCTCTCTAAAAAAAGCATATGGAACTACACACTTAAATAAAACGAGAAGTAGATGCAAGGTCGTAATCACGATTTGTGGTCTGCTACATGAAGGATAGGAAGTTCTATCACATATAGCGGGCCATCGTAAAAGCTAAAATATATGTACTACTATAATACACATCTTTGCTTACTGTTACGATTTCCGAGTATGAAATATATGTAGCGAGACATATAATAAACATTGAGTCATATGTCTACTGAACTAAGACAGCCAGCCTGAACTAATCTATTTCTTATCAAAAGAACAACATGAGGTTCCGAGAAGTATTAAACTTCTTGATCTTAGCGAATTCCAAATATGCGACCTAAAACAGAGGGGAGAGGAGAGGGAAAACCTATGAGCACTCTACCATACATGTAAAGTTAGGGGAGGGCTGTGGAGTTCTCCAAATATTTATTTTTCTTGTTTCCATATTACTTTTTATTAAGGATATCTAAGAAGAGTATAGAGGAAAAAATATTTATTTAGTTGAAGTAGTTTTGGCACATGTTGCATGGAGGAGCCATAGCTGCTATATGAATATTGGATATAGCAGTATTAGCTCTGACAGGAAATTATTCAATGGCTTAGAATTTCATGCTGTAAAAGCTATAGCGCGCTATTTAAATTTTGAAACACCGAGTATATGACATGGTGGAGAGTACTGGTCTACAGGACCATACCAACTTGAGAGCTCCTTAATAATGCTATGGTCTGTCATCATATTCCACTTGACTAAAACTCCACTTTTCATTCTTGCTACAGTATGGATGCTATTCAGCTCAAGTATTGTTTACTGAAATAGCATTCACTACAAAAGTAGTGGAGCATTAGGAGCAGTCGGCATGATATGTCGCGGAGATATTTGTTTCCCACACCATTACAACTGCTGTATGCCGTATGTTAAACAAATATGATTCTCTTCATAATATATCTCAAATTATATACTTAACCATTTGTCTTCATGTTCTTTCAGGAGTTGAATCATTTGGTCAATTCTGTTGCAAATGGGTATGAGCTTTTAACTTGATGTTTTGTAGTGATTTTCTCTGACAGGACATGACATTAAGTTACAAGATCCCTTTGCTTGTTTTTTGTTACATTTGGGTTTTGAAAATATTTGCTTTTATCGTTTGCAGTCTGAGTTCTGACGAGTTGTACAAGAGAAGTCTACAGGAGATGATGCCACTCAGGAGTAAGGATACTACAAGCTTGCTTAGATGTTTTGTTTGTCCACTTGTTCTCTCTCGCTTAACACCTTTTTTTTCCCAGTCATTTCTTTGCTAAGATTGCTGGCAGAGACTGAGATCCGTACTCGAGAAGCTGATTACAAATCATTTATCCCTGGAAACATGAATGTCCATCAGGTTAGAGTTTCTTATCCCTACTACTGTTCTTGGATAATCAACTAGTGGATCATGTGTCCTTTGTCTTTGTCGTAAAAGTTTATTTATGTACTTAATTATCAAGGTGAAGAATTTTCTCTGCATAAACAGTGTTATTTTCTGTCCTATGTACAGTAATAACATAATCATGACTAAACCAATACTAAGTTCACCATTTACAGACCGAGCTCACTATTTCACATTTTATGGTTTTGGCATCAGTATTGCTACAAGGAGGTGCGGCCCCTGGATGTTAAACCAACGATGTTGGCAATGAGGGCTCTAACATATGCACTTGGCATCCCGCTGCGACTCGAAATTCTAGGCAGAGACTTGATGGCTGGACATTTGCAAGTAAAGCGCCTTGATTTCTTCCCTCGATCAGAGACAGGGAAGGGTGCTTTCCATATGGCTCAAAGCTACTGGTCCTCAACCTCAACCCCTGAACCGCTGGAGCTGGGAAGTGGCAACCTGTTATCATCTGATGGCACACCTTCGCTGACCTTGCTGTGTCGGTCCGAGGACTGCGACATTCTTTATCGCTAGTGAACTGTGCAAGTATTCTGTAGGCTATACTTGACAAAAAACATTCCTGGATGATGGCACATTAAATCTATTGATAGTCGACTAATACAGCATGGCCATGTAGGTTTTTAGTTTACTGGCATCTGATCTCAATCTACTTGTGCAGTTGTGCTTACTCATTTGAGAAAAAGCAACGAGCTGTTTTATCCGCTTTGGAATGTTTAGTGAAGTAGTCTTTAACTATGCATCGATTATCAAGGAATACCGGCATCAGGAAATGTGAATATATACTGCATTTATTACTGATAATGTACTCCTTTGCTTCTTTATTCGGAGGGAAGCTACATAATTGATGAGAACATGTTTAGAACTAGATGGTTTCCAACTTCCTTTTATTCTGGTGAAATTGTAATCTCGATACACAATAAATAAAAAGTATAAGTTCTGAATGAAAATGTAAAAATATATTCTTTTAAACATACTAGTTTCCAAGATTTGTGTAGTCAGAGACTTCTCTAACAGCCACTGTTTTTTAAGTGTTCGAAATAAACAAAGTACCACAGTTTATAAACTTTAGTATTTGAGAAAGAAATGTTGACCTTTTTTTCTAAACAAAACTGAGAAAAACTTGTACGTATTTTATTAGAACCTAAAGTATTCATCGCCTAAGGGGAGATGCTTAGTAAAATAAACCCAGTTTTTCTCAAGTAGCAATGGTTATCTATTCTACTATACACTTACTATACTACTTATAAGAGCACGAGTTTGCTGAATTTAAATGATCCAAGCCATTCACCCATTTATATCCAACATCTCACGCTCCTCCAATGATGTATCCATCACATCATCAATAATTTAGAAACATGTTAATTGCATTACTTATAATTTGGAAACGACATTAGTTGCATTAAACACAACTAGAGATTTCAATAAGGACTACTCCCTCAGTTCCTAAATGTAAGTCTTTTTAGAGATTTCAACAGGGACTATATACCGATGTATATAAATGTAAGTCTTTTTTTAGAGATTTTAATAAGGACTATATACCGACGTATATAGACATATTTTAGAGTGCAGATTCACTCATTTTGTTCCGTATGTAGTCTGCATTGAAATATCTTAAAAGACTTATATTTAGGAATGAAGGTAGTATACGGAGCCAAATGAGTGAACCTACACTCTAAATTCTAAAATATGTCTATGTACATCCGTATGTGGTTCGTATTGAAATCTCTAAAAAAAACTTATGTTTAGAAACGGAGGGAGTAGTTTAAAAAAAAGTTACCTAATTAAGTATCTGCCCTTCTAAAAATAACCATCGATACTTGAGAAAAAACTAGTTTTTTTAAAGCATTTTTTTCTAAGCACCTATGCTAAGCCCCTTGGGCCTAAGCGGCACGAGTGACGATGCATGGTTGCCCCCGAGTGTGGTATTCTTTATTCTGGCTTCGGCCATATAATAACTCCGGGTCCGTGGGCTACAGTCTCCCCGCAGCACCAGCCCGACCCAGCCAATGGAGTGTGCGAGGGTGGGAGGTGCCCGGCCAATGGAGTCCCGCCGGCCGCGCCACCTTCTCCGATTTCTCCGACCGAACTACTTCTCCTAGATTCACTGGTTCCTCCGGTCAAACACCTCGGCGGCACGCCATTGGAGGGCCTCCGACTTGTGGCCATCCTGATCGCCGGCAAGGTGGTCCAGACGTTGGCGTCGCACCACTACAACTTCCAGGGCCAGCTCCTGGGCATGCGCATCCGCGGCGCGCTGCTCTCTCACGGCGCTGTACCGCAAGTCGTTGCGGCTGTCCACCGGCGCGGCACGCGTGCACGGCGCGGGCGCCATCGTGAACTACATGCAGGTGGACGCCTCGATGGTGTCCGGCGCCATGCACGGCCTGTGGCTGATGCCGCTGCAGATCGCGGTGGCCCTGTTCCTCCTGTACGCGTACCTGGGCCCCGCCGTGCTCATGACGCTCGCCGTGATCACCGCCGTCGTCGTGGTCACCGCGTTCGCCAACAAGCTCAACCTGGGCTACCAGTTCAAGTTCTTCGGCGCCCGCGACAGCAGCGTGAAGGCCCTGACGGAGATGCTCGGCCAAATGCGCATGATCAAGCTGCAGGCGTGGGAAGAGACCTTCGGCGGCAAGGTGCTGGAGCTCCGGCGCGCCGAGGTGGGGTGGCTGAAGAAGGTGATACTCTTCGTGTGCGCCACCAACGTGGTGTACTCCAGCGGGCCCATCGCTATGACGGTTCTCGTGTTCGGGACGTACCTCGCCGCCGGAGGGGAGCTCGACGCCGCAAGGTGTTCATGGCCACCGCCTTCTTCCGCATGCTCGAAGGCCCCATGCGCAACTTCCCGCAGACCATCGTGACGTCCATGCAGGCGTTCGTGTCGCTCGGCAGGCTGTACAAGTTCCTGGCGGACGCCGAGATCGACACCACGGCGGTGGAGCGTCCTGGCAGTGGAACCGCCGGGGATGAGGTGGCCGTGAAGGTGCAATGCGGGGTGTTCACATGGGACGTCCAGGGCGGCGATGGCGAGGAGAAGGATGGCGGAGGGGTGGAGCCAGTGCTGAAAGGGATCGAGGTGGAGGTGAGGAAGGGGGAGCTCGCGGCGGTGGTCGGAGCGGTTGGCTCCGGCAAGTCGTCGCTGCTGTCCTGCATCATGGGAGAGATGCACAAGGTCTCCGGCAAGGTGAGTCTAAGGCACTGCATCATGTACTATTTTTTATTTGTAAAAGAATTTTGCATTTTATTAGAATTTGAGTTTTATTCTCTATTAACATAAACAATTATTGCAAAAGATCCAATGGTGCAATTTCCTTCTTTTACTGTTCCACCAAAAATTAGGAATCACTTTGGATAAGGTCATCGATCAAAGAATTTAAAGATTTCATGGCTTAAATAGTGACAATATAGTGAGATGAGATGTTCTTGGTTAGGTTATTTGTGGTTGAATATACTCACATTAATTTAAAGTACTAGGCTTGACATTGATGCTTCAAGAGTTTCTGCTTTGCTTTTTGTGGGAGACTATGTATTCAAGGACTACGGTGTACAGTACATTGGTGCATAGAGATAGTTTTCATACAAGCATCCATGTCTATATTGTAAATTTATAAAAACGGTGATAGTGTGAAGCAATGTTTAATCGAGGTTTCATCCTCACCATAGGACTAGATAGCAGATTTTTCTAGGGCAAAGGATATCATACAGGTGGAAAACCCCGATCGGTCCAAAACCACGTAGTTGGACTAGTCAAAACCTAAGTAAACTAGAACTGCTTAATTTAGACCCAGGAGACATTATACTTTTCATTGTAGTGGTTGTTTTCTTCATTATTGAAATATACAAACCCAAGTGCTGCGAAAGCTTATATGACTTTTCGTCATTATACTTTTCATTGCAATGGTTGTTTTCTTCATCATTGAAATATACAAACCCAAGTGCTACGAAAGCTTATATGACTTTTCGCCATGCAACCATACCCATATGCGAGCCCTCTTCACCATTGTTTTGCCTTGGAATCAATTTCTAAGGTTCTTTTTTGTTAGTGGAATTCTAATTAATAACGTATAGATGGAATAAACATAGGACAATGATAAAAATGTGCGCGGGAGAAGGGTTGAAAGCAAACCTGGAACTTCCAAACTTAGTTATTTTGTTCATAGAACATAATTCTTGATAAAATTGTCGAACCGAAGTCAATTCATATGAAAGAGTACAATCATGATGTTATTATGCCACACCGGCCTCGATTTTTGTGCATAGGAAGAGGTAAGAGTTTCTTAAAATTTAAACCATGGTAAAGAAAATATTCTCCACTTCTTTTATTTCTAAGGAACTGGCGGAAGCTCCGCCTTTTTATATTAAGAAGAAGAGAATTGGCCAGTTAATAAGAAAAACTGGCTGAAAATCAATACAATCTTCTCCGCTTTTTATTTGCTGAATTTCCTCGTAACCAAATGACAAAATGGACCAGATAATGAATTTTCTTCCTGCCCCTTGTCTTTGTTACTTTTTTTTTGGTAAGCATGGGACTGTAATTTATGTTGGATTAATCAATTCTTTTAGATCATCGTAAATTGAAATCACATTATTTTTTCTTTTGAACCAATGTTAACCATTCTGTTTTCAAAGTCACGGCATACATACCCCCCCCCCCCCCCCCCCACCCCAAAAAAAGTTACTGCACAATAGTTAGTGGTAAATTAATACCTCCAAACATTTTAATATAACTTATTAGTAATGCAATTTTGAAGTGTTTGAGATTTGAAAATTTGTATTAAGTGGAATTTTTACAACAAAAAATGTAACTCAGACGCCCCCCAGCCCCCAAGTCCCCAACTCAGCCCTGCCCGAACCCTAATGCGGCATCTGCTTCTTGAACATTAGGTATCTGCTTCTTGAACTTGTCCATCGACAAGGGTAGCCTTTATCTGCTTCTTTTATTGTAGCCGAATTACATGTACACACGTCAGCATCACTATCTTCTTTTCAAATCAGTTTAATTACTTTTCTGCGTTGCCAGCATCTGCATTATGTATATATTTTTTGTCTTCGATATATATAGGTTAGGGTGTATGGGACCACGGCATGTGTCACTCAGACAGCTTGGATCCGGAATGGAACCATTCAAGAAAACATTTTGTTTGGACTGCCGATGCATGCAGAGACATACAAGAAAGTCATACATGCTTGTTGCTTACAAAAAGATTTAGAAATGATGGAGTTCGGCGACCAGACTGAAATAGGAGAGCGTGGGAAACAACGCATCCAGTTGGCTAGAGCAGTTTATCAAGACTGTGATATATGTCTTCTCGATGACATATTTAGTGCAGTCGATGCTCATACTGGCTCGACTATCTTTAAGGTAAAAATCTTATTGCCGTACATCTTTTTTTCTTTTCATGTACTGTTTTAGAACTCATATACTTGATTAAATTTGGGATAAATACAACAGTAACACAATTTTAAATGTTCATGGGAAGCACCTGCAAGATATATTTTCAAAATGATAAAGCGTGATACCAGCTGCCACAATATAGATGGTTTAGGAAATGTATGTTAGGCACAATTTTGACACGAGAGTAGCCATGTAGCCACTGTAAAGAAGAAAAGGATTGGGGCGTTCGTGCGCCCGTGGCGGCGTTCGTGCGCCGGCCGGAAAACCTTATGTCCACTGTTCTTCTTCTTCCACCTCCGTTCGAGCGATAGGAGAGGTAGCTAGAGGGCTGCGGTTCCAACAATGTACAGATATTGAAATTGAGATCCTGAGAAAAGTGCATTCTTGCGATATATTTGATTAATTGAACAGAAAAGGATGCTGCATTTGGCGATCGAATTATAATTTTGTTGATACCGGCCATCAAATATCAGTTTCTTTTGTTCTTTCAAATCTTTTTTTTCTAATGCTATTTATTTAGCTTTCTCATCACTACAGCAGCGCGAAAAGAAATAAAGGGTTGTGTGGAACTGAAAGTATAGGGCTATGACTAGAATATTGCTAGTATCTTAGCCAATTACTATTAAGTACTCCCTCCGTCCGGAAATACTTGTTCTAGAAATGGATAAAATGGATGTATCTATAACTAAAATAAGTCTAGATACAACCATTTCAAGGACAAGTATTTCCGGACGGAGGGAGTAGCACTAACAGGTAGCCTTTTTCTGCAGGAATGTCTCAAGGGCCTACTCAAGAATAAGACTGTTTTGCTTGTTACTCACCAAGTGGATTTCTTACGAAATGTGGATACTGTATTCGTAAGTTCAATTTTTTTACTGTATGTATTATTTTAGGAGGAAATAGAGTAGACATATATGCTTTGTGTAGAAAATAAGTGACTAAGATATTGCAGAGTATCAGTAGCAATGTTTTCTTTCGGTTCAGGGAGTAGGGAAAGAACTAATCTAGTGTTCATACCTATGGTCCCTAAAAACTTTCTTTGTATTTTTCTCAAATCTATTTTTCATTTTCTTTATCTGTTACAATTATCCATACTTCATATACTATGCGAAAGATACCATGCTGATGATATCGACAAATAACAGAGATGAAACTGCATTATGCAGGTAATGAAAAATGGGGCGATCATTCAGTCAGGGATCTATGGCGATTTGCTAGATTCATGTTCAGATTTTTCAGCTCTGGTTGCTGCTCACCACAGTTCCATGGAAGCGCCAGGGGTAAAAGGCCACACTGTTCAGAACACCGAGAATTCTCCGGCCACGATTGACTCCAAACCAATCAAAGAAAACAGCAATACGGCTGCTATTGCTCCGAGCAATGAAGCAGGTTCTTCTAAGCTAATTGAGGAAGAGGAAAAGGAGAGTGGCCAAGTGAGTTGGCATGTGTACAAGCTATACATCACACAGGCTTGGGGTTGGTGGGGAGTTGTGCTCATTCTAGCTATATCTGTGCTGACAGAGGGCTCCAGAATGGCTAGCAACTACTGGCTGTCATATGAAACATCAGGGGGCACCATATTTGACATCTCCATGTTTCTTGGTGTCTATGCGTCAATAGTTTCTGCTTCGGTGGTATTTCAGTTTATCAGCCTTCTTTTCATCGCTTTTTTGGGGCTTAAATCAGCCCAGGCCTTCTTCGGTAAGATGTTTAATAGCATTCTACGAGCTCCAGTGTCATTTTTTGAAGACATAGATTTTGTTTGTTACCGGTCATGTATAGAATCTTTTGTTGAAGCATACCCTTGTGTATTCTTTCTGCAACAGCGGACCAAACTAAAATAGACACCACCCTTCTATTTATATGGGTATTGGTGTGTCAATGTGCATTTCGGTGGTTAGCAGCATTGCAGTCACCTGCCAAGTAGCTTGGCCTTCAGCCATAGCCATTGCAGTCGACTGCTATTGAACATTTGGTACCGGCCGGCTATAATTCCCCTCTCGCGTTGTAATATCCCTCCTTTTATAGCATTGTGCAACGAAAAGACGCCTTCGTTGATACCGTGCTTCAGTCCACTCCTCTCAATATCCACTTTAGGAGAGCACTTGCCGGAGCCCGTTGGGAAGCATGGCTCCATTTGGTGAGAAGACTAATGGATGTGCAGCTTTCTCAATAGCCAGGCTCGTTGTGCTGGAAGTTAACTAAGAATGGAGAGTTCACGGTTAAATCTATGTATTTAAATGTGATTAACTCTAGCTCTATTCCCAGTTCCAAACATGTTTGGAATGTCAAGGTACCTTTGAGAGTTAAAGTGTTCATGTGGTTTGTACACAAACAAGTCATTTTGACTAAGGACAACTTGACAAAGCGCAACTGGACTGGTTCCACGAGATGTAGTTTTTGTGACCGTGATGAGACCATCAAACACCTCTTTCTTCATTGTCCGATGGCAAAGGTTCTATGGCGGACTGTTCACCTTGCGTTTAATATTACTCTTCCAACTAATATCAACACGTTATTTGGGACGTGGCTGGACGGGATAGAGTCCCAAACAGCGAGACACATTCGTGTAGGAGTATGTGCTTTACTTTGGATAGTGTGGAACTGCAGGAATGATTTGGTTTTTAACAGAGCATCAAATACTCATTTTTTGCAGGTTATCTTCCGAGCTACTACATTGATCCGTATGTGGTCGCTACATTGAGCCTTTGTGTGGTCCCGTGTTTACTTGGTTGCAGGGCGGCGGCTCTGGTGGCGGGAGGCGCGACATTTGGGGGTGGAGGGTGTGTCTCAGGTGCGGGCAGGCAACCATGGCCACGCGGTTGGTGTGGTTGTGGATGGTTGACGAAGTTAGGGTGCGACGGAGGGGTGTGAGCACCTGGGTACACCACTTGCCCAGTACTTTGACTGGCCGATGGTGGCATCGGCCGTTGAAGCTGTATCCTTCATGAAGGCTCCGTCGTGGCATCCCACTCCTGTCGTCTTGCTCCGGGTGAAAACCTGACCTTCGGGATCTTGCGGTGGCGGCTATACATGGTCGTACCCTTCTGGAATGCACCGTTTTGAAGTCCTGGCTTCGTTGTTGTCTGGCTCACCTTTCTATTGCAGCTCCAAGCGGTGTTTGCTTGGTTATGGGTGGGGTGTGTCGGTGCCCTGCACCTTTGTATCTTGCCTTGGGTATGTGTGTTGTGTGTTTGTATCGGTCTCTCGGTTGTAATAAGTGTTTGTATCAGGGGAAATCCTTTTTTGGTATTACGTGAAAAGTTTATTCACCCACACAATTGTAGCACATTCATATCTGTGATAAACTAACTCGTGCAATAGCTATGCCGACTAGCTAGTTGGTAAAATTTACCAATTGAGATATGAAACCAGCCTAATACTTATCGATTGTGACACACCATCAATTAATGATTGGGCTAAGCCTTTTCTTTTGTACTTGAAGTCTTGAACCAACAAGAAAAGTTTGGTGCTAGCTGTTCTGTGTACCATAAGACCTTGCGGGTGTGCTCGTTGAAGACAAGTTTGGTTCAGTGGCAAAGATTTTGGACTGGTGAACATGGGAGCCAGACAAACTTTCTTAGTGTTTTATCATTCAGGAGCTGTATATTTCTTTCTAACCTTCAAATGCATAAGATCATCCCGTCATTGATATTTACTGTTTCTGACGTAGAATTTGTCGGCATGTCCCTTTCCTACGGCCTTTCTCTCAATTCCTAGAAAATGATATGGTCTCGGTGGAGAGGGTGAATCAGTACAGCGCTCTTCCTTCAGAGGCAGCATGGTAGTGTCAGATTGTCTCCCCTCGGAAAATTGGCTGCAGGGAGGAGATATTGACATAAAGGATCTAGAGGTCAGTTTTCTTTTTCTTTTTCTTTGTTGATTCTTCCTTTAGCAAGTGTTTCTTATCACTATTATTTTCTAGGTTATTGATGGAAGTTAGCCATAAAATACTATTCTTTTCAGGTTAGGTATCGACCAAACACACCACTAATTTTGAAAGGCATTACGATAAGCATCAAGAGTGGAGAAAAGATAGGAGTGGTGGGAAGGACCGGCAGTGGCAAGTCAACCTTAGTCCAGGCTTTTTTCAGGCTTGTGGAGCCTGCAAAGGGCCAGATTGCCATTGATGGAGTAGATATTTGCACGTTGGGTCTTCATGATCTGAGGTCTCGCTTTGGTGTGATTCCTCAAGAGCCCGCCCTCTTCGAAGGAACCGTGAGAAGCAACATTGACCCAATTGGGCAGTATTCTGAGGCCGAGATATGGCAGGTACAGGTTATATAGCCGCTGTGTGTTTCACTTTCACTACATAATTAAGCTTCCCCTTTGATACGCCGAGTAATTCATCTGTTCTATTGATCTTAATTTGATTGGTCCTATGCAGGACCTTGAGTGCTGCCAGCTAAAGGACATTGTAGCTGCAAAACCTGAGAAGCTTGATGCATTAGGTATGCTTATCCCTGGGAATCTCAATTCTATGCAGAAATACGACAAAGTGATACAATGCAAAATAGTGAGCCTGATCTTTTGAAATATACAAATTCAATCCTTGCATAGATACAGGTCGATCAAATGGTAATATATTTTGCAGCAGGGAACCAAATGACATTGTTATTATAGGTTACTGCACAAATTTGATGATTTCAGTGCAATCTAGGAAATCATTTCCTATTGTTTGATAATAACAGCGGACAAATACTTGTTGGTTATTGTTTGTAGTCGCCGACATGGGGGAGAACTGGAGCGTGGGACAGAGGCAGCTTCTCTGCTTCGGCCGAGTCATACTGAAGCGCAGCCAGATCTTGTTCATGGATGAGGCCACCGCTTCTGTCGACTCCCTGACGGACTCGGCCATCCAGAGGATCATCCGGGAGGAGTTCCGGGAGTGCACCATCATTAGCATCGCTCATCCAGAGGATCATCCCGACTGTCATGGACATCGATAGAGTTCTGGTGTTGGATGCAGGTAGGCTGTGGCTTTACACGGATGATAGCTTCTTCGAGAGTGGTTTTCTAACAAGGAAATTGCGCTTCTGCTGTATGAATTCTGAATGTATTTTACTGTTTCAGGGTTAGTGAAAGAGTTTGATGCTCCATCCAAGCTGATGGGAAGGCCGTCACTTTTTGGGGCTATGGTTCAGGAATACGTGAACCGCTCTTGTAGCGAGCAGACAACCGATGGATGATGCACATGTCTTCTAGAGGAAAATGTTGTAGTTTTCCTGCCATACGTGTAAAATCAAAAGAGGAAGGAACGTCTCTTATTCAAACTAAAAGAAACCCACTTCATGCTTATTCACACAAAGGTGTTCTTATACACCCTTATATCTTGCCTTGAGTGTGTGTGTCAGGTTTGTATGGTGGTCGTTGTTTTATATATAAAGCGGGGTGCGAGTCTTTTTTGGTATAACTGCTCACCCTGAAATTTTGACCAGAGATAATCTAAAGAAAATACAACATGAGAAAACGCAACATTTTACAAAGTACATGATTTTTTATAAATGCATGCGTGGACACTTCTAAAATTTCATAAACAGTTTTTTAAACTCATGAACACTTCTAAAAATTACATCAACAGTTTTTAACTGTTAACACATATTTTAAATTATATAAACATTATTTATACAATCTGTGAACATATTTAAATCCATTGAATATTCAACATGGCACGCTTGTTTTTGCTTTCTATTTTTACACCCTATGCCCAGCTTCTATACACAATATACACAATATATCCCCACATGGAGGGTCCCAGACACGATATACACAATTCTGTTGAAAGTAATACCAGCCCAGTATTTCTCTCTCTCCGTGCGCTCGACGTCCTCTCAGAGAAATACATCACAATAGCACTCCCTTCTTTAAAAAAAGACGTAGTTTCAAAGTACAGTGACATGGTGTTTTCGGAAATGTTACAACTATTGTGCCCACAAATTAACGTGCTTCAAAAATATTTGCCACACTAGAGATATTTTACTTAACATAACCTTGTACACGCCTATAGAGCTATAGGATATAAAATTCCACATATTTAATATCTATGAACTCATATTATTTCATGGACATGTTCACTACGCTCAATATGTTGCCCTTTCATTTGCGAGAGCCACATTCCTAGTTAGTATGAAAGGAAATCGATCCTTGGGCCGCATCTAGGTAACGGTTAGATGCCGGAGATTGCTCGTGCTTGGAGAGCAGGTTGATGACATCTTTGATAGATGGCCGCTCGTCACGCGCCGGCTCGACACACGCCAACCCGGTGACCATGACACGCTCCATCTGCCACCACCACTGATTCAACTCCCCTCTCAGCCGCTCATCTACCATCTCGAGGATGGCTTTTCTGCTGTGAGACTCCGTGACGGCCGCGATGAGGGTGTTCCGGTGTGCTGCTGTTCCCAGGACGGACGGTCTCACGCCAGTGGCCACCTCCAGCAGCACCAACCCAAAGCTGTATATATCAGAGGCGGAGCTCAGCGTGCCGAGTTCGATGTACTTGGGGTCCATGTAGTCCATGCTCCCAATAACAGTTGTCCGAGGAGTACCGCCGCCGCCATGGCGGATGACCTGTCGTACGAGTCCAAAATCGCCGAGCTTGGCCTCAAAGCCCTCTCCCAGCATCACGTTACTGGGCTTTATGTCCCGGTGCAACACGTACCTCTTTGTTGAGTCATATGCACCGTTGTGGAGGTAGTCAATGGCGGCTGCAATACCGAGAAGGATATTGTACCTCTGCGGCCATGTCAATATTCTCCCGCTAGTGCCGCCATCGTGGAGATGGTCGCTGACGCTACCATTGGGTTCGAGCTCGTAGACAAGCACCAACCGGCCACCATCGTCGCACCAGCCGATGAGCCGTAGGAGGTTCTTATGGCGTAGCTGACACAGGGTCTCTATCTCATGCACGTAGTTCTTCCGGTTCCGCTTCAATGTTGGATGCCGCATTTCCTTCACCGCCACCTCCCGCAGGTCCGGCACAGGTAGCAACCCTCTGTACACGTCACCGAAGGAACCTTTGCCGATCTTCCTATCTCGCGAGAAGTTGTCCGTTGCCGCTACTAGCTCAGAGTAGGAGAATTTTCTTGCAACTTTGATTTTTCCGCGATTGGATAACATGGTTAGTTAATGAAGGGAATTGATGAAGTGACTTTTCTAATTAAATAATTAAATAAAATCCATGATATATTTACCTTGCAAACAATTTAGGCACCGTCTTGGCCTTTTCATAAATGTAGTATAGAGAAGAGGGAGAAGAGCCACTAGTAAACCGGCTAACAAAACTGCTGTGACAGACAGGAATATCACCCACAATTTTGTCTCCGTGTGAGATGGATCTGTTAGCAAAATAACAATCAGTTATTGTCTTATTTTTGGTGCTAAATGGTAAGGTCATTATAAAAACATAAATCTAGCTTAACTATAATTCTAACAATTTACCCTACACAAAACTTCAAACATATAGGAAGTCAATTTTCCCTCCTGAAACATTGGCTTGACTCATATAGCTAATTCTTTTAGGCTCGCCAAACTCTCTAAATCATCATGTCCCAGTTTGCCAACCATTGTGATGGAAAAATTGTTGTTGTAAAATGTTAGAATATTAATCCAAAATCATGTAGTTTATACACACATTCTTACAAAAAGTATGGCCATCTACAAACTATGCAAAGAAAAGAAAGATATTTACCGCATACATCACAAATGTTAATATTTTGTAACCAATATATACACAAATATACATCATGTTGTAAACTACATTATTAAAAAATCAATTTTTTTGACTTGTCAGCATAATTTTGTTCTTCATAAACCGATCGGTGGGTGTGAGAACCGGGCAAGGAGTAATACTCCGGGGTATGGTACTTTTAGAGGTTAAGGATTAGTTTTAGTTCACTAAATGATGTTGTGATGTGATTATTTTGTAAAATACTATGATTTTTTGCCAAAAAGAAGAAAACATATATTCAAACAACCACTAAAATATGAGGAAATGGGTTGGGTCAACGGGATTATGATTTAGAAGAATCCACCGTGATATCAAACACGGTCTAAGTAAGCCAAACTAGTAGCTTCACTGGGAGTGGCTTTCTTCCTTTTTGAAATTTTGTTCCTCTTTCTCACATAACCAAAATTTTAATTGAAAAAGTAATAAAACTGAAATTGCATTTACACATCAATCTAATTAACATGGATTTCAACATGGTCCCCTCAATCTCAGCTCTAAGATCTTAGGAAGCATGATGTGTGGAAATTGAAGATGAAGACTATTGGTCGTACGGATGTGAGAGTCGATGCAGGTGCACATGATGACATGATGTTGCCATGCAACATTGGCCAGGTGGTACATTTTGTGATGGACCAGCAGGAAAGTAGCTAGTCCACATACTTATATGCTAGAAAAGAAGCTTTCTGTTTTTATTCTCATGGCATAGGGATAAGATTGATAATGATGCAATCAAGACCCTTGCTTGGTGATGTGTAATGTTCTAGAAGGAGGTCGATCGGATTGGGTCCACACCAATAAGAGGCTAGAGTGATGAGAATGTCACATCTCATTAGGGATGGTTATACTTGGTTGGGTTTATTAATTAAGTTATATCCTATATGCAAAACAAAATACCTAATTAAATTTCAGATTGAGGGAGTAAATCAATAGATGAAAACATCAACTTTGACATGTGATTATTTGGGTTGTGCTATGTTTTTCCTGAAGAAAAATAAAATAGAAGAACATGTAGGAGATCTACATTAGTGAAGAGGGAAAGGCAGACAAATTCAGATTAAGAGGATATAAACTTGGGTGGTGAGTTTTGAACTTGTTTATCAGTAAAGAGGCTAAGCTAGAGACATGAGAATGTCGCATAATCTTTGGGATGAGTATAGTTTGTTAGGTTTACCCTAGTTAAGTATAGATTGCCTAGATGCAATTGCAGAAAAGGAAAATTAATATACAAGCCATTATTGTGTGCTGGGTCGTTTTTTTATGGACAAAAATGAAGTTAATACATAAACTATTATAGTACTGAAAGATATATACTTAAGTACGCTAATGACACGATTATGCAAAAGCTTTATGTTTTATTAGTTTCTGCCGCGCGATCAATTATGCGATCTCGACTCTTGGTACGTGATGTGTGCTGTTAGTGAGTGAAGTCGAATGGCGTCCACACCAACAAATAGGCTACCTAAAGTCACAAATTATTGGGGATAAACTCAATTTATTAGGTTTATTAGCTCAGTTTAATTAGATGTTTCTTTTCATGCGTCAAGATAGCTATTTATCCTACCATTTATAAATCTAGCTTAACTATAGTTCTAACAGTTTACCCTACACAAAATTAAAAATAATATAGAAAGTCCATTTTCCCTCCTGAAACATTGGCTTGGCTCATATATCAGCTACTT
The DNA here is from genome assembly GCA_963921465.1 of Triticum timopheevii. Lineage (NCBI taxonomy): Eukaryota > Viridiplantae > Streptophyta > Magnoliopsida > Poales > Poaceae > Triticum > Triticum timopheevii. The sequence continues at coordinate 36,358,952 of OY997264.1, read as the reverse complement.
CTTTTAGCTCACCAAACTTATAAATCATCATGTATGGGTTTGCCAATCTTTGTGAAGGAAAAATTGTTGTTGTAAAATTTTAAGATATGAATCCAAAATTATGTAGTTTATACACATATTCTAACAAAAAGTATGACCATCTACAAGCTATGCAAATAAAATAGAGATATTTACCGCATAAACCCCAAATGTTAATATTTTACAAGCAATATATGCACACAAATTTTACTTCATCATGTAAGCTACATGTATTAAAAATTTCAAATTTTATTGGATTTATCACTATAATTTTGTCCTTACATAAGCCAGCCGATGGGTGTAAGAATGGGTGAAGGAGTAAATTGCTCCTGTGTTTGATACTTTGAGAGGAAAAGGCTTAGTTTTAGGTAGCTAAACGATGTTGTGATGTGATTATTCTATAAAATACTATGAATTTCTTGCCAAAAAAGAAGAAAAAAGCTATCCACACAACCACTAAAAATAGGAGGAAATGGGTTGGGTAAACGGGATTATGATTTACAAGAATCTACCTAATATCAAACGTAGTTTATGTGAGCCAAAAGAATTGTGAGCCAAGCCAGTAGCTTCATTGGGAGTGAATTTCTTCCTTTCTTAAAATTTGTTCCTGTTTCTCACATAACCAAAATTTAATTGAAAAAGTAATAACACGAAAATGGCATTTATAAAGCAATCTAATTAACAATGTGGATTTCATCATGGTCCCCTCAATCTCTGCTCTAAGACCTTAGGAATCATGATGTGGACTGGCAATTGAGCATGAAGACGATTGACCGTACAGACGTGAGAGCCCGGGCAGGTGCGCATGATGACATGATTTTGCCATGCAACTTTAGCAGGGTCGTACATTTTGTCATGTACATATGCAAAAGAAGCTTTCTCTTTTTATTCTGGCGACGTAGGGATAAGATCGATAATAATGCAAGCAAGACCCTTGCTTGGTGATGTGTAACATTCTAGAAGAGCTTGATCAGATGGGGTCCACACCACCAAGGGGCTAGAGTGATGAGAATGTCGCATCACATTAGGGATGATTTATGATTATAGTTGGTTAGGTTTAATATTTGAGTTTGGATTGCCACATGCAAAAGAACACATCAAACTAATACAGTCTAGAAAACACTCCCTCCAATCCAAAAAATGTCTTGTTGCTTTGGTTCAGCTTCAGTTCAAGTTTGAACTAAAGCCACAACACTCCTTTTTGGGTCGGAGGAAGTATCAAATAAAATATCAGACCGAGGGAGTAAATTAATAGATGAAAATACATCAACATTGACATGCGATTATTTGGGTTGTTCTATGTTTTTTTCTGTAGAAAAGTAGAGCAGAACATGCAGGAGAGCTATATTAGTAAAGATAGAGGGAAAAGGCTGCCAAATTCAGATTAAGAGGATTTAAACTTGGCTTGTGAGTTTTAAACTTGTCTATTTGTAAAGAGGCCAGCTACAGACATGAGAATGTCACATCAATTTTGGGATGATTGTAGTTGGTTTGCTAATACACAAGTCATTATAGTACTGAAAGCTATATACTTAAGTACGCTAACGACAGGAGGATGCAGAAGCTTTGTGTTTTTATTAATTTCTGCCGCATGAATCAATTATGGACTCTTGGTACGTGATGTGTGCTATTTGTGCGCAAAGTCCAACAAATAGGCTACATAAAGTCACAAATTATTGGGGATAATCTCAAGTCATAGGTTTATTTCCTTTTTGATATAGGACAACCCTCCTAAGGGAGGTGGCACATGCGAACAATTCGATGGCAGTTTTAGTTGTGATGAAAGTGGGGTGAGGTGACATTTCCTTGAGAAGACATGACATTTTCTCCCTGAGAAGGTTTCGTCTAAAAACTGCCGTCGTTTGATCCCGTTTTACAACTAAAACTGACCGTAAAAATGGTTCGCTTGCCACTCCCTTACAGCGAACGTTGGCCGGGGACAATTATCGTTGATATATTGGTACACCTTATCGGAATATTAGAAATTCGTTCATGCATGATGACATCGTTAGATTTGAAATGGGTTACCTGTTGAGTGGAAGGACCAAGAGAGCAGCTGGTGCGACTCACAGAGGACACCGGTGGCCGCCGAGAACCCGACGGCGGCGTCCTGTACAAGGCCGGCGTCGTCCCTGAGATCCATGGTGGCGTTGAACTCGTACGTGGTGCCCGACGACTCCGACGCCAGCTCGGTTTTCCGAAGCGCCACCTTCATCACCTTGGACTCGCCGTCGTACGTGACGCTCGCCCACATGATTCCATGTAGGCTCAACGGCGGCAGGCTTCTGGTCCAGTTGGACCTGATGCCGTTGACGTCGACGCCGATGTGGTCGCCACCCCCGGCGCTGTCCCCGTTCGAGGGGTCCCAGCCGTGGTTCCAGCCATTGGCGTACCCAGCGTGTGTGCAAGGTGTGCCGTGGCACACCCAAAAAAATTCGATTTTTTTATTACCATATGATATTTAGGCCCAAATCAACCCAAGCCCAGCGTGGCAGCGCCCCAGCCCATCTACTCCAGAGCGAGAGAGGCAGCGAGCCATCGATACAGTCCATCGGCCAGGCAGAGCGCAGCCGCTGAAAGACCTAATCCAGCGCCCCCCTGCCCCCCATCCCCGTCCGGCCATCCCCATCCCCATCCGGCCATCCCGCCGGGGTCGTCCGCCGGACCGCCGCTCCTTGCCTCCTTCCACCGAGAAGGCGAGAAGAGTCGCCGCTCTGCTCCCCTTCGAGCGCTCCTTGCCTGGCTGGTGGATCTCCAGCCACCACGAGCCGCCGCCCGCCGTTCGCCGGACGTCCAAACTCCGTAGCCCGGCGGAGATGAGGAGCTGCTGCCCAAGCTTCTGAATGGCTCAATCCCTGCTGAATTCCTAGTTCGTGACGCCCTTTGGTCTTTGGGTGAGCTTCTGTCAATAGTACACTGTATATCCATTCAGTTAATTTGCTGTCCTAAACTGCCAATTGATTCTTAAATTTTTTGCACGAGGGATGATATTTGGTGCAGTGCATTGAAGGGAATATGTTGCCAATTGAGTAGTAGTATTGTTCAATCTTAAAGTTGTGCTTGTACTAATAGTTGTGTTTTTTGTTGTAATTGTAGAACCAAAGATGAAGAGGAATGGCGACATTCAGTCCTTTTTTCAGAATTATGAGGCTGCTAAAAGAAAGAAGGTTGCAGCCGAAGAGCAACCTGAAGATATAGTGTCAAATATTGAAGATGAAGCAGTCCATAATCCACCTCCAGTCCATTCTGCAGAGATTGAATTTGATATTGAAGATGAAGCAGTCCATTCTGATGCAGAGATTGAAAGTGATTGTGAAGATGAAGCAGTCCATTCTCCGTGTGCAAGGCCATATAATATTCAAAGGCTTCCTCCTGATCCAGGGGAGAGGATTCCTATTTCAGAGTATGATGTCGATGATCAAGATGAAGTTCGGAGACGATACATTGCAAAGCAAGCAGTCCAACCATATGCACACAACTTTCAAGTCAGAAAAATCTATGGTAAAAATCGACACTTCAACTTTGTTTGGTTTGAGACCTATAAATGGTTAGAATATAGTGTCAAATATGAGGCAGCATTTTGCTTTGTGTGTTATTTGTTCAAAGGAAAATCGAATGGGGGGCCTAGGGGTGATGCCTTTGTTAATGGTGGTTGGAAAAATTGGTATAAGCCCGATGCATTGGTCAAACATGTTGGTGATATTAATAGCATTCACAACAAAGCTCAAGAGAAGTACAATTTATTTGTGGCACCCCAACCATCAATTGATAACATTATGGTGAGGGTGGATAAAGAGGATTTGCGTATGTACAAGGCTAGGCTGACTTATTCACTTAGATGCTTGAGGTTTCTTTTGAACCAAGGATTGGCATTTCGTGGACATGATGAGAGTGAAGAATCTAGCAATAGGGGGAACTTTCTTGAACTTCTTAAATGGCTTTCGGAAAATGATGAAGAAGTTAATAAACTTGTTTTGAACAATGCTCCTCGGAATTGCATCTTGACTAGTCCAAAGATACAAAATCAAATAATTGAATGTTGTGCGGCGCAAACAACTAAAAGAATTATTGAAGATATTGGTGACGACCACTATGCAATCCTAGCTGATGAGTCTAGTGATGCATCTCATAAAGAACAACTGCTCTCTGCATACGATTTGTTGACAAATCGGGAAGAGGATGTGAGAGGTTCCTTGGAGTTGTTCATGTTGCCAATACAACTTCATTGTCACTTAAGGATGCAATTCAAACTTTGCTTAAAGATCATCATTTGACTCCTAGTCAAATACGCGGGCAAGGATATGATGGGGCTAGCAACATGAAAGGGGAGATAAAAGGGTTGAAAACATTGATCATGAAAGAGTCACCCTCTGCCTATTACATCAATTGTTTTGCACATCAACTTCAGTTGGTTCTTATAGCTGTGGCAAAGGACAATGAACCATGTTTGTGGTTCTTTGATCATGTTTCTTACTTGCTCAATATTGTTGGAGTTTCTTGTAAGCGACATGACATGCTTCGAGATGTTAGAGCTCAAAAGGTGTTGGAAGCACTTGAAATGGGTGAGATTGAAAGTGGAAGTGGGATAAATCAAGAGATGGGACTAGCTCGACCCGGTGACACTCGTTGGGGTTCTCATTTTAAAACCATTATGCACATTGTTAGCATGTATTCCACAATCCTTGAAGTACTTGATGCTATTGGAAAAGATCCTTCACAAAAAAGTGAGTGGACAAGAATACGTGGAGTTGCTCAAGCCTTTGAATCATTTGACTTTGTTTTCAATCTTCACTTGATGCTTGTTATTCTTGGCTATACAAATGAGTTGTCCAAATCTTTGCAAAAGAGAGATCAAGATATTGTCAATACAATGACACTTGTTAGTTTGGCAAAGAGTAGAATGCAACACATGAGGTCTCATGGTTGGGAAGAATTTCTTGCAAAGCTAACCTTATTTTGCAACAAACATGACATTCAAGTTCCTTTGGGGGAGGATATTTATGAGCCTAATCGAAGATCACGTCGGTATTATGAAGTACAAACAAATGATGATCGTTATAGAAGAGAAGTATATCTTGGTGTCATTGATCAAACCATTCAAGAGCTTGACAATCGGTTTGATGAGGTTAATACGGAGTTGCTTATTTGCATGTCGGCTTTGAATCCCCTCAATTCATTTGCTTCTTATGATGCGCTCAAGGTAATGAGACTTGCTGAATTCTATCCCATGGACATTTCAAGCACAGATTTGATAAGGCTAGAATTTCAACTTACTAATTTTATTGATGATATGAGACAAGATGATAGGTTTATTAATGCAAGTAATATTGGTGAGCTCTCTATTATGCTTGTTGCAACAAAGAAGCATGTTCTTTATGACTTGGTCTACTTACTCATCAAATTGATATTGATTTTACCGGTGGCGACGGCAAGTGTTGAAAGAGTATTTTCAGCAATGAATCTAGTGAAAAATAAGTTGAGGACTACTATGGGTGATGATCGCTTGAATGATTGTTTGGTGACATTTATTGAACGGGATGTGTTCATGGAAGTAAGCAAAGATGACATAGTTGATGCTTTCATGGCAATGCAAAAACGTAGAGTTACCTAGTGATGTAAGTTTCTACTTATGCTTCTTTCATGTAAGACTACTCCTATTGTAATTGAGCACATTTGAGATATATTTTGTGAACTAAATTGTTGTGAGATTTGCATTAAGCTACTCATGTTATTATTTTGCCATATTTTGTCTGACACATGGATTAGGTGGGAAATTTTTTTTAGAGTGTGCACACCCTTCATTTTTTTCGTGGGTCTGCCACTGGTTCCAGCGCGTGTCGAACTCCACGGCGAGGATGTGCGGCGGGCGTCGCGAGTCGGCGGCGCCGGTGCTGTTGGGGTTGCTGAAGAGCCCGAGGAGGCCGCCGTCGGAGCCCGGAGGAGGGCTCGTCGCCGGGAAAGGCCCGAGGAAGAACGCCATGCCGTCGCCCCGTGAGAGGTTGTCCGTCCTGTTGCTGTCCTGGACGATGGCGAAGCGGAAGCTCGTCGTGAAGCTGGCTCTCCTGCCGGTACGGTCGTCCCAGAGGCGCACGGGCTTACGGTGCACGACGCGGCCGGTGAGGTTGGAGCTGTCGTCGGTGAGGATGATCCGGTCGCGGCCAGCGTAGGAGGCGTTGATGAATTTGAGCTGCTTGCGGTCCCTCGGGACGGTGAAGTTGTAGTCGAAGGACAGCGCGGAGGCGGCTAGAAACAGATAGCAGCTGATCATGTAGCACGTGGGTATGAGGAGGCTTCTTGCATGGGCCATGGCTGCAGCTAGCAGAGGCCAGAGGGAGTTAAGCTACCTAGTGATCAACACATGTCAGCTGGCTTGCTCATGCAGGACGATGCTGGGGTGGAGAAGTATTTATTAGTTTGATTCCAGTAGAGTGGACTAAGACCCTAGAGACAATTGCAAGCTTGACGAGGAATACTATTTGGATTAGTCAAGTCAAACTTTTACATATAAGAAATAAGTGAAAGGATACCTACTAAGAGAATATATAAATGGATTTGCTAATTCTTGTCTAGATGAGAATTAACAAAGTCTCTCTCAAAAAAATAAAAGACAATTAACAAAGTCTCGTCTAGCTTTTACACTACTTGATCTACCGAATAAAAAAGAAAAGAAAAAAATCAATACGAATATTCGTGTAAAATCCAATGGACGATACATAGTTATTTCTTATCTAGATGAGAGCTAGACACACCCAAATAAAAAGGACCACCTATTCATCTGGTACTTGAGAAAAAAATTAGCGTGATCGGATTTTTAGGTTGTTAGATATTCATCCAACGGAGACGGGAAATGGTGGTTATTGGTTTTTAATTCTTAAAATGCAAACAAAGTCTTAAAAAACATGAATTTTGGCATGGTGTCATCATATGACATTAATATGTCATGATAAAATTTTGAGAAGATTTTTCAAAAGTTGTCACGTACACTTCTTATTTCAAACCAGACCATCTCCGAGGAAGAATCTAGGTTTCGAGAGGAAACGTGTCATATGTGAAGGTGAAGTGACGATTGCTCTTACTACTTTGTTTCGATCATCATGATCTCAGAGATTGTTGACCTCCTTCTAGAAGTCACTAAGTACAAGCATTGAAGTATGGATTATCATTCCCAGAATGCCATGAAAATAAGTTAAAAAGCATAATGATGGTACTGACATAATAATAGTGACTTAGACTATCATTCACATGGGCATGTGTTTGCTTGGTTCGGCTTAGTGGAAGGAGGTGAGTTGGAAAACACATAGTAAGTGAATATGCCTTTTATGTTGTTTATTTTATATTTTTGCAGGGGATTTTCATTTGCCTTTAAGCAACAAAAAATTGCTGACTAGGGGAGAGACAACCTCACCACCTTGTGGGACATACAATGAGAGTCTATTCGCCATTAACTCTTAGAGTGTGAGGTTTTGGTCATGGCTGTGACGTGGTTGCCCATACTTTTGGTATTGATAGACGTTGGCCACAAATTACTAATGAGTGGTCCAATTTTGGTTGCTACATAAACATCATACATAGATCTCTGAATACATCCAGAAGAGTAAGAAGGAATATAGATGGAATTCTGCGTCCAAGGAGAGGGACGTGCATGGTCGTGTGCATGGAGACTGACCATTTCCTTTGCCCAGTCAAAAAGGAGCGCTTACACACTGCATGATGGAGACGATGGACGCAGCTGGCCGGCTATAGATGTAGTTGGGTGTGTGAGCTCTCCAGTCTGGGAGAGAGATGACGGATTGTGCTGAGCATTGCCATGCGTAAAATAATTTGGGGCCTAATTTCCAAAAAGTAGGAACATAAAAAGAAAACATAGGATTGGAGTGGCATGTCCTCTTCCTAAAGGACTAGAAAATCACAAGAATTTTTAATCAAAGTATTTGCTACCCATGAGAAAACAAAGAAATTGTACCCTTGAAAATTGTGTGCAAAGCAATCCTTCGAAAATTTCCTCAGGATGATTTCAATCCTGGAGATCAAACAACCTATATAGAAATAATTTCTAAGGATCCAAATCCTATGAAGATCATTTGAATCAAAGAAGTCCTAAAAAACTTGGTGTGCGCTGAGCCTGGACCTTGCCTCTTTCTGCAAGAGAACACAGGGCGCTAATATGTGTGTGGTCCGGAAGTCATTTTCCAACTTAATGTTACATTTTAGTCCGTACGAAATGTCTGCCATAGATTTCAGTGTGGTCCTTCTGCTCTTGCCGAATGCGATATGTGTGTGGACATACGTTGACTGACTTCGGTATGGATAATACATGAGACTAGATCGATTTACACGCCCAACAAAAGGAGGATTGATGAATCGAGATGGAATATTGCTCCCTATATCAAATCATCAAGAGTGTCACATTGTTACATTGTGTTAATTTCAAGAAATTGCATCAAATTGTTGTCCCCACATGGCGCTGAGAAGCAAATTATTGCGACGTGGACATACTGTCTATTAAGGTAACTAGTGGGAGAATTGCCTACTGTATTTGCATTAATTTAAAAGGTGGTTTATGCAAATCAAAAAAGAAGTGGAAAAGTAAATTTTTCGTCCATCAACTCTTCCAAAAGTTTGGAAATGGTCCATCAATTCCAAAATCAGAAAACCTTAGTCCCTCAGCTTTCAAAACTGGATAAGTATAATCCCTCGTGCTGCTTCGGGCGGTTTCCATCTGACGTCAACAGTAAATCGATGAACAATAGCAACAAAAAATAATAAAAAAACTGAATTTTCTTGACATCAAAGATACTCGCATGTGCAAGATGTGTGCAAATTTCCGTGGTGTTTGGATGTTTGAGGTGCTTGTGGGAAAAAAGTAGAGGAAACCTTCCTTAGGGTGAACAGAATATTTTGGCATCATTCTCGGTAGTGTAAAGTGTGTGAATTGTTTTGTGATTAAATGACATCCGAGAAGCTCTAGCAATAAAAAAACAACATAGTGCACTTTTTTCAAAGTTTCTTTCTGAGCCAAATTTTGTTTTTTTGCCGTGGGCTCCTACAGTTTAAAAACACCATGAAAGTTTTCACACACCTTGTGCACCCAAGAATCTTGGATGCCAAAAGAAATTCACATCTTTTTTTGAATCGTTTTACTATTTTTTTTGAATTTACTGTTCACCCTAGGGCTCCTCAATATTTTCTACCACAAGCTACAATATTCTTTCCTTACGAATACAAGTGAGTGTTGCTGTCTTGTGCATATTCGGTTTCCCTTATTACTCGAGGTTATAGTAATGTAATTAATGAGTTATGCATGCGTGCGCAGCTTCCACTTTATTCCGCTAGAGATTAAGCTCTAGTAGGGACTAGTAACCATCATAGACTCCAAACGAAAAAAAATCCGGAGGAGTATGCGACCATGACTAAAATGATCGAGAAATAAGTTCAATCGATCATTATTGCACCATATCGGCAACTTTGTTCATTTCCTTATATCGAGTAATTGTTTTCTTTGTCTGGCAGGGTTTGGAAAAAGTTCACCGAACAAGCTCCGGGACTGCCGGCGCAGCTGCAATTTAACCACCCGAAAGTAAGTACTAGCTACTAGCTAGTTCCGCGCATCTCCCATTGATTATAGCTAGTTTCATCAATACCATTTAGCATGCTTGCTTATCAGTTTGATTGACATCTATTTCTGTAAAGTGGTTGTGGCAGGAATCCGGGAATGATTTATGTGGATACTACATTTGCGAGTTCATCCGCCACACCACCTATGAGCGGGGCTACTCTAAACAACAATATGAAGTGCGTAAGCAATAATATTCACAATTTTATTTTATTACCATTATTTGTGTTGACCCCTTTCTTCAAATTAGATGTGGCAGATGCGGGATGAACTCCTACCACAAGATCGCGTATGAGCAATTCAAGAGGAATTGGCGGGATTCTTTCTTGACCACGTCATCGACAGACACGGAGAATACCATATGGAAGTTGAGTTCAGATATTAGGGGATTTTGCAAGATATCTTATATTGTATATATATGTAGCCAGTAGCATCGGATAGATATACGGAAACTTGTTGTTCAACCAATCTATCGGAGAAGGAGAGGTCGATCACTTCTCTCTGTGTATATGTTCATGACGATCTTCTATACTTAATGGTTTTCTTCATTTGCTTACTAGCTAGCTAGCGTGTCGACTCCTCTCTATACGTATAGTACGTAGCGTCGGCCAAGCACGGAGATAAGAGAGGACACTTCTCTCTATTAGCTAGCTAACACAATAATTGACCCTACAAAACCCCCCAAACCCCCAACCCCCCCCCCCCCCCTAAAAAAAACAAAACCCCCAGCCCATGAACTGCTGACGCGTGGAAGCCTTTTGGTCCCGGTTGGTGGCACCAACAAGGACAAAAGGCCCTCCTTCCTGGGCAAGCCGCGGCGGCCACGTGGAGACCCATCTGTCCCGGTTCCTGGGCGAACCGGGACGTAAGGTATTGGGCTTTAGTACCGACCCTTTCGTCCCGGTTCGGCAACATGGACAAATGGGCCTCATGAACCGGGACAAATGACCCGTTTTCTACTAGTGGCGCACCTTGCACACCCGAGCATCTTTGATGCCAAAAAAATTCATCTTCTTTGCTAATTTTTTCAAATTTACAGTTCATTTCATACGAAAACCACCCGAAGGGACTGAGGGACTAAACTTCTTTAGTTTTAAAGTTGAGGGACTATGTTTTGTTGGTGTTAGAGTTGAGGCACCATTTATAAACTTTCATAAGAGCTGAGGAATGAAAAGATAAAATTACAAACTTTTCTTTCAACCTTGTGGTTTTCCATATGCTACAAGCTACCAGTGCAATGATTTCTATTAAGCAAGGTACACCGAGAGTATCCCTAAAGATGATGATTTAATCAAGCTGAGAGATATCGCTATTGCTTGAAGACATAGAAGGTCCCAATATTGTTGAGTAAAAACAGTCCCGAGCAAAATGATGTTTTTTAAGCATGTTCTTTTAGCAGAAATATAGATATAGGAACACAGATGTTTGCTCTCACTAGTAGAAAAAGGGCCTATTGTCCCGGTTCATAAGGGCCTTTAGTCCCGGTTCTGGAACCGGGACTAAAGGGTCGTTACTAAAGCCTCCCCCTTTAGTCCCGGTTCTTACACGAACCAAGTCCCGGTTCTTACACGAACCGGGACAAAAGGCCATCCACGTGGCCGCTACCTGGAGGTCCACCTTTAGTCCCGGTTGGTAACACCAACCGGTACTAAAGGAAATTTTATGATTTTTTTAGAATTATTTTTTGATTTTTTTTGGATTTTTTATTTTCAAATTTCTGAATTATTTTAACCTCTAATCTCTAATCACCCCTCATCACTGCTCAATTTAACCTCTAATCTCTAATCACCCCGCATCATTCCAAATCATCTAACTTCCCGGACGGTCACTCATCCTCTCACTACTCCAGCCTGGGCACGCTTAACTTTCGGGTTTTTTTCTCCCTCGTTTCCAAGTCTGCACTTGTTGTTTTCTTGACAATAGTAAGATGCCAATCCTATTAACCCTCAGGAATTTAGCTTGAGCATGAAGTCGCACATTTCACTGTTTGAGTTTGAAATTATTGTTCTGAAAAACAATAATTATTTAGTAACACTAATATTTCTTGAATAAGTAGTTTGACCATAGTTTGACCACGGTTTGACCATAGTTTGACCACAGTTTGACCAGATTTGACCAAAATTCAAAAAAACTGAAATAATTATTTAGTAACACTAATATTTCTTGAATAAGTAGTTTGACCATTGTTTGACCAGATTTGACCAAAATTCAAAAAAACTAAAATTATTTAGTAACACTAATATTCTTGAATAATTATTTAGTAACACTAATACTTCTTGAATAAGTAGTTTGACCATAGTTTGACCAGATTTAACAAAAAATAAAAAAAATAAAAAAACTGAAATTTGAGTATAACTTTTTTTTCCTTTTAGAATTTGAGGATTCTAAAAATTTGCAAATAGGCCGTATGCTATCAAAAATCGGATGCGGATTTTCGTGCTGAACATTTTGATATATTATACGTTTTTTCTGACATAGTATGCAAAAGTTATAGCCGTTTTACATTTTCCCTACACTTTTTGCAAAACATGTCCAAATTTAAGTTTTTAAATTTTCCTAACTAGTAGATGTAGTAACATAACTACATCTCGAAGGATTTTAATTTTTGAAGTTTTTATCATTTTCTTTTGCTTTTTACAAAACTGAAAAGGCGATGGGGGGGGGGGGGGGTAGAGTTTGAAAATGGGACCTTTAGTACCGGTTCGTGCCACGAACCGGTACTAATGCCTCAAACCCCATTAGTACCGGTTCGTGGCACGAACAGGTACTAATGGGCATCGCACCCTTTAGTCCCGGTTTGTGGCACCAACTGGGACCAAAGGTCCCATTTGAACCGGGACTAATGCCTTTGCCGCATGAACCGGGACCAATGCTCACATTAGTCCCGGCTCATGACTGAACCGGGACTAATGGACTTATCTGTCCCGAACGAAAGCCCTGTTTTCTACTAGTGTCTTCCCATTCAATTTTTTTCGGAGTCACTATATCACTGAGTAGGAGCCAAAAGAACACTTTGTGTTTGAGTTGACAGGTTCTTTTCCATAGCCATTTGAACTGAGGTGGACTAATTGATGATCTGCTAAGCTCTTACTAAAAGAATCATGGAAGAATCAGGTTATCGTTATGTTGGATATTTGCCGGTTATCTTTCTCTAGAAAATGCAAAGCTTGTTTCTCCAACTCATGATGCACTGATAGAACGAAATAATAACTACAAGCCTAAGACTAGGCCAAATAACTGACCATTAAAGACAAGACCAAGATCAACAACTGTCAGATAACAAAAGGGACCGCCATACTATGCACTCATCCTAGAAGCCAACCACAGAACAATTTCTAAACTATTTCTCTATTTTTTCCTTGTATTATGCTTTTAGTATATAATAGATAGATGACATGGATGGAAATATCATAAGAACATTATTCATTGTTGACACACTTTAGGAACATATGAGTGTCTTCTTGTATCTCTTGATGAGAGAAGAAGCACTTTGGTTCACTATGCATCATGTTTCACACAAAGTACAATGTACGCACCTATAAATTATGTTATCATATTGTTGGACCTAGGAATGTGAAAAAATACATGATGATGAAAAAATTAGTAAGCAAGGAAAGTCAGCAGTTCGAGGACAAACCCCTAGTAGAAATACTACATAATCTAAATTCTTCTATTCACTGCACATAAGATAGAAAACTATGCACTTTGAGAATTCCTATCAAGATATTTGTTAGATTGTACATCCATGCCAAGATATTTAACAATAACAGGACAAATGAAAACACCTACATATACAACTATGCATTCAAACACATGAAGTTAATATGCGGAGCCATGCAATTTTTTCTTTTGTTTTCTTTGATCCAGAAACAATCAGTTAAACTAAAGATTTTTTTGAGGTAATATTTTCAAAGTCAAAGAATTCAATGTCACCTTAAGGAAAGAAAATATTTAAAACAATGTGTTTGTGAATCAAGTGTTAATTTAGAAAAACTATATCTAATCATTTTTCTAATAAACTATATATAATCAACTAAGCCATAGTCACTCCAGACAAAAACTGTATTGTTGACCATATGTCGACAAAATAATTTATTAATAAATAAAAATATTTGGCATAAATATGTTATTTTAGGTCAGTACATTAGCAAACAAGTTAACCATCAACCACACATAACAAAATACAATTCTAACAACCCAACCTTACAGACTCAGATTGTCGACAATGTGAATCACTGGGATCACTATTAATTTTCCGAGTTGGTGCTAGTGTCGGGGTAGGCGTGGTAGTTTGGTGGCCATAGTTGTGCATTTCAGTTAAAGACCCTAAGTGAGTGTCAGGAGCAAGCATGAATCCAGAAAATCAGTCATCGACAGAGATAGGTCGTGGTGACTTAAGAGCCATCCAACCCATTCATAACATAGTCTTTAGGATGCAGATATTGCGTCCTTGTTTAGCAAGGGTTCAAGCATCCAGTTGAAGCCCAATCTAAAAAGCAGTAGAGAACTTGGAGAGGCACCGAGAGCTACTAGTATCTCCACATGTGAAACAGTAACAAAATTATAAACTACGATTACTATTTAATAAAAGTTATCATCAAACTCTATGGAAGTAAAAAAAAATCTCAAGTTATTTATATAGCAAAAATTGTTGGGGAACGTTGCAGAAAATTAAAAATTTTCTACGGTTTCACCAAGATCCATCTATGAGTTCATCTAAGCAACGAGTCATGGGAGAGAGATTGCATCTACGTACCACTTGTAGATCGCGTGCGGAAGCGTTCAAGGGAACGGGGATGATGGAGTCGTACTCGCCGTGATCCAAATCACCGATGACCAAGTGCTGAACGGACAACACCTCTGCGTTCAACACACGTACTCGTCTCCTCCTTCTTGATTCAGCAAGGGGGAAGGAGAGGTTGAGGAAGATGGCTCCAGCAGCAGCACAACGGCGTGATGATGGTGGAGAGGCAGTACTCCGGCAGGGCTTCGCCAAGCACTCGACGGAGGAGGAGAGGTGTTGGGGAGGGGAGGGGCTGCGCCTTGGATCAGGTGTTCAGCCCTCCCCTCGCCCCTCTATTTATAGGGGAAGGGGGAAGGGGGCCGGACCCCTCTAGATGAGATCTAGAGGGGGGTGGGGGGCGGCCAGGGAGGGGGGCTTGCCTCCCAAGCAACGGGGGCGCCCCCACTAGGGTTCCCCCCAACCCTAGGCGCATGGGCCCAAGGGGGGGGGGGGGGCGCCCAGCCCTCCAGGGGCTGGTTCCCTGCCCCTTGCGGCCTATGAGGCCCTCCGAGAGGGGTGGCCCCTCTCGGTGGACCCCCGGAACCCCTCTGGTGGCCCCGGTACAATATCGATATGCCCCCGAAACTTTCCGGTGTCCGTATGACAACTTCCCATATATAAATCTTCACCTCCGGACCATTTCGGAACTCCTCGTGACATCCAGGATCTCATCCGGGACTCCAAACAACATTCGGTAATCACATACAAGTCTTCGTAATAACCCTAGCGTCACCGAACCTTAAGTGTGTAGACCCTACGGGTTCGGGAGACACGCAGACATGACCGAGACGGCTCTCCGGTCAATAACCAACAGCGGGACCTGGATACCCATGTTGGCTCCCACATGCTCCTCGATGATGTCATCGGATGAACCACGATGTCGAGGATTCAATCAACCCCGTATACAATTCCCTTTGTCAATCGGCACGTTACTTGCCCGAGACTCGATCGTCGGTATCCCAATACCTCGTTCAGTCTCGTTACTGGCAAGTCACTTTACTCGTACCGTAATGCATGATCCCGTGACCAAACACTTGGTCACTTTGAGCTCATTATGATGATGCATTACCGAGTGGGCCCAGAGATACCTCTCCGTCATACGGAGTGACAAATCCCAGTCTCGATCCGTGTCAACCCAACAGACACTTTCGGAGATACCTGTAGTGCACCTTTATAGTCACCCAGTTACGTTGTGACGTTTGGTACACCCAAAGCACCCCTATGGTATCCGGGAGTTACACGATCTCATGGTCTAAGGAAGAGATACTTGACATTTGAAAAGCTCTAGCAAAACGAACTACACGATCTTGTGCTATGCTTAGGATTGGGTCTTGTCCATCACATCATTCTCCTAATGATGTGATCCCATTGTGAATGACATCTAATGTCCATAGTCAGGAAACCATGACTATCAGTTGACCAACGAGCTAGTCAACTAGAGGCTTACTAGGGACGTATTTGGTCTAAGTATTCACACGTGTATTATGATTTCCGGATAATACAATTATAGCATGAATAAAAGACAATTATCATGAACAAGGAAATATAATAATAATCCTTTTATTATTGCCTCTAGGGCATATTTCCAACAGTCTCCCACTTGCACTAGAGTCAATAATCTAGTTACATTGTGATGAATCGAACATCCATAGAGTTCTGGTGTTGATCATGTTTTTCTCGCGAGAGAGGTTTAGTCAACGGATCTGCGATATTCAGATCCGTATGTACTTTGCAAATATCTATGTCTCCATCTTGAACATTTTCACGGATGGAGTTGAAGCGAGGCTTGATGTGCCTGGTCTTCTTGTGAAACCTGGGCTCCTTGGCAAGGGCAATAGCTCAAGTGTTGTCACAGAAGAGTTTGATCGGCCCCGACGCATTGGGTATGACTCCTAGGTCAGTGATGAACTCCTTCACCCAAATAGCTTCATGCGCTGCCTCCGAGGCTGCCATGTACTCCGCTTCACATGTAGATCCCGCCACGACGCTCTACTTGCAGCTGCACCAGCTTACTGCCCCACCATTCAACATATACACGTATCTGGTTTGTGACTTAGAGTCATCCAGATCTGTGTCGAAGCTAGCGTCGACGTAACCCTTTACGGCGAGCTGTTCGTCACCTCCATAAACGAGAAACATGTCCTTTGTCCTTTTCAGGTACTTCAGGATATTCTTGACCGCTGTCCAGTGTTCCTTGCCGGGATTACTTTGGTACCTTCCTACCAAACTTACGGCAAGGTTTACATCAGGTCTGGTACACAGCATGGCATACATAATAGATCCTACGGCTGAAGTATAGGGGATGACACTCATCTCTTCTTTATCTTTTGCCGTGGTCGGGCATTGAGACGAGCTCAATCTCACACCTTGCAGTACAAGCAAGAATCCTTTCTTGGACTGATCCATTTTGAACTTCTTCAAAATCTTATCAAGGTATGTGCTTTGTGAAAGACCTATGAGGCGTCTCGATCTATCCCTATAGATCTTGATGCCTAATATGTAAGCAGCTTCTCCAAGGTCCTTCATTGAAAAACACTTATTCAAGTAGGCCTTAATGCTGTCCAAAAGTTCTATGTCATTTCCCATCAAAAGTATATCATCTACATATAATATGAGAAATGCTACAGAGCTCCCACTCACTTTCTTGTAAACGCAGGCTTCTCCATAAGTCTGCATAAACCCAAACGCTTTGATCATCTCATCAAAGCGAATGTTCCAACTCCGAGATGTTTGCACCAGCCCATAAATGGATCGCTGGAGCTTGCATACTTTGTTAGCATTCTTAGGATCGACAAAACCCTCCGGCTGCATCATATACAGTTCTTCCTTAAGATGCCCGTTAAGGAATGCCGTTTTGACGTCCATCTGCCATATCTCATAATCATAGTATGCGGCAATTGCTAACATGATTCGGACAGACTTCAGCTTCGCTACGGGAGAGAATGTCTCATCGTAGTCAACCCCTTGAACTTGTCGATAACCCTTAGCGACAAGTCGAGCTTTATAGACGGTAATATTACCATCCGCGTCCGTCTTCTTCTTAAAGATCCATTTGTTTTCTATCGCTCGCCGATCATCGGGCAAGTCTGTCAAAGTCCATACTTTGTTTTCATACATGGATTCTATCTCGGATTGCATGGCTTCAAGCCATTTGTTGGAATCTGGGCCCGCCATCGCTTCTTCATGGTTCGAAGGTTCACCGTTGTCTAACAACATGATTTCCAGGACAGGGTTGCCATACCACTCTGGTGTGGAACGTGTCCTTGTGGACCTATGAGGTTCTGTAGCAACTTGATCCGAAGTACCTTGATCATCATCATTAATTTCCTCTCCAGTTGATGTAGGCACCACAGGAACATTTTCCTGAGCTGTACTAATTTCCGGTTCAAGAGGTAGTACTTCATCGAGTTCTACTTTCCTCCCACTTACTTCTTTCGAGAGAAACTCTTTTTCCAGAAAGGATCCATTCTTGGCAACAAAGGTCTTGCCCTTGGATCTTAAGTAGAAGGTATACCCAATGGTTTCCTTAGGGTATCCTATGAAGACACATTTTTCCGAATTGGGTTTGAGCTTTTCAGGTTGTAATTTCTTGACATAAGCATCGCATCCCCAAACTTTTAGAAACGACAGCTTAGGTTTCTTCCCAAACCATAATTCATACGGTGTCGTCTCAACGGATTTAGACGGTGCCCTATTTAAAGTGAATGTAGCTGTCTCTAGAGTGTATCCCCAAAATGATAGCGGTAAATCGGTAAGAGACATCATAGATCGCACCATATCCAATAGAGTGCGATTACGATGTTCGGACACACCGTTACGCTGAGGTGTTCCAGGCGGCGTGAGTTGTGAAACGATTCCACATTTTCTTAAGTGTGTACCAAATTCGTGACTTAAGTATTCTCCTCCACGATCTGATCGTAGGAACTTTATCTTTCGGTCACGTTGATTCTCTACCTCATTCTGAAATTCCTTGAACCTTTCAAAGGTCTCAAACTTGTGTTTCATTAAGTAGACATACCCATATTTACTCAAGTCATCAGTGAGAGTGAGAACATAACGATATCCTCCGCGAGCCTCAACGCTCATTGGACCGCACACATCGGTATGTATGATTTCCAATAAGTTGGTTGCTCGCTCCATTGTTCCGGAGAACGGAGTCTTGGTCATTTTGCCCATGAGGCATGGTTTGCACGTGTCAAATGATTCATAATCAAGAGACTCTAAAAGTCCATCAGCATGGAGCTTCTTCATGCGCTTGACACCAATGTGACCAAGGCGGCAGTGCCACAAGTATGTGGGACTATCGTTATCAACTTTACATCTTTTGGTATTCACGCTATGAATATGTGTAACATTACGTTCGAGATTCATTAAGAATAAACCATTGACCATCGGGGCATGACCATAAAACATATCTCTCATATAAATAGAACAACCATTATTCTCGGATTTAAATGAGTAGCCATCTCGTATCAAACGAGATCCAGATACAATGTTCATGCTCAAACTTGGCACTAAATAACAATTATTGAGGTTCATAACTCATCCCGTAGGTAAATGTAGAGGTAGCGTGTTGACGGTGATCACATCGACCTTGGAACCATTCCCGACGTGCATCGTCACCTTGTCCTTCGCCAGTCTCCGCTTATTCCGCAGCTCCTGCTGTGAGTTACAAATATGAGCAACGGCACCGGTATCAAATACCCAGGAGTTACTACGAGTACTGGTAAGGTACACATCAATTACATGTATATCAAATATACCTTTAGTGTTGCCGGCCTTCTTATCCGCTAAGTATTTGGGGGCAGTTCCGCTTCCAGTGACCCTTCCCCTTGCAATAAAAGCACTCAGTCTCAGGCTTGGGTCCATTCTTTGACTTCTTCCCGGCAGTTGGCTTACCGGGCGCGGCAACATCTTTGCCGTCCTTCTTGAAGTTCTTCTTACCCTTGCCCTTTTTAAACTTAGTGATCTTATTGACCATCAACACTTGATGTTCTTTCTTGATTTCAACCTCTGCTGACTTCAGGATGGAAAATACTTCAGGAATGGTCTTCACCATCCCCTGCATATTGTAGTTCAACACAAAGCTCTTGTAGCTCGGTGGGAGCGACTGAAGGATTCTGTCAATGACCGCCTCATCCGGGAGGTTGATCTCCAGCTGGGACAGGCGGTTGTGCAACCCAGACATTTTGAGTATATGCTCACTGACAGAACTGTTTTCCTCCATCTTACAACTATAGAACTTGTCGGAGACTTCATATCTCTCGACCCGGGCATGAGCTTGAAAAACCATTTTCAGCTCCTCGAACATCTCATATGCTCCGTGCTTCTCGAAACGCTTTTGGAGCCCCGGTTCTAAGCTGTAAAGCATGCCGCACTGAACGAGGGAGTAATCATCAGCACGTGACTGCCAAACGTTCATAACGTCTTGGTTCTCTGGGATGGGTGCTTCACCTAGCGGTTCATCTAGGACATATGCTTTCTTGGCTGCTATGAGGATGATCCTCAGGTTCCGGACCCAGTCCGAATAGTTGCTGCCATCATCTTTCAGCTTGGTTTTCTCTAGGAACGCGTTGAAGTTCATGTTAACATGAGCGTTGGCCATTTGATCTACAAGACATATTTTGCAAAAGTTTTAGACTAAGTTCATGATAATTAAGTTCATCTAATCAAATTATTGAATGAACTCCCACTCAGATTGACATACCTCTAGTCATCTAAGTGTTACACGATCCGAGTCGACTAGGCCGTGTCCGATCATCACGTGAGACGGACTAGTCATCATCGGTGAACATCTCCATGTTGATCGTATCTTCCATACGACTCATGTTCGACCTTTCGGTCTCTTGTGTTCTGAGGCCATGTCTGTACATGCTAGGCTCGTCAAGTTAACCCTAAGTGTTCTGCATGTGTAAATCTGTCTTACACCCGTTGTATGTGAACGTAAGGATCTATCACACCCGATCATCGCGTGGTGCTTCGAAACGACGAACTTTAGCAACGGTGCACAGTTAGGGGGAACACTTTCTTGAAATTATTATAAGGGATCATCTTATTTACTACCGTCGTTCTAAGTAAACAAGATGCATAAACATAATAAACATCACATGCAATTATATAAAGTAGTGACATGATATGGCCAATATCATATAGCTCCTTCGATCTCCATCTTCGGGGCTCCATGATCATCTTCGTCACCGGCATGACACCATGATCTCCATCATCATGATCTCCATCATCGTGTCTTCATGAAGTTGTCACGCCAACGACTACTTCTACTTTTATGGCTAACGTGTTTAGCAATAAAGTAAAGTAATTTATATGGCGTTCTTCAATGACACGCAGGTCATACAAAAATAAAGACAACTCCTATGGCTCCTGCCGGTTGTCATACTCATCGACATGCAAGTCATGATTCCTATTACAAGAACATGATCTCATACATCACAATATATCAATCATCAGTCATCACAACTTTTGGCCATATCACATCACATGACAATTGCTGCAAAAACAAGTTAGACGTCCTCTAATTGTTGTTGCATCTTTTACGTGGTTGCAATTGGGTTCTAGCAAGAACGTTTTCTTACCTACGAATAACCACAACGTGATTTTGTCAACTTCTATTTACCCATCATAAGGACCCTTTTCGTCGAATCCGCTCCAACTAAAGTAGGAGAGACAGTCACCCACTAGCCACCTTATGCAACTAGTGCATGTCAGTCGGTGGAACCTGTCTCACGTAAGCGTACGTGTAAGGTCGGTCCGGTCCGCTTTATCCCACAATACCGCTGAAGCAAGAAAAGACTAGTAGCGACAGGCAAGTTGACAAGATCTACGCCCACAACAAAATTGTGTTCTACTCGTGCAATAGAGAACTGCGCATAGACCTAGCTCATGATGCCACTGTTGGGGAACGTTGCAGAAAATTAAAAAATTTCTACGGTTTCACCAAGATCCATCTATGAGTTCATCTAAGCAACGAGTCATGGGAGAGAGATTGCATCTACGTACCACTTGTAGACCGTGTGCGGAAGCGTTCAAGGGAACGGGGATGATGGAGTCGTACTCGCCGTGATCCAAATCACCGATGACCAAGTGCTGAACAGACAGCACCTCCACGTTCAACACACGTACGGAGCGGATGACGTCTCCTCCTTCTTGATCCAGCAAGGGGGAAGGAGAGGTTGAGGAAGATGGCTCCAGCAGCAGCATGACGGCATGATGATGGTGGAGAGGCAGTACTCCGACAGGGCTTCGCCAAGCACTCGACGGATGAGGAGAGGTGTTGGGGAGGGGAGGGGCTGCGCCTTGGATCAGGTGTTCAGCCCTCCCCTCGCCCCTCTATTTATAGGGGAAGGGGGAAGAGGGTCGGCCCCCTCTAGATGAGATCTAGAGGGGGGGGGGGCAGGGAGGGGGGCTTGCCCCCCAAGCAAGGGGGGCGCCCCCACTAGGGTTCCCCCCCCCCAACCCTAGGCGCATGGGCCCAAGGGGAGGGGGGGGCGCCCAGCCCTCCAGGGGCTGGTTCCCCGCCCCTTGCGGGCCATGAGGCCCTCCGAGAGGGGTGGCCCCTCTCGGTGGACCCCCGGAACCCCTCCGGTGGCCTCGGTACAATACCGATATGCCCCCGAAACTTTCCGGTGTCCGTATGACAACTTCCCATATATAAATCTTCACCTCCGGACCATTCCGGAACTCCTCATGACGTCCAGGATCTCATCCGGGACTCCAAACAACATTCGGTAATCACATACAAGTCTTCCTAATAACCCTAGCGTCACCGAACCTTAAGTGTGTAGACCCTACGGGTTCGGGAGACACGCAGACATGACCGAGACGGCTCTCCGGTCAATAACCAACATCGGGATCTGGATACCCATGTTGGCTCCCACATGCTCCTCGATGATGTTATCGGATGAACCACGATGTCGAGGATTCAATCAACCCCGTATACAATTCCCTTTGTCAATCGGTACGTTACTTGCCCGAGACTCGATCGTCGGTATCCCAATACCTTGTTCAGTCTCGTTACTGGCAAGTCACTTTACTTGTACCGTAATGCATGATCCCGTGACCAAACACTTGGTCACTTTGAGCTCATTATGATGATGCATTACCGAGTTGGCCCAGAGATACCTCTCCGTCATACGGAGTGACAAATCCCAGTCTCGATCCGTGTCAACCCAACAGACACTTTCGGAGATACCTGTAGTGCACCTTTATAGTCACCCAGTTACGTTGTGACGTTTGGTACACCCAAAGCACCCCTACGGTATCCGGGAGTTACACGATCTTATGGTCTAAGGAAGAGATACTTGACATTTGAAAAGCTCTAGCAAAACGAACTACACGATCTTGTGCTATGCTTAGGATTGGGTCTTGTCCATCACATCATTCTTCTAATGATGTGATCCCGTTGTCAATGACATCTAATGTCCATAGTCAGGAAACCATGATTATCTGTTGACCAACGAGCTAGTCAACTAGAGGCTTACTAGGGACATATTTGGTCTAAGTATTCACACGTGTATTACGATTTCCGGATAATACAATTATAGCATGAATAAAAGACAATTATCATGAACAAGGAAATATAATAATAATCCTTTTATTATTGCCTCTAGGGCATATTTCCAACAAAAATGTTATTCCAGCAATATAAGAAACCTCGTAATAGCTATTCATCATGATATATCCTCCTACCACATGAACATTTATGAATATATTTGAATTCTGAATGTATGTGTAGCACACAACATGAAGAAATCATAAGTCTGTTCCGCAAGATAGCAAGTACACTAAAAGTCTACCAGAAGGTATCAAGTTCACAAAAAACTAGGATCTTCTACGGAAAAGAATATCACACATCTGTGATTCATGTATTAGATGCTCTCAAAAGCTCACACTTCACTAATTAAACAACAATTGTCACCATGGAATGAAATAATGTATACTAAATCAATGCATATTCAACTGTACAATTATATGCCGATGGTTTACATGAACAAAGAGGTGAATGAGCATGGTAGAAAATGTCTACTCACGAATATCTGTGATGGTAGAGAAAAGAAAGTGGTACAACTTCCTTCATGCGAAACAGGCAGTACCACTACCTAAAGGCGCTACACCATTCACCATTGTATGATAGATTAGGCCACCTAAAGTAGTTTATGGCATAAGTGTAAACAAAAATCCTCACGACAAACTTCTTCCACACGACAGGAGATAAGCGAGGTGCCATTTCCATACACAGACCAACAAAAACTCAGAGCTCCAGGTTAATTACTTAAATTTTCTAGGTTTTGTGTACTTCCCTCTACAAGCACTACCTTTGGCAGGCTGCAATGTGCAATGCATACACGAAAATAGTCAGCTATGGAAAACTAGAGATCCTTTTGTAAGTTGCTCTACTTGCCCAAGCATTATGACAAACCGATTGAATGCATTCCACTGGTTATTGACAAATTTGGTTAAGAGTTTGATACTCCATTTTTATTTAGTCCACATATTACCCTGTCTGGAGTCAAACTTTGTAAATGTTGACCAATTTTATAGAAGAATACAATACCGAATCAATACTGTTTGATTCATCATCGAATATATTTTCACAACCACTATATTTGTTATTAAAAATGTTCATATTGTTTTCTATAAATTTGGTCCAATTCTATAAAGTTTCACTTCGGACAAAGCTAATATGCAAAGTAAATAAAAATAGAGGGGGTATATGTGGATGATAGTGAACACTGCCGGAATTGAAGGCAAAAGGTGGGAAATACTCATCCAATATTTGCCGAGTATTACAATCGGGCAAACAACACATGGTAGTGCTAGGACCGGCAAAGCCATCTTTTTCGAGTGTTTTTTTTACCGAGTGTCACTAATCGGGTAGTCGGCAAATAGGTGTATGAACAACACGGAGACGAGATCACTAGTACCAAATGTCCATACTTTGCTGAGTGCCAACTGCAAGACAGTTGGCAAAGAGGGATATGTCGAGTGCAGCCAACCATTCAATCGGCTAAAAGGCCAGTCGTAGGCGCTGGAGCGGCTTCCAGAGGGCACTACATGGTCACCTTGCTGAGTGCCATCCACCCCGACACTCGACAAACCTTGGGATGTGGGATTTGCCAGAAATCATTAGGTAGTGACACGTGACTGCTTTTGTCAAGTAAGTATCGTGTGCCAGGCACTCGGCAAAGTCATGCCATAGCTTATCAGGAGCTACCACTTGTCCGCTTTGTTGGGTATTCCATAAAAACACTCAGCAAAGTTTACACCAAGTTTTTTTTTCATCATTAAGTATTTGACCTGCCAAATGTCGGCCAAAATAGAGCAAACCATGACTTGGATTTTGTACAAACGTCAAAAGATGTCAGAGTCATGATCGTCTACTAATTCATATATGACTAAATTATCGCCTGCAGGATTGCACATGAACTAGCAAAAGATTATGCATGTGATCTTCAATTGATGGTAAAATCAAGTATTAAGTTCCCGTCACATAACCCTATGATGGTCTGGCAAGAGGATGCAAAAAATCACTTGGTTAATTGGGGGACTGTTTGCCAAGCCAAAAAAGAAACAAGTATGCATTTAAAATTTGTAACATATGATTAAAGCTATGTTGGCTAAATGGTTTTGGAAATTTGAGACCGAGCAGGGTCTCTGGCAGGCAGTAATCTTTAATACATAGTGGTTTATTGACTGTGCGTAGCATCGAGGGCATACATATTCTAGTGGTTCAATACCAACCTACATATACCTTGCATCCACCATATTCTAGATCTTGGTAAGACTTGATTTGACTTGAGTATTGATAGGAAAGGAAAGGAATGTTTTGATTTCGTTGAGGTTTGTTAAGATTTGATTGGATTTGGGTATGGATAGGACAAGCTAGAAATGTTTTTTTTTGAAACGCGGTCCCTTAGGGCCCGATTCATTAAAAAAGGTCGAAGAGAGGTGCCCAGTTAATTAACAAAAAACCGGGCGAAAACCATCAACATGCCCGCAAAAACAAGGCACACAGGGCGACCTGGCAACCCACACAAGAACGCACACACGCCGTCGAAGAGAAAACCACGAACAAGCGTCGAGGCCTGCGTCGGTCGATGCCAAACAGTCCACCGCACACGCTGACGACCAGGCAGCTCCGACTCTGTCGACGAGCATTGTAGGGGGAAAGCACTGGGCCTGCGTCGAGCCGGCACCGGAGACGACCACCCGTCTCGTGTCATCGTTGCCGCGGAAGCACCTCCTCTGCAGCTCCGACTTCAGGAAGACAAATGAGGCCCGGCAACCCCTCGAACACGCCGGATGAGACCGACTACCAAAGCTTAGCAGCCGCCCAACTTCGCTCGAAGCCGCCATCGTTGCCACACTAGAAGTCGCGCAACATCCACATTGCCGGACAGACAACCGCCGACCGCAATGCCGCGAGCGTCCAACCCAAGGGAAGTGCAAACGGGATCCAATGCTCTTCAAGGTGATGCCCCCAAGGAGGAAGCGACGATGCCGACGCCGTCGCCCGACCCGACTGGGCCTTAGGCTTTCACCCGAAGAGCTGGACCCAAGGATGTGCAGGGGGTGGACTCCACGACGACGCCTCCAAGAAGGTGACACGGCATCCGCAGACGCCGACGCCGTCGGCCGGTAGAAACCCGGCAAGCCTTCGCCCGGAGCACCGCCCAACACCACACCCTCATGCACTACACCTCCGCTGACCCGCACACCTCCCACGAAGCCATCGCGCCATGACCAAGCAGAAGCCACCACCACACCACTGGTCTCACCGACCGGAGACACGAGCAGGGCAGACAGCACACCTCGACGACGTCTTCAAGAACAGCGCGGCACCCGAGTGTGTCGCCGTCGCCGGCCCCGACCAGAACCCCGAGGCAGAGCTTTCGCCCGGCGTCGCCACACTGTCTGCCGAGCCCAAGCCCGGCCGGACCACCAAACAGCCTCTCGCCGCAACGAAGCAGCCAGATCCGGAGAACCCAGGGCCGGCCAGAGCCAGCCACGCACGCCCGGAGCTGCCGCCCCCGCCATCCGCCGGATCCACAGCACCAGGAGCTGCCGGAGCACCACCAAGACGCCGTCGGGCCGAGCACCACCATCCCGCGGGGACCGTGGCACCGCACATCGCCACACCAGGTCCGCGCTTGGCCGCGCCCACCCATCGCCGGAGCCGCGCCAGCCTGCGCCGGAGCGAGCCCGCAGCATCACCGCTTGGAGCAGCGGAGCAGCGCCGCCCCCGCTGTCGAGAACGGCGATCGAGGGGTCCCGCCGCCGCCGCGCCACCAGGGCTTTGCCTGGCGACGCCTCCGGCGGCGGCGAGAGGAGAGGGAGGCGCGGGGGGGCCTGCTCGAGCCCACAGGGGCGCCCCGGTGCGGCCCGGCGCGGCCGCACGGGAGCGGGACAGGAAGAGGGGGAGGGCCGGACTCGAACTCCTCCGCGGGGAGAGGGCCGGCGAAGACGGCGCCGGGCTTCGGGATGGATGGAGAGAGGACGCCGGGAGGGTCCCGGATCTGTGCTTGGCCGGGCCTGAGGTGGCCGGAGGGAAGAGATCAGCCGCCGGCGGCGGCGGCGCCTGCACCTGCGCGAGCGCGTGCGCGAGCCCCCCTTTCTGGACCTTCTAAACTAGTGAGCTAGAAATGTTTTGATTTAGTTGAAGTTTTGGTAAGATTTGATTTGAGTTGATTGAGCTAATGCAAACCGTGGTTTTGGGAGGAGGGACGAGGGACGAACGTACAAACACCGAAGCTACCATCATGAGTGCAAACTTTCTTTTAATAGTAAACATGTTAATGGTAAATGTCTGTTAGACATTAACCATAAATCTGAAGATTCCATCAGAATGTAAGAAGATTATAAGAGATGGTAAAAATACCAGGTTTTGGGAGGACACCTGTCTAGGTTATAGACCTTTATGTAAGTCTCATGCTAGTTCATATAATATTTGTTTTGATAGGAACATTTTTGTTGCCACTAAGTTTGAAAAAGGGTGTGATATAATCAATTTTAGAAGAACACTATGGGAGGATTCTTTGGAGATGTGGAATGAATTGAAGGAAGAATGTGATGAAATAGTGTTATCTGATCATAGAGATAATGTTAGGTGGGATGCTTACTGCTGATGGTAAGTTTTTTGTCAAATCTCTATCAAAAATTGGGTCAATGATAGTAACTTTCCACACACGTTTATGTGGCAAGTTAAATACCTCCCAAGATTAAAGTGTTCTTATAGTTATTGTAGAAAAATAGTGTGTTTACAAAGATAACCTGTTGAAAAGGGGATGGACAAGTAGCAAGGCTCGTCCTTTATGTGGACAAGATGAAACTGTGGACCACCATTTTTTTTTTCTCTTGCCCTGTATAAAGACTTATCTAGAGTTTTATACAGTGTACTTTTAGTCCGAATAATATTCCTACTGATCTTAATGATTGTTTTGGAGCATGGCTAACTTTTTTCCGGAAGTTTATAAGCATCTAATCTCTATGGTATGGCTGCTATTTTTCTGGAGAAATCGAAATGATATTTGTGCACGAGAGATAATTATCCTTCTACCTTGATTCACCAATTATGTTTTTGGTTTAATTCCCAGACGATTCTGCAGCAAAAACAGGGAAATCAAGGGGAGCTGATGTGGGGGAACAAAACTAATTGAGCAAATAGCAAATGAGATCTTAACGGCTTCAGTTTGCAGCTAGCTGCTAAGGATGAAGATTACTCCAGCCTCATTTCAAGAACATGTATACGTTTGTTATGCTCTGGTTAGCTGTATGAGGTTCCTTATTTTGTGCTGGTTGAACCTCCTGGAATCCTTAGTTGCTTTCTATTAGTAGGTAATCTGGTACTCTAGCTTGTAATCAAAGACCCTGGTTTTCTGATAAATGAAATAAGAGAGGGGAGGGCCCTCTTTTCTCAAAAAGTGAAAAAACACAACAAGATTGAAGCCTCATGCCGAACGGCAGCCAAGCCTCCCTAAAAACTTACAGCCACCGGTCCTGTTGGCTGCCCCGAGACCTCACGCAGCCGGAAAAGCAACACGTTTGAGCGATGGCTAAAAGTGGCGTCGAGCCCCGGATCTTGATTTTGGAGCGCCGAACATGGCTGCCAGCGATGCACAAACTGTAGAGATTGGAGAAGTTCAGAGATGTCCTCAATATCTGTTAGGCATGCTGAACTCAGATATGCTCATTGTCCTATGGCTGCATACTTTACAGATTTCACTCTAGAATCCATCTTTTCCTACGACTACTTGTTTCTCTAAACTTTTTCATCTTGAAACTTGATCTAGGTTGCCTGTGATGAGCGGCTTGAGTACTCCTGAACCATCGCCCCGAAAACTGATGGCCTTCCCATCAGCTTGGATGGAGTATCAAATTCTTTGACTAAACCTGAAACAATGATAATAAAGTACATACTGAATTCAAACAGACGAGCAGTTCCCTTCTTGTCTGAAAGACATGAGAAACACACAGTATGATTCGTGTGAAAGAAGAGCGGCGCAGCCTACCTGCATCCAGCACCAGAACTCTGTCGCTGTCCATGACAGTCGGGACACGATGAGCAATGCTGATGACAGTGCACTCACGGAACTCCTCCCGGATGATCCTCTGGATAGTCGCGTCCGTCTGGGAGTCGACGGAGGCGGTGGCCTCGTCCATGAATAGCACCCGGCTGCGCTTCAGTATAACACGGCCCAAGCACAGGAGTTGCCGCTGCCCCACGCTCCAGTTCTCACCCATGTCCGCAACTAAAACGAACATGCAACAAGTATTTGACTATTGTCACTGAAGAATATGAAATGCGTGCCTAGAGTGCACTGAAAACAATCAATCAAGTTTGTGCGGTGATAATCTCTACTAACAATGTCATTTACTTCCCTGCTGCATAATATCTCTCATTGTTAAACATACTTCTACCTAAGCAAAGATCAGTATCACAGAATCCTTATAGGATCAGAACCAATTATAAAGCCTGAACTACCATTTTGCATTTTATCACTTGATTCTACACAGGATCAAGATTCCCATATGATAAGCATATACCTTGTGCATCAAGCTTCTCAGGTTTTGCAGCTACTGTGTCTTTCAGCTGGCAACGCTCAAGGGCCTGTGTAAGGAAAAAATTATTAATTTGAAACAGAAGGTAGAGCAGTCTCTACCTTATAATAATAAATTAAGACCAACAAAAACAATGAATTACTCAGCGTTATCACAGAGGAAGTTCGTGTAGTACACACAGTAGCTATATCCTGTTACCTGCCATATCTCAGCCTCGGAGTACTGCCCAATTGGGTCAATGTTGCTTCTCACGGTTCCTTCGAACAGCGCAGGCTCCTGAGGAATAACACCGAAGCGAAACCTCAGGTCATGAAGGCCCAGAGTGCAAATGTCAACTCCGTCGACGATGATCTGGCCTTTCACTGGCTCCACAAGCCTGAACAACGCCTGGATCAAAGTTGACTTGCCACTGCCAGTCCTTCCCACAACGCCAATCTTCTCTCCACTGCGGATTCTTATCGTAATGCCTTTCAAGATTAGAGGTGTGTTTGGTCTATATCTGACCTGAAAACAACAGCATTTTGTGGCTCATTTCTGTCACTCACCTAGAGAATAGTAGTTTACAAAAAGAAGATTGCCGAAAGGAAGAATTAACAAGAGAAAAGAAGAATCGCTGACCTCTAGATCCTTTATGTCAATGTCTCCCCGTCGGAGCCAATTTTGCGAGGGACGCAGACAATCTGCCAATGCCCCTGCTGCCTCAGAAGGAAGGCTACTGTACTGATTCACCCTCTCCACAGAGACCATATCATTTTCTATCATACAGCTTATGGAAATTGCATGGTACACCAAGGAGTTGAGAGAAAGACCGTAGGACAGAGACATGCCGACAAATTCTACATTAGAAACAGTAAATATCAATGAAGGAATGTTATAATGCATTTGAAGGTCACAACTCACAAATAAACAGACCCAGAAAGGTGGAAAATTAAGAAAGTTTGCCCAGTTGCTAGCAGTTGCACGAAACTAGTTCATGAGATGCAATTCTATAGATACTCAGTTAATGGAGACTAATAATACCTTTCTTGATGAAATGGGTAGGCAAACTGATCATGAGAAAAGCAGTTATAGACAACACAAGTGTGCCGATTAGCTCCAGGCGAAACCCAAACCACCTACTTGCTGCATAATTATGGAAAGACATGCGCAAATTCGAATCAATCATGTCCAAGCTTTTTTGGCAAAATTCATCCTCTTTCCCGAAGCACCTTATAATTGGAGAGCCCGAAAAGGACTCCGTGAGGTGATCAATAACCGGTGCCTTTGTTACTCCTTGAAGGCGAGTTAGCTCTCGGGATGTTGCAATATAGCGATTCTGGGGAACATTAAGGAAAGTCAGAAAATAAAACTTTGCCATTATTCACATAAGGTTTAGTGATATGAAGAATTAGTTGAGTCCTCTAAGATGCATTTTAGTGTCTGGATTATACCCGGTACCAAATGTTCAGAAGCAGTAGAGGAAGCACTGCTATGACTGATGGCCATGCTACTTGGCAGGTAACTGCAATGCTACTAGCCACTGAAATGCACATCGATATGCCGGCACCCGTAAAGAATAAAAGGTAAACGTCTATTTTAGTCTGGTCCTCTGATGCCTGAAAAAATAATTCGCACATGATTGCATCTGTATACATGGCAGGTAAACAAACTAAATCTATGGCCTCATAAGACATACCCGGCTTAGGATCCTTCCCGAAGGAGTGGTGTCGAAAAATGACATCGGAGCTCGTAGAATGCTGTCTAACATCTTGCTGAAAAAGGCTTGGGCTGACTTAAGCCCCAAAAATGCTTGGAAAAGAACGGCGATAAATTCAAACACAATCGAAACGGCGACTATCGAAACATAGACACCAAGAAACTTTGAGATATCAAAGATGGTGCCCCCTGATGTTTCATATGACATCCAGTAGTTACTTGCCATTGTGGAGCCCTCTGACAACACAGACAAAGCTAGAATGAGCAGAACTCCCCACCAGCCCCAAGCCTGTGTGACGTATAGCTTGTACACATGCCAGCTCACTCGTCCACTCTCCTTCTCCTCTTCCTTGATCAGCTTCGACGAACCTGCTTCTTTGCTCGGCGCAACAGCATTTGCATCGCTGTTTTCGTTACTGGAGTTGGAGTTAATAGAAGGGGGCTCTTGTGATACCGTGGTGGCTGGGCAATTCTTAGTGTTCTGAATATTGTGACCTTGCACCCCAGATGCTTCCATGGAACTGTGGTGAGCAGCAACAAGAGCCAAAAAATCTGAACAGGAATCTAGTAAATCGCCGTAATTCCCTGACTGAATAATCCCACCATTTTTCATTACCTGCATGTTCACACAGAGGTTAATATAGTTTCATCTATGTTATCTGTCGGTAACATCACGGTGCTATCCTTCACCATAGGTAAAGACAACTAAAATAAGACCGAATAGATTTGAAGAACATACAAAGAAAGTTCTTAGGAACCATAGGTATGAAGAATACAGTTGTTCTTTCCATACTTACTGAACCAAAAGAAAACATTGCTACTGATGCTCTGCAATTTGTTCCGAGTTATTCGCTTATTCATTTCTGAACCAGGAATATATGTATACTCTATTTTCTCCAAAATCAATACGCGGAGTTGAAAATGGAACTTACAAATATATTATCCACATTTTGCAAGAAATCCACTTGGTGAGTAACGAGCAAGACAGTCTTGTTCTTCAGTATTCCCTTAAGACATTCCTGCAGAACAAGGCTAACTGTTAGTGTGCTGCTTAATAACTGACTAAAATACATTTATTTAGAGGGTTTGTCACCTGTCCATTATTAGTATAATTTGTTTTTAAGATTTACCTTGAAGATAGCTGAGCCAGTATGAGCATCGACTGCACTGAATATGTCATCAAGAAGATATATATCACAATCTTGATAAACTGCTCTAGCCAACTGGATGCGCTGTTTCTGGCCGCCGCTGAGGTTGATCCCGCGCTCTCCGATTTCGGTCTGGTCGCCGAATTCCATCATTTCTAGATCTTTTTCTAGGCAACAAGCATGCATGATTTCCATGTACTTTTCTAAATGCATTGGCTGTCCAAATAAGATGTTCTCCTGAATGGTTCCATTTCTGATCCAAGCTGTCTGACTGACACATGCTGTGCTCCCACATACGCTAACCTATATCAAAGACAAAAGACAATATGAGACACATGTTGCTGAGGCAGAAAAGTAATTAACCTGATTTGAGAGACAGAAAAGCTTTGCTTTTCTAGAAATTGTCGGTGGCCTAATTCTAGAAACTAGAAAAGCTCTGGAATGTCAATGTATGAATTCCTCAATCCTTAAAATCCCTTAAGAAAAGCTCTGTTTATTTTTGCCGAGGATTAAAATCCTTAAAATTCCTTCAGAAATCCTTTGAATCAAAGGACCCTGAATGTTTGCTGGTGTTGTTCATTTCAAATAAAAGTACTACGCTCACCTTGCCGGACACCTTGTGCATTTCTCCCATGATGCACGACAGCAGCGATGACTTGCCGGAGCCGATGGTGCCGACCACCGCCGCGAGCTCGCCCTTCCTCACCTCCATCTCGATCCCTTTCAGCACCGGCTCTTCCCCTCCGACATCCTTCTCCTCGCCCTCACCGCCCTCGACGTCCCATGCAAACACTCCGTCTTGCACCTTCACGGCCACCTCATCCCCGGAGCCGCTACTGCCAAGACGCTCCACCGCGGCGCTGTCAACCTCGGCGTCTGACAGGAACTTGTCCAGCCTGCCGAGCGACACGAACGCCTGCACGGACATGGCGATCGTCTGCGGGAAGCTGCTCATGGGCCCTACGAGCATGCGGAAGAAGGCGGTGGCCGTGAACACCTTGCCGGCGTCCAGCGCCCCTCTGGCGGCGAGGTATGTCCCGAAGACGAGCGCGGCCATGGCGACAGGCCCGCTGGAGTAAACCACGGTGCTGCCGCACTCGAAGAATATCATCTTCTTCAGCCACCCGACCTCGGTCCGCCGGAACTCCCGAACCTTGTCGCCGAATGTATGCTCCCACGCCTGCAGCTTGATCACGCGCATGTGGTTGAGCATCTCTGTCAGGGCCTTGACGCGGCTGTCGCGGACCTCGACGAACTTGAACTGGTAGCCCATGTTGAGCTTGTTGGCGAACACGGTGACCACGGCGACCACTGCGATCACGACGAGCGTCATGAGCACGGCCGGGCCGAGGTACGCATACAGGAGGAGCAGCGCCACCGCGATCTGCAGCGGCATCAGCCAGAGGTCGTGCAGCCCGTGCATGGCGCCGGATACGACCCAGGCGTCCACCTGCATGTAGTTCACGATGCCGCCGGCGCCGTGCACCCTGCGCGCGCCGGCGGACAGCCGCAGCGACTTGCGGTACAGCGCCGTGAGCAGCGCACCGCGGATGCGCATGCACAGGAGCTGGCCCTGGAAGTTGTAGTGGTGCGACGCCAGCGTCTGGACCGCCTTGCCAACTAGCAGAATGAGGACTAGCCGGAGGCCCTCCCATGGCGTGCCGCCGCGGTGGATGAACTCGACGAAGCGGTCAATGAGCGAGGGGCCAACATACATGGCCGCGAGCTGGACGAGGCCGAGCGCGGCGGTGAGTAGGAGCTGCGGCCAGAAGGAAAGGCAGAGCGCGACTCCCACCGGGCTCCGCCACTTCCGCGCCGCGTCCGGCCAGTTGGACGCGAGCAGAGCGTACGTCGCCTCAGCGCTGTGGGCCGGCGACACCGGCGGGACGTCGCCAGCTGCGGCAAGGGAGCCTTTGGCATGCCCCTTGGAGACCAGCGGGGTGATCCAGCTGAAGGTCGCGCGCGAGAAGAACGACGCGGTGGCGTACGGCGTCGCCGCGGCCGCGCTGGGGTTTTGGTCTTGTTCGTCCCCTTCATTGCGCGCCGTGCAGGTGGTGGTGACCGCAATGTACGGGAGAGGCAGCGAGAGGAGCAGGCCAGCCAAGGCGAGGACGTCGTCGGGGAAGAGCGGAGAGCCGCCGGCGCAGCGGATCCCGGCAGAGGCTGAGAACAGTGCGGCGCAGAGGGCGGTTGCGATCCAGAAGATGCGGAGGTGTATCGGGGGGTGCGCGGCGGCTGGCTTCCGCGAAGCGGCGACCACGGTCCACGAGGCCACGGCGTGCGCGGCGCAGTGGGCGGCGAGGAAGGCAGACTCCGTGTAGCGCCACGCCGCGGGCGGCAGGACGAAGGCCGCGATCGCGAGGAGGACGGCGGACGCCGCGGCCAAGACCGCGGACGCGCCGAGCGCGACGGCATAACCGCTTGTGATGGGCCGCAATGGCGCGGTGGGCGCCGGCAGCAGCGCCTCGTGCTCAGGCCCCGCGCGGCCGGAGCCGCGGCGGGTGACGAGGACAAGGAGGAGGGAGGCGAGGAGGAAGAGGAGGTCGATGGCGCCGAGGAGCGCGCGCTGCGGGCAGGGCGAGAGAAAGATGAATGCGAGGGTGCCGGACAGGGAGCCTGACGACGACGGCTGCGGCGTGCACTCGGTGGTGACCAGCCACCATGGTAGTCCTCCCATGTCTTACGCCCTGCCTCTCCGTGGAGCGCTCAAGCGAATGGGATCGGAGAGACGGAGGAGGTTGAGGAGGTGGCCTCCATTGGCGGCGGTGAGGCCGGTCGGGCGGTTACAGTCAAATCAAAACAAACAATCTGTTTTTTCTTCTGAAACAACAAACATTCTGTTTACTCCGTGGCTGCCAAAATCTTTGGAACAGAATATCCATTGAACATCAGAAGATTTTTTAGTATACCCTTAAAAAAAATTCAGATTTTAAAGTACTCCCTCTGAGTTTTTTTTTAATCTGCGTATAAAGTTTGGTGCAAGTCAAGCTTTACAAAGTTTGATTAACTTTACTTAAAAAATACCAACATTCACAATGCAAAATTAATATTATCAGATGCACCATGAAATGTATTTTCATACTATATAGTTTTAGTATTGAATATGTTTATATTTTATGATATAATAAATTTGTTTAAATTTTGTGTAGTTTGACTTTGACCAAATTTTATACGCGAAGGCGAAAAAGGCGGAGGGAATATGAATCGAATTTTTTTTATGACAAGTTATGTTGAAAGAGGATAGCAATTTTAGCTTGTGAGCATGATGAGTCTGCCTCAGTTTAATATTTTCCACGAAAATTGCCATGCTTGCATAAACTAAATTTGTCATCCTCATGCCTAAAAATTTGATGTCAGACTTTTAGCATTTTTGAAGTCTTTTCAAGCGGATGAGATACATACCGGTTAGGTTTACTACTTACACGTGGAATTTAGGATCTGCAGGCCGTTTTTGTTTATTCCAGTACGAGGTCACGGTCCCACCCATTCTATATAACATTTTTAGATACCGAGAGGAATACAAGGTCGCGATCCCACGCATGAACCGCTCATATCCCCAACGGCCACTACTACCCCCCTCTCTACTCATTATGTCTCATATTCCCCTCTCTGAAACCTAGTACGAGACGCATCCCATCCCCCCCCCCCCCCCCCCCCCCCCCCCCGGTGCTACCCCAGCACGGATATGGTGCCCCCGCACGCTGTCCTGATTAGATATCGGCCGTCTCCAGCACGGATCCGCTGCCCCTAGGTGATTTCCCAGTCAAATACCGGCCGTTTTCGGCGTGGATTCGAAACCTAGTTTCTTAAATACGTGATAATTATTTTTTGAAATACCTAATTTGGACTTTTTTTAATATGGGTTAAACAATTTTCAAATACATGTTGATAACATTTTTCCAATGGTATGGAACATTTTTTAAAATACGCAAGCATAACTCAAAAACAAAATACACATTTTTTTACATTCTATATAACATTTTCTAAAAAAATAATTTTTTTGAGTGGTACAAAATTTAAATTGTATAAAAAATATTTAGATTTGTTATATAAATATTGTACTTTTTTGATTGGTGTGAATTTTTAGTTTCAATTACACTAACTTTGATATACACTATATTATTTTTAAATGTCACGTTTATTCGTTTGAAATGCGTGAACATTTTTAAATGTCACAAGCATTCGTTTATGCTATCAACATTTTTTTAAACAATGCTAGCTCTTTTTTAGATTGAGTTAGCATTTTCCAAATTTTGTGTTTTTTAATTAATTTTAAGCTTTGAAATAAAATTATTTGGGAAAAAATTCGAAAGTAGAAAAAACTGATCAAACATGCATGGAACTATATGGGCCGGCCGAATAATTGCGCAATTGCGTCGTTGAGACGAAACTTCTGGGTACTGACATGTACAGCTTAATGCGATACATATCGCGTGATCGGCGTTGTTTCTTTGTTTTCAGTAAACCGGTGCATACCCCCCCGCCCCTCAGGCTTTGTTTGGTACTAGGGTTTTTGAGGTGATTGGTGGGGATAATCCCCACAGGGATTGGGTGAAACCCCAACCTTCGCCGAATCCCTTCAAATCCCCATTTATCCCCATTCCACTAGGTAAGAGTAGTGTATTGGATATTGAGAAAAACGCACTAGAGTTTGGGGATTTGTGGGGAAATGTGGGGATGAAACATGTCAAATACACTAGAACCAAACGGTATTTTGGGATATATGAAGATTTAGGGCTTTGACTGGGATAATCCCCGCCAATTCTCTAAAAAACATTAGTACTCCCTCCATCCCAAAATAAGTGTCTCAAGTTTAGTATAACTTTATATTAAAGTTAGTACAAAGTTGAGACATTTATTTTAGGACGGAGGGAGTACCAGACAAGGCCTCATGCTGGGCCGATCTGTTCAGCTTTTTTCTTTCTCTATTAAACCACAAAAAATGCAGGTGCCAGGTTATTCGAAGCCACGATCTCCTTGTTCCGCATTACTCCCTCTGTAAAAAAATATAAGAGTGTTTAGATCACTACTTTAGTGATCTAAACGCTCTTATATTTGTTTACGGAGGGAGTACTTACTCCCTTTTCCTTTTTTTTCTTTTCTGTTCACTAAATCCTAATTTAAGGTGGATGGTATTTCTTTTATTTTTAAATTGCGTGAAACATTTTTTAATTCAATTGTTTTTTCAGAATTGTGACCTTTTTTTACAAAATCCTTGAACTTTTCAAATTTGTAAAAAATTTCGAACCCGTGACCTTTTTTCAAATTCAATTACTACGGTATTTTTCCAAAATCTGTGAACTTCTTTTCAACTTGGTGAAATTTTATTTTAAAAATGGTGGTATTTTCTCAAGATCAATGAATATTTTATCAATTGTTTACACTTTTTTGTCTAAAATATATACTTTTTTATAAAAAATTATTACACTTTTCATAAATCAATGAAATCTTTTTCAAATCCATGAATTTATTTTACAAAATCGATGAACTGTTTTTTTCAAATGCATGAACTTCTTCATTATTGATGAACTTCTTTATTGTCGATGAACTTTTTTTTAAATCCGTGCATTTATTCACAACATTCCGTGAACTTTTTTGAATTGCGAACATTCATCAAACCCGCGAACCCTTTTTTTTATCTTTGCTGAAAGTCAACTGTCAGCCGGTCAACACTGGTCAACCGTTTACTGAGCGGACGAGTCAGTATTTTTTTGAGGTAATATCAGTGGTGGTGCCTAAACTTGTTCTGGATGTTCAGTTTGGTGCCTCAACTTGTAAAATACACGTAATGAGTGCTAAAACTTGGCAATTTGGTTCAAATACGGTGCCAAACACATTTGTCTATGGATTTGCTGCTGACTGGGCTTGACAGCGTGGCATGGGGCACCCTGTCAGCCACTGGAGAGGTGTGTGCCTGTGCCGCCGCTGGCCTTTTCCCAAAATAACCCTTGGACTAATGTTTCTCGCTCAGTAAAGCTCCTAGCTCGGCGGTACAGAGGCAGCCCGCACAACTTTTTCCAGATCACCTCCTTTTCGTTGCATCTCTGGCAAATCAGTACATGCATGTTCGTCTGCCTCGAGCGCTCCTCCTCCTCTGTCTCTCCCTTCTGATCGTGGGAAGGCGCCGCCCCCGTGGATCGTGGCGACCGCATTGATCGTCGCCGACGAGGATGGCGGAGCCCCGCCTGCGTGCTCCTGGAGATGCAGCCCCTCCTTACGGTGAGAACCACCTCGCCTTTCTCGACCAGCTTTCCCCTGTTCGGAGTAGGGTTAAGATTGATTTCTCCTTCTGTTGAAATCCTGCAATTTCTAAGTTTCTAGTGTGCGCTGATGTTTGGTAGATGATTAGGAGTTAAAACCCCTATGTGCAATGACTCGCAGGCTTTTCAAACTATGGTTTATATGAGAGGGTTTGGTCGGGTTAGAAGGGTCTTTATTTGGCTAATTTTTTGACGAAGAAGAATCTGAAGTGAGGCCATATAAACATTACTTAAGATTTGCTTGTGAAAGCACAAGTGCTCCCTGGATGGTTTTGGTAATTAATGTCAACATATCTCTTGTTGGACTAATGTTTTTATCTAGTATATTTCAGACAAGTTCAACAGATGGAGTGGCGTGGACAAGAGGATGTGGAACCCCTTCAAGATGCTAAGGACAAAGGATTGGCTCAAGCTCAAAGCTCAGGACTCTACATTTTCTGTTTCAGTGATTCAAGATCACATTGAGACTATAGGAAAGCCAATACTATTAAAAGGGGATGAGGTGTTGCTTAATGGCTTGCTTGCTCAAAATGCTTAGTGATATGCTCCAAAGCCCTCAACCACTTTCTCATATCCACATATGTCCCAAACCAAAAGTCAAACTCGTCCCCACCGATTTGATCTATCCGGCGCCACCGAGTTCACTTGACATAGCCACTGCCAGAAACCCTAGTCACTTCGGTCTCACCTATGGGGATCTCGGTCTCACCTAGATGGGGTTGCAAACTCTCTGTTTCCCTTCGTAACGTTTCGGTCTAACCGAAATTAGCGATCGGTCCCACCGAGTCTGCAATGCAAACTCTCTATTTCCTTTTCGTAACGCTTCGGTCCCACCGAGACGAGCGAATCGGTCCCACCGAGTTTGCCTGACCAACTCTCTAGTTAGCTTATTACCAACGTCGGTCCCACCGAGTTTGTGTAATCGGTCAAACCGAGATTACGTTATGCCCTAACCCTGATGATATCGGTCCCACCGAGTTGACATGTCGGTCCCATCGAAATTGCCTAACAGTCACATTATGTACTGGATCGGTCCGACCGAGTTTTTTGATCCGGTCCCACCATGTTTGGTATATTGTGTGTAATCGTTAGATTTTGTGTGGAGGCTATGTATACCCCTCCACCCTCTTCTCATTCGTGAGGGAAGCCATCAGAACGTGCCTACACTTCCACTACTCATTTTCTGAGAGAGAGCCACCTACTCATGTGTTGAGACAAAGATATTCCAATCCAACCATATGAATCTTGATCTCTAGCCTTTCCCAAGTTGCTTTCCACTAGTGCAAGTTCTCTCAAAAATAATAACATAGATAGATCATATAACAATCCCTCAACATGCAACAAAGAGTCACTCCAAAGCCACTAATAGCAGAGAGCAAACGTAGAGATTATGGTACGGTACGAAACCACCTCAAAGTTATTATTTCGGATCGATCTATTCAAGATTTCGTACTAGAATAACACCTTAAGACACAAATCAACCAAAACCCTAATGTCACCTAGATACTCCATTGTCACCTCAAGTATCCATGGGCATGATTATACGATATGCATCACACAATCTCAGATTCATCCAACCCTATTTTCAAGCTTGGACAGTGGTGAGTGCCCATGGTATTTAATCCAGAAACTGATTTAATCCACTTCAAGGGATTTAATCCAGAAACTGATTTGAATAACCCTATTTTCAAGCTTGGACAGGTTTTTGGTAATGTGCAGGAGCTGAGACATACTATTACATCGTATAGCATTAGAAACAGAGTTCAAGTGAAGAAGACAAGGAACACATCCAAGAAAATAGTAGTTGTGTGCAGTGGTGAGTGCCCGTGGTATCTCATGGCAAGCAAGGACAACAGAACATCCAGTTTTGTTATTAAAAAGTACTGTGATGAGCACACTTGTACTAAAGCCTGGAATCTCAAGGGATTGACAACTCCGTTTCTCACTAGAAAATTCAAAGATGAGTTCAGGGACAATGAGAAGATGCCGTTGAAGAAATTTTCAAAGAAGGTGCAAACAGAGTACAAGCTCATACCAACCAGGAGAAAATTGGGAAGAGCTAGAAGATCCTCGGTGAAGGAGATAAGGGGGGACGATAATAACCAGTACATGCAGTTGTGGGATTATGGAGAGGCGTTAAGGAAAAGCAATCATGGTAGCAAGTTTTTCCTATGTACAAAGGAAATAGAAGATGAGAAGACAAAAGAGATAAAAGATCACTTCTCCGCATTGTATTGGTCGTTGGATGCATGCAAGAGAGGATGGCTTAATGGTTGTAGGCCAATAATTTTTATTGATGGATGTCACTTAAAGACCAGATATAAAGGAAATTTACTCACAGCTGTAGGTATTGACCCAAATGATTGTATCTTCCCCATAGCATTTGGCATTGTGGAAGTGGCCTGATGCTGAACACAGATTTTGTGTCAGGCATATGTATCAGAATTTCCACAAGCTTCACAAAGGTGAGCAACTGAAGAACAATTTGTGGGCAATTGCCAGGGCTACAAACAACCCTGCATACATGAGAGCAATGCAAAAGATGGAACAAGACATCATTGATGCATACAAATGGTGTGAGAGATGGCCACCAAGAACCTGGATTAAAGCATTTTTCAATCCATTTCCAAAGTGTGACATTCTACTGAATAACATGTATGAAGTTTTCAATAGGTAACTTGTGAATATAGGTTAATTCTCATTTGTGTATACATTCTCATTTGTGTTCATTCTCATGGGTGTGCTAACATTTTTTTCCTCTTCAATTTCATAGCTGGATCTTGCAGAAGGAGGTGGCCACTGATAGAAAATGGGGTAAAAGATTGTGCCCAAAAATATAGAAGAAGCTTGACAAATTTACTGAATGGGCTGCTTTCTGCATGGTTCAAGTGGCTGGTCAGAAAGTTTTCGAGGTGTCGTCAATGAACCATTCATATATTGTTGATTTGAACTGTGAGAGTTGTGACTGCAAAAGATGGGAGCTGTCTGGGATTCCATGTCATCATGCCATAGCCTGTGGTAGAGAGGAGAGGATAGATCCCGAGAGCCTACTCGGTAGCTACTTACAAAAAAGCTTATAGTTTCAATATCAAGCCCATGAGGGACCAAGAGCATTGGACA
Source organism: Triticum timopheevii (assembly GCA_963921465.1). Taxonomy (NCBI): domain Eukaryota; kingdom Viridiplantae; phylum Streptophyta; class Magnoliopsida; order Poales; family Poaceae; genus Triticum; species Triticum timopheevii. Next base: position 36,317,243 of record OY997264.1, on the reverse strand, counting down.
AAGATGGAAGGAGTGGACGTGTACCCACCTCTGTACACCAAGATGATGGGTAGACCAAGGAGAAATAGAAAGAAAGATCCAGAAGAGAAGTTTGACAAAGAAGGGGGCAAGAAACTGATTAAACATGTTGTAACCATGCACTGTTCTGTTTGTGGAGCAGCAAATCACAATAAGAAAGGTCATAAAAAGTGGGTAGAAACAAATAGAGAGGCCCCAGTAGCTACAGATGATGATTCAGAAGAGGAGTTTGATGATCCACCCATAATTTCAGTAAGTTAAATATGTCCTTTTACATATTGCAACAGAAGTTTATCAATTGTGCAATTGCTAATTGTTATATTTGCAGAACATCATGCCACACACTGTTCATCCATCTATGGATCCATCTCAAACACCAGGATCAATGGTTTACCTCATGCAGCAAATGGTAAACTTCTGAACCTGCTATGTTTATATTTGAGGCCTCTTTATATTCAACTCTACTCTCAAGCATTGTTTGCAATATACAGGAGAGGATGTCATATCAACCAGCCATGGACCATGGTCCTCTTCCTGAATCCTTATTTGTTACACAAGCCAGAGCTAGCATTCCTCCACCAAGAGTGACAACTGCTATGGCAAGTGGAAGAGGCAGGAGGAGGGGTGTTACTGAAGATATTCCAGAGGATGTGCCTCAATCCAGCCACCAAACAAGTGATAATACAAGAGGCAGGAAGAGGCAAGCTAGAGGAGGTGGTAGAGGAAATGCTACACGAGGTGGGAGGAGAACTGCTATAGGAGGTGGGAGGGGAAATGCTACAAGAGGTGTAATTTTGTTGAAATCTACAAGTCAGCAAGAATGAAATTATTGTCATTTGTTATCAGTTATAATTTTCTCAATTGTCATGCTTGCAGGAAATGGAAGGACAAGAGGAGGAGGTGCAAGAGGAGGAACTGGAAGAGAAAATGGTGGAAGAGGAACTCTATATGACAATGGAGGAAGGACTGGACCAGGGGCTGGATTTTGGAACTTGATGTTTGCACCTGATTCAGATAGGTCACATGTGGCAACAAAGGAAGAGCCAATCACGCAAAATGCACCAGGAGGGGATGAGTGGGATGATGACTTCATGCACATGTAGATGCCCATCATGGATGCAGAAGTTCATGACTGAACTTTATGAAATGCAACTAAGTTCACCAATGAACTTATATTGTTCACAAACTGACATGTTGCAAAAAATATCCAGTTCTTCTGATGCTGTCAAATTCCAGTGATTATATTGTTCACAAACTGAACATGTTGCAAAAAAATATCCAGTTCTTCCGATGCTGTCAAATTCCAGTGATTATATTGTTCACAAACTGAACATGTTGCAAAAAAATATCCAGTTCTTCCGATGCTGTCAAATTCCAGTGATTATATTGTTCACAAACTGAACATGTTGCAAAAAAATATCTAGTTCTTCCGATGCTGTCAAATTCCAGTGAATATATTGTTCACAAACTGAACATGTTACAAAAAAATTCCAAAAAAGGGTGTCCTGGGATTCAAACTCAGGACCTGGGTGTGCAAGTCTTGTGCTAGTAGCCAGTGGGACAGTCAGAGACAACTGATGATTTAGTCTTCTACTCTATACTTAACAGTATATTCAGTATCTAGTGCGGTCAACCCTGTCCCGCCGAGCCAGGGGCTTTTCCGTGAGAAATGTTAAAGCGAGGGTGTTTTATGGGAAAAAAAGACAATGGGCATGCCTCTCCAGTGGCTGACAAGGGGCCCCACGCCACGCTGTCAAGCCCAGTCAGCAGCGAATCCGTAGACAAACGTGTTTGGCACCGTATTTGAACCAAATTGCCAAGTTTTAGCACTCATTACGTGTATTTTACAAGTTGAGGCACCAAACTGAACATCCAGGGCAAGTTTAGGCACCACCAATGATATTACCTCTATTTTTTTTATCTAACGAAGTTAGTTGTGGGTGAACACGGACCGATGCTGCACGGCAGCATAGACGGGCCGACCACGCTAGCGAGCGCGTGAGGGCAGGTTCGCTAGGCGGTGGTTAAAGCGCCACAAGAGCTATATATGCAGCCCAGAATGATTCGTAATACATCTCGCCTCGTGAGTAATTTTTCTTTGTTATATGTTCTGATGTTTTTGTATACGTCTGACACATTTTTATACAAGTTAAACATTTTTCAAAAACATGTTAAATCTACTATCTACTATCTACTATCTACTACCACTATAAAAGAAAGAGAGGGCGAAGAACCAGATCATCCTATCCATCGAAACCTGCAATCTGATGGTCTACATCACTCCAGCATACTAAACGCGTTTTACGCTTTAATTACCCACCATGCCATTACTTAATTATTTACCAATCATTGCCATTGGGTTAACATCGTTCCCCGACCACGTCGCCCCCCTCTCGCAACCAGCAGTTTTTGGCACCGCCCCACCCCTCGCCCGCCCTCTTGCGGCAGCCGCGCCGGCCACCGCACCGCCGCGCCGTCCTCCACGCCGCGCCGTCCATGCTCCAGCCGTCCCATGCATCCACCTCTCTCCATCGCGCTCCCCGCCGGTGGCTCTCAGGCCCTCACCCCGCACGCGTGCTCCCCAGTGTCTCTCCTGCACCGCCCAAAGCCGGCTCCTCCCTAGCAAGCCGAACATCGCGCACCAATCCATCTGCCCTCATCGCTCGCGGGACACGGCTGGAGGCGGAGGCGCTGCTGCCCCCATGCGGTTCGACGACGAGGACGCCACCGGAGAACCGCTGCTACAGATCCTCACGCTCGCCTCCGCCAGTCACATGGTCTCCAGTCATCCAGACGCCCAACCTCCTCGGCTGCTACTGCTGCAGCCGGCACCACTGTCCTTCATCTCGATCCGGTCCTGGCGAGGAACCCATCGACGCGCCGACCAGTCCAAGGAGCTCACATCACCTCCATCAAGGTACTCACGCTTCTGCATTGTCAGTACCGATTTCATCAATAGCTGCACCCAATATTTCCCTGACGGCATCCCCTGATTTTTGCATATAGAGGCTGAAGGGTAATGTATGTCAACTGTTAATTCAGTTTGTCAGCGAACAAAGAACACTCGAAGTACAAAGTGTAATCTAGATCCTTGTTGGAGATCCATGTTGCAACTAAGGGCGCGTTCGGAGTGCAGGGATGGAAAACAATGGAATAGAAACCTTTGTAGGAATATGATTTGCTTGACTAGTGGAAACTTTGAAATGCGAAATAAAGGAACGCAGAATTTTCCTGTGTTCGGCGCGAAGTAGTAGAAGCGAAGGAACGAAGGATAAAGGCTAGTGCATGCAGCCTTCCTTCAACGAGATGAAAATATTATGTTATTCAGCCGGACATGCGAGCTACACTGAGTCTAGCTTGATTCGCATGCGTGTAAACATTCTTTTATTCGCCTAGCTGACGCCCTGCATCGGGCTTCCGCCCAAACATTGGGTCCCAGTGGATTTTCTGATTCCCGTAAAAAGTACAGAGCAGGTACACTTTCCTATGAAACCAGCAATGAGTGATCCTTTGAGCCGAACGCATCATAATTTATTTTTCCAGAGGAAAGCACGCCTGCAAAATTTCCTGCATAGTTCCTGCGAACCGAACAGAGCCTAAGTAACGAGGCAAGTGCATACATCTTACTGTATTAGCGAGGTAAGCGCAGACATCAGTGTGCAGTAATCAGTAAGTAGGCAGGTGACAGCTTGCTAGTTTTAGCATAGAAGCGAAAGATATAAAACAGAAACAGGAGTTGGAAAATAATCTGACTAAAATTAGTTGGGGCCTTTTCAAAGAGCATTTCTAAGGTTGTCAAGACGCCCACCCTCCTCGGCTGCTGCTGTTGCAGCCGGCACCTCTGTCCTTCATATCGATCCGGTCCCGGCGAGGAACCCATCGCCGCGCCGACCAGTCCAAGGAACTCACATCACCTCCATGAAGATACTCGCGCTTCTGCATTGTCAGTTCTGATTTCATCAATGGGCGACGTCTACATGTTGTGTGTCTCACCCGCAGGAAAACAATGACCTATGTGATGAGAAATACGTGCTTGCTTCTTCATGAAGAACCAAAAAAGGTACCAATCGGTCCTTCTATTTAAATAAATGTTGCTGCATGTTTAAAATTATATGTTAATCCCATTATTTATTTTCAGTGCAAAAATACGCAGATAGAACCATAGAATATATACACATGAGGTTGCACTATACATTACCGTGCATAGGCTTTCTCCCTGTTACATATGCCTTTATAATAACTTGAGCTATCCATACTTGATGGGTGAAGGATGATCTAAGTGCATGACACACCGATAGGGGTGAAGACTCCCTCCCGTGCCGCTCCCGAGTGGCACCGGGGCGCCCCAACCTACAACCCCTCGGCCCCACATCCCCTCCCCCGCCGCCGCCGGCGTGTGCCGCTGGGCAAAGCCCGTGCGGTGCCGGCGGCGGTGGGCCTGCTCTGGCGGCGGCCGGTTTTCCCCTGGGGTCGCAGCTCCGACGGCGGGCGCGTCCGTGAGTGGATCTGGCACAGCGTGGCCTCGGGTGGATCTGGCGCAGCGCGGCTGCGGTTGGGCGGTGGAGGGAGGCTCGCCCCTCTTCGACGGTGCGCCGCAATGGCTTCGGTGGGTAGGATTCAAGGCCGCGTCTCCGACGGGTGGCAGCCATCATGGCCGCGTTGTCGGGCTCCTGGGCTATGGCCCGGTGCTCCTGTCGGCGCGTCGGGGCGGGGTGGCGGCCCCTCCTTCCGGCCTTTTGTCTCCTTCGTCCGCGGGCCGGCTGGTGCCGGCCTTGGGTGGCCTCTGCGACGATGCTGCAGCTGGGGGTCGCCGGATCTGGTCGTCCTGGCCGGGTTCGGCTCGTCGGCATCTTCCGATGGCGAGGTGGATGGCTCCGGCGTGGTGGTGGCGCCGCCACGGCGGCGGGGGTGTGCGGTTCAGCGGATCTGCGGATCAGCTGCAGGCTCTCTGCTGGTGGCTGGTTGTGTGGAGATGTGGAGGCCACTGCTCCGGGTGTTTGCCTGCGTGGCTTCTGCCGACGCCGACGACGCGGCACCCGTGGGCGTCGTTCTTCCTTCCTGAAGGGTTGTCGTGGAGCCCTCTGGCCTTGTCCACCTTGGGGTTCGTCTTCGGGTGAAAGCCTATGACCATGTCGGGCGATGGCGTTGTTTCTGCGCCGCTTCCCCCCTTGGGGGCGTCATCTTGAAGACTTGTTTCCCTCCGCGCTTTCCATGGGCTGGACGTGCACATCATCAAGGTTGGCTGGTGGGCGTCGCGCCGGCTGCAGCTCTTTGTGGGAGGTGCTGCAACAACAAGGTTCGATCCCCTCGACTTCATTCTGCACTGCAGGCGCTTCGTTTCTGGCCTCCGGCATGCGTGCGGTGGCGCGCGTGGAGCGCGTCGGCGTGCCTGGTGTATGGCTGCAGCCCGGAACCATGGTGGTTCTTGGCTTCGGGCAATGCCCTTCTACTCCTTGCCGGCATGCTGCTTGGTAGGGCACGGTGGCTCGCGTTGCGTCCGGTGGCTCTGCGTCCGGCCGGCCATTGTGGATCTAGCGTCTAGTGTTGAGTTTAGCCGTCGGTGGTCTCCGCGTGGTGCGGCTGGCTGAGGCGGTTCGTCGTGCATCTTCATCGTTGGGGGCTCGACGGTGGTGGTGGTCGGCTGCCGTATTGCTATAGCACTACTAGAGAAAAGCTTACTAGTGGCGCTGGTTTTTTACATACTAGTAGCGCGGGCACCTGCGCTACTGCTAGGGCGCTACAACTATTATTTAACAGTAGCGCGTTTGTGAACAAGCGCTGCAGTTAAAATACTTATTAGTAGCGCTGCTTCCTCCACCAGCGCTACTACTATCATCACGTAGTAGTAGCGCCCTATTTTCTCCCCACGCTACAACTAGGCAAATAGAAATAAAAAAATAAAAAAAGCAGTCAGGTGCAATATTCATGGAAATCAAGACAAGTCCAGTGCAAATAAACTAAGTTCACAGAACCATCGCACAAACATTAACGATAGTACCACATTTAATATAACCACACAATCTCACAAACTCATATAGTAGTCAACAATGCATGGATAGATCATAGTTGATAAGTCTACTAGGTAGTCATACAAGCATATATATGGTTCAACAGCCACACACATGCATATGAAGTTCTAGATGATGTCGATGACGACCATCATCCTCAAGCCTGGGCGGTGGGTGTTCCTGATAGTAATTAGGATTGCTTGTCCAACATGAAGATTCTTGCCGACGAGGAAGCTCTTCCACCCAACCGAGTTGAAGTGTGTGCAACCGTCCGTGTCACGCCGTACGCACAAGTGGTGACGGAGCCCCTTGTGGTAAGGCGTATTCCAGCAGAGCCTTATTCATCAGGCTTGATACCACAACTCTCAGATAGGCTCTTTGGCAATTTCTGAATAAGAAAAACATATCAATTAATAAGTAGCCTCACACATTCTACACGAAGCATATATATCATCGGACTCTACACTAAGCATATATATCATCGGACTCTACACTAAGGATATATATCATCGAACTCTACACTAAGTATAACAATAAAGCATATAAGATTCACTAAGCATATATATCATCGGACTCTACACTAAGTATAACAATAAAGCATATACGATTCACTAAGCATGTAAGGTTCACTAAGCATATAAGATTCACTAAGCATATTTATCATCGGACTCTACACTAAGTATAACAATAAAGCATATCATCAAATTACTCTAAAAACTACAGTAAATGCAACATACCATCATATGCTGATCAACCATGGTACTTGTCAGGCGAGTCACGAATGGCACCCCGACGAAGTCAGCACGTGGCGGAATGATGTCCCATAGGTTGCACACCTCCTCCTCGCTCAACTTCATTCTTTGAGCTACGATGGCATCACCGAGTGGGTCATCATCATCCTCATCATCCTCATAATCTTCTGCTTTATTGATATAAATCACGACCAACTTGGGTATTTCAGCTCTGAAGGAGAAGCTGATCAACTCACCACCGGTGATACGCATGTTGTCGATGAAACGGACCCATCCAGCTCCTCCCACCCGCGTCATCTTTCGTCCTTTCTCTATCTCCATAGTGTAGGGGCCCCCAGGAGCCTCAAATGTCACAGAGTCTCCAGTCAGATTGTTGAATTCTGACCTCACATTGCATGGGACGATCTGTGTACAAAAAGCAAAATGATATATACACGATGCATTAATGCCAATAACACTAAAAACAAAATAGTAGTTACTAGTTTCATATCATTTATTACCGCCGCATGAAGAAAACTAGACTCGAAGTAGATGCCAAACAGCGTGCCAGTTGCAAGGCTGCTGGCGCACCTTGACTTGCACCGTCGACATGGTGGTGGTGGTGGTGGTGGCGCCATTTCCCTAAAGCAATATGATTAAAGGATTAACGATCCAAAAAGTAAACATAAAGTTTTTCATAGCTAGAGTTCACATGGCAAGCAAAATAACAACTAAAAAGTAAACATAAAGTTCAGTCCAACAATCACAAATTGCAAAAGTAGAGTGATTGTATGATAAAACACAAGAGTTTCATGCGCACCTCAAATCTATGTCAAACTTATTCTGTTGCGGACTCAAACAAAATTAGAATCCTATCAGCAAATTGCCAACGAAGCATACCACGAAAGCTAGCAATCTAGTAAACTAGTGTCCCCAACTCTTCAAATGAAGCGTCGCTATCAGCATGAAATTTGCACTAAACACAAGGTTAAACAATACTAGTAGCTCAATAATCTAGAGATGTAACAAACAAATATATGGCAAAACATAACAACACTTTTGAAGGAAATATGCCCTAGAGGCAATAATAAAATTATTATTTATTTCCTCATATCATGATAAATGTTTATTATTCATCCTAGAATTGTATTAATCGGAAACATGATACATGTGTGAATACATAGACAAACATAACGTCACTAGTATGCCTCTACTTGACTAGCTCATTAATCAAAGATGGTTATGTTTCCTAACCATAGACATGTGTTGTCATTTGATTAACGGGATCACATCATTAGGAGAATGATGTGATTGACATGACCCATTCCGTTAGCCTAGCACTTGATCGTTTAGTACGTTGCTATTGCTTTCTTCATGACTTATACATGTTCCTGTAACTATAAGATTATGCAACTCCCGTTTACCGGAGGAACACTTTGTGTGCTACCGAACGTCACAACGTAACTGGGTGATTATAAAGGAGCTTTACAGGTGTCTCCAAAGGTATATGTTGGGTTGGCGTATTTCGAGATTAGGTTTTGTCACTCCGATTGTCGGAGAGGTATCTCTGGGCCCTCTCGGTAATGCACATCACTATAAGCCTTGCAAGCAATGTAGCTTATGAGTTAGTTACGGAATGATGCATTACGTAACGAGTAAAGAGACTTGCCGGTAACGAGATTGAACTAGGCATTGGATACCGACGATCGAATCTCGGGCAAGTAACATACCGATGACAAAGGGAACAACGTATGTTGTTATGCGGTTTGACCGATAAAGATCTTCGTAGAATATGTAGGAGCCAATATGAGCATCTAGGTTCCGCTATTGGTTATTGACCGAGAATAGTTCTAGGTCATGTCTACATAGTTCTCGAACCCGTAGGGTCCGCACGCTTAACGTTATGATGACAGTTTCATTATGAGTTTATAAGTTTTGATGTACTGAAGATTGTTCGGAGTCCCGGATGTGATGACGGACATGACGAGGAGTCTCAAAATGGCCGAGACATAAAGATTCATATATTGGAAGCCTATGTTTGGACATCGAAAGTGGTCCAGGTGAAATCGGCATTTTACCGGAGTACCGGGAGGTTACCGGAACCCCCCGGTAACGTAATGGGCCTTATTGGGCCTAGTGGAGGAAGAGGAGAGGAGGCCTAGGGCTGCCGCACGCCCCTCCCCCACCAAGTCTGAATTGGACAAGGAGGGGGGGCGGCGCCCCCCTTTCCTTTCCCCCCTCTCTTTCTTCGACGCGCCTCCTCCTAGGGCCGGTCGCACCCCCCCTTACTCCTTTATATATGGGGGCAGGGGGGCACCCTAGAACACACAAGTTGATCTTCGTGATCGTTCCTTAGCCGTGTGCGGTGTCGCCCTCCACCATATTCCACCTCGGTCCATGAAGATACTCGCGCTTCTGCATTGTCAGTTCTAATTTCATCAATGGGCGACGTCTACATGTTGTGTGTCTCACCCGCAGGAAAACAATGACCTATGTGATGAGAAATACGTGCTTGCTTCTTCATGAAGAACCAAAAAAGGTACCAATCGGTCCTTCTATTTAAATAAATGTTGCTGCATGTTTAAAATTATATGTTAATCCCATTATTTATTTTCAGTGCAAAAATACGCAGATAGAACCATAGAATATATACACATGAGGTTGCACTATACATTACCGTGCATAGGCTTTCTCCCTGTTACATATGCCTTTATAATAACTTGAGCTATCCATACTTGATGGGTGAAGGATGATCTAAGTGCATGACACACCGATAGGGGTGAAGACTCGCTCCCGTGCCGCTCCCGAGCGGCACCGGGGCGCCCCAACCTACAACCCCTCGGCCCCACATCCCCTCCCCCGCCGCCGCCGGCGTGTGCCGCTGGGCAAAGCCCGTGCGGTGCCGGCGGCGGTGGGCCTGCTCTGGCGGCGGCCGGTTTTCCCCTAGGGTCGCAGCTCCGACGGCGGGCGCGTCCGTGAGTGGATCTGGCACAGCGTGGCCTCGGGTGGATCTGGCGCAGCGCGGCTGCGGTTGGGCGGTGGAGGGAGGCTCGCCCCTCTTCGACGGTGCGCCGCAATGGCTTCGGTGGGTAGGATTCAAGGCCGCGTCTCCGACGTGTGGCAGCCATCGTGGCCGCGTTGTCGGGCTCCTGGGCTATGGCCCGGTGCTCCTGTCGGCCGCGTCGGGGCGGGGTGGCGGCCCCTCCTTCCGGCCTTTTGTCTCCTTCGTCCGCGGGCCGGCTGGTGCCGGCCTTGGGTGGCCTCTGCGACGATGCTGCAGCTGGGGGTTGCCGGATCTGGTCGTCCTGGCCGGGTTCGGCTCGTCGGCATCTTCCGATGGCGAGGTGGATGGCTCCGGCGTGGTGGTGGCGCCGCCACGGCGGCGGGGGTGTGCGGTTCAGCGGATCTGCGGATCAGCTGCGGGCTCTCTGCTGGTGGCTGGTTGTGTGGAGATGTGGAGGCCACTGCTCCGGGTGTTTGCCTGCGTGGCTTCTGCCGACGCCGACGACGCGGCGCCCGTGGGCGTCGTTCTTCCTTCCTGAAGGGTTGTCGTGGAGCCCTCTGGCCTTGTCCACCTTGGGGTTCGTCTTCGGGTGAAAGCCTATGACCATGTCGGGCGATGGCGTTGTTTCTGCGCCGCTTCCCCCCTTGGGGGCGTTATCTTGAAGACTTGTTTCCCTCCGCGCTTTCCATGGGCTGGACATGCACATCATCAAGGTTGGCTGGTGGGCGTCGCGCCGGCTGCAGCTCTTTGTGGGAGGTGCTGCAACAACAATGTTCGATCCCCTCGCCTTCATTCTGCATTGCAGGCACTTTGTTTCTGGCCTCCGGCATGCGTGCGGTGGCGCGCGTGGAGCGCGTCGGCGTGCCTGGTGTATGGCTGCAGCCCGGAACCATGGTGGTTCTTGGCTTCGGGCAACGCCCCTCTACTCCTTGCCAGCATGCTGCTTGGTGGGGCACGGTGGCTCGCGTTGCGTCCGGTGGCTCTGCGTCCGGCCGGCCATTGTGGATCTCGCGTCTAGTGTTGAGTTTGGCCGTCGGTGGTCTCCGCGTGGTGCGGCTGGCTGAGGCGGTTCGTCGTGCATCTTCATCGTTGGGGGGCTCGACGGTGGTAGTGGTCGGCTGCCGTATTGCTGTAGCACTACTAGAGAAAAGCTTACTAGTGGCGCTGGTTTTTTACATACCAGTAGCGCGGGCACCCGCGCTACTTCTAGGGCGCTACAACTATTATTTAACAGTAGCGCATTTGTGAACAAGCGCTGCAGTTAAAATACTTATTAGTAGCGCTGCTTCCTCCACCAGCGCTACTACTATCATCACGTAGTAGTAGCGCCCTATTTTCTCCCCACGCTACAACTAGGCAAATAGAAATCAAAAATAAAAAAAGCAGTCAGGTGCAATATTCATGGAAATCAAGACAAGTCCAGTGCAAATAAACTAAGTTCACATAACCATCTCACAAACATTAACGATAGTACCACATTTAATATAACCACACAATCTCACAAACTCATATAGTAGTCAACAATGCATGGATAGATCATAGTTGATAAGTCTACTAGGTAGTCATACAAGCATATATATGGTTCAACAGCCACACACATGCATATGAAGTTCTAGATGATGTCGATGACGACCATCATCCTCAAGCCTGGGCGGTGGGTGTTCCTGATAGTAATTAGGATTGCTTGTCCAACATGAAGATTCTTGCCGACGAGGAAGCTCTTCCACCCAACCGAGTTGAAGTGTGTGCAACCGTCCGTGTCACGCCGTACGCACAAGTGGTGACGGAGCCCCTTGTGGTAAGGCGTATTCCAGCAGAGCCTTCTTCATCAGGCTTGATACCACAACTCTCAGATAGGCTCTTTCGCAATTTCTGAATAAGAAAAACATATCAATTAATAAGTAGCCTCACACATTCTACACGAAGCATATATATCATCGGACTCTACACTAAGCATATATATCATCGGACTCTACACTAAGGATATATATCATCGAACTCTACACTAAGTATAACAATAAAGCATATAAGATTCACTAAGCATATATATCATCGGACTCTACACTAAGTATAACAATAAAGCATATACGATTCACTAAGCATATAAGGTTCACTAAGCATATAAGATTCACTAAGCATATTTATCATCGGACTCTACACTAAGTATAACAATAAAGCATATCATCAAATTACTCTAAAAACCTACAGTAAATGCAACATACCATCATATGCCGATCAACCATGGTACTTGTCAGGCGGGTCACGAATGGCACCCCGATGAAGTCAGCACGTGGCGGAATGATGTCCCATAGGTTGCACACCTCCTCCTCGCTCAACTTCATTCTTTGAGCTACGATGGCATCACCGAGTGGGTCATCATCATCCTCATCATCCTCATCATCCTCATAATCTTCTGCTTTGTTGATATAAATCACGACCAGCTTGGGTATTTCAGCTCTGAAGGAGAAGCTGATCAACTCACCACCGGTGATACGCATGTTGTCGATGAAACAGACCCATCCAGCTCCTCCCACCCGCGTCATCTTTCGTCCTTTCTCTATCTCCATAGTGTAGGGGCCCCCAGGAGCCTCAAATGTCACAGAGTCTCCAGTCAGATTGTTGAATTCTGACCTCACATTGGATGGGACGATCTGTGTACAAAAAGCAAAATGATATATACACGATGCATTAATGCCAATAACACTAAAAACAAAATAGTAGTTACTAGTTTCATATAATTTATTACCGCCGCATGAAGAAAACTAGACTCGAAGTAGATGCCAAACAGTGTGCCAGTTGCAAGGCTGCTGGCGCACCTTGACTTGCACCGTCGACATGGTGGTGGTGGTGGTGGTGCCGCCATTTTCCTAAAGCAATATGATTAAAGGATTAACGATCAAAAAAGTAAACATAAAGTTTTCATAGCTAGAGTTCACATGGCAAGCAAAATAACAACTAAAAAGTAAACATAAAGTTCAGTCCAACAATCACAAATTGCAAAAGTAGAGTGATTGTATGATAAAAGACAAGAGTTTCATGCGCGCCTCAAATCTATGTCAAACTTATTCTGTTGCGGACTCAAACAAAATTAGAATCCTATCAGCAAATTGCCAACGAAGCATACCACGAAAGCTAGGAATCTAGTAAACTAGTGTCTCCAACTCTTCAAATGCAGCGTCGCTATCAGCATGAAATTTGCACTAAACACAAGGTTAAACAATACTAGTAGCTCAATAATCTAGAGATGTAACAAACAAATATATGGCAAAACATAACAACACTTTTGAAGGAAATATGCCCTAGAGGCAATAATAAAGTTATTATTTATTTCCTCATATCATGATAAATGTTTATTATTCATCCTAGAATTGTATTAATCGGAAACATGATACGTGTGTGAATACATAGACAAACATAACGTCACTAGTATGCCACTACTTGACTAGCTCATTAATCAAAGATGGTTATGTTTCCTAACCATAGACATGTGTTGTCATTTGATTAATGGGATCACATCATTAGGAGAATGATGTGATTGACATGACCCATTCCGTTAGCCTAGCACTTGATCATTTAGTACGTTGCTATTGCTTTCTTCATGACTTATACATGTTCCTGTAACTATGAGATTATGCAACTCCCGTTTACCGGAGGAACACTTTGTGTGCTACCGAACGTCACAACGTAACTGGGTGATTATAAAGGAGCTCTACAGGTGTCTCCAAAGGTACATGTTGGGTTGGCGTATTTCGAGATTAGGTTTTGTCACTCCGATTGTCGGAGAGGTATCTCTGGGCCCTCTCGGTAATGCACATCACTATATGCCTTGCAAGCAATGTAGCTTATGAGTTAGTTACGGAATGATGCATTACGTAATGAGTAAAGAGACTTGCCGGCAACGAGATTGAACTAGGCATTGGATACCGACGATCGAATCTCGGGCAAGTAACATACCGATGACAAAGGGAACAACGTATGTTGTTATGCGGTTTGACCGATAAAGATCTTCGTAGAATATGTAGGAGCCAATATGAGCATCCAGGTTCCGCTATTGGTTATTGACCGAGAATAGTTCTAGGTCATGTCTACATAGTTCTCGAACCCGTAGGGTCCGCACGCTTAACGTTACGATGACAGTTTCATTATGAGTTTATAAGTTTTGATGTACTGAAGATTGTTCGGAGTCCCGGATGTGATGACGGACATGACGAGGAGTCTCAAAATGGTCGAGACATAAAGATTGATATATTGGAAGCCTATGTTTGGACATCGAAAGTGGTCCAGGTGAAATCGGCATTTTACCGGAGTACCGGGAGGTTACCGGAACCCCCCGGTAACCTAATGGGCCTTATTGGGCCTAGTGGAGGAAGAGGAGAGGAGGCCTATGGGCTGCCGCACGCCCCTCCCCCACCAAGTCTGAATTGGACAAGGAGGGGGGGGCGGCGCCCCCCTTTCCTTTCCCCCCTCTCTTTCTTCCCCCCCAAGTCCTAATCCAACTAGGGAAAGGGGGGAGTCCTACTCCCGGTGGGAGTAGGACTCCTCCGACGCGCCTCCTCCTAGGGCCGGTCGCACCCCCCTTGCTCCTTTATATATGGGGGCAGGGGGGCACCCTAGAACACACAAGTTGATCTTCGTGATCGTTCCTTAGCCGTGTGCGGTGCCCCCCTCCACCATATTCCACCTCGGTCATATCGTTGCGGTGCTTAGGCGAAGCCCTGCGTCGGTAGAACATCATCATCGTCACCACGCCGTCGTGCTGACGGAACTCATCCCCGACACTTTCTTGGATCGGAGTCCGGGGATCATCATCGAGCTGAACGTGTTCTGAACTCGGAGGTGCCATACGTTCGGTACTTGGATCAGTCGGATCGTGAAGACGTACGACTACATCAACCGCGTTGTCATAATGCTTCTGCTTTCGGTCTATGAGGGTACGTGGACAATACTCTCCCCTCTCGTTGCTATGCATCACCATGATCTTGCGTGTGCGTAGGAATTTTTTTGAAATTACTACGTTCCCCAACAGTGGCATCCGAGCCTGGTTTTATGCGTAGATGTCATATGCACGAGTAGAACACAAGTGAGTTGTGGGCGATACAAGTCATACTGCTTACCAGCATGTCATACTTTGGTTCAGCGGTATTGTGAGATGAAGCGGCCCGGACCGACATTACGCGTACGCTTACGCGAGACTGGTTTCACCGTTACGAGCACTCGTGCTTAAAGGTGACTGGCAAGTGTCTGTCTCTCTCACTTTAGCTGAATCGAGTGTGGCTACGCCC
Source organism: Triticum timopheevii (assembly GCA_963921465.1). Taxonomy (NCBI): domain Eukaryota; kingdom Viridiplantae; phylum Streptophyta; class Magnoliopsida; order Poales; family Poaceae; genus Triticum; species Triticum timopheevii. The sequence goes on along the minus strand of OY997264.1, from coordinate 36,302,200 downwards.
GGTCCTTGCGAAGGTTAAAACGACACTAAACTTGACGAACTATCGTTGTGGTTTTGATGCGTAGGTAAGAACGGTTCTTGCTTAGCCCGTAGCAGCCACGTAAAATTTGCAACAACAAAGTAGAGGACGTCTAACTTGTTTTTGCAGGGCATGTTATGATGTGATATGGTCAAGACGTGATGCTATATTTTATTGTATGAGATGATCATGTTTTGTAACCGAAGTTATCGGCAACTGGCAGGAGCCATATGGTTGTCGCTTTATTGTATGAAATGCAAACACCCTGTAATTGCTTTACTTTATCACTAAGCAGTGGCGATAGTCGTAGAAGCAATAGATGGCGTAACGACAACGATGCTACGATGGAGATCAAGGTGTCACGCCGGTGACGATGGTGATCACGACGTTGCTTCGGAGATGGAGATCACAAGCACAAGATGATGATGGCCATATCATATCACTTATATTGATTGCATGTGATGTTTATCCTTTATGCATCTTATCTTGCTTTGATTGACGGTAGCATTTTAAGATGATCTCTCACTAAAATTATCAAGAAGTGTTCTCCCTAAGTATGCACCGTTGCGAAAGTTCTTCGTGCTGAGACACCACGTGATGATCGGGTGTGATAGGCTCTACGTTAAAATACAACGGGTGCAAAAACGTTACACACGCGGAATACTCAGGTTAAACTTGACGAGCCTAGCATATAACAGATATGGCCTCGGAACACGGAGACCGAAAGGTCGAGCGTGAATCACATAGTAGATATGATCAACATAGTGATGTTCACCGTTGAAACTACTCCATCTCACGTGACGATCGGACATGGTGTAGTTGATATGGATCACGTAATCACTTAGTGGACTAGAGGGATGTCTATCTAAGTGTGAGTTCTTTAGTAATATGATTAATTGAACTCAAATTTATCATGAACTTAGTACCTGATAGTATTTTGCTTGTCTATGTTTGTTGTAGATAGATGGCTCGTGCTGCTGTTCCGTTGAATTTTAATGCGTTCCTTGAGAAAGCAAAGTTGAAAGATGATGGTAGCAATTACACGGACTGGGTCCGTAACCTGAGGATTATCCTCATTGCTGCACAGAAGAATTACGTCCTGGAAGCACCACTGGGTGCCAAGCCTGCTGCTGATGCAACTGATGACGTTAAGAATGTCTGGCAGAGCAAAGCTGATGACTACTCGATAGTTCAGTGTGCCATGCTTTACGGCTTAGAACCGGGGCTTCAACGACGTTTTGAACGTCATGGAGCATATGAGATGTTCCAGGAGTTGAAGTTAATATTTCAAGCAAATGCCCGGATTGAGAGATATGAAGTCTCCAATAAGTTCTATAGCTGTAAGATGGAGGAGAATAGTTCTGTCAGTGAACACATACTCAAAATGTCTGGGTATAATAATCACTTGATTCAATTGGGAGTTAATCTTCCTGATGATAGTGTCATTGACAGAATTCTTCAATCACTGCCACCAAGCAACAAGAGCTTCGTGATGAACTATAATATGCAAGGGATGGACAAGACTATTCCCGAGCGCTTCGCATGCTAAAAGCCGCGGAGGTAGAAATCAAGAAGGAGCATCAAGTGTTGATGGTCAACAAGACCACCAGTTTCAAGAAAAAGGGAAAAGGGAAGAAGAAGGGGAACTTCAAGAAGAACACCAAACAAGTTGCTGCTCGAGAGAAGAAACCCAAGTCTGGACCTAAGCCTGAGACTGAGTGCTTCTACTGCAAGCAGACTAGACACTGGAAGCAGTACTGCCCCAAGTATTTGGCGGATAAGAAGGATGGCAAAGTGAACAAAGGTATATGTGATATACATGTTATTGATGTGTACCTTACTAATGCTCGCAGTAGTACCTGGGTATTTGATACTGGTTCTATTGCTAATATTTGCAACTTGAAACAGGTACTACGGATTAAGCGAAGATTGGCTAAGGACGAGGTGACGATGCGCGTGGGAAATGGTTCCAAAGTCGATGTGATCGCAGTCGGCACGCTGGCTCTACATCTACCATCGGGATTAGTTTTAGACCTAAATAATTGTTATTTGGTGCCAGCGTTGAGCATGAACATTATATCTGGATCTTGTTTGATGCGAGACGATTATTCATTTAAGTCAGAGAATAATGGTTGTTCTATTTATATGAGCAATATCTTTTATGGTCATGCACCCTTGAAGAGTGGTCTATTTTTATTGAATCTTGATAGTAGTGATACACATATTCATAGTGTTGAAGCCAAAAGATGCAGAGTTGATAATGATAGTGCAACTTATTTGTGGCACTGCCATTTAGGTCATATCGGTATAAAGCGCATGAAGAAACTCCATACTGATGGACTTTTGGAATCACTTGATTATGAATCACTTGGTACTTGCGAACCGTGCGTCATGGGCAAGATGACTAAAACGCCGTTCTCCAGAACTATGGAGCGAGCAACTGATTTGTTGGAAATCATACATACTGATGTTTGTGGTCCAATGAATGTTGAGGCTCGCGGCGGGTATCGTTATTTTCTCACCTTCACAGATGATTTGAGCAGATATGGGTATATCTATTTAATGAAACACAAGTCTGAAACATTTGAAAAGTTCAAAGAATTTCAGAGTGAAGTGGAAAATCATCGTAACAAGAAAATAAAATTTCTACGATCTGATCGTGGAGGAGAATATTTGAGTTACGAGTTTGGTTTACATTTGAAGCAATGCGGAATAGTTTCGCAACTGACGCCATCCGGAACACCACAACGAAATGGTGTGTCCGAACGTCGTAATCGTACTTTACTAGATATTGTGCGATCTATGATGTCTCTTACTGATTTACCGCTATCGTTTTGGGGTTATGCTTTAGAGACGGCCGCATTCACGTTAAATAGGGCACCATCAAAATCCATTGAGACGACGCCTCATGAACTGTGGTTTGGCAAGAAACCAAAGTTGTCGTTTCTTAAAGTTTGGGGCTGCGATGCTTATGTGAAGAAACTTCAACCAGATAAGCTCGAACCCAAATCGGAGAAATGTGTCTTCATAGGATACCCACAAGAGACTGTTGGGTACACCTTCTATCACAGATCTGAGGGCAAGATTTTCGTTGCTAAATTCGGATCCTTTCTAGAGAAGGAGTTTCTCTCGAAAGAAGTGAGTGGGAGGAAAGTAGAACTTGATGAGGTAGCTGTACCTGCTCCCTTATTGGAAAGTGGTTCATCACAAGAACCGGTTCCTGTGACAACTACACCAATTAGTGAGGAAGCTAATGATACTGATCATAAAACTTCAGATCAAGTTTCTACTGAACCTCGTAGGTCTACCAGAGTAAGATCCGCACCAGAGTGGTACGGTAATCCTATTCTGGAGGTCATGTTACTTGACCATGACGAACCTACGAACTATGAGGGAGCGATGATGAGCCCAGATTCCGCAAGATGGCTAGAAGCCATGAAATCTGAGATGGGATCCATGTATGAGAACAAAGTATGGACTTTGGTTGACTTGCCCGATGATCGGCAAGCCATTGAGAATAAATGGATCTTTAAGAAGAAGACTGACGCTGATGGTAATGTAACTTTCTATAAAGCTCGACTTGTTATGAAAGGTTTTCGACAAGTTCAAGGGGTTGACTACGATGAGACTTTCTCACCCGTAGCGATGCTTAAGTCTGTCCGAATCATGTTAGCAATTGCTGCATTTTATGATTTTGAAATTTGGCAAATGGATGTCAAAACTGCATTCTTGAATGGATTTCTGGAAGAAGAGTTGTATATGATGCAACCAAAAGGTTTTGTTGATCCAAAAGGTGCTAACAAAGTGTGCAAGCTCCAGTGATCCATTTATGGACTGGTGCAAGCATCTCGAAGTTGGAATAAACGCTTTGATAGTGTGATCAAAGCATATGGTTTTATACAGACTTTTGGAGAAGCCTGTATTTACAAAAAGGTGAGTGGGAGCTCTGTAGTATTTCTGATATTATATGTAGATGACATATTATTAATTGGAAATAATATAGAATTTCTGGATAGCATAAAGGGATACTTGAATAAAAGTTTTTCTATGAAAGACCTCGGTGAAGTTGCTTACATATTGGGCATCAAGATTTATAGAGATAGATCAAGACGCTTAATAGGACTTTCACAAAGCACATACCTTGATAAAGTTTTGAAAAAGTTCAAAATGGATCAGGCAAAGAAAGGGTTCTTGCCCGTACTACAAGGTGTGAAGTTGAGTCAGACTCAATGCCCGACGACAGCAGAAGATAGAGAGACAATGAAAGATGTTCCCTATGCTTCAGCCATAGGCTCTATCATGTATGCAATGTTGTGTACCAGACCTGACATGTGCTTTGCAATAAGCTTGGCAGGAAGGTACCAAAGTAATCCAGGAGTGGATCACTGGACAACGGTCAAGAACATACTGAAATACCTGAAAAGGACTAAGGATATGTTTCTCGTATATGGAGGTGACAAAGAGCTAGTCGTAAATGGTTATGTCGATGCAAGCTTTGACACTGATCCGGACGATTCTAAATCGCAAACCGGATACGTGTTTTTATTAAACGGTGGAGCTGTAAGTTGGTGCAGTTCTAAACAAAGCGTCGTGGCGGGATCTACATGTGAAGCGGAGTACATAGCTGCTTCAGAAGCAGCAAATGAAGGAGTCTGGATGAAAGAGTTCATTTCCGATCTAGGTGTCATACCTAGTGCATCGGGACCAATGAAGATCTTTTGTGACAATACTGGTGCAATTGCCTTGGCAAAGGAATCCAGATTTCACAAGAGGACCAAGCACATCAAGAGACGCTTCAATTCCATCCGGGACCAAGTCCAGGTGGGAGACATAGAGATTTGCAAGATACATACGGATCTGAATGTTGCAGACCCGTTGACTAAGCCTCTTCCGCGAGCAAAACATGATCAGCACCAAGACTCCATGGGTGTTAGAATCATTACTGTGTAATCTAGATTATTGACTCTAGTGCAAGTGGGAGACTGAAGGAAATATGCCCTAGAGGCAATAGTAAAGTTATTATTTATTTCCTCATATCTTGATAAATGTTTATTATTCATGCTAGAATTGTATTAATCGGAAACATGATACATGTGTGAATACATAGACAAACATAACGTCTCTAGTATGCCTCTACTTGACTAGCTCATTAATCTAAGATGGCTATGTTTCCTAACCATAGACATGTGTTGTCATTTGATTAACGGGATCACATCATTAGGAGAATGATGTGATTGACATGACCCATTCCGTTAGCCTAGCACTTGATCGTTTAGTATGTTGCTATTGCTTTCGTCATGACTTATACATGTTCCTGTAACTATGAGATTATGCAACTCCCGTTTACCGGAGGAACACTTTGTGTGCTACCAAACATCACAACGTAACTGGGTGATTATAAAGTAGCTCTACAGGTATCTCCAAATGTACATGTTGGGTTGGCGTATTTCGAGATTATGTTTTGTCACTCCCATTGTCGGAGAGGTATCTCTGGGCCCTCTCGATAATGCACATCACTATAAGCCTTGCAAGCAATGTATCTAATGAGTTAGTTATGGAATGATGCATTACGTGACGAGTAAAGAGACTTGCCGGTAACGAGATTGAACTAGGTATTGGATACCGATGATCGAATCTCGGGCAAGTAACATACCGATGACAAAGGGAACAACGTATGTTGTTATGCGGTTTGACCGATAAAGATCTTCGTAGAATATGTAGGAGCCAATATGAGCATCCAGGTTCCGCTATTGGTTATTGACTTAGAATAGTTCTAGGTCATGTCTACATAGTTCTCAAACCTGTAGGGTCCGCACGCTTAACGTTACAATGACAGTTTTATTATGACTTTATAAGTTTTGATGTACCGAAGATTGTTCGGAGTCCTGGATGTGATCACAGACATGACGAGGAGTCTCGAAATGGTCGAGACATAAGGATTGATATATTGGAAGCCTATGTTTGGACATCGGAAGTGTTCCGGGTGAAATCAGCATTTTACCGGAGTACCGGGAGGTTACTGGAACCCCCCGGTAACCTAATGGGCCTTATTGGGCCTAGTGGAGGAAGATGAGAGGAGGCCTAGGGGCTGCCGCGCGCCCCTCCCCCCAAGCCCGAATTGGACAAGGAGGGGGGGCGGCGCCCCCCCCCCCCCTTTCCTTTCCCCCCTCTCTTCCTCCCCCCCAAGTCCTAATCCAACTAGGGAAAGGGGGGGAGTCCTACTCCCGGTGGGAGTAGGACTCCTCCGGCGCGCCTCCTCCTAGGGCCGGCCGCACCCCCCCTTGCTCCTTTATATACGGGGGCAGGGGGCACCCTAGAACACACATGTTGATCTTCGTGATCGTTCCTTAGCCGTGTGCGGTGCCCCCCTCCACCATATTCCACCCGGTCATATCGTTGCAGTGCTTAGCCGAAGCCCTGTGTCGATAGAACATCATCATCGTCACCACGCCGTCGTGCTGACGGAACTTATCCCCGACACTTTGCTGGATCGGAGTCCGGGGATCGTCATCGAGCTGAACGTGTGCTGAACTCGGAGGTGCCGTACGTTCGGTACTTGGATCGGTCGGATCGTGAAGACGTACGAATACATCAACCGCGTTGTCATAACGCTTCCGCTTTCGGTCTACGAGGGTACGTGGACAATACTCTCCCCTCTCGTTGCTATGCATCACCATGATCTTGCGTGTGCGTAGGAATTTTTTTGAAATTACTACGTTCCCCAACAACTTTGATCTCATCTCATCTTCGTTAATCACGAGAAAGCACACTAAATAAACTACCCCCTTCTCATATCAGTAATCCTAAATCTTGATGATTTCTCACAACAAAGCACACTAAATAAACATGAACTTGTAGCTTTGTCTCTCACATGAACAACACCTATATAACATCCCATAGAAGGGCACTTGATACAACCCGAACCGAGCACTTACACTCCTATAGAAGCAATATACATAACATCACATCAGAAAACTCGAAACCGCCCAACCAAAAAGCAAAAAATCAAACATGAGCCAACCCAATCCAATGCCAAATCATGTCAGCAACAACCAACCCAAATCCTCTACTCTCTCCCCTATGTGATACTAATTAACAGTAGGATCTAGAGATGCAGATGTGATACTAATTAACAGTACGATCGATTGGAGCCATGCATCAAAGCACGGAGCCACCGTGCAATCCCTAAATGCCAAAACATGGCGAGCCTCCGCGGCAAATCGATTGGAGCCCCTACGACGAACCCTAACCGAGAGATCGAGAGGAGCTACTGTGGCATGCGCAGGGAGGAGGAGATCGAGAGGGGGACTTACGGGGCTGGAGCGTCGGAGGAGGCGAGAGGCGACCGCGCGTGGTGGCGGGGCACGGCACCGTCGACGGGGGTGAGGCAGCCGGGTACGAACCCTAACCGCGGCGGCGTCGTCGTCGGACGGAGGGGATCGATTGTGTGAGACGAGGGGGGTGTGGGGGCGCTCGCGGGCCGGTTTTCTTTAGCTGTAGTAGTAGCGCTGGTTGGAGCACCACGCTACTGCTAAGCCCACCAGCTCTAGTGCCCTTTCAAAACAAACACTACAGCTAAGTGGGCTACAGATGCTGCCCTGCGGCCCATGTAACAGTAGTGCGGCCCAAACAAACAAATGCTGCTGCTATATGTTAGTCGTAGCGTGTTTTCTACACAGCGCTACTGGTAATTACTAGTAGCGTGGGGTCACAAAAACTCGCCACTGGCAAACTTCTGTCTATAAGCATTTTCCTAGTAGTGTAGGGATGTGCTCAAACTCCGGGTGAGAACCCTGCATCTGCTATGCTGATGCTGGCGGCAGCAGCGTCTACGGACGTCGTTTTCCTCGTAGGATATGCCGTCGTGGAGCTACAGCACCTATAGTTCTTTATTTGTGGTCTTCGGGTAAAAAATCAAGATCGGACTTGCCGGATCGGATGATGGTGTTGTGTGCTCGACAACACTACCTCCTCGGAGGCATCATCTTGGAGACCCAAACAACGGCGTCTGTTGCTGTGTGTGGTTGTGGGTGGTGCGTTTGGTGGTGGTGGTGTGGCCTACTCAGGACCGAGGGTGGTGTTTCTTCTTCAGGTGTTTCTCTTCGGTTGTCCTACATGTGGTCTCCGGCCTGCTTCTATGCATGCTCATGACCCTGTTCTATTGAGGCGAGCCTCGGGCTCTTGGTTTCTCCTTGGTTCACCTTTGCTCAATGATGAAGCAATGACGCGTCCCTGCCTTCCTAATCGTCTTGAACTTCCGTGGCGGAGCTCTCAGTCAAGGTTCGTGTTAAGCTTGGGCACAAGGTTCGTGTCAAGTTTTGGCACTCGTTGATTGTGGATACTCCTCTGTTGTGCTGTGGGGTTTGATTCGCAAGCCGGTGCGGTGCGTTAGGCTGTTTGTAGAGTCTTGGTATTGTGATCCCTCGACGCACCCCTCATCTACCTGGTCCTGTTAGTATGCTAGCTAGGTCTTGCCTTATGTTGGGCCTCTTGTTCCTCTCCTTTCCTTGTAACACTTGTTACTTGTCTGGTTTTCGGCTCAGTTTTTCTCATAAACGGGGTCAATTTGTTAAGGTTTTCGATCCGGTTTTCCTTATAAACTGGATCACTCTCCTGGCATTATGGCCACTTTGAGCAATATATTCAGGTGGAGGGACTCCTCCCTCGGTGATTCTCAAAAAAAAGCTATCCATACTTGGATTAGCAACTAAATCTTCGATAATATGAAACTTGTCCTCACATGTCCATTTTCCGTAATTCTTAGATGTCCATTCTAGATATTGAGCCTAGAAGCATGAACTTCTTGTACAGAATATCTATCTGAGACTGATGAAAGAGTTGTTTCGCCTCACCAGGCAATAAACATTTGACCCATCCCTACAATATATTTTCAAAGTGACCTTGTATAAGTAACTGGAGGGAGTATTACTGAAACCAAGTATCAATCTGAGACTGGTTCTCTTATTGTGGTCTGGCACGACTTAAATATTGTTATATGCCCCGAACCGTGTCTTATTTTTTTTTTGACGGAAAGATAGCCCTAGGGCCATATTTCATTGATAGATCAGAGAGAGGAATACAAAGTGCATTAGAGCTACAGTTAGGCCAGATCAGAGGGTTTTGGAGCTGGTTTCCGGGGGTACACCCAGCATGCAGCAAGATAATATTCAACACTCAAGGCGGTTGAAACAGTTGGTCTAGGAGGCTTATACCATCCGCCGACCAGCTCCAGCCGTCCACGCTCCAGCAGGCTTATATTCTATTTCCACTTACCTGCAACATGCTATGCCAGGATGCATGAATGATGGGGAAATATTCTTACTTGCCAATAAATGTATTGTGAATTTTGGATTGCAGACATGTCATCCACGGCTTTCGTTTGAGCTGTGTCGCTGACTAATTTCATTGGGGAGGTTCTTAAGAGAGATCTCATTCGTGTCATTCATGACTTGACTATCTTAAGGTATGCACATTTTCAGTATCAAATGTATCGCGACCAAGTTGCTGCTGTGGTGGTATGGTAGGTTTTGGTTTCACATTCCGCTGCAGATTAAGAAGGCCCTCAGGGGTGTGAGAGTTGAGGCCGCCCACCAAGGAGAGGTGTGCAGGAGATATTGCATCGCTAGCTTGACAAAGCAGTCTAGCGGAGATTTAAGGTTCGAATTATCGACCGGCGAAACCAAGAGTGTGAGGGAGTACTTCAGATAAACTTACAAGCTGCAACTACCTTGCAATTTTCTCCCCTGCCTGCAAGTTACAGAGCAGAAACCCAACTATCTTCCAATGGAGGTTTGTGCAAATGGAGTCCAAGTTGCTGTTGTGGTGGTATGGTAAGACAACTCAACTCATCGGCTGTGGCAAAATGATATCCCTAAAAGTAATAACTAATTTGCATATATGCTCTGGCTCTCTGTATGAATTAGGTGCCTCCAAATAAGTTCTCAAAAAAAAAATACAAAAATAAGTTGGTTCAGAATCAGCATGTAGATCTTGTTGCAATTGATTGCGTCAGGTGTAGCTCGTTTCATTGTATTCTCTTCGTTCATTATTCATGCTCTGCTACTTATTATCATTTTTGGCCAAATAAAACAGTGTGCTCAAGTAACATTTTAGTTTTTCTTTTTTGCAAAATAACATTTTAGTGGTTAAAACGAAAGAAACCATTTTATCACTCAGTCCACAAGGACACAGAGAAATAAAAAAAAACAAATCCACCATAATCTTGTCTTCCTACTTACTTTTACTAAACAAGAAGAATAAATTACAAAGGAATCTTCTAAAAAATAGATAAAATATCATTTTTCAGATTGAAATGTACAACTCCCAACTTGTCTTTTACTTCTGTTATGTGCATGTTCATCGTGCTGTATGGTGTTGTACATGTAAATACCGGAATTGCAGGCAAAACAAAGTGATGGATGGTCTACAAGAATCTGGATGAATTCATCTCCATGGTAAAAGACGCCAACCAGCGTGCATTCCATTTGGTTGGAAATAATAATGCCTTTGAAATGTATGAGTGATTCTTGGCATCTGACGTTGCCGAATCCAACATTGATGCTGTCTTGTTACGCATACCTTTGTAAATTCTCTTGGGGAGAAAATGTATAAATTGTAATTTGCAACATTGCCCCCAAAATAGATGAGGTTCACACATATAATCATGGATTTGTGTAGTTTATGATCTCAGAGTTTTTGAAAGCACCATTAATGATTTCTATTTGTGTAGAGTAAACAAAATGGCATTCAACGCCTTTAAACCTAACTCTTAGTAGTTGTAAGAGCCTGGAAATGTGGTTTTGGACCTCTCATGCTAACTTGGAAAATATGGTAATATATCATATGATGACTATTACCTTGGTTGTTTTGTCATTTTATCACACGGCCATCAAGTACTTATGATCCATGCATACAAGGTGTATTTGATTGGGAGTAGATGTATATCTCTAAAAAACATTAGTCGAGACGTGCATTGCATGTGCAAGCTTACTAGTATTTTTAAAAATATATATTTTAATGTCTACTTTTTATGCACATTGTACATTTTCCGTATACACACGAAACATTTTTTATGCACCTGTTTTTAATTGTGGAGACATTTTTCAAATACATAATTATCAAAAAAATTCAACACATGCTTTTGAAGTTTTGATTGAATACGCATAATCATTTTTTCAACTCATGTCTTCACAATTAAGGTCGTTCAATTGGAACCATACATTAATTTTTGTGGATCATCGTTATCTCATATTGTTTTTGTTCCTCGTAGATATATTCACCTTTCACCTGGAGGTCATGGATTCACTAAACCATATGTGTTACCCTTTGTTTGAGGTACCATATGTGTTACCTACGTAGGTCTTCAGATCATGTTGTATGGGACTTTGAATTGGACAACATCCATTACGTTCACCATAGAATAACAACTTACTAAACAATCACAAGACTGTAACCATGAATGACGACATATAGAATAGGCAGAATTGAATCTCACCAATCGCCTACATCTCCCATGCCTTGGGGCTCACATATGGGAGAAGAATCACCAAACATCTCAGAGAACAATTCAAGGGAAATCGTATTGATAATATCATGAAGATCCACAATAAGATGAACGAGTAAAGAAGTCTCAGTTGATGAGTACAAATAGGGTTATACATCTTGGTCTTATAGCCTGGAATTCCTCTCCCTATGGTGATGATACAGTGAATGGGAAATGAGACAGAAGAACGAGAAGAACAGGATCTTGGGGGCTTCTTCTTATCCGGATTTCTTCTCTCTCTCTGTTCTGGACGGTGTGGCGGCGGCCAGGTCTCTCTGATGCTTCTTGCCCCATTTTGAAAATTGTTGTTGTAGATGAGGGGAGGCAGTTGGCGCTAGTACGACCACTACGCTCGTGCTAGAGGTCGTCTTGCACTCTGGACGTGCTGATGAATACTTACCCAAAACAAAAGTTGCTCCTTTTGGCTCCATCGGAGGAGATCTTGATTGGTTTCATTCTAGAAACATATTTTCCTGCATAATAAAGGAAAAGAAATGAGTTTCCTACTCTCGAACGATTAGCGTTAGAAATGTCCGAGAAATATCATAAACCCGGTGAAAACTGTGTCAAAATTCCCTACTAAAAGTGGTAAAATATCGAGCCATAAACTCCCCAAGCTTAAATATTACTCATCCTTAAATTAAAAAAAATAGTACTCATCCTCAAGCAACTAAGAAACCAAAAGAATGAAAGGGAGATTGACAATTGAGTGGATAGAAGTTTTACCGGCTCGTGAAGATATAACATGTAGATTCTCACAAAGCCTCTATTTTATTAAGAGAATACTCGCATTTGAATGGTTGCACTTAAGCCCGCTGTCTAGCAATGTATACTTTCATATCATTAGTTATAATTGTCAAGTTAAACCACTACTAGGAAAAGGGCTATAGATGAAATGGATACTAGTGGCGCACCTGTCATGTGGTGCGCCACTACTATATAGCAGTGGCGCACCATGTGCTGGTGCGCCATTTGTATGAAAGACACTAACGGCGCACCACGCACATGGTGCGCCACTAGTAACAATTTTTTTTCCAACATACTAATGGCGCATCCTGGCACAGTGCGTCATTACTAGTGCTAACTAATATGCTAACTAGTAATGGCGCACCGACCAGAAAGTGCGCCACTACTGTTTTTTTTTTTTTTAGCAAAACTAGTAATGGCGCACCGTGGTAGTGCTAACTAGTAATGGCGCACTGGCCAGAAAGTGCGCCACTACTGTTTTTTTTTGCAAAATTACTAATGGCGCACCATGCCACGGTGCACCATTAGCATATGTTTTTTTTTGCAAAACTACTAATGGCGCACCACCAGCAGGTGCGCCATTAGTAACCCTGCACACCTGCTGGTGGTGCGCCATTAGTAACCCTGCACACCTGCTGGTGGTGCGCCATTAGTAACCTGGGACCAGCTAGATATTTTGGACAGCCACCTACCACACTCACTTTCCCCACTTTCATTCTCTCCACCTCCTCCTCCAAGCTTGTCTCGGGTGCGTCCTCCTCCTCACCTCATTTGCACCATAGATTCATCCAAATTAAGTGGTTAAATTACCTTTTTTTATAGGTAAGTAAGGGGGAAGCTATCTTTATGTTGTTCTCCCTCTCCAACAACGTGCACATGCACTTTTTGTGGCCTAGCTAGATCTATGTATGTTCGTGGTGTTGCATATGTTTGTGGTGTTGCATATATGTTTGTGTTTGCAGGTACCGGTATTTGAAATGCGATAGTTGCCAATATTTTGCTGGAATGTTGATTCATTTCCGTTTTGGCGAGAATTTTGGCACTATGCATTCTTTTTGGTCTTATTTTTAGGGAAAGTCATGCCAAATTTTTTCTTGGTTCTAAAATATCGTTTTGCTCTACCCCGCAGGCGACCATGGTCCGCACGATGACCGAAGACATCGTGAATAGGTTTTTGAGCTCTGCGAAGGCCGAGATGCTTCAAAAGAATGAGATGGAGATAAGATGTCCATGTCGAAGATGCAAGCTGAAGAGCCTTATTGCGGACCCGGATTCTGGGCAGGTGCGGGACCACATGCTCTTGCGTGGTTTCATGGATGCCTATCGGTGGCAAGGTGATGAAGATGACTATGAAGTCGTCCATGGGGGCCGGGCAAGAAATGAGCAAGACTCGGGCGGGCGAGAAGACGAAGAATCTCCAGGACATGATCACGACGTTGATGCTGTACACAGTCATCATGTAGAAGTTGCAGGACATGATGATGAGGAAGATGTCGGAGCAGACGAAGGGCATGATCATGAATATGAAGATGCCGGCGGAGCAGACGACGATGGACCATCGATGGGCTAGGTGCAGGACCCTCATATTCAAGAGCTGCTTCTCAAGCAGACGGATAACGCATGAGCTGCCGCCCGAGAGAAAGCAAAGCTGGATCAATTGGAGATAGACGCGGTTACTCTATTGTATGAAGGATGCAGGCCCGAGGATACCCGCCTGAAAGTAATGCTCATGACTCTGGAGATGAAGGTAAAACACAAAATGACCGACACATGCTTCGACGAGAACATGTCATTCTGGCACGAATGTATTCCCAAGGGGAACAAGTGCCCGACTAGTTTCCAGGAGGCAAAGAAAATCGTGTGTCCTCTGGATTTACCGCACGTGAAATACAATGTGTGCATGAATAATTGCATCATTTATCGGGACGAGCACGCGGAGTCTACCATATGTCTGGTGTGCGGCGTCACTCGATACAAGAAGAGGAAGAAAGCTCCTCGAAAAGTGGTGTGGTACTTTTCAATCACTCCTCGTCTGCAGAGGTATTTAGCGGACCCTAAGGCAGCAAAGCTCTTGCGTTGGCACGCAGATAGGGAGGATAAGAAGCGAGAAGATGATGCAAATGATCCGGAGATAAATAAAAAAGACAAGATGCTGAGTCACCCTAAGAATGGGAGCCAGTGGCAAGCGTTGAACTTCGAACACCCAGAATTTGGGAAGGATCCAAGGAACATCATGCTGGGCGCGAGCACCGATGGAGTCAATCCGTTTGGCAGTCAGAGAAGCACACATAGCACCTGGCCTGTGTTTGTGTGGATGTACAACCTTCCCCCCTGGTTGTGCATGAAGAGGAAGTACATTCACAGGAGTATGCTAATTGAAGGGCCAAAACAACCAGGGAACGACATCAATCTGTATCTAGGGCTGCTGAAAGAGGAGCTAGACACGCCGTGGAAAACGCCAGCCAATACGTGGGATGCCGCAGAGAAAGAATATTTCCCTATGAGAGCCGCACTGCTCACGATGGTGCACAACTATCTCGGTTACGGATATCTCGCGGGGCAGGTGGTCCACAGATTTTCTGGATGCGTCAGGTGCATGGATGACACAACGTATCGCCAGCTAGATAGAGATCCCGGGTCTTCGAAAACTGTGTTCATGGGACATCGAAGGTGGCTTCGCGACGATGACCCGTGGAGGAAACGCAAGGATCTTCTCGATGGTGAAACCGAACCCTGAAGACGCTCGCGTACGAGGAGCGGCGAGGAAATAGACTAGCTGTTGAAAAATTGGAAAGATTGCCCACTGCCGGGAAAGAAGCAAAAGGCGCCAGAGCCAGGAAAGAAGCGAAAGGCGCCAGAGCCGCTGCTGAAGGTATGGAAAATGAGGTTTGTTTTCTGGGACTTGCCGTACTGGAAGATCCACCGTGTGCCTCACAGCCTTGATGTCATGCATATCACGAAGAACGTGTGCGAGAGTCTGCTTGGTACCCTGCTCAACATGCCAGAGAGGACCAAAGATGGGCCGAAAGCAAGGGCAGACTTGAAATCAATGGGCATCAGGGAGGAGCTTCACGCTAATGATGAGGCGAAGCTGGACACGGGAAGTCATCGCAAAGGCAAAAAGGCCAAGAAGACCGGAAATGACTACCCTCCCGCGTGCTTCACTCTAAGTCAGGAGGAGATCGAGTAGTTTTTCACCTGCCTCGTAGGAGTAAAACTTCCTTACGGTTATGCGGGGAAGATAAGCAGATACCTAGACCCAGCGAAGCAGAAGTTCAGCGGGATGAAGTCTCACGACTATCACGTGCTGATGACGCAGATACTTCCACTTGCAATCCGTGGCATCATGGACGCGCACGTCCGTGAAACACTATTTGGCCTATGCAACTTTTTTGACGTCATCTCTCGGAAGTCGGTTGGCGTGAGGCAACTCAGAAGGATACAGGAAGAGATCGTGGTGATACTATGCGAGCTTGAGATGTACTTCGACGTCCATAGTGTACGGCCATATCATGAAGGATATCATCCAACTCGGGCCGACGTTCCTGCACAACATGATGCCGTTCGAAATGATGAATGGTGTCATCAAAGGATACGTTCGCAACATGTCACGCCCAGAGGGAAGCATAGCCAGGGGCTTTCTGACCGAGGAGTGCATCTCCTACTGCATGAGTTATCTAGTCATCCTCCAGTCGTCGATCTTGTGCGGCGCCGGAGGGTAGTCTAGAAGCAGCTGGGCTCGGGCCAGCGCTTCCTCTGCTGTCTTGGGTGGTGGTGGCGACGAGCGGCGCGAGGAGCGGGATGTGCTCGGACTCCCAACTGGATTGGGAGGCACCACACCCCGCTCGGGCGACCGTACCTCGCTCGCACCAGCATGCGGGCGTGCATGCTGACCTCGAGCGTCTTGCGAGCCACCAGCTTGGCCTTGTTCCAACGCGAGCACGGTGCTAGGAGCACCGGGGCGTTGTCGACCTTGCACTTCCTGGGAAGGGCGCGGTGTCTGCACGGTCGCCGATGTTTGCGGAGCCTTGTTTTTGGATCTGGTGACGACGTGAGTCCCACCGTTGGCGCCCACTCCTCCGCCGGCGTCCACTCCACTGCCCGTTTGCTCCGGCGGTGGTGGCGGAATCGATGTAGACGGAGCGGCCACCTCCGAAGGCTTCTTCTTCGGTGGCATGTTGATGAAGGCGTTGATGCAGCGCGCGCGGAGACCGGATCAGATGCTCACGACCTCGACGCGCCCCTACCTGGCGCGCCAAAGATGTCGGGGCGGGGCCGCTCCTTTCCTGCGGCCGCCGAGCACCTATGGGGCACGGGGGGGGGGGGGGGGCTTCTGGTCTGGCAAGGGGGGCGGAGGCCGCGTGCAGAGCGGATCGAGGTCGGGCGCGCGCGCTGGGAGATGGGCGATTTTTACCCAGCTTCGGAGCTCTCCGGAGAGATAAAACTCCTACTGCTGCTTTGTGTTTGTATTTGATCTTGCTCGAGAACGAGCGCCTGGTGGTACTGCGTGTGTCGAATGGACCGAACCCTCAAGCTGCGGAACCAAAATTCCGAACCCCCTCTACGTGCCCATGGGCCTCCCTTTTATAGTCTGAAGGGGGCACCAACAGGTGGCAGCGTAGAAAGATGGGTAGAAAGGTAAAAACGCGGGTTGGTACAACTGCTACCAACAGTGTCCCCTACCTAACTCTGACAGCAGGGGACAAGGGCATTTAATGCCCGTCCGTTCGCCCCAACAGTGTAAGGAAACGATTGTTAGAGGCGCCACCGATTGCCACGACGGCGTCTCCGTCAGCTCCGTTTGCCACCTCGCTCTGCATGGCTACGCAACACCCCGCCACGTGCCCCTGGGGCAGCCCTGGGGTGACACGTCGCTGGATGCACTGGATTCTGGGTGGCCGCCTTGCCACGGCAAGTGCCTTGCCACAGCCCTTCTCTTGTCGTGCCGGCAAGCTTGCCGGCCGTCCGGCCTTGCCGGGACGCGCGGGGCGCCACGGCAAGTCTTCTGGAGATGCCTTGGTCGGCCTTCCCGGCAAGCTCCTCTTGCCGGGGCCTTTGTTTTCTTCCCGGCCAGCTTCTCTTGCCGGGACCTTTGTTTTCTTCCCGGCCAGCTTCTCTTGCCGGGACCTTGTATTCTTCCCGGCCAGCTTCTCTTGCCGGGGCCTTGGTTTGAGTACTTCGATCTTGAATGGCGTCAAAGTAGCCGTGGAGGATCTTGGCGGATGCTCGGTAAGCCCTGCCGCGGGTCGCTGTGACTGCCCGTGCACAAGTTCGGGATACTAAGGTACCCCCCTACTTTAGTACACCGACAGGAGCCCCCGGGCCTGGGCCATACACGGTGCCGAGAGCTGTTGGGCCAGGCCCAAAACAGTGCACGGGCACGCGCGGCCTAGGTCACATCGCATATCTCTCCGCTTCCACCGCACACGCCCAGAGTGGCACGCGTCAAACGCGGCGTCGTGGGCGACGTGGGCGGCGCGTGCGGGGCTGAGCCTCGCGAGCATGCATCAAGCCATGATGAAGGGGACGGCTCACGCCCTCCTACCTAAACGGAGGTAGGCGTGGGGCGTGGTGCATTTACTGGACGGGGCCAGTGCGCGGCTTTTGAGGCGTCCGCTCCCATGCTCACGGGGTGGGGCGAGATTGCCTCACCCGTCCACTCGGTGCTGCATCCCTGCCACGCGGCTCCCATGCGCTTGGGGTCACAGACGGTGAGATTGGGAATCCGGGCCGGCGTGAGCAGAGGCAGCGGGTCGGTCCTGATTCCCTGCTCTCCCGTGCCTTGATTCGCCGAGCGGGGCGGCTGGGCTCCCACCCTGCTCCTTTATAAAGAGCAGGAGGGGGGGCACGGAAGCCCGCACTCCCTCATCTCCTTCTTTTGGGCATTTGTTTGACTGTCCCTTCCTTTCCCTGCCTTCAGATCCCCCCTTGGGGACCCGATGGAGGCTGAGGCCACCGGCGAGGGGGGCGGGCGTGGCAATACTGGGGATGTCGCCGCCGCTGAGGAAGAGGCCGGCGCTGAGGAGTCCGCCGGCGAAGAGGCCGCCAGGGCCGCTGGCACAGGGGCCGGCGAGGGGTCCGGCGACCGCACTGACGACCCAGAGGACGCAGGAGCGCGAGGCGCTGCACCGACTGTCGACCCCTCCGCCACTGACGCGGCGTTGGGCTCCGAGGAGCCTCAGCCCGGCGCATACTTGAAAGCCGGCGAGGGCGTATACATCAAGCTCCCCTGGGCGTCGAGCTCCAGGGCACCGGTTGAAGGAGAGGAGTTTGACGGAGAGGTACTTGCCTCTGCTGGGCTGGCAGTGGTCGACAGGCCAAGCAGCAGCAGTGGCGAGTCCGAGGAGGAGCAGCTGCTCCAAAAGCTGGTGTCACTGTACCGCGTCCGACAAGCGAAGCTCGAGTCCCGGGAAGCGCTTGTCGCGCAGGAGGGAGTTGACATAGAAAAATATGTGCAAGAACTCAAGAGCCGCAACCAGGAGGCCCTCCAGTCCATTGCTGAGGAGAGGGCGCAGCTTGATGAAGCGAAGAAGGCGTTCATCCTGGAGAAGGCTGAAGCCGAGGAGCAGCAGAGGCTCGTCGCCGAGGAGCTGTCCAAGCAGGACGGCGAGCTGATACAGAGGAAGGTGTACTTGGATAGCCATGACGAGGAGCTCGCCGTCCGGGAACAATCACTTGGCGGGGCACTCAAGGAGGCGAAGGATGCCGCCGCGGCTGCTGAAGCTGCCAAGGAGTTGGAGGAGAAGGTGACGCAGCTGGAGGCGGATGCTACAAGGAAAAACGAAGAGCTTGCCGCGCTCCAGCGCGATTGCGAGAATGATGTGCGCGCTCACGGTGATCTGCAAGTCCAGCTCTCCGAGAAGATCAAGGAGCTGAATGCCACCAAGGACTCGTGCGCTGATCTAGAGCTGAAATTGGCCACCCTGACGGAGACGCTGGACGCCGCCAAGAAGCGAGAAGATATCCTGAGGAAAGACCTCAAGGGCAACGAGGAGCTGCTGACGAGGGCCGCCGAGACCCAGAACACCTTTAAGACCACGGTGGAGCTCTGGACGGAGGGCCTCGTCAACATCACCGCGCTTATTGACGAGGAGTTGGCGGAGCTGAACTTGACGGGTTTCGGGTACTCCACTGAGGAGAATCTCCAGCCCAGCGCCAAGCTCACGCTCTTCTTCAAGGATGTGGTGACGGCTCTCTAGCAGCTCCGGGAAAGGATCCCGAAGCAGCTGGCCGACGAGTCGCGCGCGATCTGCGCCGGGGTCTTGGAGAAGGTGTTGGTGAAGGTCCTCTTCCGTAATCCGGGCATCGACCTCCCCCGCGTCACCAAGAAGCTGCCGGAGGGCGCTGATCTTGAAGAACTCAAGGCCATCGTTGCACTCATCGTGGACAAGGTGAACGAGGTCAGGAGGGTCGACGGCGGGTGCGCGGATTAGGCCGCTCTTCTTCTCCCGTTTTCTAGCTGCTGCCGTTTTGGTTACGAGAACAATTTAGTCAGTGCCACAATAAGTCATTCTTGTAATATAACTTTATCACGGGTACTGCTCGCTATGTTATTCCCTTTACTCTGTTGCATCCCTTGTACGCTTTTACCCTATGCTTCGAGGGATCTTGCCGGCGCGAGCACACTTGCTGAGTGCGGAACTTCAGCAGCCTGCCGGCGGTGCTGCCTCCGGCAAGAAATCTTGTCAGGACAAGTTGCAGCTCGCTTGTATTATTGAGCGGGCTCGGAGACAATGCAGGGCCGCAACTTAGCCGCGAGTCGATTCCTCCGCGCACAGGTTTTCCATACAAGGCACGAACGTTCAAGGGATATAACTCGAAAAAATTTAAAATTGACTGGGCTCAAATTTTAATCACTTAGCTTTTTTTTTTGTCTTCTTCGTCCCGGCAAGGCTAGATTCCTTTGAACGGCGCCTGGTCCAGACCTGATAGAACCCTAAGGTTCTTTATTGCTTACCGGGGGAAAGTGCTGCACGAAGTGTCAGATATTCATGCAAGAAAAAGAAATATGCACTAAATCTGACAAGATGTGCAGGGCACATAGAGTTTTATTTATGCACGGGAGCTGCGCCCGGCTTTGTACAAAGTGTTACATGCGACAGCGGCAAGGCTTGTACAAAAGGTGGTTGCCGGAACGGGTCCGGCAACCGCGCCTTATGGATAAAACTTGCGATGATGTTCTATGTTCCAGGAGTTGCTCACCGGAATGCCATCTTCTGTCTCAAGGCGGACAGCGCCGGGCCTAGTGACTCGTTTCACCCGATAAGGGCCCTCCCACTTCGGCTTCAACTTGTTTGAATTCTTGGCGGATTGAACGCGCCGAAGAACAAGGTCGCCTTCCTCGAAGCTTCTGGCGTTAACCTTGCGGCTATGATAGCGGCGCAAAGCTTGCTGGTAGCGAGCAGCTCGCACAGCGGCCTGAAGACGATCCTCCTCGAGGAGCAGCGCGTCATCTTGTCGCAGCTGCTCTTGCTCAAGCTCATCATAAGTGAGCACTCGTGGCGATCCGTATACGAGTTCCGTGGGGAGAACTGCCTCTGCTCCATAGACAAGAGCAAAAGGTGTCTGGCCAGTGGCTCGATTTGGTGTCGTCCTGATCGACCAGAGAACCACCGGCAACTGCTCGATCCAATTCTTTCCGCACCTATGCAGCCTATCAAAAGTTCTGGTCTTGAGCCCGCGCAGCACTTCAGCGTTTGCCCTCTCCGCTTGACCATTGCTTCTTGGGTGAGCAACAGAAGCGAAGTAGATCTTGGTGCCAAGATCTTGGACGTATTGCATGAAGGCGTGGCTTGTAAACTGTGTGCCATTGTCGGTGATGATCCTGTTAGGGATCCCGAAACGGCAAACAATCGACCTAAAGAACTTGACTGCTGATTGTGCTGTCACCTTCCTCACTGGCTCCACTTCAAGCCACTTTGTGAACTTGTCGATTGCAACGTACAAGTACTCAAAGCCCCCGACAGCTCGGGGGAAGGGGCCGAGGATGTCGAGCCCCCAGACCGAAAATGGCCAGGACAAAGGGATTGTTTGGAGAGCTTGAGCTGGTTGATGAATCTGTTTGGAATGGAACTGGCACGCTTCACACTTGGTTACTTGTGCAGTTGCATCCTGGAGGGCTGTTGGCCAGAAGAAGCCTTGCCGGAAAGCTTTGCCGGCAAGTGCTCTTGCGCCAATGTGGTGACCACATATGCCTCCATGTATCTCTGCCAACAGTCCTTGTCCATCTTCCCGGGAAATGCACTTCAATTTCACTCCGTTGAATCTTTTTCTGTATAGTATGTCATCGACAAACTGATACATACTTGATTGCCAGGCTACTCTTTCCGCTTCTTCCTGTTCTTCGGGAAGTTCTCCTGTCTGAAGAAAATGGACTATTGGCCGTGCCCAGGCTGGAGCTCGCGGTTCGACAGCGAGAACTAAAGGCGCAAAGGTTGCTGCAGGAACATCCGCCTCAACGGCGAGGATCAGGGACCCTGTTTGAGCGTGATGTTCCCCGGCAAGCGTGTCGGGACACAGCTTGTCGGGAGCGCCTGCTTCAACGAAGCAAGCCTCGGGGCTTGTCGGAGCAGACTGCTCCTCAGCTCTTTTTGTGCTGGTCCCGGGAACCTTCTTGGCGGCGGCTTCGGGGAGCTCTGCCGGAAAGTGGTCGCCAGCAGGCAATTTTCTCTTCTTGCTTGATCTAGTTGATGGCGTGACGGATGGCTGAGTCAGCTTGAGCACAAAAATCCCTGGTTCCACAGGCAATTTGAGTGCGGCACATTTTGATAGGCCATCTGCAATGTCGTTCTGAACTCTTGGAACATGCTCCATTTGCAGGCCGTCAAAATGTTCCTCTAGCTTCCTCACTTCATCAATGTATGCTTCCATCAGTGGACTCTGGTAATCTTTGTTGACTTGGCGGATGACAAGCTGTGAGTCGCCCCTGACAATAAGTTTCTTAATCCCAAACTCTGCTGCTATCCTGAGTCTGGCAAGCAGTCCCTCATACTCTGCAGTATTATTTGTGGCTTGCTCCTTGGGAAAGTGCATTTGGGTCACATACTTGAGGTGTTCTCCGGTGGGGGCGACAAGTAGTACGCCCGCACCGGCGCCTTGCAGCAAGAAGGCACCGTCAAAGTACATGATCCATTCCTTGCTAACCTCCTTGACAGGGATGCATTTCTCCGGAGATTCTTCGTCCGGCGTTGGCGTCCACTCCGCTATAAATTCTGCCAAAGCCCGACTCTGAATAGTCGAAGTACTTTCGAACCTGAGGCCAAAGCTTGAGAACTCCAGTGCCCACTCGACAATCCTTCCCGTTGCTTCTGGATTCTGCAGTATCCTCTTCAGCGGAAAGCGAGTAACAACCGTGATCTCATGTGCTTGAAAATAATGGCGCAGCTTTCTTGAGGCCATGAGTAGGCCGAAAAGCAACTTCTGCACACCAGAGTATCTTGATCTAGCCCCCTGTAAAAGGGAACTGACAAAGTAAACTGGGCGCTGCACCTTCTTCTTCTGTTTTTCTTCCGGCAACTGCGCGGATCCGTCCTTGGCGGAACCAGAATTCATCGGATCAGGGCTCGCCGGGCCAGAGATTGTCGGAGAAACCCCCTTCTTGTCGCTGGACTCACTCGCCGCGGTTGCTGGTTCATCATCTGTCTCCCTCTCCGCCACTAACGCAGCACTAACCACTTGATTGGTTGCCGCCAGGTATAGTAGCAACTTCTCTTGTGGCTTAGGTGCGACAAGTGTGGGAGTGGAAGACAAATATTTCTTCAAGTCTTGCAACGCAGCCTCCGCTTCCGGGGTCCATTTCATGGGACCTGCCTTTTTCAGGATTTTGAAAAATGGCAGGGCGCGTTCAGCAGACTTGGAAATAAATCTACTGAGAGTAGCAACGCAGCCGGCAAGCTTCCGTACGTCCTTGACTCGCTTTGGTGCTTCAATTTGCTCAATGGCCTTAATCTTGTCGGGATTGGCTTCAATCCCCCTCTGAGACACGAAGAACCCGAGAAGCTTGCCGGAGGGGACTCCGAATACACACTTCTCGGGGTTCAACTTGAGATTGACTTTTCGCAGATTTGTAAAAGTCTCATCCAAATCTTGGATTAGGGTATCCTTGTCCTTGCTCTTAACCACTATGTCATCCATGTAAGCTTCTACATTCCTGTGCAATTGCGGCTCAAAAGCATGGCTGACTACTCTTGCGAATGTTGAACCGGCATTCTTCAGTCCGAAAGGCATCCGTACGAAGCAGTATGTGCCACATGGAGTGATGAATGCGGTTTTCTCTTCATCCTCTTCTGCCATGAAGATCTGATGATATCCTGAGTATGCATCAAGGAACGAAAGCAGATCACATCCTGCTGTGGAGTCGACAATCTGGTCGATGCGCGGCAAGGGGAATGGATCCTTGGGACAGGCTTTATTAACATCAGTGAAGTCAATGCAAAGCCTCCACTTCCCGTTCGCCTTGCGCACGACTACTGGATTGGCTAGCCACGTTGGATGGAGTACTCCTCGGACCAATCCTGCCGCTTCCAACTTCCTGATCTCTTCTGCTATGAACTCTTGACGCTCTACTGCTTGCTTCCTGACTCTTTGCTTGACGGGCCGCGCGTGAGGGCAGACGGCAAGGTGGTGCTCGATTACTTCCCTGGGAACACCGGGGATGTCAGATGGTTGCCACGCAAACACATCGACATTCGCCCGCAGGAAAGCAACAAGCGCGCTTTCCTATTTAGGATCAAGCGTGGCACTGATGGTGAAGGTACCACCAGTGCCGTCCTCCTTGGCGGCCACCTTCTTGGTCTCTAGTGAAGCTACCTTCGCCTTCTTGCACTTGCCGGAGGAGCTCGATGGTGCGTCCTCAACGACAGCGCAGCACTCCGGGGAGGTGCGCTTGCCGGAGTGGTGCTTGCCGGAGCTGCTCTTGCCGGTCTTGACCTTCTTCTTCCCCCGGGGGGCTTCAGCAGCAAGTGGCTTGCACTCTACTGCGGCTGCTGCTTCCCGGTAGATCTTGTCAGTGCAGATAAGTGCATCCTTCTTGTCGCCTTGGACAGAGATGACACTTATGGGACCAGGCATCTTAAGCACGTTGTATGCGTAGTGAGAGGCTGCCATGAACTTGGCAAGCGCTGGACGGCCGAGTATCCCATTGTAGGGTAATGGGATATCAACAACATCGAAGGTGACTCTCTCTGTCCTGAAGTTCAGCTCGCTGCCAAACGTCACCGGCAGCATGATCTTCCCCTTGGGTTTGCTCCTTCCCGGATTTATCCCTTGAAAGGTACCAGTTTCTTCGAGCTCGCTGTCGGGGATCTGGAGCTTCTTGAGCACTGCGGAGGAAATCAGGTTCAGGCCTGCCCCGCCGTCAACCAACATCTTCGTGACCTTGAGGTTGCGGATTGTTGGTGAGACCAACATCGGCAAGCACCCGACCGCAGTGATGCGATCAGGGTGGTCCTCAACATCGAAGATGATGGGCGTGCCGGACCATTTCAGAGGCTTGCGCGCCTCGACGGACGGCTCTGCTGCATTCACCTCTCGCACCCACTGCTTGAGTTGGCGGTGCGAGGCGTGTAGAGAGGCACCACCGTCGATGCACAACACCTCTGTTGCCTTCTGAAACTCTTGGTCATCGGTCTCATCTTCCGCCATCTCATCATCCTCATCCTCATCTTCGTCCTTGTCGCGGCCGCGGGGAGGCCTATCTCCTTGCCGCGGCTTGGCCTTGCTGCGGTGTCCTCCCCGGGCGGGAAGCTTCTTGCCGGATCCTCCGCCACCTCCCTGGGCTCTCTCCTTATCGCGGCGCTCGTATTCGGCCTTCTATAGTTCCGCCATCTGCTCCACTTTCTTGCAGGTTTGGAGATCATGGCCCTTGGTGCGGTGGATCTTGCAGTACCGCTTGCCGGAGCCATCCTGCTTGCCGACGGCCACCACAGCCTCGCCGGAGTCGCCGGCTTTGGCCTTGTCGGAGCCGCCTCCGTTGCCGGAATGCTCAGCAGCTAGCACATCCTTAGCCTTTCTCTTCCTGTTGTTCCGCCTTCGGTTCTTCCTTGCCGGGGCGGCATCCTCACTGTCAGATCCTTCTGCTCCTGCAACCTCTCCGGGGATTTTGCTCCCCTCCTCAGCCCGTGCACACTTGTCGGCCAGAGCATAGAGCTCGCTGACATCTCTGATCTTGCACATCGCCATCTCCTCCCTCATCCTGCGGTTACGCACGTTCTGATGAAACGCGCTGATAACTGCGGCGGGGTGGACGTCTGGGATGTTGCGTTGCACTTGGCTGAATATCTGTATGTACTTGCGCAGGGGTTCTCCCTCCTTCTGGACGAGCAAGTGGAGGTCGCTCTTCTGGCCATGAGGCTTGTGGCCACCTGTGAAGGCGCCGACAAACTGATGACACAGGTCCGCCCATGAAGAGATGGAACCGTCCGGCAAGTGCATGAGCCAAGATCTGACGTTGGGCTTGAGCACCAGCGGGAAGTAGTTGGCGAGGATCTTCTCATCGCGCCCTCCGGCAGCCTGCACCGTGATGGTGTAGATGCTGAGGAACTCCGATGGATGTATCCTGCCATCGTACTTCTCGGGCACGGCTGGCTTGAAGTTCTTGGTTCTGGGCCACTGGACTTGCCGCAGCTCACGGGTGAACGCAGGGCAACCTGCCGCGTACGGCAAGTCGCTTGGTTCCCCGGGTGCGTGCATATCGACAGTGGGCCCAGCGCGCTGGTCGGATTGACGTCGCGCTTCTCTTCTGCGCTCGATGCGAGTGCGAGCGTCTTTGTGCCGCCGTTCTTGGAGAACGTGGCGTTGATCGCGTCGGGTTCGCGGGTCCGACGACGCGGTGGAGTCGCCGCCGGGGTTGGCCTGACGAGCCGGCGATCTTGGCCTTCGGGGCTGGGAGTGCACGGAGGTGGCACCCCCAGCGGTCTTGTCGGCGTCGGCTTGTGCCTGGGTGCCTTGTCGGGGCCTCGATGCGCTCGGTTGCTGGGGCTTGTCGCCGTTGGCGAAGCTGACAAGACTGTATGTGGTCATCCTCCAGTCGTCGATCTTGTGCGGCGCCGGAGGGTAGTCTAGAAGCAGCTGGGCTCGGGCCAGCGCTTCCTCTGCTGTCTTGGGTGGTGGTGGCGACGAGCGGCGCGAGGAGCGGTATGTGCTCGGACTCCCAACTGGATTGGGAGGCACCACACCCCGCTCGGGCGACCGTACCTCGCTCGCGCCAGCATGCGGGCGTGCATGCTGACCTCGAGCGTCTTGCGAGCCACCAGCTTGGCCTTGTTCCAACGCGAGCACGGTGCTAGGAGCACCGGGGCGTTGTCGACCTTGCACTTCCTGGGAAGGGCGCGGTGTCTGCACGGTCGCCGACGTTTGCGGAGCCTTGTTTTTGGATCTGGTGACGACGTGAGTCCCACCGTTGGCGCCCACTCCTCCGCCGGCGTCCACTCCACTGCCCGTTTGCTCCGGCGGTGGTGGCGGAATCGATGTAGACGGAGCGGCCACCTCCGAAGGCTTCTTCTTCGGTGGCATGTTGATGAAGGCGTTGATGCAGCGCGCGCGGAGACCGGATCAGATGCTCACGACCTCGACGCGCCCCTACCTGGCGCGCCAAAGATGTCGGGGCGGGGCCGCTCCTTTCCTGCGGCCGCCGAGCACCTATGGGGCACGGGGGGGGGGGGGGGGCTTCTGGTCCGGCAAGGGGGGCGGAGGCCGCGTGCAGAGCGGATCGAGGTCGGGCGCGCGCGCTGGGAGACGGGCGATTTTTACCCAGCTTCGGAGCTCTCCGGAGAGATAAAACTCCTACTGCTGCTTTGTGTTTGTATTTGATCTTGCTCGAGAACGAGCGCCTGGTGGTACTGCGTGTGTCGAATGGACCGAACCCTCAAGCTGCGGAACCAAAATTCCGAACCCCCTCTACATGCCCATGGGCCTCCCTTTTATAGTCTGAAGGTGGCACCAACAGGTGGCAGCGTAGAAAGATGGGTAGAAAGGTAAAAACGCGGGTTGGTACAACTGCTACCAACAGTGTCCCCTACCTAACTCTGACAGCAGGGGACAAGGGCATTTAATGCCCGTCCGTTCGCCCCAACAGTGTAAGGAAACGATTGTTAGAGGCGCCACCGATTGCCACGATGGCGTCTCCGTCAGCTCCATTTGCCACCTCGCTCTGCATGGCTACGCAACGCCCCACCACGTGCCCCTGGGGCGGCCCTGGGGTGACACGTCGCTGGATGCGCTGGATTCTGGGTGGCCGCCTTGCCGCGGCAAGTGCCTTGCCACGGCCCTTCTCTTGTCGTGCCGGCAAGCTTGCCGGCCGTCGGGCCTTGCCGGGACGTGCGGGGCACCACGGCAAGTCTTCTGGAGATGCCTTGGTCGGCCTTCCCGGCAAGCTCCTCTTGCCGGGGCCTTTGTTTTCTTCCCGGCCAGCTTCTCTTGCCGGGACCTTTGTTTTCTTCCCGGCCAGCTTCTCTTGCCGGGACCTTGTATTCTTCCTGGCCAGCTTCTCTTGCCGGGGCCTTGGTTTGAGTACTTCGATCTTGAATGGCGTCAAAGTAGCCGTGGAGGATCTTGGCGGATGCCCGGCAAGCCCTGCCGCCGGTCGCTGCGACTGCCCGTGCACAAGTTCGGGATACTAAGGTACCCCCCTACTTTAGTAGACCGACAAGGGTCGACTCGCCGACTTTGAAAGAGCAAACCTAGTCGCGCTACAACACACAGACGTGGTCGATCCTTGGTTGGTAGAGCAAAAAACCTTTATTGAGATGACGTAAAATGACCGAGGCCAACAGAGGACGCACGGAGATATAATCAAAGAGCACAACTCATGTTTCACCACTACTAGGGAAAACCCTAGTAGTAGTGCGGGTTTTGAGGCTAGCAGCAGCGCGGGTGGCCGCGCTACTAATAAGGCGCTATAGCTAACTCATAGTAGTAGCGCGGCCCTAACACGCGCTACTACTGTTGACGATATCAACAGCGCTTTTTAGGAACGCGCTACTATTAACTAGCTGTAGCGATTTCTCCATCCCTTGCTACTGCTATATCTTTCATCATTTTTCCATTATCCCTTTCCCTTTCAATTTCCCTTTCAGATACTAGATACTAGGTACTGCTAGTAGATATCAAATTCATAAACCATTACTAGGTAGTACTTCCTTCGTTCCAAATTACTCGTTGTGGTTTTAGTTCAAACCACGATGAGTAATTTGGAACGAAGGGAGTACTAGATAATAATTTCATGCATAGTCAACATGCATCCTCAAGCAGTACAAGGTCATATCAACGGCCATCATCATATGTAGTTCTAGATGATATCGACGACGATCATCATATGTAGTTCTAGATGATATAGCCACACACACATATGTAGTTCTAGATGATATAGCCACACACACACATATGTAGTTCTAGATGATATCAAAGACAATCATCATCCTCAAGCCTGGGCGGTTGGTGTTCCTGATAGTAATTAGGATGGCCTGTCCAACATGAAGATTCTTGCCATCGAGGAATTTCTTCCACCCAACCGAGTTTAAGTGTGTGCGATCGTCCGTGTCCACACGGTAAGTATAGGTTGTGACGGAGCCCCTTGCAGTAAGGCGTAGTCCAGCTGAGCCTTCTTCATCAAGCTCGATACCATAACTCACAGATATGCTCTTTGCCAATTTCTGA
This sequence comes from Triticum timopheevii, assembly GCA_963921465.1. Taxonomy (NCBI): domain Eukaryota; kingdom Viridiplantae; phylum Streptophyta; class Magnoliopsida; order Poales; family Poaceae; genus Triticum; species Triticum timopheevii. Next base: position 36,273,240 of record OY997264.1, on the reverse strand, counting down.
ATAAGAAAAACATATCAATTAATAAATAGCCTCGCAAATAAGTACATATGGATTATCTACACTATTAATAGTTTCCTTAGATTCTACACTAATAAGCATGTGATCAAACTCTACACTAAAACATATCATCGACTAGATTCCACACAACATACCATATCATTGGACTGTACACTAAATAATTCCTCGGATAATTTGCATTTGTAAGTATAACATACCATATCATGTCGATCAACCATGGTATTTGTCAAGCAGGTCACGAATGGCACCCCGACAAAGTCAGCACCTGGCGGAATTATGTGCCACAGGTTGGACACCTCCTCCTCACTCAGCCTTGTTCTTTGAGCTACGATGGCTTCATGAAGTGGGTCCTCATCATCTTGATCGAGTGGGTCCTCATTATCTTCATCATCTTCGTCATCTTCATCATTTTCCACCAGGTTGAGATAAATGACAGCTAGCTTGGGTCTTTCTGCTCGGAAGGAGAAGCTGATCAACTCACCACCAGTAAGACGCATGCGAGCGATGAAACGGGCCCATCCATCTCCTCCAATCTGCGACATATTGCGTCCTTTCTCGACCTCCATAGTGTACGGCCCCCCAGGAGCCTCAAATGTCACAGTGTCTCCTGTCAGCTTGTTGAATTTCAACCTCACATTGCATGGGACGATCTGTGTAAAATAAGCAAAATGACACAATGCAATAATGCCAACACTAAAAATAAAATAGTTATTACATTTCATCTAATTTCTTACCGCCGCATGACGAAAACTCGGCTGGAAGTAGATGTCGAACAACTTGCCAGTTGCAAGGCTGCTGGCGCATCTTGACTTGCACAGTCGACATAGTGGTGGTGGTGGTGGCGCCATTTTTCCTAAAGCAATATGAGCAAAGGATTAACGATCAACTAAATCAAAATGTTCTAAGTGAACTAAATCAACTAGCCTACTAAATCAACTAAATCATATCAACTAAATCAAAATGTTGCATATGAACTAGCCTACTAAATCAACTAAATCAAAATGTTCTAAGTCAACTAAATCAACTAGCCTACTAAATCAACTAAATCAAAATGTTCTAAATCAACCAAATCAACTAGCCTACTAAATCAACTAAATCAAAATGTTCTAAATCAACTAAATGAACTAGCCTACTAAATCAACTAAATCAAAATCTTCTAAGTCAACTAAATCAACTAAATGAATTAGCCTACTAAATCAACTAAATCAAAATGTTCTAAGTCAACTAAATCAACTAGCCTACTAAATCAACTAAATTATATCAACTAAATCAAAATGTTGCATATGAGCAGGAGGGAGAAGGAGGGGCGACTCGAGGAGGGAGAAGAGAGTAGGATGGAGGAGGAAGGCGGAGCAAGGAGGGGCCAGCCGGCGCGGCCAGTTGAGGGAGAACGGAGGAGGAAGGCGGAGCGAGGAGGGGCCAGCCGGCGCGGCCAGTTGAGGGAGGACGGAGGAGGAAAGCGGCGCGAGGAGGGGCCGGCCAGCGGCGAGTGGAGAGGGAGGACGGAGGAGGAGGCCGGTACCGAGTCCAGCAAGGAGGAGGATGTGACGGCGCGCGGTGCAGACGGAGGAGGGGCGACGGGGGTGGACCGGCGCGCGGCGCAGATGGAGAGGATTGAGTGGCTGTGTGAGTGGATCGGAATAGAGAAGATGGGGAGATGAATGGCTTAGAAGTAGCGCGCTTTAAGAAAAGACGCTACTGCTAAGCTATCTAGCAGCAGCGCCTTTCACAATAAAGCGCTATTGCTACGTGTTAGCATGTAAAAATAGACTTTGTTCAATATATCAAAAAAACATTGATCATCAACGATCTTTTTGTGTACAATCTGATTTGTTAATATGAGTCCTCACCGGTTTAGGAACAGGTGAAGACTCATATTGCAGCCACAAATTCTACACATAGAGTTCAATGAAGATCAAGTGCTTGTCAAAGTTTGAGAAGTAACATATTTAAGGTGGTAGAAACTCTCTTCATGGAGCGAGGTGGGACTAAATTTTTGTAGGAAGCTTAGCAGTAGCGCTTATCTGAGAAATGCGCTGCTACTATGCTACGTAGCAGTAGCGCGCGTCGCTATAACGCGTTGCTGCTATAACTAGCCTCGCGGCGGCCTCGTGGGAATTATAGCAGCAACGCGTCTTTGAGAGGACGCGCTACTGCTATATTTGTTTTAGCAGCGAGTTTCGTCTGTGCGCGCTACTGCTAGTTAGCAGCAGCGAGTTATTTTGAAGCGCGCTGCTGATAAGATTCCGTGTATAGGCTTTTCCCTAGTAGTGCATGCGTTGGTTGGAGTAGAAGCTTCTGTCGTACCCTTTACATGAGGATTCTTCCGCGGTAGAACAACTCATATTCACCTTGTCACAGGGTGCCGAGCACAACCTGATGACGTATGAGGCGTACGATATCAATGGCTACACATTCTACACCGAGGGAATGGACATGAAGAGCGATGGTTATCAGAACTCCGGGGTAACGATGGAATCCTACACCGCTAACGACAAGGATAGATAGTACGGAAGGACCGAGGAGATCTGGGAGCTGCGCTATGCTGGAGAGAAGGTCCCGATGTTCCGCGTCAGATGGGCCAAGAGCGTCCTAAAAGAAGACCGGTATTTCACCACCATGGTTATACCCGTAGGCATATCCAAGACCGCGGGCGCAAACGTCACCACGAAAAATGAGCCATGGGTACTGGCTTCCCAAGTGGACCAATGCTTCTTCATTACCGACCCGTCATTGACAAGTACGGCGACCCAAAGATCGAACATGACGACGACGATGAAGTAGCAGCATACAGCACAAGAAGAAGCAGGACCACCCTACCTAAAAGACGTCTGTTTCACAGAAGAACTCCATTTGCGAAAAAGAAGGGCAAGAAAATTGTGAACAGATAGCTAGGTAAGATCGATTGTATTTAAATTGTAGCCTTCATTTCTCGATTGTATTTCGACATATTCATAAATGTTTTTTCATGGGCGCTTTTTGAATTCATGAATATTTTTTCAAATTTGATGATATTTTTTCATATTCATAAATGTTTTACCAATTCACAAATGAATGCAACTAAAATTCCAAAAAAAAGACTAGTTATGCTTGGGTATATGTTACTCCCAAAAGCATATAAAGTTTGTCAAATTTGGAGCTATGGATAATTAGTTATGATTTAAACAAGTTTGAACATATTTAAACACAAATAAATATCAAACAACATTTTAAATGTTGTTAACATGGCAACAAACTGCATATTATTTTTCTACATGAAATTCTGAGCATCTAGCATATGTGACATGTTATATTTGGATGCATGGATAAAAAGATATGATTTAAACAAGTGTGAACATATTTAAATACAAATAAATATCAAACAGCATTTTAAATGTTGTTAACATGGCAACAAAATGCATATTATTTTTCTACATGAAATTCTGAGCATCTAGCATATGTGACATGTTATATTTGGATGCATGGATAAAAAGATATGATTTAAACAAGTTTGAACATATTTAAACACAAATAAATATCAAACAACATTTTAAATGTTGTTAACATGGCAACAAACTGCATATTATTTTTCTACATGAAATTCTGAGCATCTAGCATATGTGACATGTTATATTTGGATGCGTGGATAAAAAGATATGATTTAAACAAGTGTGAACATATTTAAACACAAATAAATATCAAACAGCATTTTAAATGTTGTTAACATGGCAACAAACTGCATATTATTTTTCTACATGAAATTCTGAGCATCTAGCATATATGACATGTTATATTTGGATGCATGGATAAAAATATATGATTTAAACAAGTTTGAACATATTTAAACACAAATAAATATCAAACAACATTTTAAATGTTGTTAACATGGCAACAAACTGCATATTATTTTTCTACATGAAATTCTGAGCATCTAGCATATGTGACATGTTATATTCGGATGCATGGATAAAAAGATATGTGCAAATAAAAAAATGCGTAAAAACAAAAATTGGGAAGCCTAAGAATCGAACCCAGGACCTCCTAGTGTGCGGGCTGCATGCTAATCAATCAGGCTAGTGTGTTTGTTCTGATGGAGATACGGTTAGCTGGAATGTAACCTGAGTGCTCGAACTGTAATCAAATTTTTTTTTACTAATGGCGCACCAGTGGGAGGTGCACCATTGCTGTCGTCGTACTTATGGCGCACTAGGGGGAGGTGCGCCATTGCTAACCCTCCCCCACTCCACCTATTCCCCTCTGGCCTCTCTCCCTCCCTCGCCAGATCCTTCACTCGACCTAACTTACGCCGCCGCCCCGCCTTGCTCCGCCCCCTCCGTCCGCCGCGCCTGCACGCCGTCGCCGCCCGTGCCGCCGCGCCGCCGCCCCAGCACGTACGTCCCCTCCCTCCCTTCCCCCTAGCTTCTCCCCCTCCTCCTCTCACCGCCCGTGCCTTCTTCTGCTCGGAAGGTCAAGAAGGCGGCCCCTTCCTCCGGATCGCCGCCCACAGCCTCCTCGACGCCGGCGCCCGAGAAGGCCGTGTCGGCGCCCCCCGCCGCCCTCGCGCCGGACTCGCCGCCCGCGCCCAAGCTCAGGCCCGCCCCCACGCCCTACGAGGCGCACCACCGGCCGACCAAGTCCCAGACGTCCCCGTCCCCGCCGCCGCCGGACTACGCGCCGCCCCCGCCGCCCAAGCCCAAGCCGGAGCTCAGGCTATCCAAGCTCGAGGTATCCCCCTTTTTCTTCCTCTAAATTTTCAAAATTAACAAATGTTCACCGGCTAACATTGTGATAATATCAGTCTGGGTAATGTTAGATTAAGCTGTTGTCGCCCCATGCCATGCATTCGCGTTTATGATTTGTTCCTTATGCTTGCTTGGTTGGGTCTGTGATTGCTCTGCCCTTTTGCAAGTGTTGATGGCATGCCTGCTGTGCTATTATGTGCTGTGCTTCGTACTCTGACAACTTGTAGGTTAAATTTGTTGGAGTAGGATTAGCGTGCACTCATCAGGAGATTGGTGTTCACATGTTGTTCAGTAGTAGTAGCAATTGTCTGCCAGTAAGCCGCGGATGGTGCCGAGGCTCGCGTATGTAAGCCTCTGTTCTCCCTTTCCTCTTCCCCTCCCTCTGTCCTCTCCGTTTTAGGTTACGGCTCCTGATCAAGGTTGCTTCGTTGGACAAAATTGATGGTAGTCAGGAGACTCAGGACACATGTTAGGCATTGCTGTTCAGTAGTGGCACATTGGTCGATTCGATCCTCACATGTAGCGATTATTGTTCGGCTCCGAAGAATTGGGGAAAGGGACTGAATTTAGAACACTTAAGACTGAAAGTATAATGCAAAAAGGTGAAATTTGCACAGTTTGTTTTAGCTACTTAACAGTTTATGTTAAATACCTGATTTAAGTGGCATGCTGTACACGTAGTTATTGTTTCTTAATACTTGGATGGTATGCAGGCCTAAATGTTGGAAAAATACTGAATTTTTTAACACTTAAAGACTAAATTTTAGTGGTATGCAAAACATGTCCTCTGTTTTTGCTTATTTGTGTTAAAAACTGAATTTTAATGTTGTGTAGTACATGTACCTAGTGATTCTTAAACTTACATGTAATATTTTTGGCTACTGTTCAAATGCAAAAAAAAAAGAACTTGTAAAAGCTAACCCTGCCGCTTGTGGTCCAGTTTGCGGCGACAGGGTACCACTTGTGCGTATTTTTGGCCCCTGAATACAGTGATTTGTTGCGTAGGAGTAGCTGTAAATGCTTAAGATTATTTCCCCCACAATGCATAGCAATTGTCTGCCAGCAGTCATGTGGCTTCACATTGTTGGCATCGGTTGCGTTGTGTCACATGGCCCAGATACAAGTTTCGCTTTCTGCATTTTGTGCCGATGAAGTAGATATAGATAGGCTTTGTGCATTTTGTCACATTTGCTTCAAGTAGATAGGCTTTGCTTTGAATGCTTCTGATAATCTGAATGTTGCTGGATAAGAAACATACAAGTTTGGAACTTCTCTCTCTTGTGAGCTTTGCTGTCAAACTGAATGTTGCTGAATAAGAAACATACTACAAGTTTCGGACTTCTCTTATGAAACACAAGCTGCTTCATCTTTTGCTTCGGATCAGATGGAATAACATGATCACGATGTTTCTTTTTAATCAGTAAACCTAGGTGTTCGTCACCTGTGGCCTTAAGATCGATAGAAATGTATGTTGCTATTTTCTGTTGATTCTTTCTGGCCAGTTCATTCATCATTTAGGGCTTGATGTATGGAGGCTTGTCTACTTGCTGCTAATACAACATAATATTTGATATGAGCAGGGTGAACAACCTTCAGGTCCCAGGAATCTACTCAAGGCTGCAGACACTTCTTGTCTCACTTCTTTTATCATCGGTATAATATTCATATTAAGGAGTTTCTATAAGTTCATTGTTCTTATATGCATCATGACTTCTTTTAATGGAAATTAAGAACAGTAAAACTGAGCCTAAACCGAGCTCTCTCACGCCCTCAGTGATTTCGGCCGTCGGATCTCGCGTTTGAATCATTTCTGACCGTCAAATCTTTGTTTCAGCACAGTTTACCGCGACCTGGGCCTCATGTCCTAATGGGCAGCTATTCTGGGGACTTTTTTGAAGGTCTGTGGTTGATTGGGCCTTGTTGGCCCATTTATCCTCCAGTGCTGGATACAAGCCCAGGCGACGAGAGCTGCGAGGACCAAACTGAGGCGACGCGAGGGAAGGGATCCGTCCCGAGAGGGGATGAAGCCGATGTGACACGTGCGATGGAACCGGCGGTCGAGGGAATCCAGCCGACGTGAGCTGCGATCGAGGGGATCCACGTCCCGCACTCACTGATCCCCTCCGTTACCGCAGAAGCAATCCTCTTCGCTCTCGCCTCGCGTTCCAGTGGGTTGCGCCCGCGTCGCCTCCGCCATCCCCGCAGGTTCTTTCTTCTCTGCCAACCTCCTTTCATGTAGCCTATGGCTTCTATCGTCCTTGCTGCTGCCGCAGATTTTATTTTCTCTTGCCTTTACTCGTGGTTCACTTGACTCCAAGGCGGCGAAACCCTAGACGGCGTGAGACGATGGTGACCTCTTGTGGTGGTGTGAAGTGACGAACATATAGCCCAGTCCCTCTCGATCCCTCTCCTCCCGCGGCGTGAATCGTTGTATTCTGCCACCATGGTATTGTCTGTACGTCCCCTTACTTGAAGAGATTTCTTTTTCCGAGTTTGTCACCTCAAGATTTAGTGATGATTCCAGTCAGATTGGTTTGCTGCATACTTAATCACCATCCAGTAGATGAATTATTATTTGTTTTCTCCATATACGATGTCGTTCATCTTGTCCAACTTTCTACACCAATTGTTGATTTGTGTGCCAGGTTACTGTCGTGGTTGCGCCGGCATCTCCGCTCCAGTCAGTCACATTCTGCAATGATGCACACATCCTCAAGTCTGTGAAGCGAACCTGGTAAGCGAATTAGAAGCGCATTTTTTAATCCTATCACATGCGCAATCTCATCAGTGGTTAATTTTCCATTATCGGGGTCAAGAGCTTCTTGGTCAGCTTTGATAATGAGGATCTTATGGATGCCACCAATGCATGCATAATAAATAAACATATTTGATGATCTCTTCTTGAACCGAGCAGCCTCCCTAGATGAAATCAATAAACTAGAGCACTCCAATATATCTGCCACTTAGCCCTTGAAACCAGTACGACTACTAGCCAAATACACTCAGAACATAGAGCTCTAAAATCTACGGTAATTATGTCACATGGTAAGTACTAAAACACAAAGTTTTTTAATTTTTCACTAAATATGTATTATTTTAAGAACTCAAATCATCCTATTGTTGCAAAGTTGTGAAGTATATATCTGATAGCTTATGGTTGTTCAAAAACTAAGACCATGATCTATCCTAAATGTGAGATTTCATTGTGAATTAGTTGGTTGGATTAATTCTTTTGTTCTGCTGCAGCTTACTTTTAAATAATGGCAATTTGTGTCCAGAGCCCTTCGCTGTCAACAAACTGTATGTAGACACTCAGGTGGACGCAGCCGCTCAGCCCTAATTTGATATGTTTGGTAACGATTCTCGGTATGTATTTATATCAGCCAGAACATCTTATATCGGTGTCTTCTCATGATATTTGTACCTTACAAAGATTTTGTCTTGATGATTAAATTTTACCAGGTTCTTTCCTATTTTTACCATTCAGTTATTACAGTTGTGTGTCCTTAAAACATACTCAATCCATTCCTAAACATACTCCCTCCTTATATTTAGGAACGGAGGGAGTATATGGCTTGCCAATCACATCATGATTACATATATCTATATATGTTGTTTGCTGTTGGAGAAAATAAATTTGCAGTCTATTGATTGAGTGCATGGCAGTAATGATTTCCCACCATCATATCCCATTCCTTATTAGCTATTTGTTGGTAATCTTATGTGTTGATTTGCTCTTTCAATTTTTCAAGTTACTTCCTAATTTATGTGTAACACAGATGAAGTGCTCTTTGACTGATATAACAAGGGAACATCCACGTCTAATTTGTTCTCGACATATTTGGTTTATAGCTTGCTGATCATGCCATTTTTTATTTGTGATATTTGAATTTTTCCCCCTTCTCAAACTTACATTTTATTGGGATTGCATTATGCTCAATGAATTTGATAGAAGTATACACAGAGGACGCCAAACAGGGAAACAAAGTACACACTCGATCTTTGTCAAGGATATATAGGGCAAAAATTCCTCTTATAGATCTCCTGCTTGTATTTATTGCAATAAGATTTTTGTTGCCATTTGGAATCTTATTCCAGGATCCATGTTAATATCATTGATTTTTCCCCCGAGGCTTGTTGGATGACTGGAGTATTACCTCTCCAGGAGCCACACATATTTATTTTTCTGCAGTTTATGTCTTGGTACTGATTAGTTGCACTCTGTGAACATGGTTGACTATGCTGTTATACCAAGCCCATTTGTATCCATGAAACTTGAGTTTTCCCTTGAATATTATATATATGTTTGCCTTTATCCAAATTTAAAGTGTTTTAGGTGACATTTATTTACAATTTTTAATTATAATTTCATCGTATAAATAGACGGGCGCGGCAACGCGCGCCGTCAATGATCTAGTTTACAGTATGTTTGAGGGTGAACATTAAGCAATGAATGTTGTCAAACAAATTAAGAATCTTTTTAATTTATGTATTTACTATTTTTTTATTTTACTGCTCAAGATGGTGTATTTGAGCTCGGGAGCAGAGACTCCACGTCCTGAACTCCTGATTTGTTCCTGTATGCATGGTGTGCATATACTATTTGCCTATTTGGTAAAAAAATAGTTTAGTTGCATATTTGGTATGCTTGTCATGTCACTTGTAGTACAAGCTTAGTTAGGAGTACTCCATCTAGTAGTAATTAATTTGTGTGGCTGTGGAAGTCACTTGCTTTGGCATAGTAATGTTTTTATTCCAGTATTATTTTGTGGTGGTGTGGGTAGCAAGGTGCATGCTACTTGTGATGATGCTACTTGTGATCTTCTGAAATGTCGACCCATTGGCGACTTCATTACGCGGGGACAATGATATTGCAGGTACCCCGAGAGACCCTTGAGTTTGCCGGAATGTCGATTAACTTCCGTTCCGGCAAATTCGGGTACTCCATATGTCCTATTTTCAGCAAAGGTCATGCTGAAATTTTCCGTGAATTTTAGCATGACTTGCTAAAAATCGGACATATGGGGTACTTGCGACTAATGCATGGGCCGGGGTATCTTAGTACTTAGTTAAGTAGGATCAACTGCCCCTTTATTGTTGCTGCATTAAACCATAGGTGGCAATAGAGCCAAGTGATTAGGCCCAACTTAGAATTCTCCTTAGCATCGATAAACCCTAGATGATAAACCCAACATAGGTGGCAATAGAGCCAAGTGATTAGTGCCAAGTGATTTGGCCCAACCTAGGGTGCCTCGGCATCGATAAACCCTAAATGATGAAAACTTAACTTAGCATTTAGGGTGCCACGGCGTCGACAAACCCTAAATGATGAAACCTTGGCTTCTATAGGATGCCTCGGTGTCGATGAGAACCTAAATGATGTACGCTTAGGCTTTTAGGGTGCCTCGGCGTCGACAAACCCTAAATAATAAAAGCTTAGCTTTTAGGATGCCTCGGTGTCGACAAACCCTAAATGATGAGACCATGATCTTGTTCCTTGACAATAACCAACTTTTTGACCAAACTTTTTTTCCTATTTAGAGCGAAACATGACCCACAACGATGAGGCCGGCGGTTCGGGCGGCAAGCAATTCTGGGAGCTGTCCCAGGAGTTGGAGGAAGAACCTCACCGCTATGAGGACGCCGCGGAAGACACTGATCCTGACTACACAACCCCTAGTGGCGTCGGGGATGACACCACTGATGGTGCCGCCGAGGATGCCACCACTGATGATGGCGGCGCACGCACAGATGGCAGCCAACTGAAGAGGCAACGGAAGGACCGGCGCCCGAACGTGCTCGGCACCGTCAAGGAGGAATTTACTGAAGTGAACTCCGACGGGCATCCGACGACGCCCAAAGAAGTAGTCAAGGGGTACTCGGTTCAGCTCGGGTGCATTCTTCGGAGCACCATCTCAATCAACACCGAGAACCTAAGGCATAAGGACCGAGGGAATTTGCGCAGCCTCCTCTTCACGAAGCTGCACGAGCGATACAAGTTCCCTGCTGAATTTGCAAACACACGCCTCTCAAGGAACAAAGTGAACAGTGCCGCCCTCACGAGGATGAGCATGGCCCTGTCTACTTGGAGAAGCACGGTGAAGGCAATGATTGAAAAAGGTGATAGTTATGAGAAGATCAAGGCAAAATATCCTTTGATGAGCAAAGATCACTACAAGGAGTTCAAGATCAAGTGCGAGAGCATCGCAACCTCCGAATCAAGTCAGTGGGGGAAAGAAATGCGGCAGTTGAACTTAGGGGTCCACCAACTCGGTCCCGGCGGTTACAGAGTGACGGAGCCTATATGGGACAAGGAGGACGCGGAGCGTGCCGAGCAAGGCCTACCGCCCCACTTCGAGAAATACCGTGACAAGCAGACCAGGAACTTTCTCAGGGCCCGGTACAAGGAGAACCCGGTAACAAAGGAGCTTACCACGGATCCGAAGACCAGGGCGCTCGATCTTGTTCTGGTAAGGAATACACCCCCGCGTAATTAGCACCATATGGTTGCATTCTAATTAATCCCCAATATTTCTAAATGATTCACGTTCCTTCCGCAGGACACTGAAAGCAGTAGCGCGGGGTCGTCTCAGAGCTCCCCTCTCGACACCCCTTTAAATAGGGCATTGAACATAATGAAAAACAAGGATAATCTCAGTAAGCCGACGTCAGCTGGTCGTGTGGCCGGCAAAGGCTTGTCCACAAAATGGTCGTCATACTATACCGCTGGTGGGCGAAAGGAGAAAAAGACCAGCTTGGAAAGCCAGTCATGTGAGGTTGAAGCACTCAAGGCACAAGTGGCGCGAATTCCGGAGATTGTCCAAGAGCAAGTGCAACAACAACTGGGAACGACGCTCACCGCCATGGTGCCTACGTTGATTCATGGGCTGACGACGTGGATTGCGGGCGGCCAACAGGGGCCTCCCCCGGTTCCCAGCTTCACGGCCAGCAACTCGCACAACGCGCAGGCGGCACCATTGGTGTCTCCGGCGGAGGCGGTATTCGTGTCTCCGGCGCCGGCACAGGCATTGGAGCTTAATGCACCCGGGTGTACGCCGGCCGGCACCTCGCCAGCAAGCGGCCCCTCCGTCAGTTGCACGCCCGCCGTTGGCGGTGCCTCGACATTAGCCGAGCTCGATGGCATCACGGTAACTAAGCCTCTCGGCCGATGACTTCATCTCCTTGCCTTTGACTGGGTATCCTTGACGCCCTACATGTTTTCGCAGGGTGCCGCCGATGTTCCTTGCACTCTCCTGCACTTCATGGGCGGCGAGTTGGTCGATGTCGCCAAGGGCAGAATCGTTAAACCAGGCAACCCCGTGTTTCACGGTAATCCGATGCCACCCACCTTGTATAGGGTTGAACTGGTTCAGGTGCTGCCAGGCCATGATGAGCTGTTACCTCCGATTCGACCTGCTGGGGCCGACGAAGAAGATGAGATGATCCTCAGCGCCTGCGTAAGTTGGCCCCTGCTTTGGCCGAAGAGCCAGATTCGTTTGGGGGCGGGGGACACCACCCCACAGACAAGACCGCCAGTCGTGCCGGCGCCAAGCCATGGCAAGAACGCCGCAATGCTACCGGACATGCCGGACATCCCTATGGCACAGGATCCGGACATGCATATGGCACAGGATCCGGACGACATCGACAACGACGATGGTACATTTACCAACGTTGATAAGTACTTTGCCGAACCTGGGTACGCTGCTGAGTTCTGCGGGCCACCTTCTCAAGAACCCAACCAAGACGACCGCGATCTAGCTGGTACGATGGAGAAATCCAATTGCAACAGGCATCGTCTGGCGTTCAGTTCTCAGGAGACGCCTCCAGCTCCCGCCTTCACCGAGCCTTAGATAGCTGAGGTGCCAAATATTATCAGCCCCAACACGCTCAAGAAGGCGGTCTGTGAGCAGAACTCGGTCCCATTACAGCAGATCAAGAAGAAGGGATGAAAACGGAAGACTAACAAGGGCGCCAGTGCGAGCCAGCCGGCACCGAGTACGATCCGTGCTCAGGACGGGCCACCTTCACCTAAGGATATCTCGAGGAGGGTGCATGTGGCGGGTAGGGCGATGCTACCGACAAATATGCTCAATGCTGCAACCGGTGCTATGCGAAGTCTGCATGACAGTGTTCTTTCTTTGGAGAAGCGGCATCTCTCCCAGAATGATGTGGCATACCCGATTTTCGTGGCCAAGGTGCCAGAGGGCAAGGGCTTTGTGGATAGCTCCATCGGGGGTACGACCGTTCTGTGGTTTGATGACATCTTTGCTATGTTTAACCATCATCCGCTGCACTACCCCTTCGTTCGGCTGTTTTCGCTGAGTATGGAGATGCGGATCATTCGAGACAAGACCCGTGATAGTCGACCCCTTCTACACTAAAACATATGATCGACTAGATTCCACACAACATACCATATCATTGGACTGTACACTAAATAATTCATCGGATAATTTGCATTTGTAAGTATAACATACCATATCATGTCGATCAACCATGGTATTTGTCAAGCGGGTCACGAATGGCACCCCGACAAAGTCAGCACCTGGCGGAATTATGTGCCACAGGTTGGACACCTCCTCCTCACTCAGCCTTGTTCTTTGAGCTACGATGGCTTCATGAAGTGGGTCCTCATCATCTTGATCGAGTGGGTCCTCATTATCTTCATCATCTTCGTCATCTTCATCATCTTCCACCAGGTTGAGATAAATGACAGCTAGCTTGGGTCTTTCTGCTCGGAAGGAGAAGCTGATCAACTCACCACCAGTAAGACGCATGCGAGCGATGAAACGGGCCCATCCATCTCCTCCAATCTGCGACATATTGCGTCCTTTCTCGACCTCCATAGTGTACGGCCCCCCAGGAGCCTCAAATGTCACAGTGTCTCCTGTCAGCTTGTTGAATTTCAACCTCACATTGCATGGGACGATCTGTGTAAAATAAGCAAAATGACACAATGCAATAATGCCAACACTAAAAATAAAATAGTTATTACATTTCATCTAATTTCTTACCGCCGCGTGACGAAAACTCGGCTGGAAGTAGATGCCGAACAACTTGCCAGTTGCAAGGCTGCTGGCGCATCTTGACTTGCACAGTCGACATAGTGGTGGTGGTGGTGGCGCCATTTTTCCTAAAGCAATATGAGCAAAGGATTAACGATCAACTAAATCAAAATGTTCTAAGTGAACTAAATCAACTAGCCTACTAAATCAACTAAATCATATCAACTAAATCAAAATGTTGCATATGAACTAGCCTACTAAATCAACTAAATCAAAATGTTCTAAGTCAACTAAATCAACTAGCCTACTAAATCAACTAAATCAAAATGTTCTAAATCAACCAAATCAACTAGCCTACTAAATCAACTAAATCAAAATGTTCTAAATCAACTAAATGAACTAGCCTACTAAATCAACTAAATCAAAATCTTCTAAGTCAACTAAATCAACTAAATGAATTAGCCTACTAAATCAACTAAATCAAAATGTTCTAAGTCAACTAAATCAACTAGCCTACTAAATCAACTAAATTATATCAACTAAATCAAAATGTTGCATATGAGCAGGAGGGAGAAGGAGGGGCGACTCGAGGAGGGAGAAGAGAGTAGGATGGAGGAGGAAGGCGGAGCAAGGAGGGGCCAGTCGGCGCGGCCAGTTGAGGGAGAACGGAGGAGGAAGGCGGAGCGAGGAGGGGCCAGCCGGCGCGGCCAATTGAGGGAGGACGGAGGAGGAAAGCGGCACGAGGAGGGGCCAGCCAGCGGCGAGTGGAGAGGGAGGACGGAGGAGGAGGCCGGTACCGAGTCCAGCAAGGAGGAGGATGTGACGGCGCGCGGTGCAGACGGAGGAGGGGCGACGGGGGTGGACCGGCGTGCGGCGCAGATGGAGAGGATTGAGTGGCTGTGTGAGTGGATCGGAATAGAGAAGATGGGGAGATTAATGGCTTAGAAGTAGCGCGCTTTAAGAAAAGACGCTACTGCTAAGCTATCTAGCAGCAGCGCCTTTCACAATAAAGCGCTACTGCTACGTGTTAGCATGCAAAAATAGACTTTGTTCAATATATCAAAAAAACATTGATCATCAACGATCTTTTTGTGTACAATCTGATTTGTTAATATGAGTCCTCACCGGTTTAGGAACAGGTGAAGACTCATATTGCAGCCACAAATTCTACACATAGAGTTCAATGAAGATCAAGTGCTTGTCAAAGTTTGAGAAGTAACATATTTAAGGTGGTAGAAACTCTCTTCACGGAGCGAGGTGGGACTAAATTTTTGTAGGAAACTTAGCAGTAGCGCTTATCTGAGAAATGCGCTGCTACTATGCTACGTAGCAGTAGCGCGCGTCGCTATAACGCGTTGCTGCTATAACTAGCCTCGCGGCGGCCTCGTGGGAATTATAGCAGCAACGCGTCTTTGAGAGGACGCGCTACTGCTATATTTGTTTTAGCAGCGAGTTTCGTCTATGCGCGCTACTGCTAGTTAGCAGCAGCGAGTTATTTTGAAGCGCGCTGCTGATAAGATTCCGTGTATAGGCTTTTCCCTAGTAGTGCACGCGTTGGTTGGAGTAGAAGCTTCTGTCGTACCCTTTACATGAGGATTCTTCCGCGGTAGAACAACTCATATTCACCTTGTCACAGGGCGCCGAGCACAATCTGATGACGTATGAGGCATACGATATCAATGGCTACACATTCTACACCGAGGGAATGGACATGAAGAGCGATGGTTATCAGAACTCCGGGGTAACGATGGAATCCTACACCGCTAACGACAAGGATAGATAGTACGGAAGGACCGAGGAGATCTGGGAGCTGAGCTATGCTGGAGAGAAGGTCCCGATGTTCCGCGTCAGATGGGCCAAGAGCGTCCTAAAAGAAGACCGGTATTTCACCACCATGGTTATACCCATAGCCAAATCCAAGACCGCGGGCGCAAACGTCACCACGAAAAATGAGCCATGGGTACTGGCTTCCCAAGTGGACCAATGCTTCTTCATTACCGACCCGTCAAAGCCCAGTCGTGTTGTCGTGAGGAGAGGCAAAAAGAAGATCACCGGAATGGATGGAGTAGCCAATGAGCAAGACATTGACAAGTACGGCGACCCAAAGATCGAACATGACGACGACGATGAAGTAGCAGCATACACCACAAGAAGAAGCAGGACCACCCTACCTAAAAGACGTCTGTTTCACAAAAGAACTCCATTTGCGAAAAAGAAGGGCAAGAAAATTGTGAACAGATAGCTAGGTAAGATCGATTGTATTTAAATTGTAGCCTTCATTTCTCGATTGTATTTCGACATATTCATAAATGTTTTTTCATGGGCACTTTTTGAATTCATGAATATTTTTTCAAATTTGATGATATTTTTTCATATTCATAAATGTTTTACCAATTCACAAATGAATACAACTAAAAATCCAAAAAAAGACTAGTTATGCTTGGGTATATGTTACTCCCAAAAGCATGTAAAGTTTGTCAAATTTGGAGCTATGGATAATTAGTTATGATTTAAACAAGTTTGAACATATTTAAACACAAATAAATATCAAACAGCATTTTAAATGTTGTTAACATGGCAACAAACTGCATATTATTTTTCTACATGAAATTCTGAGGATCTAGCATATGTGACATGTTATATTTGGATGCATGGATAAAAAGATATGATTTAAACAAGTGTGAACATATTTAAACACAAATAAATATGAAACAGCATTTTAAATGTTGTTAACATGGCAACAAACTGCATATTATTTTTCTACATGAAATTCTGAGCATCTAGCATATGTGACATGTTATATTTGGATGCATGGATAAAAAGATATGATTTAAACAAGTTTGAACATATTTAAACACAAATAAATATCAAACAACATTTTAAATGTTGTTAACATGGCAACAAACTGCATATTATTTTTCTACATGAAATTCTGAGCATCTAGCATATGTGACATGTTATATTTGGATGCATGGATAAAAAGATATGATTTAAACAAGTTTGAACATATTTAAACACAAATAAATATCAAACAACATTTTAAATGTTGTTAACATGGCAACAAACTGCATATTATTTTTCTACATGAAATTCTGAGCATCTAGCATATGTGACATGTTATATTTGGATGCATGGATAAAAAGATATGATTTAAACAAGTGTGAACATATTTAAACACAAATAAATATCAAACAGCATTTTAAATGTTGTTAACATGGCAACAAACTGCATATTATTTTTCTACATGAAATTCTGAGCATCTAGCATATATGACATGTTATATTTGGATGCATGGATAGAAATATATGATTTAAACAAGTTTGAACATATTTAAACACAAATAAATATCAAACAACATTTTAAATGTTGTTAACATGGCAACAAACTGCATATTATTTTTCTACATGAAATTCTGAGCATCTAGCATATGTGACATGTTATATTCGGATGCATGGATAAAAAGATATGTGCAAAGAAAAAAATGCGTAAAAACAAAAATTGGGAAGCCTAAGAATCGAACCCAGGACCTCCTAGTGTGTGTGCTGCATGCTGATCAATCAGGCTAGTGTGTGTGTTCTGATGGAGATACGGTTAGGTGGAATATAACCTGAGTGCTCGAACTGTAATCAATTTTTTTTTACTAATGGCGAACCAGTGGGAGGTGCACCATTGCTGTCGTCATACTTATGGCGCACTAGGGGGAGGTGCGCCATTGCTAACCCTCCTCCACTCCACCTATTCCCCTCTGGCCTCTCTCCCTCCCTCGCCAGATCCTTCACTCGACCTAACTTACGCCGCCGCCCCGCCTTGCTCCGCCCCCTCCGTCCGCCGCGCCTGCACGCCGTCGCCGCCCGTGCCGCCGCGCCGCCGCCCCAGCACGTACGTCCCCTCCCTCCCTTCCCCCTAGCTTCTCCTCCTCCTCCTCTCACCGCCCGTGCCTTCTTCTGCTCGGAAGGTCAAGAAGGCGGCCCCTTCCTCCGGATCGCCGCCCACAGCCTCCTCGACGCCGGCGCCCGAGAAGGCCGTGTCGGCGCCCCCCGCCGCCCTCGCGCCGGACTCGCCGCCCGCGCCCAAGCTCAGGCCCGCCCCCACGCCCTACGAGGCGCACCACCGGCCGACCAAGTCCCAGACGTCCCCGTCCCCACCGCCGCCGGACTACACGCCGCCCCCGCCGCCCAAGCCCAAGCCGGAGCTCAGGCTATCCAAGCTCGAGGTATCCCCCTTTTTCTTCCTCTAAATTTTCAAAATTAACAAATGTTCACCGGCTAACATTGTGATAATATCAGTCTGGGTAATGTTAGATTAAGCTGTTGTCGCCCCATGCCATGCATTCGCGTTTATGATTTGTTCCTTATGCTTGCTTGGTTGGGTCTGTGATTGCTCTGCCCTTTTGCAAGTGTTGATGGCATGCCTGCTGTGCTATTATGTGCTGTGCTTCGTACTCTGACAACTTGTAGGTTAAATTTGTTGGAGTAGGATTAGCGTGCACTCATCAGGAGATTGGTGTTCACATGTTGTTCAGTAGTAGTAGCAATTGTCTGCCAGTAAGCCGCGGATGGTGCCGAGGCTCGCGTATGTAAGCCTCTGTTCTCCCTTTCCTCTTCCCCTCCCTCTGTCCTCTCCGTTTTAGGTTACGGCTCCTGATCAAGGTTGCTTCGTTGGACAAAATTGATGGTAGTCAGGAGACTCAGGACACATGTTAGGCATTGCTGTTCAGTAGTGGCACATTGGTCGATTCGATCCTCACATGTAGCGATTATTGTTCGGCTCCGAAGAATTGGGGAAAGGGACTGAATTTAGAACACTTAAGACTGAAAGTATAATGCAAAAAGGTGAAATTTGCACAGTTTGTTTTAGCTACTTAACAGTTTATGTTAAATACCTGATTTAAGTGGCATGCTGTACACGTAGTTATTGTTTCTTAATACTTGGATGGTATGCAGGCCTAAATGTTGGAAAAATACTGAATTTTTTAACACTTAAAGACTAAATTTTAGTGGTATGCAAAACATGTCCTCTGTTTTTGCTTATTTGTGTTAAAAACTGAATTTTAATGTTGTGTAGTACATGTACCTAGTGATTCTTAAACTTACATGTAATATTTTTGGCTACTGTTCAAATGCAAAAAAAAAAAAAGAACTTGTAAAAGCTAACCCTGCCGCTTGTGGTCCAGTTTGCGGCGACAGGGTACCACTTGTGCGTATTTTTGGCCCCTGAATACAGTGATTTGTTGCGTAGGAGTAGCTGTAAATGCTTAAGATTATTTCCCCCACAATGCATAGCAATTGTCTGCCAGCAGTCATGTGGCTTCACATTGTTGGCATCGGTTGCGTTGTGTCACATGGCCCAGATACAAGTTTCGCTTTCTGCATTTTGTGCCGATGAAGTAGATATAGATAGGCTTTGTGCATTTTGTCACATTTGCTTCAAGTAGATAGGCTTTGCTTTGAATGCTTCTGATAATCTGAATGTTGCTGGATAAGAAACATACAAGTTTGGAACTTCTCTCACTTGTGAGCTTTGCTGTCAAACTGAATGTTGCTGAATAAGAAACATACTACAAGTTTGGGACTTCTCTTATGAAACACAAGCTGCTTCATCTTTTGCTTTGGATCAGATGGAATAACATGATCACGATGTTTCTTTTTAATCAGTAAACCTAGGTGTTCGTCACCTGCGGCCTTAAGATCGATAGAAATGTATGTTGCTATTTTCTGTTGATTCTTTCTGGCCAGTTCATTCATCATTTAGGGCTTGATGTATGGAGGCTTGTCTACTTGCTGCTAATACAACATAATATTTGATATGAGCAGGGTGAACAACCTTCAGGTCCCAGGAATCTACTCAAGGCTGCAGACACTTCTTGTCTCACTTCTTTTATCATCGGTATAATATTCATATTAAGGAGTTTCTATAAGTTCGTTGTTCTTATATGCATCATGACTTTTTTTAATGGAAATTAAGAACAGTAAAACTGAGCCTAAACCGAGCTCTCTCACGCCCTCAGTGATTTCGGCCGTCGGATCTCGCGTTTGAATCATTTCTGACCGTCAAATCTTTGTTTCAGCGCAGTTTACCGCGACCTGGGCCTCATGTCCTAATGGGCAGCTATTCTGGGGACTTTTTTGAAGGTCTGTGGTTGATTGGGCCTTGTTGGCCCATTTATCCTCCAGTGCTGGATACAAGCCCAGGCGACGAGAGCTGCGAGGACCAAACTGAGGCGACGCGAGGGAAGGGATCCGTCCCGAGAGGGGATGAAGCCGATGTGACACGTGCGATGGAACCGGCGGTCGAGGGAACCCAGCCGACGTGAGCTGCGATCGAGGGGATCCACGTCCCGCACTCACTGATCCCCTCCGTTACCGCAGAAGCAATCCTCTTCGCTCTCGCCTCGCGTTCCAGTGGGTTGCGCCCGCGTCGCCTCCGCCATCCCCGCAGGTTCTTTCTTCTCTGCCAACCTCCTTGCATGTAGCCTATGGCTTCTATCGTCCTTGCTGCTGCCGCAGATTTTATTTTCTCTTGCCTTTACTCGTGGTTCACTTGACTCCAAGGCGGCGAAACCCTAGACGGCGTGAGACGATGGTGACCTCTTGTGGTGGTGTGAAGTGACGAACATATAGCCCAGTCCCTCTCGATCCCTCTCCTCCCGCGGCGTGAATCGTTGTATTCTGCCACCATGGTATTGTCTGTACGTCCCCTTACTTGAAGAGATTTCTTTTTCCGAGTTTGTCACCTCAAGATTTAGTGATGATTCCAGTCAGATTGGTTTGCTGCATACTTAATCACCATCCAGTAGATGAATTATTATTTGTTTTCTCCATATACGATGTCATTCATCTTGTCCAACTTTCTACACCAATTGTTGATTTGTGTGCCAGGTTACTGTCGTGGTTGCGCCGGCATCTCCGCTCCAGTCAGTCACATTCTGCGATGATGCACACATCCTCAAGTCTGTGAAGCGAACCTGGTAAGCGAATTAGAAGCGCATTTTTTAATCCTATCACATGCGCAATCTCATCAGTGGTTAATTTTCCATTATCGGGTTCAAGAGCTTCTTGGTCAGCTTTGATAATGAGGATCTTATGGATGCCACCAATGCATGCATAATAAATAAACATATTTGATGATCTCTTCTTGAACCGAGCAGCCTCCCTAGATGAAATCAATAAACTAGAGCACTCCAATATATCTGCCACTTAGCCCTTGAAACCAGTACGACTACTAGCCAAATACACTCAGAACATAGAGCTCTAAAATCTACGGTAATTATGTCACATGGTAAGTACTAAAACACAAAGTTTTTTAATTTTTCACTAAATATGTATTATTTTTAAGAACTCAAATCATCATATTGTTGCAAAGTTGTGAAGTATATATCTGATAGCTTATGGTTGTTCAAAAACTAAGACCATGATCTATCCTAAATGTGAGATTTCATTGTGAATTAGTTGGTTGGATTAATTCTTTTGTTCTGCTGCAGCTTACTTTTAAATAATGGCAATTTGTGTCCAGAGCCCTTCGCTGTCAACAAACTGTATGTAGACACTCAGGTGGACGCAGCCGCTCAGCCCTAATTTGATATGTTTGGTAACGATTCTCGGTATGTATTTATATCAGCCAGAACATCTTATATCGGTGTCTTCTCATGATATTTGTACCTTACAAAGATTTTGTCTTGATGATTAAATTTTACCAGGTTCTTTCCTATTTTTACCATTCAGTTATTACAGGTGTGTCCTTAAAACATACTCAATCCATTCCTAAACATACTCCCTCCTTATATTTAGGAACGGAGGGAGTATATGGCTTGCCAATCACATCATGATTACATATATCTATATATGTTGTTTGCTGTTGGAGAAAATAAATTTGCAGTCTATTGATTGAGTGCATGGCAGTAATGATTTCCCACCATCATATCCCATTCCTTATTAGCTATTTGTTGGTAATCTTATGTGTTGATTTGCTCTTTCAATTTTTCAAGTTACTTCCTAATTTATGTGTAACACAGATGAAGTGCTCTTTGACTGATATAACAAGGGAACATCCACGTCTAATTTGTTCTCGACATATTTGGTTTATAGCTTGCTGATCATGCCATTTTTTATTTGTGATATTTGAATTTTTCCCCCTTCTCAAACTTACATTTTATTGGGATTGCATTATGCTCAATGAATTTGATAGAAGTATACACAGAGGACGCCAAACAGGGAAACAAAGTACACACTCGATCTTTGTCAAGGATATATAGGGCAAAAATTCCTCTCATAGATCTCCTGCTTGTATTTATTGCAATAAGATTTTTGTTGCCATTTGGAATCTTATTCCAGGATCCATGTTAATATCATTGATTTTTCCCCCGAGGCTTGTTGGATGACTGGAGTATTACCTCTCCAGGAGCCACACATATTTATTTTTCTGCAGTTTATGTCTTGGTACTGATTAGTTGCACTCTGTGAACATGGTTGACTATGCTGTTATACCAAGCCCATTTGTATCCATGAAACTTGAGTTTTCCCTTGAATATTATATATATGTTTGCCTTTATCCAAATTTAATGTGTTTTAGGTGACATTTATTTACAATTTTTAATTATAATTTTATCGTATAAATAGACGGGCGCTGCAACGCGCGCCGTCAATGATCTAGTTTACAGTATGTTTGAGGGTGAACATTAAGCAATGAATGTTGTCAAACAAATTAAGAATCTTTTTAATTTATGTATTTACTATTTTTTTATTTTACTGATCAAGATGGTGTATTTGAGCTCGGGAGCAGAGACTCCACGTCCTGAACTCCTGATTTGTTCCTCTATGCATGGTGTGCATATACTATTTGCCTATTTGGTAAAAAAATAGTTTAGTTGCATATTTGGTATGCTTGTCATGTCACTTGTAGTACAAGCTTAGTTAGGAGTACTCCATCTAGTAGTAATTAATTTGTGTGGCCGTGGAAGTCACTTGCTTTGGCATAGTAATGTTTTTATTCCAGTATTATTTTGTGGTGGTGTGGGTAGCAAGGTGCATGCTACTTGTGATGATGCTACTTGTGATCTTCTGAAATGTCGACCCATTGGCGACTTCATTACGCGGGGACAATGATATTGCAGGTACCCCGAGAGACCCTTGAGTTTGCCGGAATGTCGATTAACTTCCGTTCCGGCAAATTCGGGTACTCCATATGTCCTATTTTCAGCAAAGGTCATGCTGAAATTTTCCGTGAATTTTAGCATGACTTGCTAAAAATCGGACATATGGGGTACTTGCGACTAATGCATGGGCCGGGGTATCTTAGTACTTAGTTAAGTAGGATCAACTGCCCCTTTATTGTTGCTGCATTAAACCATAGGTGGCAATAGAGCCAAGTGATTAGGCCCAACTTAGAATTCTCCTTAGCATCGATAAACCCTAGATGATAAACCCAACATAGGTGGCAATAGAGCCAAGTGATTAGTGCCAAGTGATTTGGCCCAACCTAGGGTGCCTCGGCATCGATAAACCCTAAATGATGAAAACTTAACTTAGCATTTAGGGTGCCACGGCGTCGACAAACCCTAAATGATGAAACCTTGGCTTCTATAGGATGCCTCGGTGTCGATGAGAACCTAAATGATGTACGCTTAGGCTTTTAGGGTGCCTCGGCGTCGACAAACCCTAAATAATAAAAGCTTAGCTTTTAGGATGCCTCGGTGTCGACAAACCCTAAATGATGAGACCATGATCTTGTTCCTTGACAATAACCAACTTTTTGACCAAACTTTTTTTCCTATTTAGAGCGAAACATGGCCCACAACGATGAGGCCGGCGGTTCGGGCGGCAAGCAATTCTGGGAGCTGTCCCAGGAGTTGGAGGAAGAACCTCACCGCTATGAGGACGCCGCGGAAGACACTGATCCTGACTACACAACCCCTAGTGGCGTCGGGGATGACACCACTGATGGTGCCGCCGAGGATGCCACCACTGATGATGGCGGCGCACGCACAGATGGCAGCCAACTGAAGAGGCAACGGAAGGACCGGCGCCCGAACGTGCTCGGCACCGTCAAGGAGGAATTTACTGAAGTGAACTCCGACGGGCATCCGACGATGCCCAAAGAAGTAGTCAAGGGGTACTCGGTTCAGCTCGGGTGCATTCTTCGGAGCACCATCTCAATCAACACCGAGAACCTAAGGCATAAGGACCGAGGGAATTTGCGCAGCCTCCTCTTCACGAAGCTGCACGAGCGATACAAGTTCCCTGCTGAATTTGCAAACACACGCCTCTCAAGGAACAAAGTGAACAGTGCCGCCCTCACGAGGATGAGCATGGCCCTGTCTACTTGGAGAAGCACGGTGAAGGCAATGATTGAAAAAGGTGATAGTTATGAGAAGATCAAGGCAAAATATCCTTTGATGAGCAAAGATGACTACAAGGAGTTCAAGATCAAGTGTGAGAGCATCGCAACCTCCGAATGAAGTCAGTGGGGGAAAGAAATGCGGCAGTTGAACTTAGGGGTCCACCAACTCGGTCCCGGCGGTTACAGAGTGACGGAGCCTATATGGGACAAGGAGGACGCGGAGCGTGCCGAGCAAGGCCTACCGCCCCGCTTCGAGAAATACCGTGACAAGCAGACCGGGAACTTTCTCAGGGCCCGGTACAAGGAGAACCCGGTAACAAAGGAGCTTACCACGGATCCGAAGACCAGGGCGCTCGATCTTGTTCTGGTAAGGAATACACCCCCGCGTAATTAGCACCATATGGTTGCATTCTAATTAATCCCCAATATTTCTAAATGATTCACGTTCCTTTCGCAGGACACTGAAAGCAGTAGCGCGGGGTCGTCTCAGAGCTCCCCTCTCGACACCCCTTTAAATAGGGCATTGAACATAATGAAAAACAAGGATAATCTCAGTAAGCCGACGTCAGCTGGTCGTGTGGCCGGCAAAGGCTTGTCCACAAAATGGTCGTCATACTATACCGCTGGTGGGCGAAAGGAGAAAAAGACCAGCTCGGAAAGCCAGTCATGTGAGGTTGAAGCACTCAAGGCACAAGTGGCGCGGATTCCGGAGATTGTCCAAGAGCAAGTGCAACAACAACTGGGAACGACGCTCACCGCCATGGTGCCTACGTTGATTCATGGGCTGACGACGTGGATTGCGGGCGGCCAACAGGGGCCTCCCCCGGTTCCCAGCTTCACGGCCAGCAACTCGCACAACGCGCAGGCGGCACCATTGGTGTCTCCGGCGGAGGCGGTATTCGTGTCTCCGGCGCCGGCACAGGCATTGGAGCTTAATGCACCCAGGTGTACGCCGGCCGGCACCTCGCCAGCAAGCGGCCCCTCCGTCAGTTGCACGCCCGCCGTTGGTGGTGCCTCGACATTAGCCGAGCTCGATGGCATCACGGTAACTAAGCCTCTCGGCCGATGACTTCATCTCCTTGCCTTTGACTGGGTATCCTTGACGCCCTACATGTTTTCGCAGGGCGCCGCCGATGTTCCTTGCACTCTCCTGCACTTCGTGGGCGGCGAGTTGGTCGATGTCGCCAAGGGCAGAATCGTTAAACCAGGCAACCCCATGTTTCACGGTAATCCGATGCCACCCACCTTGTATAGGGTTGAACTGGCTCAGGTGCTGCCAGGCCATGATGAGCTGTTACCTCCGATTCGACCTGCCGGGGCCGACGAAGAAGATGAGATGATCCTCAGCGCCTGCGTAAGCTGGCCCCTGCTTTGGCCGAAGAGCCAGATTCATTTGGGGGCGGGGGACACCACCCCACAGACAAGACCGCCAGTCGTGCCGGCGCCAAGCCATGGCAAGAACGCCGCAATGCTACCGGACATCCCTATGGCACAGGATCCGGACATGCATATGGCACAGGATCCGGACGACATCGACAATGACGACGGTACATTTACCAACGTCGATAAGTACTTTGCCGAACCTGGGTACGCTGCTGAGTTCTGCGGGCCACCTTCTCAAGAACCCAACCAAGACGACCGCGATCTAGCTGGTACGATGGAGAAATCCAATTGCAACAGGCATCGTCTGGCGTTCAGTTCTCAGGAGACGCCTCCAGCTCCCGCCTTCACCGAGCCTTAGATAGCTGAGGTGCCAAATATTATCAGCCCCAACACGCTCAAGAAGGCGGTCTGTGAGCAGAACTCGGTCCCATTACAGCAGATCAAGAAAAAGGGATGAAAACGGAAGACTAACAAGGGCGCCAGTGCGAGCCAGCCGGCACCGAGTACGATCCGTGCTCAGGACGGGCCACCTTCACCTAAGGATATCTCGAGGAGGGTGCATGTGGCGGGTAGGGCGATGCTACCGACAAATATGCTCAATGCTGCAACCGGTGCTATGCGAAGTCTGCATGACAGTGTTCTTTCTTTGGAGAAGCGGCATCTCTCCCAGAATGATGTGGCATACCCGATTTTCGTGGCCAAGGTGCCAGAGGGCAAGGGCTTTGTGGATAGCTCCATCGGGGGTACGACCGTTCTGTGGTTTGATGACATCTTTGCTATGTTTAACCATCATCCGCTGCACTACACCTTCGTTCGGCTGTTTTCGCTGAGTATGGAGATGCGGATCATTCGAGACAAGACCCGTGATAGTCGACCCCTTCTACTTGCGTGCCAAGATCTTGGGCGGCGCTGGGGACCGGCAAGTCGCGAGTTCACACCTCGAAGGCGTCATTCTGGCAAACCCAGATAAGGATAACTTCCTCGTGCCTTACTTTCCCGAGTAAGTCATCCCCTCACCGCCCCGTAACATATGATTTCTTAGATTTTGATTGTTCTTTTTTTTTCTAACATTCCATGTTCTGTGCAGTGACACACATTGCACACTCATCCTCTTAAGCCCGAAACATTCCACGGCCACGTATTTCGACCCGGACCGTGACTCCAAGATAGACTACACAAATATCAAGAAAGTTCTTGATGATGCTCTCCCCGGCTACGCCAAATCTGGAGGCACCTTTAAGAAGCCACTTCGTAGGTACGGCAGGCACGTGTTCACCCACAATATGACGTTCCCCTGCGTCAAGCAGCCGCCTGGTGGTCAGAAGGATGCCTACTACGCCCTCCATCACATGCGGGCGATCGTACGGGACCATAATCACTTTCTGCTACCAAATAATGTCAAAGATTGGGCCGCAAGCTTGGCGGTAATCCAGGATGCGGACCTCCGACAAGAATTCTTTCGCATCCAGTCGGATTTTGCAGAAATCATCCATCAAGATGTCCTTCGTACCTCGGGGCAGTTCTACCTCAGATATCAACTGTCCAACAGTGAGATAGACACAACGCTACAAATGCAGGCTGACAACGCCCGCGACTTCATGACCATCACGAAAGACGACGAATTCATCCACGCTCCGGTCCCATGAGTCGAGTCGAAAGTAGTGATGCTATTTGTAGTTCTGAAATATCGATTAGCTCATGTTGTAATTAAACTTTAATGAACTTGTATGTCTCTTTAGTTTGGACAGTCATTCAACTTAGATGTAATTGATGCTATTTATTAGTAGGACCATGAATCGTGCTATTAATGTCTTGCTTTTCTCTTCCGATCCTTTTGTTACATACTTATATATTGCTTATGTATTGTCTGTTGTTTGGCTTGTGCATAGAGATGCCGTCGTATGTCGTGTACAAGGGTAAGGTTCCCGGAGTCTACGACGACTTGGAGGAGTGTCGGAGACAGGTTCACCGTTTCAACGGTAACAGTTATAAAGGGTACACCACTAGGGCGGAGGCGGAATCTAGATACGCCCGCTATCTAGCGGGAGAGAGGAGGGAGCGTTGGAGGAATCCGATGAAGACAAGCTTCATCATGATGATGCTCATCGTGATGACCGCAGCTCTCTTCTATGTGATGGTAGTTTAGATGATCGATATCGACTTGTAATGTGAAGACAAACTCGCTACTCGCGGTCTCCGAGACTTGTAATGTTCTGTCTTTGTTCGGTCTTTTGAATTCGGAGACTAATATGATGAATTGTATTCGGAGACTAATCTTCTATTGTATTCGATGAATCTGCTGTTGCTGTGTGGTGCTGTCTATATTCTGTCGAATAATACATATTCTAACATGTGCAAAAATCAGAAAAGTAAAAAAATAAATAAAAACCTAATATTCATACTAATGACGCATCACCACAAAGTGCGCCATTAGTATGCCTAAGGATACTAATGGCGCATCACCCTACAGTGCGCCATTAGTATGCCAAAGGATACTAAAGGCTCATCATACCACAGTGCGCCATTAGTATGCCAAAGCACCTGGGTAAATATGGCCCCCTGGGAGGCATACTAATGGCGCACCGTGGGCTATACTAATGGCGCACCTGTGATGCGCCATTAGTATACCAGATACTAATGGCGCACCACAAGTGCGCCATTAGTAAAAAATACTAGTGGCGTGGTATTAGTGGCGCACCAGTGGTGCGCCATTAGTAGGCAAAACTGGTGCGCCACTAGTAGCCCTTTTCCTAGTAGTGAACCTTTCATAATTAACTAGGCGTGGAGCAAGTGAAAAATACTTTCTCAAGAGAATGAATTTTTTTGGAGCTTTTTCAAGACACAAATGCAAACGAAAGGTTTTGGTTAGAAGAAAACATAGTAATCAAGTATACTATGGACACCCACTAGCTAGCACGTCCTAATCATGACACTCAAGTACTTCCTTCAATCATTGTTCATCGGAACTTCAATCTTTGGTGAAGGGGCTATGCCAAGAAGTGATGGATGCAATTGGGTATCCGTTTGCGGCTTAAATTTATACACTATGGACCAAAAGTTTGTTCCTTTTGAGCTCAATGATCAGTGTTTGGTTTACCACACACACACACACACACACACACACACACACACACACACACACCATTCAAGAGAAAGCCAGATAATCTCAGCATAAGCTCGAGGTCGGTGAAAGAGTCACATTTACACGCGTAAAGCAGTATATAGTGACGAGAGATGGAACCAACGAGAAGCTGAAGCGCCATTATTTTAAATGGCGGACAGGCTTTGGCATAGCCTCGATCACCACAGATATTCGTTCTTCTAAACAACTCTATTTTTTGATATCATCTAGTCAATCAAATCCAGTTCTATGGAGTTGAGTATCTCGAGTTTTAGTTCTCTTTGAAAAATCTGAGGCCATAAGTTTCTAAAGAAAACTTTTTATTTCACTGAGTTTTTTCTTTTAGAATCAAACCCATGCTTCTCATCAAAGTTTCACTAGCAAGATTTAGAAAGGGGAATTATAACTAAGTGATATTCAGCTAATGCGGCGAATGAAACTTAAGTGCAACCAACCAAATAAAAGTACTAACTTAATTAAAATTGCAAGGAAAGTGAGTATGCAAATATTATACCTTCTGGCGCTAGCTGGTTCTTTTTCTCAAGTCACTTCTCCATTTTGTTCTTCTCATTTCCAATTTGTTAGCAACATTCAAACCTGTGGGCTCATAAAAAACACCAATGAAGAGAATTCCAAGAAACAAAACCAAAAGTTTCTCTTAACTTTTATAATGCAAAACTGAAAGTAAACATGAAAACATAAAAAAGGAAATAAACAAAATATGCATGCATGGTAACTAGGGAAATGAGCTTCCCCCAAGCTTAGGCTCTTGCCTAGCATAATCTAGTCCACGTCCTCGTCATCGTTCCACGGCGTGCGCTCAGCCACACCGGCGGACTGCCCGGCAATAGACCAGTAGGAGGTGAAGGTCTGCATGTTCTGAGAGAGTAGGTTCCGTCGGTCCACCAATACCCTCCCCCAACTCCTCGAACTCGCTCCTAGGCACATACCGCACCATAGTCATAGGGCTACTGAGGTGGCATTCCCTACTCATTTCCTCCCTAGGCACCCCATCTGTTCCCGGACCCTACGCCATAGCCGATGCCGACGCCCTCTGGTGCGGCATCCCACTCAGGTGTAGGCTTGGCATTGGAATTCCCCCCACATCCTGCTGCGTTCCTAGCCTCATTAATCTGCTCGAGGGTGAGTACCCACTCCGAGCAAGTGCTCACCTGGAAAGCGGATAAAAGAAGCAAACAAAAATGATGATCACAGAACGAGTGCTTACTAGAGGTGCCAAGGGGACTCAGATTGCCAAATAGCGAAAACATCGCTCGAAGGTGATCACACAGCGAACTCTCAGTGAAAGCACCAACGTCGGTGTGAAAACCGGTAGACCTCGGGTAGCGGGGCCCGAGTTGTGAGATCAGATCGATGGGTAACAGGAGACAACGGACATAGTGTTTTTACCCAGGTTCGGGCCCTCGAGGAGGTAAAACCCTACGTCCTGCTCTTGCTTATATTGTGGGTATATAGAAGTATAGAGTTGATCTACCTCAAGATCGTAAGTTGTGGACTAAAACCCTAAGGGTAATAGTGATGATGATCAATGTGTCTCTACGGACTAAACCCTCTGGTTTATATGGGCATGGATGGTATCAAGGGTTACACATGGTCGGTTGCCATCTAGGGGTCGCATGCCGAACCTAATAAATATACTTGGAGTACACGCCAAGTCCTTGGGGAAACCTGATATGCTCACGCCACAGGTTAGAGGCCTATGGAGTCCTTCCTCATCAATGGGCTGTTAATCCGGCCCATGGACTAGACTGGCTAGGCCGGGACCACCTAGTCTAGTACACCGTCACCGACCATTGCTCGACATACAACATCGCAAAAAACATCACTACCAAGAACCAGACCACTTCAAAGAAATGTTTGTATTTTCCAGGTCCAGAACTGAATCTCTACTTCAGGAGATTAATTAAAATATATATTATTTGAGCGTGTCAGGGTTATCTCCTTCTTAATAGTTGTTGGATTGCTATGTGTGGTTTCCTTGTAGCTTTTAGTGTTTCTTGGTGCCCTGTAGGGATTGTTCAAGAGGCATCTGCTATATGTTGTAGTGGCAAAAGCAACTTCAACGTGGGGATAATCTGTGCATGCACCATGAATTCCTTGATGTTGCACCGGCGTTGTGAATTTTCAAGGGAGAGATTTGTGTTCAGTCATTAGTAAAAATGCATCATCATTAGGTGTTAATGTCAGCACGCGTGCTGAATGCCAAGTAAATGTGTTGATTATGAACGCTGCTGCTCTTAATTCATGAGTTACATGGAGAAAAACAAAAGACTTCAGAAGGCTTTAATT
Organism: Triticum timopheevii; assembly: GCA_963921465.1. Classification (NCBI taxonomy): domain Eukaryota; kingdom Viridiplantae; phylum Streptophyta; class Magnoliopsida; order Poales; family Poaceae; genus Triticum; species Triticum timopheevii. The sequence goes on along the minus strand of OY997264.1, from coordinate 36,242,344 downwards.
TGTATGTGCATCGACATTCCAGAGGCTAATTTTCACACAATAACACGGTCAGTTCCATCGCTGTTCTATATAGCAGTTCATGCCACAGGTAAGAGCAATAAGAGGGTAACGATTATTGTAGGGGATTTTCCTTGTTCGAGTAGACGTTGGTGTGCTCATTTTAGAATATTTGGTTAAGTATTAGTCCTGCTGTTATTTATGTTAATTTTCCTGGAGTTTTAAATATATACTACCAAGAATGAGTTCTCACATTTCCCAAGTTATTACTACTCGCCACAGTTCGGAACTTTTTTTTGGCATCTTGATATTGCGAGGAGTGCAGAATAAAATTAACATCCACAAAGATGCATGGTAGCTTTTTTTACGTATAAGCTTTCTAGGTGTATAAACAGAAAAATTAGTTCCTTTTCTATTTGTGTGAAAACAGTAGTATGGCATTACTATTAGGTTCACATGCGTTCATGTATAGGACCAATAAATTCAATTATAAAAATATTCCCTTCTAAAAGAAAAAAAAGAATCAAGAACTGTGACCACCTCCATAAATATTCCAATAATAGTAATTCCTCTTCATGAATAAAATAACTAGAGTAATTAGCCACAATCATGTCCAATTTAAATTGCCGATGAGACTATCAACTGATAACTATTGTGGTTTTATTGGATTTCACTAAAAGGAGAGACTGTCAACTGTATATATTCTAGGTGTATAAATAGAAAAATCAGCTCCTTTTTATTTGCGAGAAAACAGTAGTATGGCATTAAGATTACTGTTAAATGTGTTCATTTATAGGCTCAATATTTATAATTACCAAATTTCCCTTCTAAGAGGAAAAAAGAATCAATAACTGTGAAGTGTGGTGAAATAACTAACCACAGTAAAGATAAGTTTGATCTTGCAGATCTGACTTGAGGCTCAACCTCTATAGGCATGAAAATGCATGATTCCTCTCTCGATGGATCTCAATTTATATTCCTATTGCCAGAGAAATATATAAATGTCTGTGGGTCTAAAATCATTAAAGTATATCTGATGTCATATGTGTATGATGTATGTGTTGGTTCTTTTAAGAAGGTTGTTAGCCTGCCATGTTATTTACACATTAATTAGCCACATGTAACTTATTCCACATAATGACCCTTTTGTTAAGCGGTTCATGCAATTATTTGCTTCACCTGTTAATGGAGAACATTTTATCGACTACTTCAGCCATGTTTTAGGAAGGTGGGCTTCTTAGGTTTTTTCAGTTGCTCCCACATCACTCATTCATGAGTGCAACTGTGTATTTTTTCTTGAATTAACATGCAAGTTGATTTTCGCAAGGGACAAAGTTTCTCAGTCCACCGCATTAATCTTTGACTGACTAACAGTTGTTTATGATCGAGTCATCATGTATACAGTACTAGGCAAATACCCGTGCGTTGCAACGGGGAACACTCATATATATGTATAAGTGATATTTTTATGTAATGCCATCAATATGTCAACTCATTTAATGAAAAACTTCAGTCAATTTCTCTCTCCTTTTATTACGGTATTGTAAATGCACAATGCATGTATTTGTTTAAACAAGTGAGCACTACAACATGCATATTGCGAAAAAATACTAAAAGTTCACACGACCAGAGAAACCTCTTGCAAAATGCTTACCTGCCGAGGATGCACGACCATGTTGCAGGTGCGCGCAGAGCTGCAGGTGCTGTGGCGGCAGGTGCCCTTGGAGGCGACGTTCCTGCACTTCTGAAGCATAATCCTAGCATGATCTTCAAACATAATCTTGAAATAAAAGGAATGAAAATGATCTAACTCAAAACTAAAATGAAATGAATGGCTACGATAAAACTATTCGTTTCCTTCTACTGGTTATTTTTTATGCTGAACATGGGCACAGAGACAAAACTACAGTATGCTAATTTGGAGCAGAGCCATCAGCCGTGGATAAGGATCAGTGATGGCGGCTGATTGCATCAACAAGAGCTTGCCAAACAAAACCTGATTAAGCAATACCACAATCACCTCATGTGCATAAAAACCGAATTATAAGGATCATAATTCTCTGTCCGAAGATTATAAGAATCAGCAAAGACAATTATGGTCAGTGACAATTGGTACTTTAATTAGATGTATATGTTCCTTTTTTTATGGCTAACCCGTCCGACTCATGGGTTGATGACTAGTATTTTTAAACCGAAGAAATATATGATTATCCTAAATCACCTTTTCCCCCATTACCTAACTTTAAGTAATTTGTTTTGTCAAATCTAGAATTTATTCCTAGCATCCGTTAAACGTCAAACGGGCACACTAGTGTATCAGTGAACATACCTCTAAGGATAGCATGGTCGGTGGATCCCGGAAACGGACTCAACGGGACATTTGTATACTCCAGCATCAATGGTAGTACGACATTACTCGTGCCGGAGGTGAGGTCGGCAGCGGTGCCTACTACAGCATCCCCGACGGCACCTGCACCGCAGAATCAGTATGAGTAGCGCGTGATAGACCTTATCACACATATATATTCCTGTGCCACCGCGTTCACCAAAGGGGACAAGGAGCTAATAGCGGGCCCATGCTACCATGACATGGGATGACGCACTCGTCCGCGACGTAGCGGAGCTATTGCCGCTCATGGTGGTGAAGGAGCAGGAGGCCGACCACAATGGCGAGTTCATGGGCCAGTTTGACAATGTGATCAACTACTACGGGGCCTGTTTGATGCCCTGGAGGAGAGCTTACCTGCACGTTGGTCGGCAGTGGAGCGGCCGGACGTGGAAAGGTGCCTGTTCGTGCAAGAGATCAGGGATATCGTTGCCTGTGATGGCGCATAGCGCCCACGAGCGAATGGTGAAGTGGGCGGAGCGGATGAAGGCCGCCGGACTCGCGTCTACGGCGATGAGCGCAGACACAGTGGCGCAAACGGTGATGTTGGGGCAGATGGTGACCGGTTGCAGCAAGGCGTACATGGTTTCCAGTGAGAAGGACATGTGCTTTTTCATCCACTGACGCGACATCCTGATGTTCTCTGTCTCAACCTGGCATGCAGTGTGACGAGGATCGCCAGATATTATGACATGTGATATCTGCAGATTTCTCAATTCATTGCAATAATTTCATGCATTTGATGAATGCGCTTTTAGTTGATTGCCTGAACTTCTTATGCCAGAAGCAGAAGTTGGAAAATGTTCAAGATATTTTTGTTATTTTTGTAACAATCAAGACGTTTTGGTTATCTTTGAAACCTCCAAGACATTTCGAGTTGTTCTTTTTACCATACTCTTAGTTGATTTCATCTTATGCCACAAGCAGAAGTTGATTATACGAGGTACTTGTATGGTAGCAAATCAATTACCACAAAATGTTTGACCTCTCTCACTGCCTCTCTCTCTACCCCCATTCTCCCTATCTCTGCCTCTCTCCCCTCTCTCTCCTCTCTGTCTCTCTGCATTCTCACAAGGACAAACGTACACACGCGAGAAGAAATCATAACCTCTTCCTACTGGGGGCCTTAGCACGACGACTTCCCGGCTATCTTCCAACTTAGTATGATAGAGGAATATAAAATTCTTTTTTGTGGCAGTATCCACCCCTTTGGTTTAGAGGAACAAAGTGCAAGTAAATGGATAAAATTTCCTTTATCCCAACTGTTTAGGACAAACAATGAAATCTATACTCCTCTGTGAACTCTTTAAGACACTTCCTATTGGTAAGATAGTAGAAACAATCATAACTTTGTAAAATAATATGTAGAAAGTGCTACTTTCTCTATTCTTATTAAGAAACATTAGTAACACCAACGTTATTTACACTTTTTTTGAACATGTCATTTACACTTTAATTAAATGTATATGTTCCTTTTTTTATTGCTAACCGGTCCGACCCATGGGTGATGACTAGTACTTTCAAACCGAAGAAATATATGATTATCCTAAATCACCTTATCCCACATTGCCTAACTTTAAGAATTTTTTTTGTCAAATGAAAAATTTGTTACTAGCATCTGTTAAACGTCAAAAGGGCACACTAGTGTATCAGTGCACACACCTTTGAGGACAGTGTGGTCGGTGGATCTTGGAAACGAACTCAACAGGACATTCATACACTCCGGCATCAATGGTAGTACGACATTACTCGTGCCGGAGGTGAGGTCGCCAGCGGCGCCTACTACAGAATCCCCGACGGCATGCTACCTCTTGAGCACTGCGTTGGATTTCCCCGAAGATGAGAGGATGATGCAGTAAAGTAGCGTAAGTATTTCCCTTAGTTTTTGAGAACCAAGGTATCAATCCAGTAGGAGACCACGCACAAGTCCCTCGTACCTACACAAAACGATAGCAACTCGCAACCAATGCTTAGGGGTTGTCAATCCCTTCACGGTCACTTATGAGAGTGAGATCTGATAGAGATAATACTTTTGGTATTTTTGATAGATAGATGCAAAGTAAAAAGTAAAGGCAAAGTAAAAACAAAGCAAGTAAATAAAGTGATATAGATTGATATGATGAGAATAGACCCGGGGGCCATAGGTTTCACTAGTGGTTTCTCTCAAGAGCATAAGTATTCTACGGTGGGTGAACAAATTACTGTTGAGCAATTGACAGAATTGAGCATAGTTATGAGTATATCTAGGCAATGATCATGTATATAGGCATCACGTCCAAAACAAGTAGATCGAAACGATTCTGCATCTACTATTATTACTCCACTCATCGACCACTATCCAGCATGCACCTAGAGTATTAAGTAAAACTGAGTAACGCCGTAAGCAAGATGACATGATGTAGAGGGATAAATTCATGCAATATGATAAAAACCTCATCTTGTTATCCTCGATGGCAACAATACAATACGTGCCTTGCAACTATTCTGTCACTGAGTAAGGACACTTCAAGATTGAACCCAAAGCTAAGCACTTCTCCCATTGCAAGAACTACCAATCTAATTGGCCAAACCAAAAAGGATAATTCGAAGAGACTTGCAAAGATAACTCAATCATACATAAAAGAATTCAGAGAAGAATCAAATATTTTTCATAGATAATACTGGACCATAAACCCACAATTCATCGGTCTCAACAAACACACCGCAAAAAGAAGATTACATCGAATAGATCTCCACGAGAGAGGGGGAGAACATTGTATTGAGATCCAAAAAGAGAGAAGAAGCCATCTAGCTACTAGCTATGGACCCGAAGGTCTGAAGTAAACTACTCACACTTCATTGGAGGGGCTATGGTGATGATGTAGAAGCCCTCCGTGGTGGATGCCCCCTTCGACAGAGCTCCGGAATAGGCCCCAAGATGGGATATCGTGGATACAGAAGGTTGCGGCGGTGGAATTAGGTTTTTGGCTCCTGTTCTGATCGTACGGGGATACGTAGGTATATATAGGAGGAAGGAGTACGTCGGTGGAGCTTAGAGGGGCCCACGAGGTAGGGGGGCGCGCCCCGGGGGGGGGGGGGGGGGGCGCTCTCCACCCTCATGACCTCCTCGGGCACTGCTTGGAGTAGGGTCCAAGTCTCCTGGGTCACGTTCGGTTGGAAAATCACGATCCTGAAGGTTTCATTCCGTTTGGACTCCGTTTGATATTCTGTTTCTTCGAAATACTAAAAAAAGGCAAAAAACAGCAATTCTGGGCTGGGCCTCCGGTTAATAGGTTAGTCCCAAAAGTAATATAAAAGTGGAAAATAAAGCCCAATATAGTCCAAAACAGTAGATAAAGTAGCATGGAGCAATCAAAAATTATAGATACGTTGGAGACATATTAGGCATCCCCAAGCTTAATTCCTGCTCGTCCTCGAGTAGGTAAATGATAAAAAAGAATTTTTGATGCGGAGTGATACTTTGGCATAATTTCAATGTAAATCTTCTTAATTGTGATACGAATATTTAGATCCGAAAGATTCAAGACAAAAGTTCATATTGACACAAAATAATAATACTTCAAGCATACTAATCAAAGCAATCATGTCTTCTCAAAATAAAGAAAGTTATCCCTACAAATTCTTATAGTTTGGCTATGCTCCATCTACCCCACATAAAATATTTAAATCATGCACAACCCAGATGACAAGCCAAGCAATTGTTTCATATTTATGACATTCTCAAAACTTTTTCAATCTTCACGCAATACATGAGCGTGAGCCATGGATATAGCACTATAGGTGATATAGAAGGGTGGTTGTGGAGAAGACAAAAAGAGGGAAGATAGTCTCACATCAACTAGGCGTATCAATGGGCTATGGAGATGCCCATCAATAGATATCAATGTGAGTGAGTAGGGATTGCCATGCAACGGATGCACTAGAGCTATAAGTATATGAAAGCTCTATAAAAGAAACTAAGTGGGTGTGCATCAACTTGCTTGCTCACGAAGACCTAGGGCATTTTGAGGAAGCCCATCATTGGAATATACAAGCCAAGTTCTATAATGAAAAATTCCCACTAGTATATGAAAGTGACAAAATGAGAGAGTCTCTACCATGAAGATCTTGGTGCTACTTTGAAGCACAAGTGTGGTAAAAGGATAGTAGCATTGTCCCTTCTCTCTTTTTCTCTCATTTTTTTATCTGGGCCTTTCTCTTCTCTTTTTTTTATGGCCATTTTTTGTAAATTACGGAGTCTCATCCCGACTTATGGGGGAATCATAGTCTCCATCATCCTTTCCTCACTTGCGACAATGCTCTAATAATGATGATCATCACACTTTTTTTCTTACAACTCAACAATTACAACTCGATACATAGAACAAAGTATGACTCTATATGAATGCCTCCGGCAGTGTACCGGGATATGCAATGAATCATGAGTGACATGTATGAAAGAATTATGAACGGTGTCTTTGCCACAAATACAATGTCAACTACATGATCATGCTAGCAATATGACAATGATGGAGCGTGTCATAATAAATGGAACGGTGGAAAGTTGCATGGCAATATATCTCGGAATGGCTATGGAAATGCCATGATAGGTAGGTGTATGATACCGGCAAAAACTGCGCGGTATTAGAGAGGCTAGCAAAGGTGGAAGGATGGGAAACAGTGCGTATAATCCATGGACTCAACATTAGTCATAAAGAACTCATATACTTTTTGCAAAAATCTAGAAGTTATCAAAGCAAACTATTACGCGCATGCTCCTATGGGGATAGATTGGTAGTAAAAGACCATCGCTCGTCCCCGACCGCCACTCATAAGGAAGACAATCAATAAATAAATCATGCTCCGAGTTCATCACATAACGGTTCACCATACGTGCATGTTACGGGAATCACAAACTTCAACACAAGTATTCTTTGAATTCACAACTACTTTAACTAGCATGACTCAAATATCACCATCTTCATATCTCAAAACAATTATCAAGCATCAAACTTATCTTAGTATTCAACGCACTCAAAAGAAAGTTTCACATATCTTGAACACCAAGTATATTAACATTAAGCGAATTACCATGCTATTAAAGACTCTCAAAATAATCTAAGTGAAGCATGTGAGATCAAATAGTTTCTTTAAAACAAATCCACCACCGTGCTCTAAAAGATCTAAGTGAAGTATAGAGCATAAATTATCACACTCAAAAGATATAAGTGAAGCACTATGAGCAAAACTATCAAGCTCAAAAGATATAAGTGAAGCACATAGAGTATTCTAACAAATTCCAATTCATGTATGGCTCTCTCAAAAGATGTGTACAGCAAGTATGATTGTGTTAGAATAACAAGCAAAGACACAAATAATACGAGACGCTCCAAGCAAAACACATATCATGTTGGTGAATAAAAATATAGCTCCAAGTAAGTTACCGATGGAAGTGGACGAAAGAGGGGATGCCTTCTGGGGCATCCCCAAGCTTTGACTTTTTGGTGTCCTTGGATTATCTTGGGGGTGCCATGGGCATCCCCAATCTTAAGCTCTTGCCACTCCTTGTTCCATAATCCATCAAAAGAATTCACCCAAAACTTGAAAACTTCACAACACAAAACTCAACAGAAATCTCGTGAGCTCCGTTAGAAAAAGAAAACAAAAGACTACTTCAAGGTACTGTAATGAACTCATTCTTTATTTATATTGGTGTTAAACCTACTGTATTCCAACTTCCTTATGGTTCATAGACTGAATTACTAGCCATAGATGCATTGAAATAAGCAAACAACACACGAAAAACAGAATCTGTCAAAAACAGAACAGTCTGTAGCAATCTGTAACTAACGCAAACTTCTGGAACTACAAAAATTCTAACAAAATAGGAAGTCCTGGAAAATTCGTTTATGGATCAGCATCAAAAAGAATCAACGCAAAAGCACGTTCCTGTGATTTATCATAACTAAATTCGTGCGCGCAAAGTTTCTGTTTTTCAGCAGAATCAAATCAACTATCATCGTAGGTTATCCTATAGGTCCTACTTGGCACAAATGCTAATTAAAACATAAAACCACATCCAAACAGAAGGTAGATGAATTATTTATTCCTAAACAGAAGCAAAAACAAAAAACACTAAATAAAATTGGGTTGCCTCCCAACAAGCGCTATCGTTTAACGCCCTTAGCTAGGCATAAAAGCAAGGATAGATCTAGGTATTGCCATCTTTGGTAGGCAATCCATAAGTGGCTCTCATGATAGATTCATATGGTAATTTTATTTTCTTTCTAGGGAAGTGTTCCATACCCTTATTTAAGGGAAATTGGAATATAATATTCCCTTCCTTCATATCAATAATTGCACCAATCGTTCAAAGGAAAGGTCTACCAAGAATAATAGGACATGAAGGATTGCAATCTATATCAAGAACGATAAAAGCTACGGGCACATCATTCCTATTTGCAACAATAAGAACATCATTAATTCTTCCCATAGGTTTTTTAATAGTGGAATCCGCAAGATGCAAGTTTAGAGAGCAATCATCAAAATCACGGAAATCTAGCAAATCACATAAAGTTTTGGGGATAGTAGAGACACTAGCACCCAAATCACACAAAGCATGAAACTCAAAATCTTTAATTTTAATTTTAATAGTAGGTTCCCACTCATCATAGAGTTTTCTAGGGATAGAAACTTTCAACTCAAGTTTTTCTTCATAAGATTGCATTAAGGCATCAACAATGTTTTTGGTAAAGGCCTTATTTTGACTATAAGCATGAGGAGATTCTATCACGGATTGCAACAAGGAAATACAACCAATCAAAGAGCAATTTTCATAATTAAATTCCTTGAGATCCAAAATAGTGGGTTTAGCAACATCACGGTTTTTATTTATTTCAATCCCACTTTCATCAATTTCATCATCAAGATCTAGAAACTCCGAATTCTTAGAACGCCTTCTAGGTAAAGGAAGATAATCTTCTGATTCATCAAGATTCATATTGCAAAACAAAGATTTAATGGGGGACACATCAATAACTTTTAGATCTTCATCTTGATTTTCATAGGGATTGGAAGAACACGCTTTAATAAAAGCATCTTTGGAAGCACGCATCCTAGCGGTTCTTTCCTTGCACTCATCAATGGAAATTCTCATGGCTTTGAGAGTCTCATTGATATCATGCTTAGGAGGAATATATCTAAGCTTTAAAGAATCAATTTCAAGAGAAATTCTATCAACGTTCCTAGCCAAATCATCAACTTTAAGCAATTTTTCTTCAAGCAAAGCATTACAATTCTTTTGTGAATTCATAAACTCTTTAACACTACTCTCAAATTCAGAGGGCATCTTATTAAAATTTCCATAAGAGTTATTGTAGGAATTTCCATAATTATTAGAAGGATTACTAGGATAAGGCCTAGGATTAAAATTCCCTCTATAAGCGTTGTTTCAAAAACTATTCCTACCAACAAAATTGACATCCATAGATTCATTATTATTCTCAAGCAGAGTAGACAAAGGCATATCATTGGAATTAAGGGGAGTATTTTTAGGAGCAAACTTTCATAAGTTCATCCATCTTTTCACTCAAAACATTGATTTCTTCTATAGAAACACTTTTTTACTAGAAGATCTTTCGGTGTGCCATTGAGAATAATTAGCCATAATATTATCAAGCAATTTGGTAGCATCCCCTAACGTAATTTCCATAAAAGTGCCTACCGCGGCCGAATCTAAAAGATTTCTAGAAGCAAAATTCAGTCCGGCATAAAATTTTTGTATGATCATCCATCAATTGAAACCATGAGTAGGGCAATTGCGAAGCATTAATTTCATTCTTTCCCAAGATTGGGCAACATGCTCATGATCAAGTTGTTTAAAATTCATGAGATCGTTCCTAAGAGTGATAATCCTAGCGGGAGGAAAATACTTAGAGATAAAAGCATCTTTGCACTTGTTCTAAGAATCAATACTATTTTTAGGCAAAGATGAAAACCAAACTTTAGCACGATCTCTAAGTGAAAACGGAAATAACTTCAATTTGACAATATTGTTAGCCATATCTTTCTTCTTTTGCATATCACACAAATCAACAAAATTGTTTAGATGAGCAGCAGCGTCTTCACTAGGAAGGCCGGCGAATTGATCTTTCATAACAAGATTATACAAAGCGGTATTGATTTCACAAGACTCATCATTATTAAGAGGAGCAATTGGAGTACTAAGGAAATCATTATTATTGGTATTCGAGAAATCACACAATTTGGTATTATCTTACGCCATGGCAACAAGTAATCCAACACACAAGCAAACAGAAAGGCAACGAAAAAAAGGCAAATAGAAAAGAGAGGAGGAGATTGGGAAAGAGAGGGCGAATAAAATGGCAAGGGTGAAGTGGGGGAGAGGAAAACGAGAGACAAATGGCAAATAATGTAATGCGAGAGATAGGGATTGCGATGGGTACTTGGTATGGTTGACTTGCTTGCGTGAGCCTCCCCGGCAACGGCGCCAGAAATTCTTCTTGCTACCTCTTGAGCACTGCGTTGGATTTCCCCGAAGAGGAGAGGATGATGCAGTAAAGTAGCGTAAGTATTTCCCTTAGTTTTTGAGAACCAAGGTATCAATCCAGTAGGAGACCACGCACAAGTTCCTCGTACCTAAACAAAACGATAGCAACTCGCAACCAACGCTTAGGGGTTGTCAGTCCCTTCACGGTCACTTACGAGAGTGTGATCTGATAGAGATAATATTTTTGGTATTTTTCATAGATAGATGCAAAGTAAAAAAGTAAAGGCAAAGTAAAAACTAAGCAAGTAAATAAAGTGATATAGATTGATATGATGAGAATAGACCCGGGGGCCATAGGTTTCACTAGTGGCTTCTCTCAAGAGCATAAGTATTCTACGGTGGGTGAACAAATTACTGTTGAGCAATTGACAGAATTGAGCATAGTTATGAGTATATCTAGGCAATGATCATGTATATACGCATCACGTCCAAAACAAGTAGATCGAAATGATTCTGCATCTACTACTATTACTCCACTCATCGACCGCTATCCAGCATGCATCTAGAGTATTAAGTAAAACAGAGTAATGCCGTAAGCAAGATGACATGATGTAGTGGGATAAATTCATGCAATATGATAAAAACCTCATCTTGTTATCCTCGATGGCAACAATACAACACGTGTCTTGCAACTCTTTCTGTCACTGAGTAAGGACACCGCAAGATTGAACCCAAAGCTAAGCACTTCTCCCATTGCAAGAACAACCAATCTAGTTGGCCAAACCAAAAAGGATAATTCGAAGAGACTTGCAAAGATAACTCAATCATACATAAAAGAATTCAGAGAAGAATCAAATATTTTCCATAGATAATACTGGACCATAAACCCACAATTCATCGGTCTCAACAAACACACCGCAAAAAGAAGATTACATCAAATAGATCTCCACGAGAGAGGGGGAGAACATTGTATTGAGATCCAAAAAGAGAGAAGAAGCCATCTAGATACTAGCTATGGACCCGAAGGTCTGAAGTAAACTACTCACACTTCATCGGAGGGGCTATGGTGATGATGTAGAAGCCCTCCATGGTGGATGCCCCCTCCGGCGGAGCTCCGGAACAGGCCCCAAGATGGGATCTCGTGGATACAGAAGTTTGCGGCGGTGGAATTAGGTTTTTGGCTCCTGTTCTGATCGTACGGGGATACGTAGGTATATATAGGAGGAAGGAGTACGTCGGTGGAGCTCCAAGGGGCCCACGAGGTAGGGGGGCGTGCCCGGGGGGGGGGGGGGGGCTCCACCCTCGTGACCTCCTCGGGCACTGCTTGGAGTAGGGTCCAAGTCTCCTGGGTCACGTTCGGTTGGAAAATCACGATCCCGAAGATTTCATTCCGTTTGGACTCCGTTTGATATTCTGTTTCTTCGAAATACTGAAAAAGGCAAAAAAATAGCAATTCTGGGCTGGGCCTGCGGTTAATAGGTTAGTCCCGAAAGTAATATAAAAGTGGAAAATAAAGCCCAATATAGTCTAAAATAGTAGATAAAGTAGCATGGAGCAATCAAAAATTATAGATACGTTGGAGACGTATCACGGCACCTACACCGTAGAATCAGTACGAGCAGCGTGCGATAGACCTTATCAAACTTCTTTATTCCTGCACCACCGTGTTCACCAAAGGGGCAAGGAGCTCACAAAGAATGGGCTGGAGAGGATATGCAACAGTCTCGCATCAGACGACATCGGCGGGCCCCTGCACTGCCTCGTGTCTTCGTTCGCTAATGCTCTAGCGCTGCGTGTGGTCCACCCATGCCAGCACGTGTGCCGCGCCCCCCAGCTGCACAAGACTACCCCCGCACCGTTGGCTGCCGCGGTGTGCCGCAACTTCGCCGAGATCTGCCCGTTCCACCGCCTCGCCGGAACCACGATGAACTATGCCATCATCGATGCAGCTCGATCTCGGCAGCGCTGACGCCAACTAGTGGCTTATCCTCCTCCACCTCTTTGCCAATCATCCAGGAGCGGGCGCACATGACCAAATCCTCCGTCTGACCATTGTCAACGAGGCGGACGAGTTCCTGTCCATCACCGGTGCGCTCCTCGCCCGGGAAGCCGAGAGCCTGCATATCGGCTTCCAGTTCCACCCGGTGAAACTCCACATCAATCAGCTGCTCAGCGTCGAGCCCCTCAGTGTCAGGAGCGGTGAAGCATTGGTCATTGTCTTCACCCTACAGCTCCACCGTATGCTCGCCGATGAGTTTGTAGTAGTGGCTGCTTGTCCTTCCTACAGTAAAGGCAAAGTGCGGGCCCATGCTACCATGACGAGGGCTGACGCGCTCCTCCTAGACATAGCGGAGCTATCGCCGAAGCTCATGGTGGTGACGGAGCAGGAGGCCAACCATAATGGCGAGTTCATGGGCCGGTTCGACAACATGCTGAACTACTATGGGGATGCGCTGGAGGAGAGCTTACCTGCACTCGGGTCGGCAACGGAGCGGTCGGATGTGGAACTGTGCCTGTTCCTGTAGGAGATCAGGGTATCATTGCCTGTGATGGCGTGCAACGCCCACAAGCGGATGGTGAAGTGGGCGGAGCGGATGAAGGCCGCCAGACTCGCGTCTACAGCGATGAGTGCGGACACAGTGGCGCAGACGGTGATGCTGGGGCAGATGGTGACCGGCTGCAATAGGGCGTACAGGATTTCAAGTGAGAAGGACGTGTTCTTTTTCATCCACTGACGCGACATCCCGATCTTCTCTGTCTCGACCTGGCATGCTGTGTGACGAGGATCGCCAGATATTGTGACATGTGATATCTGTAGATTTCACATTTCATTGCAATAACTTCATGCATTTGATGAATGTACTTTTAGTTGATCGACTGAACTTCTTATGCCAGAAGCAGAAGTTGGAAAATGTTGAAGACATTTTTCTTATTTTTGTAACATTCAAGACGTTTTGGTTATCTTTGAAACTTTCAAGACATTTTGAGTTGTTCTTCTTTTACCATACTCCTAGTTGTTGTTTCATCTTATGCCACAAGCAGAAGTTGAAAGTACGAGGTACTAGTATGATAGCAAATCAATTACCAGAGAATGTTTAACCTCTCTCTCTACCCCCCCTTCTCCCTATCTCTCCCTCTCTCCCATCTCTCTCCTCTCTCTCTCTCTCTCTCTGCATTCTCGCAAGGACAAACGTACACATGCGAGAAGAAATCATAACCTCTTCCTATGGGGCCTTAGCACGACGACTTCCTGGCTATCTTCAAACTTGGTATGATAGAAGAATATAAAATTATTTTTTGTGGCAGTATCCATCCCTTTGGTTTAGAGGAACAAAGTGCAAGTAAATGGATAAAATTTCCTTTATCCGAACTATTTAGGAAAAACAAATGAAAGCTAAACTCCTCTGAGACCTCTTTAAGACACTTCCTATGGATAAGTAGTAGAAACAATCATAACTTTGTATAATAATATGTAGAAAATGTTACTTTCTTTATTCCTATTCAGAAACATTTGTAACACCAATGTTATTTACACTTTTTTTGAACATGTTATTTACATTTTAATTAGATGTATATGTTAACTTTTTTTATTGCTAACCAGTCCGACCCATGGGTGATGATTAGTATTTTCAAACCGAAGAATTATATGATTATCATAAAGCACATTATCCCCCATTGCTTAAGTTTAAGTAAAATTTGTTTTGTTAAATGAAGAACTCGTTCCTAGCATCCATCAAACGTCAAACGGGCACACTAGTGTATCAGTGAAAACACCTCTAAGGACAGCGTGGTCGGTGGATCTCGGAAACGGACTCAACATGACACTCATACACTCCAGCATCGATGGTACTACGACATTACTCGTGCCGGAGGTGAGGTCGGAAGCGGCGCCTAGTACAGCATCCCGACGGCTTTGCATCGCAGAATCAGTACGAGAAGCGTGCGATAGACCTTATCGGACTTCTATATTCCTGCACCACCGAGTTCACCGAAGGGGACAAGGAGCTGATAAAGAAGCACTAGTAAAAAAGAGGGCTTTGGATCAGGCCAGGTCAGCGCATTAGTCCCGGTTCAGTCCAGAACTGGGACCCATGGGGGCATTGGACCCGGTTCGTGAGCCCAGGGGGCCGACCGGGCCACGTGGGCCATTGGTCCCGGTTCGTCTGGACCTTTTGGTCCTGGTTTGTGGTACGAACGGGGACCAATGGGCCTGGCTCCTGGCCCACCACCATTGGTCCCGGTTGGTGGCTTGAACCGGGACAACAGGCTGCCCTTTAATCCTGGTTCGTGCCACGAACCGGGACCATTGAGGTGCCTATATATACCCCTCGCCCGCGAGCAGAGCACTTCACTGCTCTGTTTTTCTCTAGCCGGGGAGGGGAGGGCTTTGTGGTGCTCTAGCTCACCTCCTATGCACATGAGGTGTTTGATGAAATACCCGAGCCACACTAGTTAAGCTTTCTCCTCTCGAAGCACGACCTCCGAACTCTATTTTTCCTGAGATTTGTCTAGGTTTATATTAGCGGCCCGTCACGCCCCGTCCCCGTCTTCACTGTCGTCGATCGCCCACGCCGATCTCATCGCCGGCACCACCGTGGTGAGCCTCTTGTTCTTATCTTCTTTCTGAAAGAAAAAAATTCTTGCTTTAGATAGATACTTGTCTAATTTTCTTACTATTGTATTGCTTTTTATTGTATAGTGCGATGATTTTGGTATCCGCCCCCGTCGGCCCTCGTCCTATCTATGATTCGGATGTGGTATATATTATCTTTTCATAAATATTGGTTCATTTATTGTTTATGACAATTATGCCGACCAATGTGACATAGATTTTATTTATCTAGGAGGTTGTTGAACCGGAAATTCCAACCGACCCTATTGTCGAGTGGTTAAATTTAGTTGAAGAAGAAAACAATTTCTTGAAGGAAAAAATAAGAAAAATTGAGGAGGAGAAGATGATATTGGAGTTGCATGTTGCGGATGTCGTCGATGATCACAAGATCAAGATGGATGCAATGCACCAACCGGGACCAAAGGTCAGCTTTCGGCAGCCCAAAGGGCGGGAAGCGGCGGCCTTTGGTCCCGGTTGGTGGCAACAACCGGGACAAAAGGGGGGCATTGATCCCAGTTCGTGCCACGAACCGGGACCAATACTCTGTGTATATAAGAAAACACTTGTGAAATTTTCATTCAGTTCCTCATTCTCCCTCTGCCCCGCCGCCCTCTGACCCGTCGCCCGTGCCCGTCGCCGCCGTTGTCGTCGCCCCCGCCCATCGTCGCCGCCCCCGTTGCCGCACGTCACCCCGCACCGTCGTCGTCCGCCTCACCGCACCGCCCCGACGCCGTCGCCGCCCCGCTCCACCGCTGCCCTGACCTCGCCGCCTCGACGCCACCGCTGCCCCGCGTCGCCCCGACGCCGTCCCTGCCCCACGCGCCACCGCCTCTGCCTCAGGCTTGCCCCGACCCCTCCCCGCGCCTGTCGTCGCCGTCGCTGCGGGGAAGCACCACGCCGGCTCCCAGGACCCGTTCATCCCTGAGGCCGTGTTCGTCCGCCGCTGCACCGATTCCGGCCGGCGACCTCGACCCCTCCCCGCGCTGTGAGCCCCTGCCTCCTCCCCTTTCCTTCTCATTGCCATCCCCGCACGCCATCCGTAAGCGCCACCGACCACCGCGGCCTATTTTTCATTTTTTTGTTAAGATGTATGTATGCATGTATGTTCACTGTATAATGCTCTGTATATGCTCTGTATATGCTGTATAATGCTTTGTATATACTGTGTATATGCTCTGTATATGCTGTATAATGCTCTGTATATGTTCATATGTAACATTTAAGAAAAAAAGTAAATGTATGTATGTTCATATGCAAAGAATTATTTTTGGATGAAATGAGATGAGATGAGATGTGTTTTGTGTTGGAGAAGAAAAGAGGAAGAAGGAAGAAGGAAGAAGAAGGAAAAGAGGGTCGAGGGGGGGGGTCGATATACCCCCTCCCCGATAACATTTTTTCCATGTATATATGCAAAAGTTACATTTTTAGAAAAGTTTTATATATCTAGCTAGGAAAGGAAGAAGAAGAAAAAGAATGAGAGGAAAAAGGAAAATAAGAAGAGGAAGAAAGGAGTAGAAGAGGAGAGGAAGAAGAGGAGAAATAAATAGGAAGAAGAAAAAAGAAGTAAAAGAAGAGGAGAAGAAGAAAGTAATAGAGGAGAAGAAGAGAAAATAGAATATTTTCTTCAATCTTCTCCTCTATTCCTTTCTTCTTCTCCTCTTTTTATTTCTTCTTCGTCTTCTTATTTTTTATCGGATATATCGTTGTTGATATACCCCGTGTCCCTATAACTTCAACACGAGGGGGGGGGGGGGCTTCGACCTACCCCCTCCCCGATAACATTATTTTCCCATGTATGTATGTCGTCGTTGTCGATATAACCCCCTCCCGGATAACGTCGACCATGATAACTTATACCACGGGAGCACCCCCCGGCCCTCTCGCTCAACCAAAACTGTCGAGCACACCCCAAACCCGGAATAAGCTCGGTCTCCTATGTTAGGGAACGTAGTAATTTCAAAAAATTTCCTACGCACACGCAAGATCATGGTGATGGCATAACAACGAGAGGGGAGAGTGTTCGTCCACGTACCCTCGTAGACCGTAAGCGGAAGCGTTAGCACAACGCGGTTGATGTAGTCGTACGTCTTCACGATCCGACCGATCCAAGCACCAAATGTACGGGGCCTCCGAGTTCAGCACACGTTCAGCTCGATGACGATCTCCGTGCTCCAATCCAGCAAAGCTCCGGAGATGAGTTCCGTCAGCACGACGGCGTGGTGACGATGATGATGCCCTACCGGCGCAGGGCTTCGCCTAAACTCCGCGATGATATGAGCGAGGTGGAATATGGTGGAGGGGGGGCACCGCACACGGCTAAGGAACGATCTGTAGATCAAGTTTTGTGTCTATGGGGTGCCCCCCGCCCCGTATATAAAGGAGCCAGGTGGGAGGAGGCGGCCGGCCAAGGAGGGCACGCCAAGGGGGGAGTCCTACTCCCACCGAGAGTAGGACTCCCTTCTTTCCAAGTAGGAGTAGGAGAAGGGGGGAAAGAGGAGGAAGAGGGGAAGGAAAGGGGGGGAGCCGCCCCCTTCCCTTGTCCTATTCGGACTAGGAAGGGGAGGGGCATGCGGTCCCCTCCTTGCTCCTTCCCTCTTCTCCCTCGAGGCCCATGTAGGCCCAATAACCCCCCGGGGGGTTCGGGTAACCTCCCGGTACTCCGGTAAAATGTCGATTTCACCCGGAACGATTCCGATGTCCAAATATAGGCTTCCAATATATCGATCTTTATGTCTCGACCATTTCGAGACTCCTCGTCATGTCCGTGATCACATCCGTGACTCCGAACAAACTTCGGTAAATCAAAACTTATAAACTCATAATAAAACTGTCATCGTAACGTTAAGCGTGCGGACCCTACGGGTTCGAGAACTATGTAGACATGACCTAGAACTATTCTCGGTCAATAACCAATAGTGGGACCTGGATGCCCATATTGGTTCCTACATATTCTATGAAGGTCTTTATCGGTCAAACCGCATAACAACATACGTTGTTCCCTTTGTCATCGATATGTTACTTGCCCGAGATCTGATCGTCGGTATCCAATACCTAGTTCAATCTCGTTACCGGCAAGTCTCTTTACTCGTTCTGTAATGCATCATCTCATAACCAACTCATTGGTCACATTGCTTGCAAGGCTTATAATGATGTGCATTACCGAGAGGGCCCAGAGATACCTCTCCGACGATCGGAGTGACAAAACCTAATCTTGAAATACGCCAACTCAACATGTACCTTTGGAGACACCTGTAGTACTTCTTTATAATCACCCAGTTACGTTGTGACGTTTGGTAGAACCCAAAGTGTTCCTCCGGTAAACGGGAGTTGCATAATTCTCATAGTTACAGGAACATGTATAAGTCATGAAGAAAGCAATAGCAGTATACTAAACGATCAAGTGCTAGGCTAACGGAATGGGTCATGTCAATCACATCATTCTTCTAATGATGTGATCCCACTAATAAAATGACAACACATGTCTATGGTTTAGGAAACATAACCATCTTTGATTAATGAGCTAGTCAAGTAGAGGCATACTAGTGACTATAGGTTTGTCTATGTATTCACACATGTATCATGTTTCTGGTTAATACAATTCTAGCATGAATAATAAACATTTATCATGATATGAGGAAATAAATAATAACTTTATTATTGCATCTAGGGCATATTTCCTTCAGTCTCCCACTTGTACTAGAGTCCATAATCTAGATTACATAGTAATGATTCTAACACCCATGGAGTCTTGGTGCTGATCATGTTTAGCTCGTGAGAGAGGCTTAGTCAATGGGTCTGCAACATTCAGATCCGTATGTATCTTGCAAATCTCTATGTCTCCCACTTGGACTTGGGCCCGAATGGAATTGAAGCGTCTCTTGATGTGCTTGGTCCTCTTGTGAAATCTGGATTCCTTTGCCAAGGCAATTGCACCAGTATTGTCACAGAAGGTCTTCATTGGTCCCGATGCACTAGGTATGACACCTAGATCGGAAATGAACTCCTTCATCCAGACTCCTTCATTTGCTGCTTCAGAAGCAGCTATGTACTCCACTTCACATGTAGATCCCGCCACGACGCTTTGTTTAGAACTGCACCAACTTACAGCTCCACCGTTTAATAAAAACACGTATCCGGTTTGCGATTTAGAATCGTCCGGATCAGTGTCAAAGCTTGCATCGACGTAACCATTTACGACTAGCTCTTTGTCACCTCCATATACGAGAAACATATCCTTAGTCCTTTTCAGGTATTTCAGGATGTTCTTGACTGCTGTCCAGTGATCCACTCCTGGATTACTTTGGTACCTTCCTGCCAAGCTTATTGCTAAGCATACGTCAGGTTTGGTACACAGCATTGCATACATGATAGAGCCTATGGCTGAAGCATAGGGAACATCTTTCATTTTCTCTCTATCTTCTGCTGTGGTCGGGCATTGCGTTTGACTCAACTTCACACCTTGTAGCACAGGCAAGAATCCTTTCTTTGCCTGATCCATTTTGAACTTTTTCAAAATTTTGTCAAGGTATGTGCTTTGTGAAAGTCCTATTAAGCGTCTTGATCTATCTCTATAGATCTTGATGCCCAATATGTAAGCAGCTTCACCGAGGTCTTTCATTGAAAAACTTTTATTCAAGTATCCCTTTATGCTATCCAGAAATTCTATATCATTTCCAATTAATAATATGTCATCTACATATAACATCAGAAATGCTACAGAGCTCCCACTCACTTTCTTGTAAATACAGGCTTCTCCAAAAGTCTGTATAAAACCATATGCTTTGATTACACTATCAAAGCGTTTATTCCAACTCTGAGATGCTTGCACCAGTCCATAAATGGATCGCTGGAGCTTGCACACTTTGTTAGCACCTTTTGGATCAATAAAACCTTCTGGTTGCATCATATACAACTCTTCTTCCAGAAATCCATTCAAGAATGCAGTTTTGACATCCATTTGCCAAATTTCGTAATCATGAAATGCAGCAATAGCTAACATGATTCGGACAGACTTAAGCATCGCTACGGGTGAGAAAGTCTCATCGTAGTCAACTCCTTGAACTTGTCGAAAACCTTTTGCAACAAGTCGAGCTTTATAGACAGTTACATTACCATCAGCGTCAGTCTTCTTCTTAAAGATCCATTTATTCTCAATGGCTTGCCGATCATCGGGCAAGTCAACCAATGTCCATACTTTGTTTTTGTACATGGATCCCATCTCAGATTTCATGGCCTCTAGCCATTTGGCGGAATCTGGGCTCATCATCACTTCCTCAGAGTTCGTAGGTTCATCATGGTCAAGTAACATGACTTCCAGAATTGGATTACCGTACCACTCTGGTGCGGATCTTACTCTAGTAGACCTACGAGGTTCAGTAGAAACTTGATCTGAAGTTTCATGATCAATATCATTAGCGTCCTCACTGATTGGTGTAGTTGTCACAGGAACCGGTTCTTGTGATGAACTACTTTCCAAGAAGGGAGTAGATACAGTTATCTAATCAAGTTCTACTTTCCTCCCACTCACTTCTTTCGAGAGAAACTCCTTCTCTAGAAAGGATCCGATTTTAGCAACGAAAATCTTGCCCTCAGATTTGGGATAGAAGGTGTACCCAATATTCTCTTTTGGGTATCCTATGAAGACACATTTCTCAGATTTCGGTTCGAGCTTATCTGGTTGAAGTTTCTTCACATAAGCATCGCAACCCCAAACTTTAAGAAATGACAACTTTGGTTTCTTGCCAAACCATAGTTCATAAGGGTTCATAAGGCGTTGTCTTAAAGGATTTTGATGGTGCCCTATTTAACGTGAATGCGGCCGTCTCTAAAGCATAACCCCAAAACAATAGCGGTAAATCAGTAAGAGACATCATAGATCGCACCATATCTAGTAAAGTACGATTACGACGTTCGGACACACCATTTCGTTGTGGTGTTCCGGGTGGCGTGAGTTGCGAAACTATTCCGCATTGTTTCAAGTGCAGACCAAACTCGCAACTCAAATATTCTCCTCCACGATCAGATCGTAGAAACTTTATTTTTTTGTTACGATGATTTTCCACTTCACTATGAAATTCTTTGAACTTTTCAAATGTTTCAGACTTGTGTTTCATTAAGTAGATATACCCATATCTGCTCAAATCATCTGTGAAGGTGAGAAAATAACGATACCCGCCGCGAGCCTCAACATTCATTGGACCACAAACATCAGTATGTATGATTTCCAACAAATCAGTTGCTCGCTCCATAGTTCCGGAGAACGGCGTTTTAGTCATCTTGCCCATGAGGCACGGTTCTCAAGTACCAAGTGATTCATAATCAAGTGATTCCAAAAGCCCATCAGTATGGAGTTTCTTCATGCGCTTTACACCGATATGACCTAAACGACAGTGCCACAAATAAGTTGCACTATCGTTATCAACTCTGCATCCTTTGGTTTCAACACTATGAACATGTGTATCACTACTATCAAGATTCAATAAGAATAGACCACTCTTCAAGGGTGCATGACCATAAAAGATATTACTCATATAAATAGAACAACCATTATTCTCTGATTTAAATGAATAACCGTCTCGCATCAAACAAGATCCAGATATAATGTTCATGCTCAACGCTGGCACCAAATAACAATTATTTAGGTCTAAAACTAATCCCGATGGTAGATGTAGAGGTAGCGTGCCGACCGCGATCACATCGACTTTGGAACCATTTCCTACGCGCATCGTCACCTCGTCCTTAGCCAATCTTCGCTTAATCCGTAGTCCCTGTTTCGAGTTGCAAATATTAGCAACAGAACCAGTATCAAATACCCAGGTGCTACTGCGAGCATTAGTAAGGTATACATCAATAACATGTATATCACATATACCTTTGTTCACTTTGCCATCCTTCTTATCCGCCAAATACTTGGGGTAGTTCCGCTTCCAGTGTCCAGTCTGCTTGCAGTAGAAGCACTCAGTTTAAGGCTTAGGTCCAGACTTGGGTTTCTTCTCTTGAGGAGCAACTTGCTTGCCGTTCTTTTTGAAGTTCCCCTTCTTCTTCCCTTTGCCCTTTTTCTTGAAACTGGTGGTCTTGTTAACCATCAACACTTGATGCTCCTTCTTGATTTCTACCTCCACAGCTTTTAGCATTGCGAAGAGCTCGGGAATAGTCTTGTTCATCCCTTGCATATTATAGTTCATCACGAAGCTCTTGTAGCTTGGTGGTAGTGATTGGAGAATTCTGTCAATGACACTATCATCAGGAAGATTAACTCCCAGTTGAATCAAGTGATTATTATACCCAGACATTTTGAGTATATGTTCACTGACAGAACTATTCTCCTCCATCTTGCAGCGATAGAACTTATTGGAGACTTCATATCTCTCAATCCGGGCATTTGCTTGAAATATTAACTTCAACTCCTGGAACATCTCATATGCTCCATGACGTTCAAAACGTCGTTGAAGACCCGGTTCTAAGCCGTAAAGCATGGAACATTGAACTATCGAGTAGTCGTCAGCTTTGCTCTGCCAGACGTTCTTAACGTCATCAGTTGCATCAGCAGCAGGCCTGGCACCCAGCGGTGCTTCCAGGATGTAACTTTTCTGTGCAGCAATGAGGATAATCCTCAGGTTACGGACCCAGTCCATGTAATTGCTACCATCATCTTTCAACTTTGCTTTCTCAAGGAACGCATTAAAATTCAACGGAACAACAACACGAGCCATCTATCTACAAACAAACATAGACAAGCAAAATACTATCAGGTACTAAGTTCATGATAAATTTAAGTTCAATTAATCATATTACTTAAGAACTCCCACTTAGACAGATATCTCTCTAGTCATCTAAGTGATTACGTGATCCAAATCAACTAAACCATGTCCGATCATCACGTGAGATGGAGTAGTTTCAATGGTGAACATCACTATGTTGATCATATATACTATATGATTCACGCTCGACCTTTCGGTCTCCGTGTTCCGAGGCCATATCTGTATATGCTAGGCTCGTCAAGTATGACCTGAGTATTCCGCGTGTGCAACTGTTTTGCACCTGTTGTATTTGAACGTAGAGCCTATCACACCCGATCATCACGTGGTGTCTCAGCACGAAGAACTTTCGCAACGGTGCATACTCAGGGAGAACACTTCTTGATTATTTAGTGAGAGATCATCTTAAAATGCTACCGTCAATCAAAGCAAGATAAGATGCATAAAGGATAAACATCACATGCAATCAATATAAGTGATATGATATGGCCATCATCATCTTGTGCTTGTGATCTCCATCTTCCAAGCACCATCGTGATCACCATCGTCACCGGCGCGACACCTTGATCTCCATCGTAGCATCGTTGTCGTTACCCCATCTATTGCTTCTACGACTATCGCTACCGCTTAGTGATAAAGTAAAGCAATTACAGGGCGTTTGCATTTCATACAATAAAGCGACAACCATATGGCTCCTGCCAGTTGCCGATAACTTCGATTACAAAACATGATCATCTCAAACAATAAAATATAGCATCACGCCTTGACCATATCACATCACATCATGCCCTGCAAAAACAAGTTAGACGTCCTCTACTTTGTTGTTGCAAATTTTACATGGCTGCTATGGGCTTTAGCAAGAACTGTTCTTACCTACGCATCAAAAACCACAACGATAGTTCATCAAGTTGGTGCTGTTTTAACCTTCGCAAGGACCGGGCGTAGCCACACTCGGTTTAGCTAAAGTGAGAGAGACAGACACCCGCCAGTCACCTTTAAGCACGAGTGCTCATAACGGTGAAACCAGTCTCGCATAAGCGTACGCGTAATGTCGGTCCGGGCCGCTTCATCTCACAATACCGCTGAACCAAAGTATGACATGCTGGTAAGCAGTATGACTTGTATCGTCCACAACTCACTTGTGTTCTACTCGTGCATATGACATCTACGCATAAAACCTGTCTCGGATGCCACTGTTAGGGAACGTAGTAATTTCAAAAAATTTCCTATGCACACGCAAGATCATGGTGATGGCATAGCAACGAGAGGGGAGAGTGTTCGTCCACGTACCCTCGTAGACCGTAAGCAGAAGCGTTAGCACAACGTGGTCGATGTAGTCGTACGTCTTCACGATCCGACCGATCCAAGCACCGAACATACGGGGCCTCCGAGTTCAGCACACGTTCAGCTCGATGACGATCTCCGTGCTCCAATCCAGCAAAGCTCCAGAGATGAGTTCCGTCAGCACGACGGTGTGGTGATGATGATGATGCTCTACCTTCGCAGGGCTTCGCCTAAACTCCGTGACGATATGACCGAGGTGGAATATGGTGGATGGGGGGCACCGCACACGGCTAGGGAACGATTCGTAGATCAACTTGTGTGTCTATGGGGTGCCCCCCGCCCCCGTATATAAAGGAGCCAGGGGGGAGGAGGCGGCCGGCCAAGGAGGGCGCGCCAAGGGGGGAGTCCTACTCCCACCGGGAGTAGGACTCCCTTCTTTCCAAGTAGGAGTAGGAGAAGGGGGGAAAGAGGAGGAAGAGGGGAAGGAAAGGGGGGGCGCCGCCCCCCTTCCCTTGTCCTATTCGGACTAGGAAGGGGAGGGGCGTGCGGCCCCCTCCTGGCTCCTTCCCTCTTCTCCCTCGAGGCCCATGTAGGCCCAATAACCCCCCGGGGGGGTTCCGGTAACCTCCCGGTACTCCGGTAAAATGCCGATTTCACCCGGAACGATTCCGATGTCCAAATATAGGCTTCCAATATATCGATCTTTATGTCTCGACCATTTCGAGACTCCTCGTCATGTCCGTGATCACAACCGGGACTCCAAACAAACTTCGGTACATCAAAACTTATAAACTCATAATAAAACTGTCATCATAACGTTAAGCGTGCGGATCCTACGGGTTCGAGAACTATGTAGACATGACCTAGAACTATTCTCGGTCAATAACCAATAGCAGGACCTGGATGCCCATATTGGTTCCTACATATTCAACGAAGGTCTTTATCGGTCAAACCGCATAACAACATACGTTGTTCCCTTTGTCATCGGTATGTTACTTACCCGAGATCTGATCGTCGGTATCCAATACCTAGTTCAATCTCGTTACCGGCAAGTCTCTTTACTCGTTCTGTAATGCATCATCTCGTAACCAACTCATTGGTCACATTGCTTGCAAGGCTTATAATGATGTGCATTACCGAGAGGGCCCAGAGATACCTCTCCGACGATCGGAGTGACAAAACCTAATCTCGAAATACGCCAACTCAATATGTACCTTTGGAGACACCTGTAGTACTCCTTTATAATCACCCAGTTACCTTGTGACGTTTGGTAGTACCCAAAGTGTTCCTCCGGTAAACGGGAGTTGCATAATTCTCATAGTTACAGAAACATGTATAAGTCATGAAGAAAGCAATAGCAGTATACTAAACGATCAAGTGCTAGGCTAACGGAATGGGTCATGTCAATCACATCATTCTTCTAATGATGTGATCCCACTAATCAAATGACAACACATGTCTATGGTTTAGGAAACATAACCATCTTTGATTAATGAGCTAGTCAAGTAGAGGCATACTAGTGACTATAGGTTTGTCTATGTATTCACACATGTATCATGTTTCTGGTTAATACAATTCTAGCATCTAGGGCATATTTCCTTCAGTCTCCCACTTGCACTAGAGTCAATAATCTAGATTACATAGTAATGATTCTAACACCCATGGAGTCTTGGTGATGATCATGTTTTGCTCGTGAGAGAGGCTTAGTCAATGGGTCTGCAACATTCAGATCCGTATGTATCTTGCAAATCTCTATGTCTCCCACTTGGACTTGGTCCCGAATGGAATTGAAGCGTCTCTTGATGTGCTTGGTCCTCTTGTGAAATCTGGATTCCTTTGCCAAGGCAATTGCACCAGTATTGTCACAGAAGATCTTCATTGGTCCCGATGCACTAGGTATGACACCTAGATCAGAAATGAACTCCTTCATCCAGACTCATTCATTTGCTGCTTCAGAAGCAGCTATGTACTCCGCTTCACATGTAGATCCCGCCATGATGCTTTGTTTAGAACTGCACCAACTGACAGCTCCACCATTTAATAAAAACACGTATCCGGTTTGCGATTTAGAATCGTCCGGATCAGTGTCAAAGCTTGCATCGACGTAACCATTTACGACTAGCTCTTTGTCACCTCCATATACGAGAAACAATGGAGCACATATGAGACGAGGAAGCAGAAGAGGTGTTGGGGGACATAACCTTAGCCGGAGGTGATATCTTGTCATATCATAACGACAATGATGGTCTGGAAGAAGAGGGTGAAGAAGCAGGGTACGGTGATCGAAGAATGGAGGAGGAAAGACATGGTTATGATGGCTCCGATGACCCAATGACGGTGCAAGCAGGAGACCGTGATGACGGCTCCGGTGACCGAACCGAGTCCGGCCATGTATATATATTGGTTAAGC
This sequence comes from Triticum timopheevii, assembly GCA_963921465.1. Lineage (NCBI taxonomy): Eukaryota > Viridiplantae > Streptophyta > Magnoliopsida > Poales > Poaceae > Triticum > Triticum timopheevii. Next base: position 36,215,410 of record OY997264.1, on the reverse strand, counting down.
CTGTGCTGACTAGCTAATTGATGCATTCATTGTTTTGGTATATGTACACATATTAATTAACTCTCATATTTCTTCTTTTCTCTAGCCCTCCGGATCGAGCACAACTTCGGTAAAGAGACGAGGCCCGAAGAAAAAGTTGCGCTCGGATGAAAGGTTTGAGATCACAGCAATCGCGCGCGACGGCGAACCGATTGAACCCATCCGGACAAAGGATGCATTTGCTGCTCAGTGCGGGGTTCTTGTTAGGGACAAGATCCCGATCAGCATCCACCAATGGTATAAGCCTAAGAACAAAGACCCTGAGGTGCCTTATGTCAATGATATGCAGAAAGATGATCTTTGGATTGAGCTGAAGGCAAATTTCACCCTACCCCCAGAGGAGGATCCGGAGAAACCAGATAAAGAGCAATTAATCAAGTCTCATGCTCTTAGGAAGATGGCAGGCCAATTCAGGAGGTGGAAGAATGAGCTGAAAAGGTTAGTCGACAAAGAAGAGACACCAGAATTCGCCGGCAAATATGAGAAGATCAGAGATCACTAGCCCGCATTTGTGGCCCACAAGACATCGGAAAAGAGTAAAAAGATGTCGGCGACAAACAAGCAAAATGCTGCGAAGAAGAAGCTTCACCATCGCACGGGGTCAGGTGGCTACCTCAAAGCCCGGCCTAAGTGGGCCAAGGCTGAGAATGATCTGCTTGATAAAGGGATCGAACCAGAGACAATGAACTAGCCAGACCGTTGCCGGACTTGGTTCTTCGGGGCTGGCGGAACCTTGGACCCTGTATCAAGGAAGTGCCGTTGGACGGACGATCAAATGAAAATACCAGTCAAGAGGCTTCGGCACTATATCGATGAAGCGCAGGAAGGGACGTTCGTTCCAGACAGAGAGAACGACGAGCTCACAATGGCCCTCGGGAATCCTGAGCACCCTGGACGGACACGAGGCACGCCAGGCTCCATTCCGTGGAAGGTTGGGTTTCCGGACGCAGGCGGTTACAAATGCCAGGAGAGGAGGAAGAAAGTGCAGTAGACCGAACTGCAGGCGCTGCACGCAAGGGTACAAGCGATAGAGGAATGAGATGCAAATCGCAGCAAACGAACTGCCGAAGCTACCCCCGAAACTACCCCGCCATCTCAGCGGAGAAGCAGCATGGCTTCCACCGAGCTGATTCAGCCGGAGCATGTCTTGACGGCTCCTGCTAGCTTCCCCGTTGACGCTATCACGGAGTCTCAAAATTGCCACCTTATGACGCAATGGCAGAACTTAAAAGTCAAGGCGGCTGTCGGCTCTGTTCGACCTTCTGAACCCGGCGCAACTTTTCACTGTCGTTCGATTCCAGAAGGATATGCTAGGGTGACGGTGGAAGAAATAATGGAGGGATTTGAGGACCTCCAGATTGACCACCCTACCGGTGAAGGGGAGACTCGGCTGGGTTCTGCTCTGAAGACTCCATGCCTATGGCAGAAGGAGTTCATCAACCTTCTGAACTGGACGCCTCTGCCTCCTCCTCCTCCGGCGAGTCAGGGCACTCCGGCTCCTCCATCGCCTCCTCCTCCGACGAGTGACGATCAGGGCACTCAGCCTCCTTCTCCGGCGCGTGGCGGCACTCCGCCTCCTTCTCCACCTGTGCCGGCGCGCCTGAGCAGCCAGCAGCCTCCTCCTTCTCCGCGTCACCAGCAAGGGCGGAAGAGACCCGCCGCTGCCCCGGCTGCTCCAGCACGTCGTAGTCCTTCTCCTCCGCCTCGTAAGGAAGCATGAAAGAAGACAGACGCCAGAACCGCTCCGTCTTCTCCGGCGTCTAGCAGTACAGCTAGAGGCAGGAGGCAATACAGATATGGTCCACCTCTCAAGCCTCCAGAGAAGTTACCGTACGAGAGGACCGAGGAGGAAAACGCGAAGATCGTGCGGACCGAAGTGGAGGACTTCTTTGAAGGGTTGAAAGCAAAGAGACATCCACCTCCGGAGGAGAAGGTAGATCCGGTGAAAGCAAAGCGCACTATCGATGCCCTGAGGAAACCACCAAAGTCTCCGCCGAATACCAACTATGAGCGCATTACTGAAAAAGGCATATCTCTAAGTGGAGCGGTCGAGAAGTACTGTCAGACATCAAAGGTCAAAAGAACGAGCAGCTGCGAAAAAAATTGCCCAGCTCGGCGAACAAGCAAATCAATCGTGCCCCCCTCTCAATGTGTCTAGCGACATCGTCGCTAATGATCCAGGGACGGTGCCCGGTTATAGCAATCTTAGAGATTACCTGCCTGACGATGTACACTTTCATTTCATGGAGGTGGACGAACACAGATACGAGTATAGGAAGCCTCTCGTCAAAGATGAAAAATCTCTAACAACGATGATGCGAAGATTCCATAATTGGTAATGAAAACCTGCAGAGAGTCTGGGGGGACGAATAGTTTGTATCTGAGAATTAAAGAGGAGCACGAGCTCGTTGGAAATGATCTGTTGCCTGTTCCATTTGAGGAGTTCTTCGAGTTCTTCAATCAAAAGGCCCTCGATAAATTAACGGTCTTTTGCTACTGTCTGTAAGTACTATTTCTGTCATTAAGTCTGTATATATAGCTCAGCTCTTTCATTGCATGTATTTATAATTATTTATCCTCACTATATTATGCAGATTGAAGATCGTCGAGTGCAGAAAACAAGAAATGTATGATATTGGGTTCATTAACACAAATATCATAGATGAATTTCTGGTTACAAAGAACGCCGAAGAGGCCGAGGCCAACTTGCTACAATCGTTGATCAAAAATCAAAACAAAGATTTAATACTCTTTCCTTACAACTTCGAGTGAGTGTTACTGTCGTGTGCATATTCGGTTTCCCTTATTACTCGAGCGAGGTTATAGTAATGTAATTGATGAGTTATGCATGCGTGCGCAGCTTCCACTATGTTCTTCTGGAGATTAAGCTTGAGCGGGGACTAGTAACCGTCTTAGACTCGAGACGAAAAGATCCCGAAAACTATGCGGACATGACTAAAATGCTCAACAAGTAAGTTCAATCGATCATTATTGCACCATATCGGCAACTTTTTGTTCATTTCCTGATATCTCAAGTAATAATAATTATTTTCTTTGTCTTGCAGGGTTTGGAAACAGTTCAGCACAGAAGCTCCGGGACTGTCGAAGGAGCTGCGATATACATAACCGAAAGTAAGTACTACTAGCTAGCTAGTTGCGCGCATCTCCCGTTGATTCTATAGCTATACTTTCATCAATGCCATTTATAATGCTTCATTATCAGTTTGATTGACCTCTATTTCTCGTAAAGTGCTTGTGGTAGGAACAAGGGAATGATTACTGTGGATACTACATGTGTGAGTTCATCTACAACGCGACTAACAAAAATAAGCGTGGCTACTCTAAAAGACAATATGAAGTGCGTAAGCAATAATATTCACAATTTCCTTTTATTACACCATCATTTCTATTGAGTTTCATTCATATATATGTATTAACCCCCTTCTTCAAATTAGACGTGGCAGATGCGGAATGAACTCCTACCACAAGATCGCATGAAAGCAATTCAAGAGGAATTGGCGAGATTCTTTCTTGACCATGTCATCAATAAAGCCGGAGAATACCATGTGGAAGTTGATTTCAATTGCTAGGGGATTGTAAGAGATCTTACATATTATATATGTATGTAGCTAGTAGCGTCAGATAGATAATACGAAAACTTGTTGTTCGACCAATCTCTCGGAGAAGGAGAGGTCGATCGGTCACTTCTCTCGGTATGCATGACGAACTTCTGTTCTTAATGGTTTCCTTCATTTTCTTACTAGCTAGCGTGTCGAGGGCCTCTCTATGTATAGTACGTAGCGTCGACCAAGCACGGACATAAGAGGGGACACTTCTCTCTATTAATTAGCTGGCTAACACAATATATGAAACACCTAAATTAACCCCCCAAAACCCCCAACCCCCCTCCCCCCATTTCAAAAAAAACCCAACCCCTGAAATGCTGACGCGTGGATGCCTTTTGGTCCCGGTTGGTGCCACCAACGGGGACCAAAGGCCCTCCTGCCTGGGCTCGGCACACCGGCCACGTGGAGGCCCATCTGTCCTGATTCATGTTCGAACCGGGACTAAAGGTCTAGGGCATTAGAAACGACCCTTTAGTCCCGGTTCAAGAACCGGGACAAAAGTCCCTTACCAACGGGGTCGAATGGGGCTTTTTCTACTAGTGAATTGTCTGGAGAGGTTATGCAACAGTCTCGCGTCGGACGACGTCGGCGGGCCCCTGCACTGCCTCACGTCATCCTTCGCCGACGCTCTAGCGTTGCCTGTGGTCCACCCAAGCCAGGGTGTGGGCCATGCCCTCCAGCTGCACAAGACTACCCCCGCACCAGCGGCCACCGTGGTGCATCGCCACTTTGCCGAGATGTGCCCGTTCCTCTGCCTCGCCGGAACCACGACGAACTATGCCATCATTGATGCAGCTCGGACGGAGCGGAATGTCGTGCTCCACGTTGTCGATCTCGGCAGCGCTGACACAACCCAGTGGCTTATCCTCCTCCGCCTCTTTGCCAAACATCCAGGAGAAGGTGCACATGACCAAATCCTTCGTCTGACAATTGTAAAATGAGGAGGACGAGTTCCTGTCCGTCACTAGTGCGCTCCTCGCCCGGGAAGCCGAGAGCCTACACATTGGCTTCCAGTTCCACCCGGTGAAACTCCACATCAATCAGATGCTCAGCGTCGATCCCCTCGGTGTCAGGAGCGGCGAAGCATTGGTCATCGTCTTCACCCTACAGGTCCACCTTCTGCCCGCCAACGAGTTTGTAGTAGTGGTTTCTGATCCTCCCGACAGCAAAGGAAAAGTGCGGGCCCATGCTACCATGACGAGGGCTGACGCGCTCATCCGTGACGTAGCGGAGCTATTGCCGAAGATCATGGTGGTGATGGAGTAGGAGGCCAACCACAATGGCGAGTTCATGGCCCGGTTCGAAAACGTGCTCAACTACTATGGGGCCCTATTTCATGCCCTGGAGGAGAGCTTACCTGCATGTGCGCGGGTCAGCAAATGGAGCAGTCGGACGTGAATGGTGTATGTTCCTGCAAGAGATCAGGGATATCGTTGCCTGTGATGGAGCGCAGCGCCCACGAGCGGATGCGGCCGGACTCGCGTTTACGGCTACCCCAAGGAGATAAGCTCAGATATGTGCTCCAGATCCACTTTGATTCCTCCAATAGTGAAGCAGTATATGAGGCACTTTTGTATGGGTTGCGCATGGCCATTTCACTCGGCGTCCGTCGCCTTATGGTTTATGGCGACTCAGATTTGGTGGTTAATCAGGTGATGAAGGAGTGGGACGTTAGAAGCCCAGCCATGACTGGATACTGCAATGCAGTGAGAAAGCTTGAAAAGAAATTTGAAGGGTTAGAGCTCCTTCATATACCCCGACTGAAGAATCAAGCGGCTGATGATTTGGCGAAGATAGGTTCCAAGAGAGAAGCCATCCCCAGTGACGTGTTCTTGGAGCAAATCCATACTCCATCAGTTAAAGAAGATCCTTTTACCGAAGAAGCTCCACAGCCTAAAAGTGTCACAGATCCGACTGAAGTTGAAGTTCCAGCACTGGTCGACCTGATCATGGAAGCATTGGTGCACTCCTGATTGGACAATGTCGTACATCGCGTATATCTTAAGGAAAGAGCTCCCAGAAGATGAAGAAGAGGCTCGACAGATCGTCCACCGATCTAAGGCCTTTACCGTGATAAGGGGACTGTTGTACAGAGAAAGCGCGACTGGAGTTGGTCAGAAATGTATAACGCCAGAAGAAGGTCGGATAATCCTTGACGATATCCACTCTGGGACCTGTGGCCATCATGCGTCCTCTTGGACCACTGTGGCCAAAGCATACCGAGCGGGATTTTACTGGCCAAGCGAATGAAATGGCAAAGGAGATAGTCGACAAGTGTGAAGGATGCCAATTTTACTCCAACATGTCACACAAGCCCGCATCAGCCTTGAAGACCATTCCACTCGTCTGGCCTTTCACTGTATGGGGATTGGATATGGTTGGACCACTGAGAACAGGCAAAAGCGGCTTCACCCATGTGCTGGGAGCAGTCAACAAGTTCACCAAGTGGATTGAGGCTAAACCCATCAAGAATCTTGATGTCGGCACTGCTGTCAGCTTCATTAGGGAGTTGATAATCAGATATGGAGTTCCACACAGCATCATCACTGACAACGGGTCAAACTTTGATTCCGAGGAATTCAGAGCTTTCTGCACATCTCAGGGCACACGAGTTGACTATGCTTCAGTCGCTCACCCTCAGTCGAATGGACAGGAAGAACGAGCAAATGGCTTGATTCTCAAAGGGTTGAAACCCCGATTGATGCGCGATCTCAAGCACGCAGCTGGTGCATGGGCCGACGAAATTCCGTTAGTGCTTTGGGGATTAAGGACCTCACCTGACCGGTCGACTGGGCGAACTCCATTCTTCTTGGTCTACGGAGCTGAAGCAGTCTTGCCGAGTGACCTTCTTCACAACGCACCCCGAGTCGAGCTCTACAACGAAGCTGAAGCAGAGCAAGCCCGGCAGGACGCAGTCGACCTTCTAGAAGAAGAAACGAAGATGGCCTTGATACGCTCGACCATTTATCAGCAGGACTTGCGTCGCTTCCATGCCAAAAACGTGAAGAGTCGAGCCTTCCAGGAAGGAGATTTGGTTCTCCGAGTGGATCAGCAGAAGCCACACAAGCTTGCTCCTTCTTGGGAAGGTCCCTTCATCGTCACCAAGGTTCTCCACAATGGAGCATACCATCTTTACAATGTCGAGCACCAGATCGACGAGCCCCAAGCTTGGAACGCGGAGCTGCTCTGCCCTTTTATACTTAAGTATGCACTCAGATGAGATGTAATAAAAGTACTTCTATAGTTCATTTTTCAAGGACAATAGTATTGTAATTTTCCCAGTGCTTGTTGTTACTTTTGTTCACATAAAGGTCCCCCCAGTGGGTGGCATAGATGCGAATCCGTTTCACCTAAGTTTGTAAAAATCCTACCGAGTGGCGAGCCAGCCTCACACTCGGAGGCTTAGCTGCGAATCCGTTTCGCCTAAGCTCAACAAAATCCTACCGAGTGGTGAGCCAGCCTGCCACTCAGAGGCTTAGCTGCAAATCCGTTTCGCCTAAGTTCAACAAAATCCTGTCGAGTGGTGAGCCCGCCTCCCGCTCGGAGGCTTAGCTGCAGTCCAAGTACTCGCCTAAGTTTAAATAAAATCCTACCGAGTGGTGAGCCAGCCTCCCATTCGGAGGCTTAGCTGCAGTCCAAGTACTCGCCTAAGTTTAAATAAAATCCTACCGAGTGGTGAGCCAGCCTCCCACTCGGAGGCTTAGCTGCAGTCCAAGTACTTGCCTAAGTTTAAATAAAATCCTACCGAGTGGTGAGCCAGCCTCACACTCGGAGGCTTAGCTGCAGTCCAGGTACTCGCCTAAGTTTCAACGAAATACTGCCGAGTGATGAGCCAGCCTCCCACTCGGGGGCTTAGCTGCAGCATAGCGCTCGCCTAAGTACAAGTATAACGTGCGCTCCGCAAGGAAGACGAGGTGCAGGTCGACTGCTACCCTCCCCTTCCGAGCTACGCCACAAGTATAATGTGCACTCTGCAAGGAAGACGAGGTGCAGGTCGACTGCTACCCTCTCCTTCCGAGCTACGTCACAAGTATAACGTGCCCTCTGCAAGGAAGATGAGGTACAGGTCGATTGCTACTCTCTCCTTCCGAGCTACGCCACAAGTATAATGTGCACTCCGCAAGGAAGACAAGGTGCCGGTCGATTGATGCCTTCTTCTTCAGAGGTACGCCATAGAAATCCTACCGAGTGGAGAGCAGACCTCCCACTCGTGGGCTTAGCTGCAGCCCAGTGCTCGCCTAAGTTTTTGAAAATCCTACCGAGTGGAGAGCAGACCTCCCACTCGCGGGCTTAGCTGCAGCCCAGTGCTCGCCTAAGTTTTTGAAAATCCTACCGAGTGGAGAGCAGACCTCCCACTCGGGGGCTTAGCTGCAGCCCAGCACTAGTGCAGAACCGGGCAATAACACCGGTTCGTAAGGCCTTTAGTGCCGGTTACATAACCGGCACTAAATTGAGGTCACTGAAGGCCCCCCCTTTAGTACCGGTTCAGCACGAACCGGTGCTAAAGGGCAACCACGTGGCACGAGCCAACTCCGGGGGCCTGGAACCCTTTAGTACTGGTTGGTAAGACCAACCGATACTATAAGGTTTTGGGGGTTTTTAGTTTTATGATTTCTTTTTCATTTAATTGGGTGTTTCATTTTAATTCTTTTTCGTTTGCTGGTATTTTACGATACTACACATTGTACACATCATGCATATATATATATATATATATATATATATATATATATATATATATATATATATATATATATATATATATATATATATAGTGACACTATTCTAATCATGGGATTAGAATAACTATTTGGATCATAGTCAGCCCTATAGAGGAGCCACGAGGTGTTCCCAAACTCCATAAAAGCCCACCGGACCGATTACGAAAAAAAAACATCTCCCCACCCGCTGCCCCGATCCCCACCGTGACCTCCCTCGATCCCCTTCCCCGAGCGCCGCCACCCTCCTGGATCTCACTGCCCCGTGCGCCTGCTCCCGCCGGCCGACCTACCCAAGGCGCCGCCCCCCCTCCCCGGACGTACGAGCGCGTGGTCGCTGGGCGCCGCCCACGCCACCGGGAACCTACTGCCGCACTTCCGCCATGGCCGCACGCTCCTTCACACCCCAATCGCCGCCGCCGCCGGGGATCCTCGAGCACCATCGACCTGGCACGCAGTCCATGGTCGCCTCCCCATGCAGTCCCCTTCTTGCTGCCGACGTGAACCCGGTCAACCCCTTCCTCTTCTCCTTCTCTTCCTCCGGTGAACTCTGCTGGATCCTGTCGCCGTCAACTACAGGCATTGGAAACTCGGCCCTGCACTCCATCGCCGCCACGGACTGCTCCGTTGCCATCCCCGTCGTGATGTGTCCACGGACTGCTCCCTGCTCTCATGCGTAACTCCCGTCCCGCCTCCTCCTCTTCTTGTCCCCCCCGGGCCAATCCCGCCACCATGCGTTGGCTCTGCACCCCCTTCCTTGGCATCCCCGCGCGTGACCTTCTCTGGCGCCTGTGATCGACCTTCCTGGTGTCTCTTGCTTGAACCTGTGCACCACTACTTCCGAACCAGCTCTACTCGTGGACTCACTAACTCCTTTGCACTCATGAGCCCCAGCCCCACCGCCTCTGACCTCCCGACGCTACCCTGGTTGCCCCACGTCTCCGGTAGCTCCTGCATCGGCCATCCCCGCACGACTGCTGCAAAGAAAGAAGAACACCAGCAGTCCAAGGAAGATTTGAGTTTAGTGACATTCTGCAAGACAGTATGGGCCGTTTTCATTTCAGGGGCATTTTCTGTACGACTGGATTTTAGTCCAGGATTTTGGATTCTGCCCTTTATGTGGCTCCATTAATTTCCATATAGATGTGGGCAGAAGTTAAATCTGCATTGTACATCAATGCTGGTCGATGGTGCCACTACAGAGTAATTGCTACTCATTTATGATTTTGTACGTATGTGTTTCGATCTTACTTGAGGATAGATGGTTGGGATTAAGGTTCAGAGAGATTTGTTTCTTGTTTTTGTTGGTGTTTTCACTAACCGGAGAGTTGCATCTTGTGGATGAAGTAGCTCGCAGGATGTTCTATTTTCACTAGTTCTACCTGCTGCCGTCTGATGCTAAGGAACTGTGGTTCAATGTGTATATTACAGGGAAGGAAAGAGAAACAACATGTGCACGACAACATGGTTGTAGTTCTTTGCTGAGTGTCTATGTTTGGATGTGTTGTGCGTCTGTGAGCGCGCGTGTATCACACTGAATTAAAAAACAATTTTTTTTGTCATGTTTGTTTTCCATGTTGGTTTTATAGTGTCAGTTTTTTGTGTTCATGGAGTAAATTAGGAAGTTCAATTTTGAGAAAGCAACAAGTTCAACCAATATAGAAACACCAAAAAATACATTGAACATAAACTTTTTTTAGTGAGGTTCAAATTCTAAAGACATAATAAAAAAATGTTCTTTGTTCTTTACAATAAAAAAATTATCACGTGTTGGATGGTTTCCCCAACTAGTTGCTCTCTGACACACATTATGTTGCAGCTTTCCTTCTCCTTCATGAAACTGTTACAAAAAATAGAGCATAAAAGTTCAAAACTAAAAGAAAAAAGAGCGAGCATTTCTTAAAGTTAAAAAAAATGTTGATGCGAAGTTCATATTCTCTGGCGCGGATAGTTTAAAATGTTAGCTTACGGCAAAACACACACATTGAGTATCCAATAATAAAGAGGCAGACACACAAAAAATCCATAAAGTTTATATTTTAAAAATAGAAAAGTATGAAGTTTATTAAAAAAAGAAAAAAAGAAATTTGCTTTGTTTCTAAAAAATAAATTAAAACATTCAGGTTTAAATAGCACAACAGTTGGATGTTTATTAAAATACTCCTAGAAAAAATAAAATTAGGAAGTTCAATTTTAAATAATAGAATAGTTGGATGTATATTAAAAACTTGATTTTTCTCGTTATTAAAAGAATAAAACCAAGAAGTTCAAACTAAAATAACGGAGTAGTTCAATGTATATAAAAAACTCGGGTCTTCTACGTTAGTAAACAAAAAAACCAAGAAGTTCAATTTATAATATAGAGTGGTTTGATGTTTTTTTACAAAATTTGGATTTCTCCCGTTACTAAAGAATAAAGCAAGAAGTTCAATTTTTAAAAACGGAGTAGTTCAATGTATATAATAAAACTCCGGTTCCCTCGTTAATGGAGAATAAAACCAAGAAGTTCAGTTTGAAAAAGTGGAGCAGTTTGATATTTATTTGAAAAATAAGATTTTTCCGTTTACTAAAGAATAAAACCAATAAGTTCAATTTTGAAATAATGAAGAAGTTCGATGTTTCTAACAAAACTCTAATTTAGACATTTTTTAAAAAAGACATAAAGAAGTTCTAGTAAAACAGTAAGAGACGTTCAATGTCTATAAAAAACTCGGATTTTTTCCATTACTAACCAAAGAGAGAGAAGTTCAAATTGATAACTGTCGGAAGTTCATGTACTGCATGGTTTGCATTTTCGTATGAGAAAAGAAGAATAAAAAGGCAAAGTCTAACTATTTTGTTGCTCGATTATCCGGAAGTTCAACTACTGCAAGGAATGCATTTCATGTGAGAATAAAAATATAGAAAAATAAAAGCTTAAAAGGTTTGTTGAAAAGAAGTTCAAGTGCTTTGTCACGGGAAGTTAAAAAATTCTTGCGAGAGAGGTTCACCTTTTATTTCCATGTTCAAAAACACAAAAAAGAAATTGTATTTTTGCGTTTTAAAATAATTCTCTCAATCCACAAAGAACTTAAGTTATTATTTGAGAGCAATTTGATTTCAAAAAGAAAATAAACAATTTAAATTATAAAGATTAAGAAATAAAACCAAGAAGTCTATATTAAAAAGATGGAGAAGTGCGATGTTTATAGAAAACTTTGATTTTTCCATCGTTATTAAAGAATGGAAACAAGGGGTTCAAAAATAAAATAACAAGAAGTTCAACTTTTAAAAATAGAGCGCTTCAAAATTCATAAAAAAAGATTAGAAAAAATAAAACCAGGAAGTCCAAATTAAAAAGATGAAGAAGTTTAATTATTATAGAAAACTCGGATTTTCCTTGTTATTAAAGAATGGAAACAAGAAAGTTCAAAAATAAAATAACAAGAAGTTCAACTTTTAAAAATAGAGCGCTTCAAAAGTCATAAAAAAGATTAAGAAAAAACCCAGGAAGTCCATATTAAAAATATGGAGAAGTTCGATGATTATATAAAACTCAGATTTCCCTCATTATTAAAGAATGGAAACAAGAAGTTCAAAAATAAAATAACAAGAAGTTCAACTTTTAAAAATAGAGCGCTTCAAAATTCATAAAAAAGGATTAAGAAAATCAGATTAAAAATTCGTAAAAAAAACTCAAATATTTTCATGTAACTAAGAGAAGTTCAGGTTGATAACTGCCAGAAGTTCATGTACTACACGGTGTGCATTTTGTATTAAAAGAATAATAATAAAGCAAAGGCTAAAAGTTTTGTTGTTATAAGTTCAAGTCCTTCGTCAGAGAAAGTAAAAAAATTATTGCAAGAGAGATTTGTACAAAAGGAATATCATTTGTGTAACACTCACGAATGGATGAGAAAATTACAAACGAAAATACGTCACAGAAGTTCAACTGAAAACAATAGGAAGTTCAACTACTACAGTGGATGAATTTAAGATGAAAAACTGTTAAAATCATTGCGGATATGAAAAAACGATCAACACGGGAAAGTTGCGTCTTCATAACAGCTTTCCACCGGTATATCACTTGCTCAGTTCCGGTGAGTGGATGGAGAGTTATGAGCAGTGGATGGAGACCTACAAGCAAAAAAATCACGTGAAAAATAGAGTGAAGTTCAGGTACACACGCCGAGAAGTTCAGGTTCTTCACGCGGTGCATTTTTGAAGAATCTGTTTCGCGATAAAGGCAGAACGCATGATCCCGCCGTTTTTGAAATTACTTGAAAATGGATAGGAATCAGAGAAAAGCATCAACACAAAAAAGTTTTGCATTTTCCGTAGCTTTTCTGCGGTATATTATTTGCCCCATTCCGATAAAGTTTGTAGAAATTACGGCCAAAATAAGTTTTTTTCCATTTTTGAAACTGACTTAAAACCGTATAGAATTGGGAGAAACAATACATACCAAAAAGTTTCGCATTTGTTCAAGATTTCCAACGCCATATCATTTGCTACATTCTGACACACAGTTAAAAAATTAGCTTGAAAATACGAACTCGGCAGGACTTGGACCATTATCTAAATTACTCTTAAACCATTCAAAACTAGAAAAAAACTTTCAAGATGAAGACGTAGCGCATTTTCATAAGCTTTCCAACGCCGTATCATATGCCTCCATTGGATTAGCCGTTTAGAAATGACATCGAAAAAACAAACTCGGCTGTTCGGTTTACGAAATTTTACGTTTTTTCAAATTACTCTTTAACCATAGGGAATTAGAGAAAACTTTCAACATGTGGAAGGAGCTGTTTTGCAGCAGCTTTCCAATGCCATATTATATGCCTCATTCCAATAAACGGTTTAGAAATGCGATCGAAAATACGCTTCACGTTTTTTGTGCGAAGAAAAAACGGTTTTCAAAACTGCTCTTAAACCGCTTATATTTTGCCAAAAATTTAAGTTGCATCACCATATTGGTGTCCATAGCTTTCCAATGGTATATCGCAAGCCCCATTTGGGCAATGTTGACGGAAGTTCAACTTAGTTCACACGGAAGTTCAACGTACTACTAGCGGGGCAGGTCAGGTTGTGATCAGAATATTATTCTGATCACGTGATCAGAATAGTGTTTATGTATGTATATATATATATATATATATATATATATATATATATATATATATATATATATATATATATATATATATATATATATATATAGAATTTCTAGTAGAACCAATCATCGAGTTCAACATGATTGTCATGATATTATAAGCATTCATATATAACACCACAAAAGCAAATCACTTAAGTTCAGAACGAAGAACACGGACATGAAAGGACAAGTACTAATTAAGAGCAGCATGAAGAACTAGCTAAATCACTCTTGCTAGCTACTCTCTCTCTGGTAAAATAGCATAGAACATGTATAGCTCTCCTGATTGATCATACTGGAGCATGCCGATGAACCTGTCTCCTAATCGTGGGCTGCACTTCTCATTGCTGCCCCCTAGTACTTCTCTGTGATCATTAACAATTTTCCTCCAATCTTTCACTATTAAGCATTCATCGCTTCTAGAAATCCTGAATGCATTCATGTGCAATGCAGGATATCTTGGCCATAAGCTAACAATTGACATCTGACCTTTAGTCTCGCTCCCCTGAGGCACAACTGTCATCGGGAGTCCCTGTTGAAGAACATCGTATAGTACTTAATTAATATACTTAGCTATGAAAGTTTAGCAAAAAAAATATGTATGCAAAATATGCACTGAGGACAAATAGTAAATATCTTACCATCATTCCTAAATTGATGTGACCGTAGTTCAATACCATCACTATTGGTCGCACGTTTTGAGTACTAACATTTCTAAGTGCAGGAAGAAAATTTGTCTTGACAGTATGAAGATCCTCAAGCCATGAAACATAATGACTTATCTCCTCGCAGTTTAGTTCAGCTCCGGGACAGTAGTAGGTCCTGTCTACCAAGCGCCGGACATGTTTGGTTGAATGGAGATAAGCTGTCAATAGAAATTTGTTGTCAGTTATTTTTGAATAAACAATATCAAAGACAAAAATATAGTTGAGAAGAACTCAAATAATGGTAGAATTGGAGGCGTCTGCACATCGACCCATATGTCTCTATTACCTTCAATATCATCTTCCGAACGAATATCAAAGGTGATAACCATACCAGGCTCAAATGCATAAGCCTTGCATAGTGCTTGCCAAGTTTTGCATTCAAAATAGGTGTACGTGTGTGCATTGTATACTTTGACGTTGAAAGTATAACGATCATGCTCAGTTTTCAGGTAAGCTCTCTTTACCTCCATAGTTTCCATATCTTTGAAACCTATCTTATCCAAGACAAAAATTATTGCATGGCAAGGGATGCGCTAGTAGAATAGTGAAAATTAAAAATTATAAGTCAGGCAAATGAAGCATATATAAGTCATGCTTAATTACGAAAACAGACTTGTCGTTGTGACTTACTGTATCGACTTCGAAAGTCTCATCCAGCTTGATGCTGAATCACCTACCATCAACAAGGAAATTTTTGTCGCACTGGCCGCGTTGGTCTTCATAGTATTCGCACATAATGAAATTTTTTCCGTCGTCAGACGACATTTCCTATGTTCATATTAGGCGAAACATTAAACACTTACTAATTCAATTAATTCAACTACTTCTATTAATTCAACTAAGCATTTACTAAAAATAAACTAGTTATATTAATTCAATTACTTCAACTAAGCATTTACTAAAAATAAACTAGTTCTATATATTAATTCAACTAGTTCAACTAAACATTTACTAAAAATAAACTAGTTATATTAATTCAACTAGTTCAAACTAAGCATTTACTAAAAATAAACTAGTTCTATATATTAATTCAACTAGTTCAACTAAGCATTTACTAAAAATAAACTAGTTATATTAATTCAACTAGTTCAACTAAGCATTTACTAAAAATAAACTAGTTCTATATATTAATTCAACAAGTTCAACTAAGCATTTACTAAAAATAAACTAGTTCTATATATTAATTCAACTAGTTCAACTAAGCATTATATTTACTAAAAATAAACTAGTTATTATATTAATTTAACTAGTTCAACTAAGCGTGTGTGTGTGTGTGTGTGTGTTTGTGTGTGTGTGTGTATGTGTGTGTGTGTGTGTGTGTGTGTCTGTGTCTGTGTGTATGTGTGTGTGTGTGTGTAGTGTGTGTGTGTATGTGTGTGTGTGTGTGTCTGTGTGTGTGTGTAGTGTGTGTGTGTGTGTATGTGTGTATGCGTGTGTGTGTAT